>OX388346.1:39355959-40601798 GCA_947579665.1 Sympetrum striolatum
GTGGTACTGTCCTGCAATTCAAATTAGTTCTGCTACTCATTACAACGGTAAAATTATGTAATTTAATTTAAAATCGACAACAACTCGACTTAAAATTGTTTTTGAATCCAAATGAAGCATTTTCAATAACATCGCTAAATTTATGAATCAATTTTTGGACAGCTATTTATCATAGAATACAAAGTAGTAGAGCGGCAATTTGAGAGGATAAAGTATGAAAGGAAACAAAATGAATTTATGAAGGACATAATCAGTCAGATTGTGGAATTTCTGAGAAAAGGGTTAGATAATAAATGCGATCAGAGGAATTATAGAATTTGGAGAACAATAACAGAGCATAAATGTATGTGGCAGAGTAATAAAGGATTGAAGCTATCAAGACTCAAAATTAAATGCTGCGCTTGCGTGAAAATTTTGGTTCCTACATCATTAATTCGTGCATCTGCTGAATGATTACCAACAATGAAAACCTATATTTTCTATAGTTGTAAAGTGATATCTCGGCTTGTGAGAATTAAGATCTTCAAAGCCTTGATGCAATAGACTGACAAATATTCGGAAAGGTATTCCCGTATGAAAGGAAAATATATGAGTTTAGAAAGGCGAGGTTGAGACTATTCAGTTTCCTTTTTTATCTAGCTCATAGAAACCCCAAAAGACGGAGAATAAAATGGCTTCTTACTGTTCTCGTATACCAGTTTTAGTAGTCTTTAGATGTATAACTTCTCTTTGTTGGCCGTATTATGATACGGTGAGTAGTATATAGGTTGTAATCTATTATGATAGGCCGGACTTCGAGGAACGACATGCTGAGAGAAAATCTAATTTCTACAAAAAATATGTATAGGTGATTTTATCTTGAATGATTTTTCATAGTCTATGTGTATGCGTATGTATGTGTTTATGTCCCTGCCGCCTTTCGGCGTGTGACAGGGGTTATAGTTACCGAATGGTGTCTCAGATATACGAAAAGTAAACATAAGCACTGCGTCAGTAATTGTATAACAAATGTGAATTACGATACGTAAAGCATAAGCGATATTTTGCGATCGGCTGAGGGAATTGCGCAAATGCCGCGCTCTTTGCCCTATAAACAAAAAACAAGAGAAGGAGATAGGGCGGCACGTGAACCCTCTTGGCCCAAGTGTGTGCGCCTTTGAGTTTGCGCGTCCACGTCCAAATGTTTGCTCCTCTCCCACGCCGAGTTAAACGCCTAAAAAGGCACAACGAGACGTTGGAAGCGCGACTTCGCCCGGAGTCTTTCATCCTATCCACTCGCTTCGCCTATTTAAACAGCACGAACTGTTTGCTACTTGCGCCCGAATAAGGAGAAGGGCTGAGGCCACTTGGTAAGAAGTTCACAAACTTCCACTCGGCATAAGAAGGTTTCTCAAGAAGCTAAAGTGTAAAATGCGGGGAGGAATTTTTGAGGAAGGAAATCGGTACAACCGGGTACGGAATGCGATATAAGATTTGTGGAATGCGATCTCCGATTACGGTGAGTCATTATTCGCATGAATAATGCTTTACATGAGATCTCTTACATTAAAACTAAGAGTAGCAAGTTTGATGTACACTCCTGGCCAAAATTAACGCAGCACCTCCCTAGCGATCCTTACGGCCGGTGCTGCGTTAATTTTGGCCAGGAGTGTACGTACACACAATATCTCGAGATATTCATAAAATATACTATTTATAGAAAAACTAAAAATATGAGCCAGGCCTGGCGACAGTGGCTGCGATGCCCGGATCCGGGAGCTGACTAAATAAGAGAACCTAACTTTCTTCAGCATAACGGAAGGAAAAAATTGAATTTGTAGATGAAATTGTACTGCTTAAACCAAAGTTATACACAGGTGAAAAATAGTGACTTGGCCGGGACTCGAACCCTGGTCTCCCACTTTCCGGGCAGGTATTCTAACATAGAAATATAGAATACCTGCCCGGAAAGTGGAGGACTTGGGTTCGAGTCCCAGCCAATTCACTATTTTTCACCTCTATACGACTCTCTTCAGTATATTCCGTCTAACAAAGCGAAATTTAATTCTCAAACGCCATATACTGTAATGTCTTGTACTCGGGTATCAAGCACCTTAGGTGTGACTCCATGACCAGCATATATAGAAGACGATCAAATTATCGTGAGAGGTGTCCATTAAATTTAATAAATATGCAAAGAAACATATTGGGGGAATTGCATTGTAATAAAGCTATAGTGCCAGATATTTAACTTTTTAAATATGTACGCTAAGTAATATTTACGAGCCATTATTATCTTAAGAAGCCTCTTTCGGATAAATCTAGGATAGAATTAACGAAAAGATCTATTAGAATTTGAATATATCTCAAAACAAAACAATATAAATAAGAATTTTATTGAAAAACGGTGGTGTTTTCTTTTTCACAATGTCATAGCTATTTAAAATGGATATTTCTCAGAAAATGATCAGTTGTAACCATTAAAAAAAATTGAAAAGAAATAATTAGTCTTAAAACATCTGTTACAGAGGAACTTACGGATATATTGGGCCTGAAGTGCATTAAAGTTTAGAAAAAATATCACGATACACCAAGTGTCTATGATTATCCTATCGATTTTCGTATTAACATTTTATATGGAATGGATTTTAATTATGAGATTTATATACATAAGTTATATGTATAGAAAAGAAGTTATATATATAGTTATATATATAACTTCTCGTGAGAGATGTATATGTAAAAATGAATCATAAACATTAATTCATCATCTGTAAATGGGGTGCAATACGATACTCGTATATTAATATCACAGTTATAGTAAGGAAAATATTATAGTATCGGTACCAGAATCATCACCAGTTTAAAAATAAATTTACCATACCTAGCAATCGAATCTACCAAGTGAATTCTATAAACAAGAAAAAATTTCATCATCGTAAAAAGATCGCAAGGTCGAATGCTGGAATCAATAAAGATAAGAAAACATTCGCCGGAACAAAAGCATAACGGTTTCCCCTGTCAGGAAAGTATTCATATATTCTCGCTTCACTTGTTTGTCCAAGGATTTCGATGGCCCTCTAGGACTCTCTCTTTGTCCCAATCTTTCGTCCTCACCAAATAAGAAGGTCTGACGCAAACGTGAACATCGGAGAGACAGTAAGGCACACGAAATCGCGGAGGCGTATGTTTCGCACTTTATCACGTTTCCTCATTACGCTATATGTATTCGCACAAATAAAGTAGTACATCCATTAGCATTGATTTGTTCGTTCTCCCTTACTTTGGGCCAAACTAATATATGTTAGAATCCTCCCAGTTTTGACGTATGAATATTTTTGCATTTGTAGCTCAAATACCCTATTACCAGAATGCAACAATTAAACATCGACTTGCTTAATATTATATGTATAGATATATTTAATACAAATATTATGCAAACCAATCAGCCTTCAAATATTGCAATTATACCCTTGTGCTTTTTGTGCTCGTAAGCTTTACTTATACTGCTTTTTTTCAAATCTTGTATTTAAAGTTTTATTTTTTAAACTTTATGCTGTATTAAAATATATGTATTATGTTTGTATACTGCAAAATTCTTATAAAATATTCTCTTGTCTGTAAAATATATGTATCATTATGTATTCTATGTATTTATTTATTTTATGATGTTTAGTTTTGTTGCGATGTATTTTATATTTTATTTTTTATCAATTTTGTGATATTCTATATTCCTGTTTCATTTATTATAAGGCACAATGTATCTTGCACTTTAATACAACAGAAAGAGGACACTTTTATGCCCGTTTAATAAATCAAATCAAATATTACAGAGCAGAAAGAAATTAACCGTACTTTTTACCTACGGTTTTTTTTAACCTTTTACCATTATAATACTATATTATAATGGTAAAAGTCTACGTTTAAATAAAATGTAGAAAACATATAATTTACGTAAAATCATCGTAAAAATTTCATTTATTCAAAATTTACGGTTTGTGTATTAAAGTATCCATAATTTGTACACATATTTCATTAATTTCTTAAATTTACCAAGCTACATATCATTAAACATCTCCTAAGATGAATCAATGGCTTCATATCACTTTAACATTAATTAATCCACGTTATCAAAATACAATAGAACATGCGATTGTCTTTTTTTAAGAAAAATGTAATTAAAAAAATTAAGTTATAGATATTTTCTCAATACTATAATATTTAGAAAAACGGATTACCTGGAATGTCAATCTTCAATTTGTCTTCAATTACCCTGAATTGAAAAGCTGTCTATTCTACTTAATATACAATTCTGTTCAAGAGTATACGTTCAGTGGAATTCAACGCCTAATACGTTTTATAGCTGAATAGAAGATTTTGAAAATATATACCAAAGGAATTTATGTTTTTTTTTCTATTGAGTAAACGGTTCCTCATATTATTCCTAAAAAAATCCAAGGAGTAAAAGGGCGATCGCCAATCCCTCATTATCTTTTCAATTAGTAACTACCCGAGAATATGAAGAGAAGCTTAAATTAAATCTAAGATGCTTCTCTTGGATCACTATACATATACTGCTTATAGAACAACAAAATGGGATGTTAAAATTAATTGTATGTGATTTCAAAAGGTCTTAAACCGCCTCCTCCTTAACACGAACTTAGGCTCGACTCTAACTCATTCCTTCTTCAGAACACTTCAGATCAAGAGATAATTGTAATATAATTTATTATAAATTTATAATGAATATTGTTATAATATAGTTTATTATAAATTTATTATAAACATTATTCCTGAAAAATGTCATATCCGACCAGCTAAATAATCAGTAATCTACGAATTTATCTCCTACTTTGCTGATCCAAACGTCAAATTTCTCCATGCAATAAGTACACCTGTCCACTCCGAAGTTGATTGCAAAGGAAAACATTTCGGCTGCTGTCTAACGAAAGGATTTCGGTAGAACTAAAAAAAAGGGTAATTTCCTCTCTGATTTCTCGGAATCTTCAATTTACAAAACGTTTCTCTTATTATTTTTGTTTCGGCGCAGCGACACGGCGGCCATACACCGATGCCTCGTTACTCCTTCCGATTCTGCCTCCAGGAGAAGTGTGGGAAAAACATGGGACTATAAAATTCGAATAAAGAACGACGCCTCTTAAAAACGTTTGTCGTTAAAAAAAAAAAACAAAGTACTCTGTGGCAGCGCAAAAGTGTCATTCACTGCAGTTCCGCGCTTTTAGGGACGATAATTCTCTTGACAAACAGTCGAGCGGCGAAAATCAAAGGAAATGGAGGTTTATATTCTCTCCTAAGATCTTCACTTCGGAGACCACTGACGCGTTTGTGAAAATCGATGGAATCGGACGGAATAGATTCGTTTAGGCCTTTCTCCATGATGTCTCACAAGAGACCACACGTGCATGATAAGGAAATGAGCAAAGTTAATGGTATTCGCAAGAGATGTTCATTTTTCCTCTAAAAAGTCGTATATTTCGTGTTAATATCTTCAAACGTTTCCAGGGAATGTCCTTGTTGATTTTTGTGAGTTAAAGTTGCAAATTTGAATCCATGCACTACAAATGATGCTTGAAAATTACGAGCATGAACGCACTTTCCTTCTTGTATGGATAATGCGAACAATTGCAATTATTAACTATATAATTTATTGATAGATATTTTTATTTATATTAAGTGTAACTACACCAATTTCTAAAATTTTAAATGCGAAATAACAACTTTAATCTTAGACATAACGAATAGTTTGAATATTTCAGATCCAATTTTGGTAAAGTACTGATAAGAACAAAACGAGCACGGGCCTTAGCAACTGAATTTCTAGTCCTAATTTCCAGTCAAAGTAATTTACATTTTCCAGTAATAAATTTTAAATATATTGTGAATAATTTAAATAGTTTTCTTGGTCTGAAGATGGTAGTTTTATATGGGATAATTTTATGTCAAAATTAACGAAAAATTTCAAGTAAAAAAGATTGAGGGTGGATATGGAACTTTGTATATCTCCAATGAGTCGTTCTTCCTGTAATATGGATGTAAACTTCAACATAAATTAATTTCTTATTTATTTGTGCCAATTAAAGCTCCCTGGCAACTTAAAGGTACTTTCCTTGTATTATTACGCAAGTTTCCGAATGACCTAATTTCAACCCTTGGCTGAAAATAATAGAAGATAGTATCCAATTTTAAGTAGGGAACAGAAATTCATATATGTGACTTTAATAATTTCGAATCATTTATATTAACTATGCATTTTCTGTATTTTATTATTATTACAAAGAAATTGGTTCAGATTTTTTTTAAATGTTCGATAAATATCTGTTAACAATGCTCGTAAACCTTTTTATCGTCATATTTTACCTTATAAGTTATAATTCGTACATTAAACATTTGTAAAGTCTTTCGTGAAAACCGTGATGCCACCTCTAACTCTAATGAATTCTATTTCGGTTCTCTGCATTCGCACACTGCACTATTCCCCTTCCAGATAAATACATCAAAGAAAAACACGAAAAACCTTTGAAAATAATCACTCTCTCCACCCTTCCACATCCAACACCATTAACATTCGAGCATCTTCCCTCTTCCTTGCATACTAAACGCCGCTGCACTTAACGGAAGTCTTATTTTTTCTGGGTTCGTTGCACTTCCCCAGGCGATCGATTTATCACCTTGCCTCCGCGCCCTCTTCTATTCAACCGGAGAGAGATTCCAAAATGAGAATCGAAAATCCTCGACATCTTCCCAACGAATCTGCCTCCGACTCCTTATTGCTCTACAACTCACTCAGAGACGCCTCTAAATACCCCGATAAGGATAATGAAACCGGCAACTCCGACTTTTTTTATCCTGGTCCATCGCAAACACCTGTCCTTGAGGAAGTAATTTCGTGAGGATCCGCGGAGTTTTAGTCCATTCTCCTCTCCATTTTTCGAGGGTTTATTCTTCGAATAAAGGACAATTTTGATCGTACATCCTCCCTTCTCAAGTCTTAGGTCAGTTATGACGCGGGAGCCCATGACAAAAACATGAATCAATAAACCGAACGTCAGCCCTCTGAACAAACAACGTCTTAGAATTCTTAAACAGGCCTAACGTCTTTGCTGGCTGGGGAGTATGGAGAAAGCAATATAATTGAATATGGCAATATAACGGTATATCTTTCAATTAGTAAACAAATTTCAGGTTCCTTGAGGCTAAATCGAGACAAATATTAAGTTTAGTGAATGCATAAATATCAAGGGATAGAGCTTAGGAGAATATTTCGGTATCTTTGTGATTTTCGTAAAGAAGAAATAATGAATTTGTTCGTCCTCTTAAACGGCTTTCTCATCGAATAGTTTGCGTAGACAACCTCTCATATCGACAATTTCCATCGAATTGGAAAAAAATAGTTTTTGATTTCTATTTCTATCACGTTATGTTTATAGGATGGACGTCTTCCCTTGCACTTTTCCCAATGAATTTCAATTTGAATTTATAGGAATTCGTTTAATATAAGCTGGTTGTAATTAGATAAAATTGTCATCAGTTACTTCTCAGTTAATTTTTCCTATTTAGTCATAATCTCACCCAATCACTTCACGCGAGATTTCATTATTCCCACGTTTTCACTTCAAATCTTAAAACTAATTTTAATTTAGTAAATTTCTCCATGCATGTCCTATCATAATTAGGTCTTCGGCTTTTCTCGAAAAGATCAATCATATGCTTCAATCTGTACTCAGGTGTTATAACAAAGTACTTCCTAGTGACTAAATTACCGAAGAGTAAATAAACGAAGCGCTTACAGAGGAGATGGTGTTTTGAGAACAAGAAAATTCAGTAGAAGCAAAAGAGAGAGATACACTCTTTTCATGTCGAGTGGCTTGGAAGTTACTTCCCAGGCCTCCGTCTGATCTTCGCCGCCGAAAAATCCATCCCACTTCTCTTCCGAAACTACCTCCGCGACAATCCACTTTATTCCCACGGTACTCCTATCAGCTCTTTTCGCTCTCCTTTTCTGAGATTATTTCTTAAATGGCCTCACTTTGATCGAATTCGTCTATAATTAACCCTTTCCTATTGAAAAATATCTTTTTCAGAATGGCTCATACTTCCTTTCCTACCTTTATGAATACAATAAACATTTTAGCATCTGCAAAACACAAGGAATTAAACCACAGTATTGAGTATAGAGAGCGCTTCAAGAAAATATTCAAAAGAAGAAAATCCTCCATTTGATAAGAAATAGAATAAAATAGTCTACGTATTATCGAATATCAAACCTTTTTTTCTACCTAACTGTAAATTAAAATATGGTAAAGGAACCATAAACTTGGAATTTAAGTTTCATATATAGGTTGCAGCAGAGGATAATAATATCCTTAATCGAACGTAAAAATTTATAAACCCTTCGATAGTTCTTTTTTTAATAAATCGTGACATCCTTGTGAATTTTACTTTTATGACTCTTTTTACCAATACAGAAAGTTAAGTTATACATATATCGTGGCATATCATTTTCCATCAGCAATATTTAATTACGAAGCGTTTAACGAATATTAATGGAATGCATTATATTGCAACTATAAGCAAATAACCCAGTGCTATAGGAGTTTAAAATAGTAAGTGATACTTTTCCATTCAGCTATAATAACGGCATTTCAATCGACTGACTCAATTTTCACAGAGGAATATTATTGCATAATTGTTCAATCCAATACCTGTAATATTTCATTAGTAGAAATCTTTCCTCAATTGAGTATATCATTAGATTTATTGTCAATTGTCACTAAAAGAGTGCCCTTATGATTTTGAATTAAACATGACTCAGAAAATGCTTTAACCATTCCACGGTAGATATCTTTTTAGGCCTGTCCATCGAAAGAAAATCCAAACTCAAAATTTTCAAGGATTTCGATTCCGAGAGTACCAACCTTACGAGTGAGTAAACGATAACCAGATTACTAGCAATCATTATGATTTACAAAAATCATGCCAATTTACAAATGCGCGTCGAGAAATTTTGAGATTCCTCGAGGGGAGAAGACTGGAAACATTCCGAGGCATTCGAAATTCCGTGGAATTCCTCGAAAAAACGAAGACAAAAATAAGGGAGACAAACACAAAAGAGAGGTACAAAAAAGGGCGCCTATTTTTTGAGTGGCACACAAATTGCGGCTTCGCGAACCAATTGCCCTTTTGAGATCGGTACTTAAAAAAGAGGGATTGCTCTCACTTTCTCCTTTATCCTCGGGGTCCAGAAATAAGGGGGAAGGATTCCACAGGGAATTTAAAGTACCCTTCACTTTGCCTGAGGTCGAATTTCGAAAGTTTTTCCCTCTTTTAGCGGTTGGAATAATGGAAACTATTTTTTTTCCTCTAGACCCTTGCATAACTATCAATCGAGTGGAGAAATATTCATTGTTTTATTATACCATTTTTTGGATAACGTAGTTGATTTCAACAGGGATTCTCAGGCTGTCTCTGAAATCTAGAGAAAGTTTTGTTTCAAATGTAATATTGAAATGATATTTGTAGTTCTACTTTCGAGGCTCCTGGATAGCCAATTGGGCAGCTTTCTGCACTAGAGGACACTTGCTGTTTCGGTGAAAGCGGTCTCAGGTTCGATTCCCGGGCGAAGCTCATGAGCAAAATAAGCTGTCGAACCACCTTCAACAATACAACAACAAGCCCTAGTTTCTAACAACAAAGTCTCATGGCGAGGTTGAGGTAATTCTCATTCCATAGCATAATTAGTACAGAACCGTTTTTAGGGAATTAACAACAAAATAATAGAAGTATTTCTTACGCTTATCACTTGGTGACATTATATTACGGTTCAACGTAATTTTTGCAAATTATATTCAATTCATTTTTGAGTACAGGTTTAAACGCTGGCTTTCGAAAGAATAACGTTGGAAATATACAAATAAGTATTCCTCCCAATTGCAAGCTGAAAAATCATTAACCAATTTCTTACGGACAGGTATGGACAATTATATTAATGCTAAACTATGTTGAACCAGAATTAGTAAAGAGAAAGAAAAATTACAGTTCAAGCAATTACTCTCGCATTCCACACAATTTTCCGCTTTCCGCCCCATATCTTTTCGAATAGCCGCCAATTGTTCCGGAGACTTCAACGTCCGAAAACAGGAAAATTTAAAACACCCCCGCGAAGCGTGTATAAAACAACCCGAAACACTTATAAAAAGACAATGCATTTCGTAATTTATATCTTTTCTCTATCGTAAAACCGGGATCGAAGAAACAGTGATCTCCCGTAGTCTCGTCATTGTTACTTTCGCTCCGCCTCTCTGCGGTCCGGGCACCCGCGGCCAACTAAATTGGTTCAAGAATCCGAACGAATCCCCTTTTGACCGGAGCGATTTTAAAAGTGATCTTCATAATGACCTCTGTGGGAAAAAGGTTTCCGACGCGAGGCGGTCAGCATTGATGGGAAAAGTGGCAGGAGACTTCAACGGTCGGTCAAGGCAGACGCTGGGTGAGAGATCCTTGTGACCCGAAGAAGATTCGAAGGGTATTGTTGTCAGACGAAGTGGTCAGTGGGTGAGCCATAGGCGCCTGCACAGGACAATTGGAAAGGGAAGCTGATGGAGAGGGCTGTAAAAGGAGGAGAAGAAGGAGGACGCGGGTAGAGAAAGTGATGGGCAAATAGATTGATTGGCTGTGAAGGAGAATAAGGAAGAAAGCGTCGGAAGGGAGGAGCAGGTGCTTAGGGAAGACTGCAAAAAGAGGTCGGTGAAAAGAGGGATAAGTGTATCACGTTGACGTTACGGGTTGTGAGTTTTGTTGGATTGAGTTTCAGGACCAATTTTCTGTATTTTTAGGCTTTCCGAATTTAGTATGAAATCATTGCCTGACGAATTTTGGGATTCCTGGAACAAGATAAGTTAGGCCAAAATAGGAAGCCGATATACGGAAAGACTCCACCAATTGCCATCGAACTTACTTGTTCTTATCATCAATATTACCGCTTATAGAATGAGATAATTTTACATAGCTATTAAATTTTACGAATGACGTCCTTCACTTAGTTCATTTTTTACTGTCAACAATTTTCATTCTTTCACAAATTGCAATATGAAACTTGATTTCGAAAGATTATGGATTAAAGACTTTAACGAATAAGAAAAATTTACTTCGAAGTTTCAATTAAATTCTTTTTCTTATTAGTCCTAGAGAGAGAAACTTAAAAGATGACTGTAGTAACACCTTAATCCACCGATTAAGACGGCGCAGCAAAAGAATTATTCCATGTATTTTGAATCTCAAATGACACTAACTGGGTTAATTTTCTTCCATGTAAAACAGTTTACTGCAAATGGATCATTGCTTTTTCTGATAATATTCGTAAAAATTATTTCATCGCCTTTTACATAGCTTTTGCCCTCAAAGAAAAGACTGCATGATTTTTGACGCATTCTTTGAACTTCCACTTAAACAATTTAGAAAGTATAAACCTAAGAATTGAGAAGGGTTTAGTAAGTACCACCAATTTGGCTGGGGAAAAATAAATCATTCTAATCTTCCCGAATAAACAAACATCTCAATCTCAAAATATTCTACTCTTGAATAGCTAAATAATAGTATTTCACGCCATGAAACATTTGCTTCCCTTTCCGTGCAGCAATTTTCGTAGAAAAGCTAATTAGAAAATTAGGTTTAAGTGATGGACTCCGACCACGGCAGTGCATCCTAGTCGTTCCGCCATTTGTATCGTTTTAGTTCACCTCAATTTTCACACAATTTTGGAAGCCAATTCTTACCTGAATGCATTACCTGGGTTCTTTGCTTTCTTCCTTAAATGACCGACCATCCCTTTCCCTTTTAGTGTATCCCTTTTTCTCAAAATTAATATTCCTTAGCCATAGAGAAAGAGGAAGAACCAAAGGAAAAGGACTCTATGTATGAGGACTATGATCATTGGATACCGACTCTTCAAAATCTAAAATACCATAATTTTGTTTCTCTAACACCAAGCAGAAGGATGGATAGAGGAGGTTTGTAATAGAAGAACTGGAAATTCATAGATAAATAATTTGAATAATGGTATTCATAGGAGAGCCTGGGGAAAAGATTTAAAATTGGCTGAAAAGTTATTTTAGTTATGATTATTAAAAACTGTTAAATTCTTTGATATAAAGCCTGTCCTCGTGAAACGAATTATCGATAAATGGTAAAACTTATTAATTTTAAGTGTGGAAATTTATTATGTTTTATTATTCATCTACCTAAAACTGATATGAAATTTGTTTAGAATTTTAGAAACTACGCAATTCCTTAAGTTATTAAGCAACGAATGAATACAGATTTTTAATATGTTAAACAATGATTAAAGGTCAATAACAGCTTTATAATTATTTTATATATAGCTAGAGATGTAATATCAAATGTCGTTATCACGTTACCTATTTATTGCCATGTTGTATGATATTCAACTATTGAGCAGTGAGCGTCGCTTTCGTTCACAATAGTCTAAAAATAATCACACTCACCATAGCTTTTATTAGATTCACCTCAGGCAATCGGCTATTTTCCCATCCCATAAAGCGCTCACTAAATCTTTTATCTCTCTATATTCTCCCGTGCCTTCAGTCTCATTCTCCTGAACTCCGTAGTTCTTTCGGGAATTCACACCTATTATCCAGCGACACCGTTCAAAGCGTATGGATGAAGCATAAACTCTCTTTTTTAGCGCGTATATACAACCCTGGCCGAAAGGCCTTTCCGTGGTTTTGGCGCCTCGGGTTACGCGTAAACACAAAAGCCAATGTTTCGGCGCCTAAGGCGCATCACACCGCTCGGCAGAAACGCTATTCCCCTACTCTCCTCCGAGAAGCTCCTCCTTCCCAAATGTTCAGGGCTGCAGACGAGTGGAGACGAAAAAGTGGCGACGTCTAGGGGACCTTGTACCTCGTGTTGCCCTTCCAGATATTGTGAGAAAATATGGGTTTCCGTACACACTTCGACATCGAGTCGAATCTAGGGAAAACATGATGACACCTTCGCTCTTCCGAGAGCTGAGAATATATGTCAGGACTACTGTCCTAAGGATAGACACATTTATCCACGGCTCATGATCCAAGTATAATTTTATGATTCTCTGTAATGCAATGATAAAGGTATGTACGATCAAATTATATTCCAAAATTATTTTTTCGATGGCAAATTTTATTAGCATATTTATCATTGATTGGTTTACAAAAAGTCTCAACGACTTATTGAACCTCCTTAGATCTGAAAAGCATGCCTAATAATTTGAATATTTTACGTTCGTAAGTTATCATAAATTGTTATTTATACTCAATTGGATGTGATTCTTAAATTTATGAACTAAAAATATTTTATTTTGCCATTTTTGGGAGAAAATAGTTTATACAGATAGCTTCAACAAAAACCGTAGCAGCATAGCGCTCTGATGTATCTTAATTCGAGTAATGTAAATGGCAACAAAATGAAATATCAAATATAAATAAAAGAGATCCAAGTATGAATTAGTATTAATAATAGTAATTACCAGTATAGAATTTATGTAGTTGTAGATAGATATGTAACACTTGTAACTGTTTCAGAAAAAAATCCTTGCTAATATTTCAACGTTTATAAAACACCAAATTTAGCTTATCTCATCATCTAATACTGGCACTAGGTATATTTGCCAAAACTTGCGGTACTGAAAACCCTAAAACTTTATTTCAAAACCCTTTTTAAAAAATCTCTCCGCGCTCACTGCTTGTGAAGAAATTTTCACCTCATATTGATATAATCAAGAACCTTCTAGACAGAATAGACATGGTGCATAGTTGCATACGCCATTGCGAATGTTTTAAAAACTTATTTCTAAAATTGTACATCCAACTAAAAAATTGTAAAGCTCTTATACTATACTTGCCGATTTCGATAAGTTTTGCCAATAAATATTAATTTTGAAGAAACTGGTCGTTTTATAACTCCCTAGATTTGTTGCTAATTCTGGAATTAAGTTTCCACATGGATTTAAAATTTGGGAAGCGATGCATTACCAAATCTCCAACAACTACGTAAATTAACTTAAGGGAGAGATTTAAATAGCAGTCGTGCCTTAGGATCTGCCATCTTTGTATCCGGCCACTTACGGGAAAGCTTATGAGAAACACGATCGAAGCGGAAAATTTCTCTTCGGTTTGTGGGTGCCCAAAGAAAATAAAAGAAAATTTCACGACTTTCCCTCTTTTGATCCTCTTCCGATGACCAATGCTTGTTCGGGCGTGGCGTGCCCTCGTCGGCGCCAACGCAAATAACGCTCACCAAAGATCAACTCCTGAGAAACAATACATCACGCGGATCCTTAGCGGGCACGCGATCGATTTATCTTCTGAGCCTTAAGTACTTTGAACCACTCCCGCTTCCATCGTTACCGCGTGCGGAAACAAATGGAAACGAGCTGCGCTATTTGTTTGTTCACCCTATTCCAACAGCAATCCTCTTTTGTCTTTACGTCTGCAGCATCATTACTCACGAGTTCAATTGGTTACCGTCTCGAAAGGCTTTGAAGGGAAGATTACTGTTTCTAGGTCTATTTCAAAAGTGAACTCCAATTTCAATATAGAAGAGTAGTGAGTATTTCATAAAGTAAAATTGTTTTTATGAAGGCGTCCATTTTACTGTGAGCTGCCTGAGAACATACATTACAAGCAAATTATTATTAGGATCTTATGTTTGGCAAATTTTAGGATAGATCGAAATGAATTCAAGTTATAAAATACTTTGATACACTTGAAAACAATTACTCTCTCCACAATTAACAAATTTTCATACATCTACTTTCATTCCCTTAGTAGAATAATCCCCTCTATTTAGTGATATTGACTCAAAGCTGAGAGTTAAAGAATTGGGAAATGGAATACCACTATAATAATGCTAAAAACTCAACGAATATAGCTTTTCATTGCACACGAGGTTAATGTAGAAGGAAGACAACCAGGAACCATCTAAATTCCGGGACCAGTCAATTTAATGCGAATGAGAAGAATTTTAAATCTTCCTCTCATAATAAATGGAAACGCGAAAACAAATCAAAAACTCCGCATCAAAATACTTGACTATATCCATACTAATAACGAAATTTATACTTCCATAAAACATTATCGTTTCCATAATTTAAATATGTATATACATTTATAATTAACACTATTTACAACTGTCATTGTTATCGAAAGAAATTATTGTTATTTTTATGAACTAATTCAAGTTATATGTTGATAATGTCATAAAAATCAACGTGAGTTTTAAAATAAAAATAATGCAAGAAATTAATTTGGGAATGAAACATAGATTAGGTCTTCCATTTAAGAAATATTTAATTAAAAATATTTAACGTATTGCTTTGGAGAGAAAACCTCCCTTAAAAACAACATATTTGAAGGAGGGGGTAGGATGATAGCGTATTCTTTTCACCTTAATTTCCTTCAGGTCTCTGAATCAGGATGAAAAATTGACTTTCAGGATTGGTACCGACGTGGTTAACAAGCCGCTTAGGAAAAGGGTTTAGGTGGGAGGTTCAGGGTGACGAAGGGTATGCTTCTTGGAATGAGGAAAAAATGTAGTTAGCAGTCTTCTCATCCCAACCTCTTGGTCGGTAATGATCTCCTAATAACACGTCGACGTAGGTCACGACGACAAAACATGTTTGCCGACCGAAGAGCGGTCCTCCTTTGTCCTCAAAAAACTTTCTCTCTATTAAGGATCCAAGAATTCAAGCTATGTCTCCTATTGAGGTCGATCGGCCTTTAGATCAAAACTGAGTGAAACTTATTTTAATAGAATGATTTCCAACTAAGCTCATAAGCCACTCATAATATTATCAGTTTTTATTTGCTGCGCAAAACCATTCTTTCTTTAAAATAAACTCTACGGAGGCGGCAATGATGCTGTGGAAAGTCATAATATAAAGATGATACATGCTTTTTAAACTATAAATCTTCTTTATACATGAATTAATTCTTCATGATGAATTTACACTCTTTCTTTTCATGTTTCCTTTGTGTTTCCATATTTCTTGAGAATAAACTTATATATTACTGTTATTTTTCAATTTTATGTGTATTTATGCTTTCATGTCTATTATGCAATAGTTATGTTAAAGATGGTAATTCCTAGTCTCAGTTCCACCCAATAAAGACCAATTGCATTATATTAAAAGAATATTCTCGTAAAGGCATATTTAATTTACCGCATTAATAATTTATTATCATTAATATGTGTAGTACTCCATAGGTTCACGATGAATATTTCATTAACAGATCTGCAATAATCTATCTGAATGTTTAAGATGGAATGTGGCACCTTTACAATAAGCTCATTCAACGAAGTTTGCATAGAGGGACACATGATTTTTATTACATCCGTAACATTTCTTCTCATCACAAGGCATTCGCGGCAAAAACGACGCGCCCACAGGTGCATTTCGTAATAATTGTGGCATTTCACGCCAAAGAACACCACGGAGTGAACTTTTTTCTTCCTTTCACGTCCGGAATTCAATGAACCCGCTCATAAACACCAAGAAAAACTCATTTGAAGACGGCTCAATACAGCCACATTGTACTTCCACGAATATATCCTCCATTTTATGCATAGTTGTAAAATTCACGCCGGCCGTAAATTTATGCTAATTCGAGGCGGCCCGGCTAGGCAAAAAATAACAAAGGTGACCGCAAGGAGGAAATTCGGACATCAGAAACGGACTGCGAAATTAAAACCGAAACGTTAGGCGGAAAAGATTTTCGTAGCTTCTGCGGGACGGTGACACGGAGTTTTCTCTTCGGAGAACAATGGTGGGGATGAAGACGAAGTGAGGAAGGAACGGGAGGCAGGAGCAGTAACGGTAGCCGCGTCTTGTTAATAAGGTCCTCAATGGAGCATCACGTGCCCGACCGTAAATTAGAGCTTTAATGGAAGGAGAAGGAAATTATTTCAGGACGGCGATGGTTAGATACCGTGTCCGATGGAGGTCGTTCCCTCCGAAGGCGCCGGGACCTCCGAGGGCACTCTGTCCTCACCATCCAGTGCGTGGTCGAGGCGCCGGAATTTCTCTCCTCGGAGTTAATGGCTTTCCTTCCACTGGCCAACAACTCATCACCCACCGTTTTTTCCCTCGCTCTCACCTTAACTACGGTCGTAAATTCGCACTTGAAGTCGTAAGATGCGAGAATTTCTCGTAGCCTTTGGAGGTGTCAACCTCTGCGACGCGCCTTAACACTGAACCCTTCTGGGAGCAGCCCAAAAGGGCTACCGTCCTGGGAGGGTCCAGATCCGATGCGGAGATAGGGGGGTAACTCTGCAGTCTTAAGGGCATCACTTACTCTGTCTTTACAAAAGAGGTGACCACTTTAAGTTCTTTATAAAGCTGTATATCAAGAGTTGGAAGGGTTTCCTGATGTCGCTTCCGTTTCCTAGTTTGAGGTCTCTTTGTAAAAAGAGTCAGAAAACCACTTTAAGTATCGTAAAATTGAAAACCGTGCAATGTATATACCTTGAGATCAAATTTTGAGACTGCTAAAGACCAAACAAAAATAGAAATATCAAAAACAAAATACTGTGAGGAGTATTTAGGGTATGAAGATACTTTACCTTAGAGTTCCTTCAGTAAACTCGAAGTATGTTTTACGAGAGATTCAGAGAAAATTTAAAGCAAAACAAACTATTCTTGATACTCTGATTATACTTTATTGGTTTATATGAAAAAGCTCGTGACATCTCCGCAAATATCATTGCCTTAATTGACATATTCTTCCAGTATGTTTAATAAATAAAATATCTAATTCACAGAATTCTTCCATTAAAATGACAATGCATAGCTTTTAAGGTAAGAAAGAAGCTGAGAACGAAAGGAAAATGGACAGTTAGGTATTTTTCGATCTTGTAAATTATTTCTTATAGAAAAGTAATCCGATTATAACTAAAGGAATCAAAGAATTGAATTTTGCTCTCCCACTGTAGGGTTTTACTGTTACTCATAAAGCAATAAATAATATAAATGAGTATTAATGTGAAATTTGAAACATTTCGCGAGATGGTGAATTAGTACTGAAAGCTGATAAAAATATAGAAATAGTAGAGTTTACTCAGTTCCGATGTTAATTTTTAAAAATCTGATGTGACCAGCACATGACTTTCTCAATACATAAGATATAAATATTTATCTACGACAGTATTTTCGAACTGTATATTCAATTTAAACTTGGAAGATAAGCGATTAATTTATATCATATTATCTTTTAAGTCACAAACATTATAAATAACGTTTTCCGGGACATATTCGATGAAAAACGATAAAATTGGCCTTTCGCCCAGAGCGCCCATAAAGTACATAATCAGCAACTTCCGGTTTATTAGTATTTCATGAATAACTCCTAAACAATCAGTTATACAAACATATGTTTCATACAAAAGTTATAGAAAATTAAGTTTTCTAAAACTTTTATAAATAACACAATGCAACATGAGTTTCTATGTTTCTGTAGTCTTAGGTGTACCTAAAGTATTTTTTTGCGCTGATTCCAGATCTGCTATTCGTTTTTTTCCTATCTCGTACAGTTTTTTTGCAAATTAAGTACTAAATTCATTTTTTATTTACACTAATTTCACAAAGGGAAATTTTATTTCGGTAAGCGGGATAGTTGGCCACACTTGTTACACCCAGTTGGCCGTTAGGTGGGAAACATTGTATACATTCTATTAAGCTGCGAGGTTATATTTTGTAATGTTATAGATAGTCTATGAACGTTCTGTAGATATGAGTTCCCGGAAGTGTTTGAATACCCCAAATGTGTTTTGTTATATTTGTGGTAGCTACGTAATTGCTAAGCAAAGACAGGACATCAATAGTTTCGTGAGAAATGTCTATTATGCATATTTCAGCATAAGGCTTGGTGATGAAGACAAAAGCTGGGCACCGCACAAAGTATGCCGTGCATGTGTTAGGGACTGAGACTTTGGAAAAATGGTGTAAAAAAATCAATGCATTTTGCAATCCCAATGTGGCAGGAGCCACAAAATCATTTTAACGATTGTTTTTACTTTCTCCATATACGAAGTATAGAGAAAGTATTGTTTTCATGAAAAAAATCGACTTCGAGATTTCAACGGAAATACATGTTTTGGGGTCCCTAGAACACGTTTTGACCATTTTCGGAATGATGTCTGTGTGTATGTGTGTGTGTGTGTGTGTGTGTGTGTGTGTGTGTGTGTGTGTGTGTGTGTGTGTATGTGTGTGTGTGACAGTGGGCGCTCTAACGTGAAAACTATTAGCCGTATCAATACCAAAATTCATATATATTACTGCAGTGTGTGCTGTCAGAGTTGATTAGTTTTTCAAGTAAATCGGTAAACCGGAAGTCGAGCTTCATTCATCAAAGCTCATTTCCGGTTTTCAAAATATCTCCATAAATATGATATATAGGTATATTGTATACCCATTAAAAGTTTTAGATAATATTTTTTACTGTAACTTTTGTATTTAACATATTTTTGTATCACCGGTTGATTAGGAGTTATTCGTGAAATACCGATAAACCGGAAGTAGCTGATTATGTACTTTGTGGGCGCTCTAACATAAAAAGTATTTGCCAGATTAACACCAAATTTCACGTATAGTATTTTGGTTTGTGTCTTTAGAGTTGATTAGATTTTGGAGAAAATCGGTTTACCGAAAGTCGAGCTTCATTCTTCAAAGCTCATTTCCGGTTTTCAAAATATCTCCATAAATATGATATTTTAGGTATATACTATTATTAATAAAAGTTTTAGAAAATGTAATTTACTATGACTTTTGTATGAAACATATTTTTGTATCACTGATTGTGTAGGAGTTATTTGTGAAATACTGATAAACCGGAAGTTGCTGATTATGTACGTTGTGGGCGCTCTGGGCGCTGGGGCGAAAGGCCACTTCATCGTTTTTCATCGAACATGTCCTGAAAAACATTATTTATAATGTTTGTGACGTAAAAGATAATAATATATAAATTAATCACTCATCTTTAAAGTTTAGATGGAATATAGAGTTCGAAATTACTGTCGTAGATAAATATTTACATCTTATGTATGGAGAAAGTCATGTGCTGGCCACATCAGAGTTTTTACTTTCTCCATATACGAAGTATAGAGAAAGTATTGTTTTCATGAAAAAAATCGACTTCGAGATTTCAACGGAAATACATGTTTTGGGGTCCCTAGAACACGTTTTGACCATTTTCGGAATGATGTCTGTGTGTATGTGTGTGAGTGTGTGTGTGTGTATGTGTGTGTGTGATAGTTGGCGCTCTAACATGAAAACTATTAGTCGTATCAATACCAAAATTCATATATAGTACTGTGGTGTGTGCTGTCAGAGTTGATTAGTTTTTGGAGTAAATCGATCAACCGGAAGTCGAGCTTCATTCATCAAAGCTCATTTCCGGTTTTCAAAATATCTCCATAAATATGATATATAGGTATATTGTATACACGATAAAAGTTTTAAATAATGAAGTTTACTATAACTTTTGCATTTAATATATTTTTGTATCACCGGTTGATTAGGAGTTATTCGTGAAATACTGATAAACCGGAAGTAGCTGATTATGTACTTTGTGGGCGCTCTAACATGAAAACTATTAGTTGGATCAACACCAAATCTCATATATAGTACTTTGGTTTGTGTCGTTAGAGTTGATTAGTTTTTGGGGTAAATCGGTTAACCGGAAGTCGAGCTTCATTCATCAAAGCTCATTTCCAGTTTTCAAAATATCTCCATAAATATTATATTTAGGTATAAACTATTAATTATAAAAGTTTTATAAAATATAATTTACTATAAATTTCGTATGAATCATATTTCTGTATCACTGATTGTGTAGGAGTTATTTGTGAAATACTGATAAACTGGAAGTTGCTGATTTTATACGTTGTGGGCGCTCTGGGAACTGGGGCGAAAGGCCATTTCATCGTTTTTCATCGAACATGTCCCGAAAAACATTATTTATAGTGTTTGTGACGTAGAAGATAATATGATATAAATAAATCACTCATCTTCCAAGTTTAGATGGAATATAGAGTTCGAAATTACTTTCGTATATAAATATTTACATCTTATATATGGAGAAAGTCATGTGCTGGCCACATCAGATTTTTTTTGTATGGTTAACGTTCAAGGTCAAAACGCAAAAAGTAAGAAGGATGTACAATATCCGAACATTCCGTCGACCATACGACCAGTTACGCATTGTGAATCTCTCCCTATCCCAGTTCCACCGAACGTTCTTGAAGATGTACCGCAGAAAAGCAACTCGGAAATTGAAAGCTGTGATGCTGATGATTTGGAGCCGGAAGAAGGTTCTGCGCCAAAATTATTTAATCGGGATGAACTGAATGATTTAACTCTTGACTTGAATCTGACAAAAGATGCTGCCCAATTGCTTGGATCAAGATTGAAATCAAAAAATCTTCTACTACCTAGAGTTTCGTTCTTTTGGTATAGTACCAGAGAAAAGGAATTAATAATTTTTTTAAAGAAGAGGACTCTCTGGTTTATTGTTGTGATATTAAGGGTTTATGGAATTTCTTTAATGTCAATCACAATCCAAATGAGTGGAGGTTATTCATAGATTTGTCCAAAAGTAGCCTCAAAGGTGTACTTTTACATAATGGAAATTTGTTTGGTTCAGTACCCATTGCACATTCAGTACATCTCAAGGAGACGTACGAAAATCTCAAAGCTCTGCTTAAATACGTGAACTATGTAAAACATTCTTGGACAATTTGTGGGGATTTAAAAGTAGTTGGTATGTTACTTGGTCAAAAATCCGGCTATACAAAAATGCCGTGTTTAATTTGTGAATGGGGCAGCCTAGCCAAAGACAAGTCTTGGAGGAAGACAGACTGGCACGAAATAAAAGCCCTCCAACCCGGTAAACAGAACATAATAAATGTACAGCTAACAGCAAAAAAAAGTTACCACCCCTGACCCACCAAGAAATTCTAAGTCCAAAATTCGGGCAGGCGAGCCTTTCTCTCGAAAAGGGAGGGAGAGAAAAGAAAGATGGAGAACATGGTTCGTTACGCTAGCTCGGCTCTCGCGTTTGGATGGAGAATTTTCGTTATTTATATAATGATCATTTACTACTATCCATTATCTGCCGCAACATTTGATGTGTTAACGCGTACTATTTAATATGACGACGATCAACTGGAATATAACTAAAGAAATGAATCGAATTGAATGCAGCATTCAAAGTCACTCTCACTTTAATTTTCGATAACAGATTATTAAATCATTTCCAAAACAATACAAATGAATTTAACTGAATACAACATTCGGTATCAAATTAACTCACATTTCGTTTTTCGAAAATCGATCGTATAAATCACTTCCAACGATAGATTATGCTCATCAATGTGAACGAAACCAGCAACTTTTCTCTTCTTCCTAATTTCAAATAGGCCAAAAAGCAGGATCTCGGATTCAAAAATGGCATTTGTCGTCAGGGGGACCGGCTGTTTATACTCACAAAACTTTTCGTGTATTCCGTAAAATATCTCAAAAATTCAATTCGGAAACAACAATAAACGACCAAAATAAGGTTTTCTATTCATTTACTCTGCTATTGGTTCTTGTCTCAATCTCGTATGACTATTATTTTTAATTTAATTTTGCAAAAGAAATGAAGCATGCAGAGACAAAAATGAACTTTACGTGCATTTCTCACGGAAATGCTTTGACTCGTCTGGGATCGAAGCAAGGACGAAGTGTCACCATTTTTTACAATATAAACACTTTCGTATATATATATATATATTTGAATGCAATGTTCTGTAAAAAATTCAAGTCAATCGACCGAGTGGTTTTCGAGTTTTGCGGGCACAAACATACGCAGGCTGAATTTTAATATATAAGATATGTGCATGATTCGGTAGATCACTGTAATTTGATTGCTTTTAGACACCTTTCGTTTAACTTTCCCAATTGAAAATCGTTCTATTATCAAGAGAAATAAGTAAGGAATAAACACAAGGAAATAAAAGTGCCAAAACTTCCACACAGAAAGTCGTATAACTTTGACAAAATTATTTATTTCTTTGTGTTTAGTTACCTATGGAGTTCCTCAAAGTTAAAGCTCATTCGATTGATTTAAATAACGAATATTCTTTTCTAGATTACCATTTCCCCTTACTCTCGTGACTACTATAGATTGTATAATCCATTAATTTGTAAAATTAAATTATCCTGATAACAACACTGTTGAAAAATTCACACAATTAGCTTCGACGCTTACTATCACTATCTTCAACATTTACATAAATACGCGATCCTCCATATGGCATGTGCCTGGAGAAAAGAAGGGAACAAAAATGTTACCTGCCCTTGAAAGGGTAGAATACCGGGAAAACTGTTAAACAGGACAAAACGAAATAGGTGGGGGAAAAGGACAAGATAAACCTTTTGTTGCCAAACGGGAATGGAAAGGAAAAACTTTCTCGTTGGGAGAAGAGTATTTGGGTTGCAATTTGCTTGATTCATTTTGATGTTATCTAAAATAATGTGTTCGCTAGCCTTCTCTGATATATGTTTAATTTTTAGCTCGCAATTAGAAGAATGACTCGAAGAAATAAATCTCTCATAAATTGGGACTGCAGAGCAACAGATTAGAAATATTGTATGTTCTTCGGCCTAAAACTTACGAGATCTCACTGTTTATCTGATGTGGATTAAATGAAAATAATAATAAATAGCTTGATGAAACCACTGTCCTAAAAATTGGATCCATGGATTCCTTATCGTTTCAAAGTAATGGCTTCCAGTAAATACTGTAGTAAATGGCCAGCGGTAGACGTCCTTTTGGTAAAATTCTCGAAATTTTATTTCTCAAAAGTTACTCTCGTATTTTTAGCTATTTATTGATCAACGAATCACCTCCGAAGAGTATTACAATTTGTTTATTTCAAAGTTCTCAGTATTTTAAGAAAACCATCTTTTAATTATCAGTTATGGAAAATGATAAGACCGCTATCCGTAGATCTGTTACTTTTGCATGACAATGGGTTAATCGAGGTCTAACCAAACCTAAGACTTGGCTAGAGGTATGAGTTTTTAGTACTCGACACAGAATGGGCAAGTTATTGCGTGTGTGTTACAGTAATGACGATTAGAATTGAGTTTAAATACGTATTTAAATGACATCCTTATTTTTTATTTTATAAACCAGGTGAGATATACTAGCAAATTTTATAAGTGAATCAAGATGAGTTTAACGTTTTGGCTATCATCAACACTGAGAGAAAAAATATATTCACTTGCTTTTGGTGTTTTTTATATTAATTTTAAAGGTTCTTAAAATCTACGAAACTAATAACTGTGTCTATCTTTTAATGGAATAAAAGAATTGAAAACCCTATACATCCAATGATAGTAATAAAAAAGAACCAAAGGAACGCTAGTTTACGCAAATAGCTATCTCTTAAATTTTCCCGTTTTGTTGTTGATTGATTTGTAAGGATGTCCCAAAGGTTTATGAAAAACATTGGTTAGAAGAAATAGCGAAAAAGGCCTGAAAAGTTGAATGTAAATATTGAGAACGTAATATTGGAATTGGCATTTTACGAAGCTTAAGTTTCTACGGGAGTGATCTTTCTATGGTTCATATATATGTTTAATTCTACTGCTGAAAGCAGAGACGGTCCGAGACATGGGCAGTCTGGGAGACCGTTCCCAGTGTTTGTGTGCTCTTCTCAGATCCCTTGAAGATTCTCAATGATAAAATTATACGGGTAGCTTACGGAATTTTAACGATTACACCCGGTCACAATATTTAGTTAAACTTTCTTTTATCCATTAAGGGGAACTAGTTCTAAACGTCTGCCTGCCCAGAATATCAATAATCTTCAGATTACCCCTTCCCGATGATTGTAATCAATTTCCTTCGCAATGGATGCAGCTTTCTTTGGTTCAAGTTCTCTAAATAATTTTCTTATAGTCAAATCGATCGAAGAAGCCGTTACTTTGTGAAATAGCGTTATATAAGAAATTTTGAATCTTTGTCCTTAGTTATTTCCGCCATTTCTTATAGTCGTTGAGCAATGACTATATTTTTACGGAAATTACATTTAGTAAAACTACTAAATCAGGCGTAATCAATTTGAGTTGCCCTTACATCGGTAACAGCCGTTTAATAATTAGAATTTAGGCTTCGTATTTTCCCTTTCCTTTTTTTAATGAGAGGCCAGTTAAGTCCATCAGCCATTATCAGATACAGCACTAGAAATACTGACATCTCATACTTATTACCCATAATTACTCTTAAATAAGATGGGTAAAGCTTCCCTTCTGGGGAAATATTTCTTATTGTCAGGAGAATCTATTACTGCTGAATATTAATGCTGGTTTCATGGGCCTCGCCTATTCTTCCTTAAAACTTTTTGGTTTAAAGATAAGGAAGACATTTACGATATCTTGAAGGTGCAGAAATTTAAATGTGTGAATTCCTCGGCATTTATGATTAACTGGCGGAAGCTCTAATTATATGCATGAATGTATGCAAATTGTATGCATATTTTTATATGCCTACGTGATTATATCCTACTAATTTTCGAAGCAAAATAAATTTACAGTGATAATAAATAATTTCGACTATGATAGGTCTATTGTTAATGGTTTATGAATTTTGGATGTAAATGAACGATTTAGAAGTAAGTTCACATAACACCAAATGCAGTTGGTAAGGAAAATGAAACTTGAACACTGCCACAAAATCGGAACTTTTTCGAATGGTTGATCTCATTTACATTCTCTCTGGCTGAACCATTGAAAAAATATTTTTCCGGTCACCTTCTAACCTGCATTATTTTCTCTTAAAATGGCTTACATCGTTTTCTCAATCATGTAATTGAACCATTTTCTCAATCTTATAAACAGCCTACATCCCAGGATCTGTGCACATCACTTCTGAGCCTGTTTACCAAATTATCTTTACATTTTTAGATGTATTGCCTTAGTGTTGAAGAGAATCAGCATTCTCTTCTTAGTAAGCATAAAATTTTCCATATCCCCATTGTTTATTTTCCTATCATCGTCTCCATGCTTTATTTAAAAAATATATAAGTAATTAACTGTAACACCATTCATATTCCTTCATTGACGAACTTTTCATTATATTTCCGTCCACATCTAAGAATGGCATTTTCAAGCAATTTTCTATCTCACACAAATACCCTAAAAGATGCGTCGAATTTTAGTCGGACTGAAAACGTATCCTGTCACCACTGCATGGAAGACCCTTTTTCTTTCCTCTCTCACCCCCACGGAGAAGCTACCTTTGTTTCGTCGAGAAGGCCGGTATGAATGGCACTCATATACCGTTATGTAGACGAAAACAAGGAGAGCAGAAATAGCACCAAAGGGGACTGACCGCTGAAATCCGTAGTAGCAGATTTAAATTTATTATTCATGCATGAGTGCATTACGTGTATATTTTAAAAATGGAGTTGTTATGTCTAAAATTGTTGGCTCATACCTTTTTCCAATGTTGAAATTATTAATCGTTTTAGCATTCAAACATTTATTACGGAGAAGGTGTAAATGAAAGGAATTAAATAATTAGAAGTATATTATTCAATTCTTTTGGTGCTTGACTCGACTCTGCGCGACTAGTCCTTCTGATTTAATTATTCAAAAGAAATGTTCGCACATACAATATAAAGCGGTTTGTTAAAAGACTACAGGTTCGATAGTAGTAAGTCCTAAACGACCGGAGCCCTCGGCTGAGTATCCTTCAAGAATATAACTCTGTATAGACAATAATTATTCGATATATTCCTTAGCTGTGATTTACATGACGAAATACGCGACAACATGACCCTATTCTCAACGATAATGATTTTCGCAGCCCGATGGCGAAAAGATTATTGCGAGATTATAGCGAGGACAGATGGCCTATACTGATATCATCTCACATAAAGTATAAAGTGTGCTACTATTTAAATTATTTAAATCAAAATTACCCTGCAAATGTAAATGGCGTCCAAACAACGTGGCGACTTTCACAAATTCGTTTTCAATGAAAACTAGCAACTTATTTCCTATTTGAATTCCACTATCACATATCATTATTTTTAATAGCAGGTATTGTTTCATTATTACCCCATTTTTATTCTTATTACATTTTTTTAATTTCCCCTTCTTCCGTTGACCTAATTTACAGTAGTTCATATTCTCTTAATTATCGTATCATAATCTTTACGAAAACGTTCATCCTGCGGGAATGTGGAGCATTAACTGAAATAACCAATTTCATTCTAAATCTGCATTGATGGAATATTTTATGTTAGGAGGAGATATGAGCAGCCAAAGTAATTCATGTCCAATATTTTATGAAGAAGAGCGAATTACGCTTGAGATTCAAGCCGATTTAACGAAATACGAATTTAATACTTTCATAATACAATACTGCTTCTACCGCAGCAAAAGCAATGACTTTCAGCAATTATTTATAAAATATATATCGTCACAAAAGCCTTCAAAACGTGCCAGGCATAAAGAGGAAGACGAAAAGCGCGCTCAAAACAGAGAATCTGAAAGACTCGCCCTTCTCGAGTTATGCTGGTTGCATCGAAGGTGGTAACTTTTTTATGCTGCTAGCTGTACCACACGTTCAACGAAGCAAGATACTATTACCTCCTCTGCACATAAAACTCGGATTAATGAAACAGTTCACTAAAGCTCTTCCAAAGGAAGGTGACTGCTTCCAGTAATTGGTAATAAGATATCCTAAAGTATCTTATGAGAAACTTAAAGAAGGGATATTTGTGGGACCACAGATCAAAAAATTAATGAAAGACAATTTCTTTGAATGTACAAGGAATGCAGAGGAAAAAAGGGCCTGGGTTTCGTTTAAAGAGGTAGTGGCCAACTTTTTGGACAACAACAAACACCCAAAGTACAAAACCATGGTTAAAAAAATTTTGCTGAGTTTC
This sequence comes from Sympetrum striolatum, assembly GCA_947579665.1. NCBI lineage: Eukaryota > Metazoa > Arthropoda > Insecta > Odonata > Libellulidae > Sympetrum > Sympetrum striolatum. The sequence continues at coordinate 39,383,953 of OX388346.1, forward strand.
AAGGAATTAGGATGTAACATGAGTGTCAAGCTTCACTTTCTAAATTCACATATTGACTTTTTCCCTGCAAACCTCGGCGATCTCAGTGAAGAATAAGGAGAAAGTTTCCACCAGGACATAAAGGACATGGATAAGAGGGAAGGTGGAATACAAATATGATGGCTGACTACTATTTTATGCTTAAAAGAGACGGAAATGTTGAAGGGAGACAATCAAGGAGGAAAATTTTCAACCCTCATCAGAAAGATGTTGAAGCATTGAAATCAGTGAAGAAGTGGAATTAAATTGTCATGTATGTCTTGTGTTTTCATAATAATTATAGCATTTTAAGTCAGTATATACTATTTTCTACGGTATTGCGTTGCATGATTGTAATTTTATACAAAGTTAAAAATACACAATTTTTAAATCATATTAAATTAATTATTTTCCCGGTTAAAAAATTCAATTTTTTTTAATCTTCTATATTGAATTGTATAAAAACCTTACGTGATACAGATAAACTAGAATTAGATTTGAAATCAGAATGAAAAACACTTCTAAAATCACCTTATTATCTTAAAACATCGAAGCTAAAATTTCAAAATGTTTCATACTGTAATATATATATTAATGGAGAAATTTTGTAAAAACGGAAACGAGCTTCGAAAAGTAATTTCCGGTTAACCGATTTACTCCAAAAACTAATCAACTTTAAAGACACCAACCAAAGTACTACATATGAAATTTGGTGTTGATACGACAAACAGTTTTTGTTTTAGAGCGCCCACAAAGTACATAATCAGCTACTTCCGGTTTATCAGTATTTCACGAATAACTCCTAAACAATCAGTGACACAAAAATATGTTTAATACAAAAGTTATATTAAATAACAAATCTAAAACTTTTATAAATAATAGTATATAACTAAATATCATATATATGGAGACAGTTTGCAAAAACGGAAATTTGCTTCGAAGAATAAAGCTCGACTTCTGGTTTACTGATTAACTCCAAAAACTAATCAACTCTGACAGAAATCACCATAGTGGTATATATGAAGTTTGGTATTGATACAAATGATAGTTTTTACGTTAGAGCGCCCACAAAGACACACGCATACACACACACACACACACACAAATACAGACATCATTCCGAAAATGGTCAAAATGAGCTCTAGGTACCCCAAAACATGTATTTCCGCTGAAATCTCGAAGTCGATATTTTTCATGGAAACATTACTTTCTCTATACTACGTACATGGAGAAAGTAAAAATCACAGTGCATATCCACATGAAAATTTAAGTAAAATCTCAAAATAATTTAATTTTTTTAATTGAGCTTCTGTATGAAGTGACTATAATTTGTCATATTCTCACCCTTAATTCAATAGCTTTCATACTGATTGTAATGATGAAAATTGCTCTCAAATCTCGAACCAAAATTACTATCGCACCCCTAAATACTATTACGACTCATAAAAACACTTAAAAAAATCTGATGTGGCCAGCACATGACTTTCTCCATATATATAAGATGTAAATATTTATCTACCGCAATAATTTCGAACTCTATATTCCATCTAAACTTGGAATTTGAGTTATTAATATTATATATTATCTTTGATGCCAAAAACATGTTAAATAATTTTTACGGGACATGATCGATGAAAAACGATGAAATTGGCCTTTCGCCCATAGAGCCCAGAGCGCCCACAAAGTACATAATCAGCAACTTCCGGTTTATCAGTATCTCATGAATAACTCCTACACAATCAGTGATACAAAAATATGTTTCAACCAAAAGTTATAGTACATTACATTTTCTAAAACTTTTACAAATAATAGTATATACCTAAATACCATATTTATGGAGATATTTTGAAAACCGGAAATGAGCTTTGAAGAATTAAGCTCAACTTCCGGTGTACCGATTCACTCCAAAAACTAATCAACTCTAACGACACAAACCAAAATACTATATATGATATTTGGTGTTGATCCAAGAAATAGTTTTCATGTTAGAGCGCCCACAAAGTACATAATCATCTTCTTCCGGTTTATCAGTATTTCACGAATAACTCCTAATCAACCGGTTATACAAAAATATGTTAAATACAAAAGTTATAGTAAATTATATTATCTAAAACTTTTATAAGGAATACAATATACCAATATATCATATTTATGGATATATTTTGAAAACCAGAAATGAGCTTTACACAACGTACATAATCAGCAACTTCCGGTTTATCAGTATTTCATGGATAACTCCTAAACAATCAGTGATGCAAAAATATGTTTCATACAAAAGTTATAGTAAAATTAATTTTCTACAACATTTATAAATAATAGTATATACCTAAATATCATATTAATGGAGATATTTTGAAAACCGGAAATGAGCTTTGAAGAATGAAGCTCGACTTCCGGTCAGCCGATTTACTCCAAAACCTAATCAACTCTAACGACTGTAATAAAAGTACTATGTATGAAATTTGGTGTTGATCTGACAAATAGTTTTTATGTTAGAGCGCCCACAAAGTACATAATCATCTTCTTCCGGTTTATCAGTATTTCACGAATAACTCCTAATGAACCGGTGATACAAAAATATGTTAAATACAAAAGTTATAGTAAATATTACTATCTAAAACTTTTATAAGTAATACAATGGACGTACATATCATATTTATGGAGATATTTTGAAAACCGGAAATGAGCTTTAATGAATAAAGCTCGACTTCCGGTGAACGGATATACTCCAAAAACTAATCAACTCTGACAGCACACACAACAGTACTATATATGAAGTTTGGTATTGATACGAATTTTAGTTTTCGAGTTAGAACGCCCATTATCACACACACACATACACACACACACACTCACACACACACACACACACACACACACACACACATACACACAGACATCATTCAGAAAATGGTCAAAACGTGTTCTAGGGACCCCAAAACGTGTATTTCCGTTGAAATCTCGAAGTCGAATTTTTTCATGAAAACAATACTTTCTCTATACTTCGTATATGGAGAAAGTAAAAAATATGATGTGGCCAGCACATGACTTTCTCCATATATAAGATGTGAATATTTATCTACGACAGTAATTTCGAACTCTATATTCAATATAAACTTGGAAGATGAGTGATTAATTTATATATTATTATCTTTTACGTCACAAAAATTATAAATAATGTTTTTCGGGACATGATCGATGAAAAAAGATGAATTTGGCCTTTCGCCCATAGAGCCCAGAGCGCCCACAAAGTACATAATCAGCAACTTCCGGTTTATCAGTATTTCATGTATAACTCCTAAACAATCAGTGTTAAAAAAATATGTTTCAAACAAAAGTTATAGTAAATTTTATTTTCTAAAACATTTATAAATAATAGTATATACCTAAATATCATATTTATGGAGATATTTTGAAAACCGGAAATAAGCTTTGAAGAATGAAGCTCAACTTCCGGGTGACCGATGTACTCCAAAAACTAATCAACTCTAACGACTGTAATAAAAATAACATTCATGAAATTTGGTGTTGATCGGACAATTAGTTTTCATGTTAGAGCGCCCACAAAGTACATAATCATCTTCTTCCGGTTTATCAGTATTTCACGAATAACTCCTAATCAACCGCAGATACAAAAATATATTAAATACAAAAGTTATTGTAAATTACATTATTTAAAACTTTTATAAGTAATACAATATACGTATATATCATATTTATGGAGATATTTTGAAAACCGGAAATGAGCTTTAATCAATAAAGCTCGACTTCCGGTTGACCGATTTACTCCAAAAACTAATGAACTTTGACAGCACACACACCACTACTATACATGAAGTTTGGTATTGATACGACCAATAGTTTTCACGTTAGAGCGCCCACTATCACACACACACATACACACACACACACACACACACACACACAGAGACATCATTCCGAAAATGGTCAAAACGTGTTCTAGGGACCCCAAAACATGTATTTCCGTTGAAATCTCGAAGTCGAATTTTTTCATGAAAACAATACTTTCTCTATACTTCGTATATGGAGAAAGTAAAAAAACAAATTAATGCGTAGCTCTTTGTTACTATATTGAAACTATATCAACACATATTTACTCAGTGAGCATTAGTAAGGTATTCTGTGAACTGTAATAGCATTTTAAACATTATAGATTCATTCCTAAAATATTCAGTAAATCTTTAAAATACCTATGAATTATTTTATGTATAGGTGCTTAAAAATTGTTGAAATAATGTTTAGATAATTATTAAAATTTATTTCAGTAAATTTGGTAGCACTGCTAAAATTGCATACTTCTTATAACTTGACATTAAGAAAATCCTCAGATAATCATAACATGGACAACATTTTTACAAAACGAAAATTTGGTTGAAATATCTTCATTAGTTTCTGTGATCCCGACGGTAATATCGCGCCTGATGTCACATTGACCCCACGAGACTACTTAAGGTTTAATGGTGAAATGTTTCAAAAACGGAAATGAGCTTCCAAAAATAAAGATCGACTTCTGGTAAACCGATATCCTCCAAAACCTAATCAACTCTGATGACACCAACCAAAATAAAATGTACGAAATTTGGTGTTGATACGACAAATAGTTTTCAGGTAAGAGCGCCCACAAAGTAAATAATCAGCAACTTCCGGTTTACCGGTATTTCACGAATAACTCCTAAACAATCAGCGATACAAAAATGTGTTTAATACAAAAGGTGTAGTAGAGTAATTTTTCTAAAACTTTTAAAAATAATAGTATATACCTAAATATCATATTTATAGAGGTATTTTGCAAAATCGGAAATAAGCTTCGAAGAGTAAAGCTCAACTTCCGGTTCAATGATATACTCTAAAAAATAATAAACTCTAATCACAACAACCAAAGTAATATACATGAAATTTGGTGTTGAAACGACAAATAGTTTTCATGTGAGAGCGGCCACAAAGTACATACTAAGCAAATTCCGGTTTATCGGTATTTCATGAAGAACTCCTAAACAATCGGTGATATAAAAGTATGTTTTATACAAAAGTTATAGTAAGATAAATTTTCTAAAACATTTATAATTAATAGTATATACCTAAATATCATATTTATGGAGATATTTTGAAAACCGGAAATGAGCTTTGTAGAATGAAGCTCGACTTCCGGTCAACCGATTTACTCCAAAAACTAATCAACTCTAACGACACCAACAAAAACACTATATGTGGAATTTAAAGTTGATACAACGAATGGTTTTCATGTTAGAGCGCCCACAAAAGACATAACAGCTACTTCCCGGGTTATCGGTATTGCACGAATAACGCTTAATCATCCGGTTAAACAAAAAATATATTAAATACAAAAGTTATAGTAAATTATATTATCTAAAACTTTTATAAGGAATACAATATACCAATAATTCATATTTATGGATATATTTTGAAAACCAGAAATGAGCTTTACACAACGTACATAATCAGCAACTTCCGGTTTAACAGTATTTCATGGATAACTCCTAAACAATCAGTGATGCAAAAATATGTTTCATACAAAAGTTATAGTAAAATAAATTTTCAACAACATTTGTAAATAATAGTATATACCTAAATATCATATTTATGGAGATATTTTGAAAACCGGAAATGAGCTTTGAAGAATGAAGCTCGACTTCCGGTCAGACGATTTACTCCAAAAACTAATCAACTCTAACGACACCAACAAAAACACTATATGTGGAATTTAAAGTTGATACAACGAATGGTTTTCATGTTAGAGCGCCCACAAAAGACATAACAGCTACTTCCCGGGTTATCAGTATTTCACGAATAACTCCTAATGAACCGGTGATACAAAAATATGTTAAATACAAAAGTTATAGTAAATTATACTATCTAAAACTTTTATAAGTAATACAATAGACGTATATATCATATTTATGGAGATATTTTGAAAACCGGAAATGAGCTTTAATGAATAAAGCTCGACTTCCGGTTAACGGATTTACTCCAAAAACTAATCAACTCTGACAGCACACACAACAGTACTATATATGAAGTTTGGTATTGATACGACTTTTAGTTTTCGAGTTAGAACGCCCATTATCACACACACACATACACACACACACACTCACACACACACACACACACACACACACACACACACACACACACACACACACACACACACACACACAGACATCATTCAGAAAATGGTCAAAACGTGTTCTAGGGACCCCAAAACGTGTATTTCCGTTGAAATCTCGAAGTCGAATTTTTTCATGAAAACAATACTTTCTCTATACTTCGTATATGGAGAAAGTAACAAACATCTGAATTTGCATTTATATCACATTACGGCTTGGATTGTCCATTAAAACATATAGAGAGGATAATTTCATCCCTTTGTTCAAGTTTACGATTGAGATAGTCAATAAGTAACGATGAATATTCAGCGAAGTACAATTTCGGAATAATTATAATTTGGAGAGTTCGAAGGAAGTCGAATCCCGGGTAATATCAGCTTCGGAATTGGACACATGATTAGGAGTGAAGATAACGCGTGGTCGGTGCGTGCGTATTAGCGCACGCGCAGGAGACAGGTGTCGGAAGCAGGAAATGTCTGGAAAACGCAATAAAAGGGCGGCCGAAGGGAAGAGACTAGGATTCATTGAATAATGTATATTTCCAAAAGGGGGGAAAGCAATGAAATGCCTAAAAAGTGATTTCGCAATGAGCCTTATTTCCGTCTTAAATAACAATCTCCCGATAGTTATTTGCTATAGATTTTGATTGGCCGGAAAAAGCGAAGCATTTAGCTATCTATTATAACTCCAGTATAAACCTCGTCATGGCAATTAAAAACCAATTGACATCGAGCACCTGCATATGAAATTGGCAAACCTTCCTTGAATACAATGGAATTTCTGAGATCGTTTTCATCGATTTTGATGCGCCGTATGAAGACCTCCATGCAATGACAAGTCACCCAGAGCTGTGATTTTTATCCTAACTCCTGATTCTCTTATGCCTTGAGATATGACAGGATTATGGCAGCGTCAATATACCCTATACACAAAATATTGAAGTCATAAAAGTCGTATTGAAACATTAAAAATGTTTCTGCATGACATACTAAAACTTTCAGTTACGATAAATGCTGAGTTCAAATATGCACAATTAATATAGTAATAGTAAAAAGTAATGCTCTCTCTTAAGTAAAGTTTCCTTTTTGTATATTGTAAATTGTACATAACCTTGATATACCTGAAAGAAGAGCGATACAGGAAGTATGGATATAAGAGCATCCAAGAAAGTTTCAGGATACGAACAGTTTGTTTCAAAACTACCATAACGAGGTGAAATGCATAAAACCCACGGAATTGAAAAGGCTATCAGGAGAGAGAGTAGATAGGTTGCTTTGACTTTAAGGAATGATGATGATAATATTTTATTCGTACAGATTGAAAAGTATTGACGAAAATCACAGCCAAAATTAATAGCAATAACATCTAGATAATAAAAACCACTTAATCCAACATCACAGAAACAAGCGGAGTTATTAGAGTAATGGAGATCAATATCAGATTTTACTCTACCAAAATGCATCAAAAGTATATTACCAAAGATATAATCTTTTTAATTAAAAAAGCGAGTGTTCCGTGTTGTTTGAATTTAAACGAATTAAATACATAAAAATTAATTATAAGACAATATAGATTTTTTACAGCGCAAAATAATTGCTCTAACCGTTGAAAACTTACGCTTTTGTTTTACCATTCATCAACGATGGCGGAAGTATTTTGGAGCAATTTGCACGTATATAAATACTCTCCGAGCACAGAACGGTTTGCGCAAAATTCCGTTTTACGCGAAAATGCTTTTTAGCTCTAAAGAAACAAACACATGAAAATTCATCAGATAATGAATTGGAATTTGCGAGAATATTTCCAGTTGCCCTCTGCGTCATGATGGCCATTTTACAGCTGTTATGGGGTAATGCAATATACGCTTTGACTGGAGGGAAAGAAATGTTGTCTTAAGAAAGAAAGTAAAATACCATACGGGTTACTCTAAGCAACGTCTTGAACTAAAGTAATACATTTCCTTTTTCGTTCAGTGGAATTAGTAAACTCTTGCTTGAAAGCGATATTTAAGATAAAAGTAAAATTAATTGACATGTTAATTGATTCTACTAATCTCTTGAGCCAACGGTTCCTCGGTGGATGGTTCAAGGGGCAATAACTTCATTTATCACTCAGGAAGCTCATAGTCTTCAGCATTCTCCACTGACCACATTCCATCACATTTGTTTGTAAACCCTCTTGAATGTGCCATTAATAGTTGATTACAGAGAAATTTCTACGAAACCCACGATGAAATGTAAAAAATTTATTTTTCCACTTCCATTCATGGAAAATCACTGTTTATTTATCAGTTCACCGAACAAAGAACTACCTTTCATCATCACACTATAAGGCATTTCAGTACAAATAGTTGATGATAGGAAATTTTTATTGAAAGGTAACTCGAACGTATGAACTATAAATACGGGAAACTTTTAAAAATGACCCTTGATGATTTTCGTGTATATTTATTTTAAAATATTTTTATTTCACTACCACTACCACTTAACTACCACATTACTCTCCCAGGATTTTGAACAGAAAAACATATTTCAAGATTATGGAAATATTGGGTTATATATATATATAATATATATATATATAAATATATATATATAAATATATATATATATAATATATATATATATAAATATTGGGTATAGAAGCATAAACAGAACTCACCTACAATCGAAAACTGTTCCTACGTTAAGAGAGGGTCTTGAGATAATTCCAATTATTGACACTTCTGGGTACTTCTCTTATTTTCATTAGCCGTAATCCTAAAAGACAAAATCTATGCATTAATAGAAAAATAACGTTTCTGCTTATTATCTTAGATTATCATATGCAACCTTAAAAGAAAAAAGAAAATAAAACATAATTGTCGATGTAAAGAAAGAAAAATCGTAACACAGCTGTTAAGGAATTAGTGGTTTAAAATCTCCAATAGCCGCTTTTGTCGACATTCCTCGTCTCATTCACCGGTATTCCGATAAAACAAGAAAATAAACCTCAATTTTTAAGAGCACCTAATACGTATTCCGAATGCGATTCATCAAAATCAGTATCGATGTATCAAACATTATGATTAGTCTCTAAACTAGGGATTGAAATTTTAGGAGTAAGATCCATAAATATTAAGCTGGTGTTTAATTTCCTTTTCCTGTTTTGAATGGCATTATTGATTAACCGATTTCGTAAAAAAATATGTATGTTAATACAATTTAAATTCCTGAAAGACAACAATGTAGAATATCATGAGCTATTCTGAAACATTTTTACATATAAGGATTTAAGGATACTTTGATCAATACTTTTAAATAATTAACATATCATACAGCTGTCACCTATGGCAACCCTTGATCTAAAAACCTCAATTTCGAAGACAGTTTCGCTGAGCGCTTTCGTTTGCATTGGTCAGGCGATGCTAAAAATAAGCTCACAAGTGACAGAGGGAATTAAAAGAGACTGCCGCTGAGCAGATGATCTTCCACAGATGATTTAGATGTTAAAAGAGCGTCGTAGAAAAAACGAGTTATAGTAACTGTAAGGGAGGGGAAATAGAAGCTACAAGCGAAAGAGGGCGAGAAAACTCAGAGGTATTTGTTTGAAGAGTAGATGGTGGCTGATTATGAATGCTTGTCGAAATATGAATATCTCGCATCTCAATCTCAGGCCGGGTAAAATTTCTTCAATTTTTCTCACAACGAAAGAAACCGTTGAAAACTTGGGAAAAAGATGAAGTAACGAAAAATAAAATTATTCAACTGCGATTTATATCAATAATTTTATGCAAGTAATATGTCTAATTTTTAAATAATTCTAAAATAAGTTTCAATTTATTATTAGATTGTGTAGTTTTGTAGACGTGATGTATGATTATAAAGTTCTAAATTATATAAACTTTGTATCTTAAACTTTCTCTTTAGGCCCCCAATTGTCAACTCTTTATTTAACTTGAAATTATTATTATTTAAGTAGAATCATCAATTCATATCTATTTTTCACTTACAGTCAGAAATTAAGGGACACTTAGATTAGGAATCGAGCCTAGTACCTACAGATCGGTCATTGACTACTTAGACAATTGTTTTTGAGATGAAGAGCTACCAACCTCTCATACCCGTTATGGACTTCAGGTAAAAAATGGTCTTAAAGTATGGAAGCTAGTAAAAAAGAAGGAATAAGCCCCGAGCAGCAAGAACCGAGGCATAGAATATCCATAACAAGACGTAAAATAGGCTACGAGATAAGGACTTCCGTGAGGGAAAACCATGTTTTTACTTGTCATTCATAATAGAAACTTATGCTAGATAAGCATAACTGTGATTTTATGCCGTACCTCGGTGAACTAAACAGATCGTTCTAAGTTACAGCTAAGAGATTTATTTGTGGATTTGATGCCTGGGCAAAAGACTCGCAAAACATCCGCACAGCGAACGACTAAATATAGGTAAAGCGTGGCAAATGAAATTTCAGTCATATCAGGAAGAGCTAAATATATTAGAATAATTTTTCGAAACTCCGCAAGAGAAGACAGCACCCTCATGACTTGTCTCCTCCTCAAGCATCCTAAGCCTGTTAAATTGAATTATTTAATTACTAGAAAACATGAGATATACTTATAAGAATAAATTGCGTATTTATCATCGTATATAATGAAAATGATGGCTGTAGGATGGGAATAATAATAATAATAATGAATTTATTGCGGGTATCAAACCCATTTACATAATACATATTCAATATAAAAATACAAATAGAATAAAGTAAAACATACAGGTAAATTCAAATACATCAATAATAAAGAAAAGAAAAGAATATGAAGTAGTAAATGTATACTGAGATCACATTTGCAAAAATAAAAATAAATCAATATACATATATCTTTAACCTTAATCACAACCTAAAGCCAATATACAAGTACATACATACATACACATGATATATATAAGTGGATATATATACAATACAATCTTGCAGTAATAACATATTCATAACACATTCAGGTAGTTAAAACAAGCAATAAGTACAAGATGCTTGCATATCGCATAATTGATGCAATGTGTACTTGGCTGAAGCTATCGCATTTAATTTTTTATCTAAAACACTAGTAGATACCTCGTTTTCAGATTTTATATTTATTCTTACAAATGCTTATTTTTACTCCTGGATATCTTGCTAAGAAATAAATCAATATTCATTCACCGATTCATTCAACATTTAAACAAAATTTGATTTTACAGAATGTTCTTCTATCAACGCGAATCAACAACAAAGACTAATTAAACATTAATTTAATGCTATACCGCAATGATACCCAAGAATAGAGCAGAACCCTTCAAATAAATGCCAATTATATGAAACATCCAATGTATAAACCAGTAATAACGATACGAAAAGAATGTAATGGATGGCAGGAATCAGAATTTTGTTTTAAATCGGGAATAGTTAGCTCCCTCAAAAGACCAGAAGGGACTATGTAAAGGGCAGAAGTGAGTATCCAAATGATTCTCGTCAGTTAAAGGGTGTTCGCAGACTCCGATAAACGATAAGAACCAGCGATGAATAGGAGCTCCGTGACGCAGGAATTTTAATGGATGGGCAGGAAAATTTGCACGGGTGAAATGTCCCAATAAAGTAGATATCATTATCTCGAACCTGCTGAAACAGAAAACTATTTCCATATAAACGTCATATTATCATTTCTCAAATCTTTTCATGCCATATTCGAAGGCGGCCGAGATATCTAGAAGACTATCTATTTTTTCTACAGCAGAATATCTGTTATGATAAGTACAGCTCTAGCTCAATGTAAAAGGTAGCGTGATCAAAACATATATGGTTAGCCATTTACCACTGAATTTACCGTTCAATGGGATTTTAAAAGGAAAAATAAGATAAAAATACAAATACCTGTATGAAGAAAAGAAAACTTACTAAACGGAAGCTGGTTTTCGTAATATACATAAATCGTTTTGCATTCTATGACAATTGAATATAAGGCTGTGCAGTTTTAACATTTATATTGGTGAATACAATTACATAGGAATTACGGAAACATATAATAGCTCATTGTGTGTACAAAGAATCGCTTTTGGTTAAAAATGCGTTAACATTTCAGTGTGATCTCTAAAATAAAAATACCAAAAATACGTAGCTAATCTGTGTCAAATCCTATTCACTTTAACATATTAAATAATGAGCTGTTAGGCATTTACATGAGAAAATAGATAACTAAATGGACATAGAAACAACCGATAAAGAGACATATCGAGTAAACATTGAAGAACAGAAAATATCACTCGGTGAAAGTCACGACATTAAAATTTGATTGGCCGTGAGAGGAAGGGGGCAGAGTAGAATCATCCTAACCGAGCTTACACGTGCGTTTGTGGCCTCTGGAACGTGCATGGGTCTCTCCGAGGAGTGGCTTATTTGAAGGAGTTAGTGTCCAGAATCCAGAGATTATTAATAGGTTAGATTTCGTGGAAGGGTTTGCTCATGATAGACGGCAAACCGGTCACAAATGGACGGGCAAACAAAGGCGGTCGGCCGCAACTTGGCCTTCTGATCGAAAGCGATGAAAGGAGAAGGCGATATCGCGTTAAAAAAGAAAAAGACGGTGGAAAAGGATAAGAGGAAATTGGAGGGATGGCTAAGAACATGGAAAGGCAATCAGGATGATTTTTTCGCTTTCAAAACCTTTCTGTTTTTACGTCCCTCTACGGAACGATACCGAAGAAGAATCAAAGCACTCTCCTGGTTGATCATTTCACTCCGGTCATAAACAGCGGTGTCTTCTGAAAGATCTTCTTTGATTTTTCATTAATAATTCATTATTAAGCATATCGAAACATTTAGTTTTCCCATGTAAATAATACAAAGGCTCAGGTTTTCCAAGGGCAAGCTGCAAAGCTTATCTATCGTATTACATTATTTTGTTATGAACTACTCCACTGAAATTTTCGAAATTTAATGATGTTCAGAAATGTATAGTGAATTTCTTTCAACTTAAAATCCAAGTTTAATGTAGGCAGCAAAACCACTCAGCAGATCTTGAAAGAAAATTTAAAAGTTATTGAGCATGACATCTTTTGTTTCAAAATCTTACTATGAAATAGTTTAGAAAAAAATAAAATAAATGATGTCTAGCTATAAGTATACGAATATATACATACTGTACGTGGTCTTGTGGCGCAACGGATAACGCAGCTGCCTACGGATCAGAATAATCCAGCTTCGAATCCTGGCAGGGTCGTCTTTTGACATATACAACTTTGACAGGAATTGCAATGAAAATCTTGTATATTATATTTTATTTCGATTTCAGTCTCAAATGTTATAAAGCTGCAAACGGCTCAATAAAAACCGGTATTTATGCTTTCACAAAATCAATCACAACGATGTCAATTGGTCCGGTTCTGAGATGAAAAAATGCTATGCGAATAATTGTTTTCTATTCTTGCATAATAGCAAAATTCAATCTTAAATTCAAGCATAAATCTACTAGGAGAACTTTATCTCATAAATAGTAATAATTAGGCTTACATTGATGGACGTATTTTAGTCAAACATGTCCATTCTTACAATAAACTCCATTTTTTGTTTTAAAACACATATACAACCAAGCCCAAACTAATATTCAGACCCGGGACCTCAGCGTTGCAAGACTATCGCCCTAACCCCTATGTGATGGAGGAAAACTGTTAAATTACGAAAAATAGGATTATAGGGTGGTTAAATAATGGTTAGAAGAAGAGATTAGGTTCAAATAAACAAGAGTTTAAGATGATTAGAAAATGATAATACGTTCCTAAGCCACGTTTTGGCTCTACCAAGAAAACCTTCATCAGAATAACCGCTATATTACTTTAAAGTAAGGTTTGCCTAGACAGTGAATCTGACTGCTTAATTTATGTTTGTATATTCTCCATATTTTTTCAAGGTTCAGAATTGTGTACGCGACCTTTTTTGTTTACTTGACTTTACCCGAAATTTGAATTTCAAATGACTGCGGAGGATCGTGCTAATTATAACTTTTATCTCTCTTTTATGGCACGTATATATTTTCCCGCCAGTTCAAAACATTCATAAATTAATTTAAAAAATTAAATTTCAATTACTCAGTCAAAGGGCAAACAATCGTCATGCAGTAATGTGGTTAATTGAACTGCAGTGAATTGGGTAATCCTCTTTAAATTTTTATGTTATTTAGTTAAGAAGTTGATTATCGAATACAATCCACTAATTATCTACTTATCGCAATGTGCAATGATTTAAAATAAACATTTGAAATTAAGCCAGAAATAAATGATCACTTTCATCCAATACATTTCAATTGATACATGCATTAGGTATCTTTCTTCAAAGAACTTTCTTTTTACTGAATACGTAAATCCTTAATCTTGAGGAAAATTGACTCGGCTTTGTTCTTCACAACAAAATACCGTATTTGACGGCATATAAGACGCACCTTTTTTCCTAAATTTTGTCTCGAAAAATTTCCCTGCGTCTTATATGTGAAGGTTCAACCTCCACAGGTTAACTTTCAATACTGAATGCTATTTTTAGCCCAGATGGTCTATACTACCTATTTCGGCTCCATTACATCAGTTATACTCTGATTATCACTTTGGTATTACTTATTATGAACTTCCAACATGTAGTTTGAAAATGAACATTGGGCGGATTTGGTCTGTTTTAGCGCGATCTGGTAGCGGGATCGCGGTATTTTCAGGTTTGGATCTCGCAACCCTGCTGATCATAACAAAACAGTGTGCCCTCTTCTTGCTGAGTAAAACTATTTGTATAAAAAAACACCCTCGGAAATATGACTACAGGAAATAAGAGATTAAACTACACTTTTCAACATAAACTATGAGTGTTAAATTACGCTAAAGTGCATGGAAACAGAGCAGCAGCAAGGCATTTTGGTCCATCACCTACCGAAAAAATGATACGTAGGTACTTGGTGACTGCAGGAAGATCAATTGAAGACTGCTAAAAAACATAAACATAATATGTTTTCCCCGAATCTGTAATAATAAATATTGTTTCTGATTTATTTTGTATTTTGTTCGATTGCTTGCCGTTCAATTATTGAAATATATAATGTCAAAATAGCTTCCGTTTGTTAAATTTTCTTATTACTAAATATCTTTGGTAATTGCATTCAATGATTGTGTTAATATTTGGCTTTTACGAAACGTGACAACTAAAAGAAACAACATTTTAAGTTATTGTGGTACCGCGCTTTCGCATGGACTATTAATGAGTGGCCAACTTAATGAGGGTGTGTCTAATATGCCGTCAAATACGGTAACAACTTCATTTCACTTAGCAAACAGATAGAGTGTATTTAAAATTGCTTCTAAATGAAAATAAGAATGAAAATACCTGGTTATTAAGTGTTACAAATGCATGACCCAAGAAAGTATCATTAAAGTCTCGAGTTATGGAATCAATTTTATTTAAAGAGGCAGTACGGAAGTGACCATTATATGGTAATTGTGGACTTTAAATAGCCGCATTTTTTATATTCTGTGCTTAAATTTCCCTCTTTTGAAATTTTAGGAAGATATTTTACAGCTTAGGATGCACACATAGCAGGTGATATTGGTCTTCATCACCTTTTCCTTTATTTACCTTTTCAATTGGATATACCTTTTTCCAGAAAGAAACGGTCTTTTATGACTTTATAATACGGTTTCTAATGGGTCTATCCAATCCGAGGGACTACATTGAGGCCAATGCGGCATTTCAGAGAGGATTGAAGAGCACCCTAATTCCGAACTGAGTGACCTACTCGGCTTAATGACCATTTTCTCTAATTTTATGTAGTCAAGGCCAAAGGAATTTATAGTGGTTCAGTTTCTGGCACTGAAGGGGTAAATCCGTAATCTCTGAGAAAACTGACCTTGTTTTTTTCATCAACAACATTATTGTAAAAAAATAAATGGTTTACAGCGGTATCTACTGGAATTTTATATTAGAATATAAATATAATGACGAAACTACAACCAAATGGGTACTATAAAATTATGGTTCACTTTTGAAGTTCAGTGATCCTAGCAAATATCATTTAAATATATTTTAGTATCTACACATTTATCTAAACATAAGTGAAGAGAATATAAAATGAAAATGAAGATGACATCAAGAAAATTTTCTGATGATGTGTAAAAACTACCCACGAGCATTAGTTTCAAACTTTGATTTGCTTCACGGTAAATTGCGGTTGACTTTACTTCTAACTCTTGCGAACACACTATTATTCTAGAGCAATATTTATTTACTTGAATGAAAGGAAACCATTGTAGTTTAGAGACTAAGGAAAATAAGAGAGACTAGTTAAATAAAACCTATAATGAAACGGTAACGAATTCCAAACATAGTGTGTTACTTTTCAAATTTAATGTGCGAATAACCCATCGAAAGATGATCTTCAGCGAAGTGATACTATTGATAATTTACCCTCTTCAGAAGGACAACTAGCCTTTTCTGAATTTATATTGGTTTAAATTTATAAGTGAAATCTTCGCAGTTCGCACGGGTGGTGAAACTACGATAAAATACTTAATCCGGGTTTGATCAATGACGTACGGATCATTTTAGAAGGACCATTAACTCACAAATCTAAATAGATTTTTAAGTCATAACATGAAATTATAAATTCATAAGGGAGTCATGATGTATTTGATAATAATTCTCAGATGGAAGCCTCACCAAAATCTAATTTGAAACAAGATAAACCTCTCCATTCATCAAGTAGAAAATATGAATTCATAACATGTAACCAACAACATAACTCCAAATATGACATGTAATCCGAACTTACAAATAAATATTTAAATGCATGAATAACATTTTATAATGATGTAGACACTAAAATCCATAACTGCTGCAGCAAAGAAACCCGATAAGGCACGACACAAAATTCAACATCTCGTCATGTTCGCACAGTTCAGAGAAAACTACCATCACATTTGCTACTTTATTTATTGGATAGCTTGGCAATCAGTTCCTTAAGGCGGTAATGATAAGCAAATGGTGCATACCTGCATCGTAAATCTTGAAGACCAATTACGTAAATGATAACAGGAACCAAGAGATCGATTACAATTTACGAGAAGCGATTAGGTGGTCCTTTGGGTCCGATGGAGATATCAAGCAATGGCAATATCTGATGGCGCCGATCAAGCTGCCAGATTTGTTACAAGTTGCCAAATAAGTGGCACCGATAAAACTCTGGTAAGGCGAGAAGACGGCTATTACAGGATTCCCTCCGAGGAAACCGTTAATTGGGGGAACGTCGCGGCAGGGGGAGGACGGGGCGATGACGGCTGTTGAGATGGACAGTCATAAACACGTTTAAACGGCTCTTTTACGTCCGGAATATAAAAGTTTCGGGTCCTGTGCGTTCCGATAGCAAACTCATCTGGGAATGTGAGCTGGAGAAAGATTCAGGAGATTCCGAGGGAGTGGCCGAAATAATTTCGGAGGAAACATGAGACTGGATAATGAAATCCCCAGATGAAAATTATTTGTGCTAATTCGAACAACTGTGGAAGAAAAAGATAGCAGCGAAATACAGTCAGTAAGGAAGGAAAATCTATCGTTTCTGAAAATTCCCACGTAATAAAACATAGCAAAGCTTTAATGGAACTTTATTTTCTTATTTTAGTTGAGTAAATAATCTCATAAAGATTCCGTTTATTTTGCATGAAATTATAAGATACTTTAAGGAATATATTAACGTAATTACTTCAAAAAAATTTTCAAAACTTTTTATAAAGATATTGTTATTGTGAGTAGTTCCTGTTTCGTCAAGCTTTGATGTTTCCGAATACGAGAAACCTAATGAAATATTTTGTCGAAAATTCAGGACAAATATCGAACATGCAAAAAGTATTATAAAAGGCATTTAAAAAATGAATACACGAAGGCAAAATATAATTATCTCATTATAAATATCTCTTAAAAATCCACTGAGTCCATTATCAGACTTATTTTACAAAAAAGGAATACTTTAAAATGACCCCTCCTAATTGACCAAAATGACGCCTGAAGTTTCCAAAAGAATCCCTGTTAAATTTAGTGTAATCTGTAAAAATTTCAGTTTAATTTCCTAATAGCAAAAGGTATTAAATTCACAAAAGACTCAAGAAATAGTATTTGAATGAATGTAGGAGTGAATTCACCTCCTAGACCTCCATTCATGACCTTCTCTTCATTATTTATTAAGCTGTTCAAAACTTCGTCAGTGAATTCTTAGAGATTTGCTTATCCTATAATACCTTCTTTCATTTGCTTTCCTTTATTTATTTTCCTTTTCTAACAACCCGAGGGACGTTACACCCTCATTCTGCTTCAATCCCTCTTTTTATCCTATTTTTCTGTATTCCAACTCCCTTTATCTGAGTGGCACTGTCATGTTTTTCTGCAACAATCCCGTGTCTTGCACCAGCTCTAAGTCATCTTAAATAGACTATTCTCGCTTCTGTTCATCTTTATTAAAATTATGTTAGAGATGCTTTAACCTTTTCTCTTTTCTTGTGGGAATAGTTCAAAATATTTCTTCTCCTTAAGTTTATCACAGATTATCATACCTCGATAGGAGTTCCGATCACACTAATTCGTCATGAACTACTTCAATGAAATTTTTGAATCTGAACATTCAGAGATATACCCAGTGTGAGTTTGATTTGAAACTTAAACTAACGTTAAATCCATGTTTAATGAAGGTAACAAAACCCTATGCAGGTCCTGATAGATAATTAAAAGTTTATTGAATGTGATACCCTTGTTTTTTAAAGTCTTGGAATGAATGAGTTTAATATGTTACCTTAAAGTTAACACACGGTCGTCTATTGACTAAATTCTTCATTTTTTTCAAATATGACTTTCAGTATGGACAACAAAAATTTTTTATAATATAGTTTATTTCGTTTTTGTTTTAAGGCTTTCGTTTCATTGGCGCATATTCTCCAGCTACTCTTTATATTTATTTTTCATTTATAAAATCTAGCAAATAGAAAAGAATATAACATTTCTTAACAATGAAATCTCGTCATGCTGACACCATATTTTCTTGTGGTTTTCAAGAAAAAGTGATGATCAAGTTTATCTTAGAGAAAACAAAATATAACAATAAAACCCTAGAATTTAACTGCATTTTACTGATATTCATGTTTAGTCCGATTTTATGAATTTCATGTATCTAGATTTATAATATCTTTAAATGAAATTGAAATCCACTAACAGCTATGCACCATATATCAATATCATGATGAATCACATAAACAATTTTTGCAACTGCATAAGCGTTAAGAAATACTATGACCTTAAAATGAAAGAATTATGTCCCAAAACTTGCCTGTGGAATCAAAATAACTATTACTGAGTGTATCGGATGTTGAAAACATTGCGAACAACCGAATATCTCTTCCGGAGATTTTAAGATTTAGAATTACAATGAAGATGCTGATCAATACACTTAAAAATATCCGTTTTCTGAAGAATTGACATAAAAGCAACAGTAAAAAAATCCATACGATAAATTACACACTTAAAACCTATTCAGGAGCTAACACTCAGTACTCGTGAAGCAGTGCCCTGGTGGCCGACATCTTGCGCTTCATCCCACCTGGCTACATGCTTTTCTGATCCTAGAAAACGAGAAAACTAAGAATCGCTGATCTCTCTAGAACATTGTTCGCATCTCGTGGATACGGAATCCAAGTCACACTGAGCGCCCATTAAAAGATGACCTGTTATTTGCTTTCCACTGCTTACAGCCGTGAGCACAATATAATTCCTTGGGGAAGTAGCATTAAGAGAGTGATGCGGTCGATAAGGATCTGGATAGTGTGTGTATGAAGAGAGAGAAAAAAAAGAGAGGTAATGGCTTGTACGGGAGGAAGGGGAGATCGCGGAGTTGTGCATCCATCTTATAGAGCGTCAACTTAATGATCCTCCTTTCCATGGACCATTATGAGTTTTCTGAAAGTAACAGTGATGCGAGGCGAGTTGTTTGAATTCCACGATATTCTTCTTGCTATACGCCCACGTTGAGTATTTTTGGCCTATTTGTAATGTCTGGAAAATTCATTTAAGCATTAGTAATTAAAGTTCTTTACAATTCTGTATGTAGATTAAAGATTTCGATACTCGAATATTGTTTTATATTTTATGACGCCTAGTGAAGTTGAGAATCCTGAATTTGAATAGTCGAAACCAAAGGAAAAATTATGCGTTATAACTATAAATACAATTTTTTATATGACTTCTGGAACGCAATTTAATAAATGAAAAACAGGACTTCATATTTTCCACAAGAATTTTTTTATAAACGATAGTTTATATTTATGCTGCTGTACTCTGCTGTAAAGGAAGATGCCGATCATTGATATAAAATCTTTTGGAAAAAACTAAACGCAATTTTTCTTTATTAATATAATCTTTATTGAACTATGTAGATTAGTCAGCACGAAAAATAAATAATAAATATTTGATAGTAATGATGATTTTTTAATTAATTTGGTTTCGAGAAGTAATAATTGATGTTAATTTCATTCTTGAAAACTATATTTCAATATTTTCGATGGAATACTTACTACTCATCAGCATATAAAGTTTCATTTAAAGTCGAAGTAGCAAGAGGATGGAAATAATAAGGTAGATGATGCAATATGCATAGATGGCTAGTATATTTTTCAAGTGCTACTGAATATAATAGTATCAAAACTCATAATAATGTTTGACATAAATTTAGTATGCATCGGATAAATGGGTACTAACCATTTAGGAGAATTTGAAGAGGGTATTTTTCAATCATCACGATTGTTAAATTTCGTTCTAATGACCTTAAATCAATCTTAAATTTTAAACTGCATGTCCAAAGCTGCAAATTATTTTCAACGGTTCAGTTCTACGAAAAGAAATAGAAATATGTGAACTTGACGTAGCATTTTAATGAATATAAAAAAATCAAAATACACATCGAATACCACTCATCTACAGAGTGGCCGGGTTAGGCATATAATAATAGAAAATGTAATAACTTGAGAAGTAACAAGATATTTATCTGCAGTTTGCTTCAACAAGTTTGGTAACTCAAAATGTTTGCTATGTTTGCTTGATTTTGGCGCATTTTTGCCATTATGCAGTAATTGTGAGATATTTCTTGTATAATGCAGCTATCGCAAATTTTAAACCATTACTGCTGCAAAACATATGGAAAGAAGTGGAATGCAGATTAGATGCCTTTCCGCCACTAATGATGCACATATCGAGGAGTATTAGCTATGTATAAAATCATTTTGAGTTACCATACCAGTAGAAAGAAACCGCTAATAAATATCTCAATTAATTCTCAAGTTATTACATTTTGTATTGTTGTATGTTTAACGCGGACACCCTTTATAGGAATTACTAAAAGGGCAAGAGAGGAGAATAGTGAAGATGGAGCGTTTGCAGAAGCTCTCTTCAGCGAGCGCTCGTAACTAATCGTATCACGCCCTAGATTAGCGTTTTGTGGCCCAATTTCGCAGCCCAAGTCACCTGAAATCCAGACAATATATCATACCCGTAGCGGTACAGCTTGCCTACAGTTGACCCAGAAGTAGCTGACATTAACGTGGCCGTAAAGAAGAATGGAAGTTAATTTTCGAACCACGGCTGCACCTCGAGCAAGCAGGAGATTTTCTCCAGCACCACCCGAGGAAGAAGATAGCAGCGGTGGTCTAAGTATTCGAAGTCGTACGCGGCAGGCGTAAAGAAATTACGACTCCTGCGCTCAAACGATCGTTTCAAGGCACGCCCTTAATATACTCCTACTGTAAAGGCAAATATATTGCAATTGACATGAATACGCTTGTTCGTAGATCGTGTAGATTACTGTGACGGAGTTGGAGAGATCGACACCTGATAAAGAAAGGAGATCCTTACGCCTGAATATATTTGTGTCGATATAAAGGAAATGATTGCCATTTCAACCTTTTAAAATCCGCTCAAAATATTCAAAATTAAAATATGTTGATATATTGATTTATTTATGTTAAGTTATTTAAATACAATATTAATTTAAATATTTTCCATTATATATATTATTAGAAGATACTCAGAGAAGGTTGACGAAAAAATAATTGGGAAGAATTTTTAGTAAAGTCATTTTATTATTTTTTTATAACGAGTAATTACTTCTGAATTAATTTTCGGAACGAATACTATATCCTGTAATTGAAAATCATCCTGTCTTGATATCGATGCAAGATCAACACATGTATAAACTCCTACATTTATAGCAATTTACTGTTTTAGAAAAATATTTTTGCTTTTTAATTTGGCGGAATGAAATAATTCAAGATTCTCATCTATTGAAGATAATATCATCAAAACATTTTTAAAATTCGGTAATTTTCTTAAGGTCAATATATTAGTTCGATACTAAAGCAGGTCTCGTAATACAAACTAGAAATAACTAAACTAAACTAACGATGCCGAGTTCGTGGAAACATCTTAAGCAGAGAGTTCCAAGATATTTCTGTAAAGGCTTGTCCTAGAGGAATCCAGGAAGAAATTAAATGTCTTTTATTTCGAGAGAGCTGTTCGCAGAATGTGTTTGATAGCGGCGTATAAGTAGATGAATGGTTCCATTAAAAGTGTCATGGAAAGATGTTATTATTTCCTAAAATTTGTGCGTAGTCACATATCTCTTTTTCCTTCCTTATCGCTCAAGTAGTTACTCATGAGAGAGACTGAGCATCAACGATCAAATCACAGTAAGTGCGAAGTTATCGAAAATCAAGCAGAAGTTCATGTAATTACTTATAGGGGAGGAAGTGTTTTTACGGTAAATATTCTCTAAGTGCTGCACACAATCACACAAAAATCTGAATGTTACACTGAATTTAAACGCTAATTCTTCTGAATTTCTCCACGGTGTATGAAATTTTCAGAATTATTGTCAATTACCTAGCAAGAGCAATCTTTAACATCAATGATGGCTACAAATGTGAAAATTCGTTATTCTACAAAACTAGGGGAGTATTAGAGGGAGAGAAAGATTATACATATCAAAGAAGAGACGCTTTCATCAAAGTCATGCATTCATATTTTGGTCATATTTTAGCCTGAGACGAATTATAATTTGAAATATATCGAAAAAAGAGTATCCCGAATAAGAAAAAGGTGTTTAAGTTTTACTTCCCTTTCTACAAATATAGGTACATACTTTTCCAATAGAAAATACAATGGTGGTAAGTTGACGTGTCTAACTATAAATCAAAATGTTTGGAACCGAATACTGGAAGGTTTCCAATTCTTCCAAGATTTTTATATTTATATTTGGTATTGATTCGGCATATTTTTATTCGGTAATTGATTATAAGCCAAAGCAACAGTTGAATGGTTTACATCTTAGTTCTAAATATTGTAACGATTGCTAAAGATTATCTACCAGACAGGCCATGATTTTTATGACCAAAATATAGGCATAAAATACAGGTAAATGTAAGATTAACATTTAATGAATATATCACCTTACACTAAGTGTTGACTGCTGTCATAAAAAATGACGGCATTAAAAAAAAACAGTTTCTTTCCATATGGATTACATACAAGAGTGTGTTTTTCATCATTGATTTCAGGATTTTCAAGATCGTTATCATTTTGTACAACGATCTTAAATTTTGTCTTGGCTAAAATTAACTCTAACGTACTGAATACTTCACGATACTAAGGATTCTTGTCTTCGTCACATGCAGTAAAATATGTGCATCTTATCACGAATCATGTCTTTGTGCATCAAGTGTACTACACTACGCACAAATAGTCGTAAAAATTAATTTTATACTCTTGGAGCAGCCGCGCCCACGATACACGGATTCACACGAGAATCGGCCTTAAATCTTCCATTTTTTATCTCCTATTCAAGATCTTCCCGGGGACATCGCTACGCAGCATTTCCCCAGTTTTCTTCGTTGGCTGCGGTGAAAACATGGGAGTGGCCAACGGAATGAAAAGAACTAGCCAACCAATCAAAAGAGGGAGCTCTTTCTTTCCGCGAACTGTACTTTGCAAAAGGAAACTCCGGAGAGCGCAAAAGAGGGTCACACGGAAATAAAACCGAGAACATTGGACATCTTGTAGCGAAAGACGCCGGGTTCAAAAATCTCTACGCAGTTTGGAGGGAGACTCGTCTTTTTCTATTTTCCCGTTCTTCCGTTAACGTTTACGATATTATTCGAAAGCGAGAAAAAATAAACGATTCTTCGGATGCCAAATGCTTTTCTTACAACGCGGCATAGTGATTCTTCTCTCCCCTTCCTCGATGTCCTTATCTCTCGGAACAGCACGAAGAACACTTTGGAAGTGTAGAACGAACGCTTGGTGTAACTGTTCTAATCATCAACACCGTGCCACTTTGCTGACGACTTCATAGAAGCCATTGGCTTCTCTGCCGAAGACCTTTGCCTCTTGCGGAATCATATTGGCATTGAATGAAAATGAGGAAGCGGGATAAACTTGCCCTCTTGACAAGGGAGAGGATTTTTTCAAAATTAAATATTCACGGTTCAATTCCAATCCCCTACAACACGGCGAAAGACGGCCCGCAGGTCACTAATGTAGATATAGAATAGTCTAACGAATATGCTAAACGTTAACAAGAAAAATCTGCCCCTAAAAGAATTGTAAAATTTATATTTTGCTCTTCGTGAGATATTCATCGGCTAGGCAATCTTTTAAGTTCCCCTTGTCTTTCTGGACTCATGCAGCCTTTCGATTTAGTAGATACATTTTTAATAAGAAATGCAAAATTCTTTTCATACTTACACAGAGGCATCTTTAATGCGTCACACTTAATAAATTGACCTAATGTAGATATTACTGTTTGATTTCCTATCTTCTGTAGATTTAGACTCATTGTTAGTAAAAGAGAAAACTATTTATCACCAATTCATCAACCAAAAATGGCATGAAAAATGTATTATGACGTAGGGAATAATCACAGAAAGTAATGTCACATTAAATAAATTTCACTGGTAATCAGTGAAATTAATCATAATAAACCTTCCAAACATATTATGTTGAAAACCCAATTACTAAAATTGTGAAAAACTTTGGCAAGATATTATTTTATAATTACTAATATATATTTTCCTGTATCATTTTTAAGCCTCTTATATTACTTGAAGCATCAGAGGATTTGCAGACTATCACTTAGTTCCTCAGTTTGATATAGGTAGAGTTATCACATATATACGAAAAATACGATTCACTCACGAAAAATTGAAGATACTATCAAAGATGAAGATAGCTTAACAGGAAATGAAAGAGAACATTTAAATACGAATTCTTACGAATTATCTCGCAAATCAAACCTTGTAGGATACTGAAATTTTGATAAATTAAAGATCAACCTTGATATAGCTCAGACAAAAGCAGTTTAAACAACAACTCAAAATATTCTTATCGCAGAAATTATTGCCCATCAATATTTACATTTCATATTAAAACCTTAGTATTGGTATTGGATGCAAAAAGGAACCTTCTTTAATCCTGGGGCAATTGTACTTATCTAAGATAAGAGAGGATATTGGGATGTTAACAAAAATAAGATATGTCAGCGACAATTTAGCTTAATCTTTGGAACAGAACAGAAAAATTTAGCAGTAGTTTCCATCCCAAGAATTTTCAGCGGAACAATATCCGAAGATTTACACGTAGATGGGAAAATGAGCAACCGCTTGTCACATAAGTTTGAGAAAAATACCTTCAAAGCTTGGGATTGTACATCTTTAGATGCTTTTTGGAATTATAGTTCAATTTGATAGTGTGCTAAGACTCGATTGTTTTGCCTTTTTATACTTTTGTAAGAGCCTTAAAAGTTCATAAATGAAATTACTAACATACTATAAGAAAATTAATTCTTCAAGCCAATGAAACTTTTACTTAAAATTTTCAAATATAAATAACACACCTGAGGAGTTTATTTTAATATTGAAGTACCTGCTTATATAAAAAAAGAAAGATGAGAAAAATAAAATTGAATGTCACCGAACCATAAATTTAATAATACTTCTACAATTACAGTAAAACTCATCGGAACCAAATTCCTTCCTTGGAATAGCCTCAACAGTTTATTAAATTACATTCCATTTCACCTTCGGTACTGAAGAATTCATCAAAATCACTACCTAAATCTTTTACACGGCTATACCCGCGCAGGCATCTTAAGCATTCGAACCACTACTGTAATGCCGCCTGTAAAGGGTATCAGATTTTACAAATGCTACAAATAAAAATGCTTCAAGTTTCAAGCAAAAAAAGAATGTCTTCACGTTGGTATTCGGATGCTTATTTAAAATCATAGTAGCATAAAGCTAGCCCATAAAATTGTCAGCTATTTCATGGTAAAATTGGATAGAATATTTTGAAAAAAATATTATTCTACCTAGATAATACTAATCTATATGTTCTCTTCATCCGTACGATCCAATTCCATTTCTTAACTAGCACGGAAGGTGAATAATATTTTTTTACCCTCCCTCCCCAAAATATAAGAGGAGACCGCGCTTCTGACGGAGGGCAAAAAATATATGGGATGATCCCGCTGGATATCGATCGTAAAAGGAAAGAAATGGTACAGAAGGAAATTCAGGGGCATATAAAACTGATTCGAGAGACGTAAATGATAAAAGCGATAAAATGAGACAGATAAAAAAGTATGCCGCCGTCCTCTTGAAGGCCTGAGCAGCGGCCGGGAGCGACGCTGATGATTGATAAAGCTGTGCAAAAGCGGCGCATAAATGAGAGGATTCGATCCCCTGACCCGCAAGTTAGCGAGCACCTCCACTAACCTCTTTCCCCGCCAGTTTTTAGAAAGTAGAAAAGGAATGGCACAAAGAGCGCGGTGGACACAGAAGATTTGTTTATTCTTCCCTCAATGAGCATCTCCGCGATTGGAGACGGTCGAAGTTCCGGCTGATGGCAAATGATTAATGCAGAGCCAATGCAAACGGCGCGGCGAGAAGTCATTCTTGTCTCCCGGACCATTCGCTACAGCGAAAGATGATATGAGCCATCGGGGATATCATTCGAAACATCCTTGTGACCAAACAGAAATGCTATAAAGGATGCCGAAGAGCCGGAGGTTAGAAATATGAACACCTTCAATGGCTCCAAAGTAAATCAAGGTATTTATTTTCAACAGGTTGGATTGATATAGAGAAATACGCTAAACTGTCCGAGTAGCGATTGGACGAGGTTTTAACAGGCCAATGAATTTCGTTATGATAATAATCTCGATTTCAAAATACCGATAATATCGACCTGAAACCCTAAACATATTTTATTACATTAGTTCCACGAATATCATTCCTCTATTTATAGTACAAGTAACTCTTCAATTTCGTTAACTAATGCTTACTTTTAAATTATTCTTGAACTCTTATGGGTATAGAGACTGATTTATAAACAATGCCTAAATACAGGTTAGAAATGAAATATTTACGGAGGTAATGCGAATATCACTATTCGTTTCTGTGAGAAAATAGCTTAATTCCCATTGTTGTGGCCTTCCACAGGGTAACGCCTTCGTATAAATTGAATTTAATCACGGAAGTCTTAGAAAAACAGAACGGAAGCTCAAATATTTCTTATAGAAGTTTAAAGTTGAGTATATAATTATTTAACTTTTTGACAAAAAATCCTCTCAAATCGCGATCAAAACAAAAAACCGCTCATGATGTGGCATTTCAAAATTTTCTGTTTTTCATTCGTCACACTAATCAGTAGTTAGTTAGGGTGTTCGATATAAACACGAAATGATAACTTTGTTGAGTATCTTTATGCAATTTTTCTACAAGTCAGTTATAAATCGGTCTAAAAGGTAAGAGTAAATACAAAGTGAAAACCATAGCTAAGGATCATTTCGGTTCATTTTATAATCATATTAAGCGAATATAAAAGTATATTGAAACCTCAAATATTATTATGCATAAATATTCCAGAGTTTCACATATGGCAGACATTCCAGCGGTCGTCCAGTAAACAGATCTTTGCAAAACTGATCGACATTTAAATACATTAAATCCTCGTAGCATGGTGTTTTTACGACCGCACTCATTTTTTGTTTCACTTATTATTTGTCATGGATCGGAAGTTAAGCAGGGCAACAACACCTGGCCAAAACACTCAATATGGTAAGTAAAAAGTTCACTTATGAACTGATGTAGGGCGCTTTTTCTCGGTTATCCTTCACAATGTATAAATTATTCATCGTAGAAGTAATTGAAGAATCCGTTACTTTTTGAAACTGCATTATATAAATAATGGAGGAAATAAATAAACAGAATTTCCACATTTTTTGCTTAATGCGACCGCGGTTTTAACTAGAAATAGTTATCATTAGACACGACTGAGAAGAACAATTCTGAAACTTCTGATTAATTATCTCCAGCATTATTTTCAGCTATCCATTGATTTCAAAAGGGTTTCTTGCCATCGTGAAATGAGTGTAGAGGTAAAATGAAAAGTTTGACTATAAAGATGAACATAATTAAGCTAAGCACGTAGAAGAATCGCAGAAGATTAAAGATTTTGATTTGAATCTGTAAAATAACACTATTTGTAGAGTGAAAAGATTGCTGTAGTTCATACATTCATAAGTAATTAACTCGCAGAACATAATAATTTACAATATAGCAGCGTAAATGGGATGATGAGCGATGGGAGAATGATTAATCTCGCCTTTCTCGAAAGATCGATCAAAGACAGAATTATTCAAATCCTATAATGGTACAACTGATGATCTATTTAATAAACCTATATTAATAAAAGACAATCTGAAATAATTGTCAAAACTAGAAGGTAAGGGAAAGCTTTAGAGAATTTCTGTTATGAAAATATGGTAAAAGATTAGCGAGCGCTAAGACGGTTTTAAGGTTAACTAAAATCTGTCGAGTTAAGGACCTCGGAAGCAACGACTACTTTGGTATGCAGTCACTTCATATTCTGCAAATAAACGATCTTCAAATGTATAAACCAAATGTTAGTTAATCTCAAAAGAGGGAATCGGAAATCATATTTCACCCCTAAAAAATAATTCAAAATACTATATGATAAACATGGAAAAATACTCTACTGTATATAATGGATCCCTGTCTGAGATGTTTAGTTAAAAATTGTCCATCGAAGTATTAATACCTCTTTGTCTCACTAATTGCAGAATAATCAAACATGGATATATGGTAAAGGGCCATGCATAATAACCTATCCATAAAATCCATTTGTATCACTCTAGAAGTAGTATACCTATTTTTAAAACAAATATTAAAGTCCATGGCGCTACATGCCACTGAGGAATCTGGCCTGGCGAAACAAAAGTCACCGTAGGTGACAAGCGCTCAGGGCATCGACTCCCATGCCACCGTATTAGCTTTTTATAATGGACACCGCTACTTCTAAATTCATATAGCTACTCATCGGAAATCGAACCCGGACTGTTTTCACCGAAGGTAAGCGCTCCACTTTCCTATTCATAACTCCTGTTTCTGAAGTAGATTTTCAAAAATATCCAGATGAAGCAGAAATAGCTTTTCATACGCATATGGGTTCAAAAGATAATTTTATGCACACGCTATTGAAAAGCGTAATATTCTTTACGACTTTATGAAAGAAATCTTTCCTCCGGGAAAATTGAAATTTTTTTCACTCACTCACTACAGAATGTTCAAAGACATCCTGAGGATTATATGCTTCGGTTTTGATCAAGTTTCATATTATTAATAATTTCTTAGTAATAAAGTAATTATAATCATTATAGTTACTTTATTATCAAAAAATTACTAATAATGGGAAAAGTTTGATTATCATACTCATACTATCTCATAGTATATTCAAAATGTTCAATCTTACTTCACGTTCAAAGTTGAATTACCAAAACGTCTTCTAATAAAACAACGTGTCAAACAAGCTCGCATCTGCATTCGCGTAATCATTGAACTAAAAAATACATAAACTTTTACAAACGAAACAACAGTAAGGGAGCTATCAGTAATCCAGAAGAAACCCTATAACGAGTAACAGTGATGTCTCGATCTTCGCTAAAACGGGAAGCGTCAAAGTATAACGTATAGCACAAAGGATCCTTTATGAGGAAATCGCAGATTACCTGTCGCGTCGAAACAGGGAGGAAAAACAAAAGAAAACGAATGGTCGCGAAGGAGATTCATAGTCGAGGGTCTAAGGTGTTGGGCAGCGGGGTCAAACTTACGGTGTCTACTCATCTTTCGCTGACCTCTATCGGTGGGGGAGCGATCGAACTCGGAATAGTGTCGGAGACGTGTTTGCGTGGCTCTCCGAGTGCGTGATTGATGCACGGAGGGAATAATTCCACTCGCAAATGCACGCACTCCCGAGGTTTTCTTTGGTATCGCCGGCCACCTACAGCCACCACGAATCGCCTCTAATGCAGTGCCCTTTCCTTGCGCCGAAGGGAAAGGTTAAAGCGAGAGGGTTCAGGACGTTGGGTCAATTGCTGACGCTTCGGACATGAGGCGATAAACGATGGCATTGGGAGACTTTCTCTACAATCCTCTTCCCTATTACTACCGCAATTTGGGGAAATAAAAGGATATTAAAATTGTTTTATCCGCTTTAGCGTTTCTTACTCCATACAGGAGTGTTTAACGAAGGTATTTCATGGAGGTTAGAATATTTTATTAGGGGAAGTAAATGATTTGATAATTAGATGAGGATGAAACAAGACACATACGATGTATGACCAGAGGTGTAATGACGATTTTGGTCGCCCTAGACTTGGATACTTCTGCTGCCTCGAGAAAAATGAATACAATACCATTTCCTGTTTTTAAAAGTTACCTAAAATTAAGTAAAATACGTTATATTTCGTACTCCATACAATCAAATTAATTATAACTTTTGTACACTTCTCGCTTTTTGCCGACAACGGTTTGGGATAAAAAATGCGAATTTTCAAGGCTAATTCCCATCGTTCTTGCACCTGTATTCCATATAATAATAGCCAGTTCTACAATTGAAGGCAAAATTTCCTCTTTTTCATACTGAATGCAGCGTAGTTTACTACATTTAAGACTCGTAAGAATTTTCAACACGAGGAAAATTTTTGACTTTTTTCGTTTCGTGAAATTAAAACTTCCATGTGAGTCACCTTGGATTTAAATCCTAGGCATGAGTCACTGTTGGCCTCACTTACCCAGAGTATCCAGTACGTAACTCCATGGGAACGTTTGTAATTATATAGGGAGAATTCAATATAAAAATAGCCAAAGGTATTTAGGTCCTGTTAAATTATTGAATGGAAATGTTTGCCAAAATGTAAAACTCCTTAGAGATATAGAACATTTAATTAAATCGTGAAATTATAGGGATGTGGCCCGACACCTACATTATGCCCAAAAGAGTTTGTAAACATAGAACATCACAGGTCCATCAAAATATTAGGATATAGAGGATATATAGAATTAGAGGATATTTTTTAATATTGCACATAATTATTCTAGCAATTTAAAAGTTAATTTTAATTCACCATTCATTGCTCATTAACGAGCTATGATTCATAGAGGCTGTAAAAATAATTATCAGCAATAACTTCACAGAATATTTTCGATAATCGCAAGCCAAAGCCAAAGGCAGTTTCAATAAAATCAAAAAAATGGAATAGAGAACAATTTATGTGTTATTTGGGTGTATTGTATGATATAAAATAATATTAGTACGAATAAATTGATAAAGCACTAAAGTAATAAAGGATAGAAAGCCAAAAGGGGGTTAAAATGCGGAAACGTTGGCGGGTATTCCCTCCTCAAATGAATTACGTTTAATTCTAAAAGAGAGAACGGCTTTAACGGTTTGCTGTCGTGGAGTATCATCTCATTACGCCATCATGCCAATGCAGGTGCCCACTACTTACTAAGACGAGTTCTGAACATCTTCAACTCTCCACAGCCACAAATAGCCATACACGTTGACTAGTTCTCGCGGTTTATTAATACATCTTTCATTTATTATATTGCATTGTATTTTAACTTATTATTTTACGTAACGTAACTTACTGTACTATGTAACTATTCGTTCTTTTTTGTTTTGTAGGATATTATTTGTATGTCTTCTAGCGTTTAAAATCTCATTTTATCTGATTTAATCACAAAATTTAGTTTACCTATTTATAGGTTTTTCACACATTCCTTCTTGAGGGTTTTCCTGCAGTGGAAATTTTTTCATAAGCCTTATCTAGGTTTTCCAAATCCATAAAGTAGCCTTCTTCTGTTTACTGTTTTCTCAAGCTATTTCCTTTTCTACATTTATATGACGATGGGTTGGATTTAAGAGGAGGCTTTATAGTCTCAATCTCGCCCTAAATAAAGTCCATTATTATTATTATAAATAGAATACTAGTCTGAAATTTACCACGTGATTAGTTTAGATATTATAGAAATATGCGAAAATTATCTGATATTAATATAAATAAATGAATAAACGGAAGCCCAAAATGTACCAAAGATATTTTACAATTTCAATGGACGACCTCTTTCACGTTTCCCTTTAGAAGACTGTACCAGCTCATATTTCTGATTAATATCATAATATATGTGAATATTTCAATCTAGCTCCTCTTAGTGCAAGAAGGTCCGTGTTTGATGCTATGTTTCTTGTTAATATAGTAAGAGGAACCGTTGTGTCACCTAATTTGCTGGAATTAATTAACCTTAATGTTCCAAATAAAAGAACTCGTCACACATCTCTTTTCCGTGACATTTTTGGAAGAGTTGATATTATGAGAGACGAACCTCTCTCACGGACCATGAAAACAGTCAATGAAATTTTAAAGCATTGTAATTGTGATATTTTTATTGACTCCCTGATCTCACTAAGGAGGAAATTTTACCACTATTTTAATTGTTTTTAATATTTTTGACTCTGTATTTTGGTGTATTTTATGTATTTTTCGTTGTTTTCTTATATTCTTTTGTATTTTATTATAACGCTTGTAATTGGGGCTGCCTGTTAGCTTTAAATAAATTAATAATAATAATAATTATTTATTTATTTCAATAAGTATGATTGCTTTCATAAATCACTTAAAGGAAATATCAGAAAATGGATACTTCTAATATTCAAATTGGAAAGTGAAAAAATGATATTCGCATTATCCCCTTTTGTACTTGATAAATCAACAGATTGTAAAATAATATTGTAAGAGACAAAAACCGATCCAGATTTATTTCCTAGTGGCCAGCATCGGTGCCCTATACTGAGCCTACCGCGCTCAGTTAAATTCGCTTTATTGTGTTTATAGAATGTTTTAATGCTTAAATTTCGACAATATGTTGTGGGAAGGTTTAAAGTAAAAAAACATTGCCAAGTAATACGTAATTTTGAATTTCCTTGAACATGTTTCATTACCTTAGTCGTTTTACCGTCGAAACGGCTTCTTAACATTGGCTCCATATCAGTGAAACTCCTTTTACCGTCATGAAAAAACTACCTCTAATTTACATTATCAATACATGATTTAAGTTTATGACGAAATGAAAGATTAACAGCGAATAAATGGATCTTAAGTTTCGTGGACATACTAACGCAATGAAAAAAGGGTCTTACGTGATCATCTTTTTATTCAATTTAGAAATCTTGATGCTTAATCGAATAGTAAAGGACCAAAAAATATAAATTTTTATCTCTATCGCAAATAAATGTGTATATATCCAATGTGTATGTATTTATGTTTATATAAGGTCTATGAGTTCTTTATTAAAGAGAGATTGGTGCTGTTAAGTTTATACTTCCATCTAATCTTTCGTCAATGGTGTCAATAGCATAAATAATATGTAGGTGAAAAGAGATATAGAGGAAAACTTTAAATGGATGTAAAAATAAGCTAAGGTAATATCTTTTGAGAAAAAAATATAAAAATTGTCCATTGAATTAATGAGCGTATATATGTCTGTCTGTAAAGTGTTCATCCCGAGGGCCCGTTGGTGCCTCACTCTCTCCATTATAAGCTACTATGAGCTTGCAGAGAGGAATGAGGTTTACTTAGCAGGATAAGGAGTGAGGTAGTTCGCCGTTGCTTTCCACATTGAGACAGAATGCTATAAGGGGAACATGTCCGCGCAAGTGTAGCACGATGACTCTATAAGTAAAACATTTCTTGGCATTCCGTAAGGAGAGAATTTGATCAGTGCAATTATTCACTCATACCTCAGAAGCTCTCATTTCATTACAGCCATGATGAAGACTGTGGCAAAAGGAAACGAAAGATACATTTTTCTTTATCCTGTACAACATGGACAATTAAAATAATCCATTCATCAGATTATGGTGGCAGTAACACGTATGTATGTAGACAACAAAAATTTTAAACCTCTCAATGCACTTTTATGAAGAATACAATTTTGATAACCATGAATCGATATGCAGTACGATGCAGAATGAAATAAGACCACACAAGTAGAAACCTAATTGAAGAGATCACCGCCATTCAAGAGGTATTTGTTGAACCGGCTCATCCCATGTAAACCTCTGTTCCTCACTCCATCATATAGCTCAAATAAAGCTCCCGTGCCAGAGCGCTTTACATCTGAGAGGATCAGGAAATCTCATCTCACCACCCACAAAGCCAGCGTTAAAATGCTTACCCATCTTCGCGGGATTTACCCTCTGAGAAAGAATGAGACGAGAGCCATTCGTCGACATCGTTAGCTGATTGGACGGTAAAAAGGGTTTCCCGTTCACTCTTGCAGAAGTATCCGCCATTCTAAGATCTCAATACAGACCGGATTCCTTACTAATGGCCGTTCTCCTCCACGCGGAAATGTCCGGCTCAAACTGTTTGAATTTCGAAATCTGTCTGAGAGATGTAGCGAAGATGAGCATCGTGATCTGAACATCGGATTACCTTCGGTAGTCAGCGAGTTAGCTTTAAATGCCATCGTAGCATGAGCCATATTTCAATGGTGAAATACAGTTCTAGACCCAATAGCCGTAATTTCTCGCCATTACTAAACCGTTAATCTCCGGTTTCCGAGCAAATAAAAATGTTGTAAACAGGGTGTATTTTACTTAGAAATCTAAAATTATTAAATGTTTTGTCGTGAAAGATTAATCAATAGAATATAAACTGCACATCATAATTCTCCAATATTTTCAGTTGGAGGGCGACGCTAGGAATTTCATGAAACCTTCCATGATTAATTCCTGATTTCCTTTAATTAGACAACCATTTTTAGCTCAAGTATTTCACAATCAATTGCTTATAATAGCTGTATAAGTATTTCACATTTTCGCTACATTCTTGGTCCAGATTGTTTAAACAAAGAGCTAACTCATGTAAGTAATCATCAAATTATATATATCATCAAAACAGAGTAAGAACTATTTGGTACACAATGATATTACGTTTTCGTCAAATTTAGGTAACTTTTATAATAGACTAAATAAGATTTTTGACATGCCATACTCTTATAATTACACTTTATATATTAAATATTATACTGTTTCTGACTGAACCCTTCTACAGCTAATAATCTTTTTGTAAAATTTATAGAATTTCATTCAAATCTTCATTCAGTGGCTTTTGAATACCCTATCTAAACAATAAATTCAAAAAGTATACCTCCCTTCTCCCTAGTTTTAATGAATTTTCGTAAATACTCTTGTAATACGCAAATAAATGCTGAAAATCGGGAATTATTCAACCAATACATTAATATTTATAGTAACAAAAAAATTCTAAATTCTAACCCCGGATCGGAGAATATCGTGCGATTGCAGAATGTTTTTGAGGTCAGGCCTAATTTCAGATTCTTTCAATGAACTTGTATTTTTGAGGACGTTATTCCAATATTTTTGATATCCTTTTGGAATGATCCATTTTCAAGGGTCGAAAGAACGTAAATTCTAAGTAATGAGGTGAATTTTTAGAGATCGGTAGCCAAAATTGTTCTTCAGGATGTCTCCGTAGATAGTTCAACTTAAAAAGTACATCCTTAAGAAGGTTAAAAATATAATATTTCATTATAATTAAATTTACTCTGCATCGAGTTACAAGAAAGGAAATGGAAGACAAACGAAAACAGCAGCGTCCAGGTTTTCTACTCTCCATTATTATATCTCCATTAGAGTTGTATACACATATGACAATTTTGTACTGACGTTGGTTGGACTAGTCTTAGCAATCACTTTTGTACACTCGGGCGAACAAGGAATAGCAATCAGCTACGCATTAACTAAGAAATTTCTACAAAAGAGAGCACTCTAAAATTAGAGAGAAAGAAAACGACATGTACGGCAAATTACATTGGAAAAGGAGAAAACGAGCAAGATATTAATGGTTGAAAGGTCAGAGACATGAAGATAGGGATGGATGAAGAAAGCGGAATTAATAGTAAGAAAACACAAGGACTTCATAATGATTACAACGAAAATATTTACAACTAGAAGTGCGAATTCTCGCACTGTCATCGATCATGTTAGAGAGATTCAGTAGAAAGTGAAAGAAAGATCGAGAAAGACAGGGAAATTCCCACTTGTATTTTCAGATTGATTAATGTCGTTGAGTAATTATTTGGATCTATTAATGGTACGCTAACAGGAAACGAAGATCAGTTCAAGAATTCAATGGAAAGTGAGTGAATGAAATGAGCATTCACATGCATAGCGCTAGATCCATTCCTATTTCAAGCATTGTTCCCTAAGTATTGGCCAGTAGCAAAGGATAATTTATATTCTCCATCAGGATATAAGCGAAAATTAACAATAATATCATAATAATAGAAATGCGAAGGATCTTGAAATGGCTTTGCAGTATTGCTTTCCATGATCTTGATCTGAAACTCTTCAAATGTTTTCTTTAATGGAAACATTTAGAAATAGAAAAATAAATTTGAAGAGTAAAATGTGCAATAGCTGGAGATATTATATTAATAAATATTTATCAATAAATATTAAATCTTTAAATATAAGTCTACGATAA
This sequence comes from Sympetrum striolatum, assembly GCA_947579665.1. Lineage (NCBI taxonomy): Eukaryota > Metazoa > Arthropoda > Insecta > Odonata > Libellulidae > Sympetrum > Sympetrum striolatum. The sequence goes on from OX388346.1 coordinate 39,421,123, forward strand.
TTTTTCCTTCATCATGCTAATGTATGTGTCATATTTTCCTCTTCTTACAATATAACTATACTTTTGATAAATATAACTTAACCTTTCATAACCCTCTTTGCAGGTGATTAACAAACATATTAAAATTAAATGAAATAAATTATAGCCGTAAAATTGACTTCTATGAAAACATTACGTGTTTAAAATAACAGTTGAGTCTTGTCCAAGAAGCATATTTTTCAATCGGTCCTTTCATAACTATGACAAATTCCAGTAAAATGTAAATAAACTGATCTGATTGAGTTTCGAATATATAAATGTAATACATGTATTAAATGATTACTCCAGAAGTTTTCCCAAACGATTAGCTACGCATTTTCAGACGAAATTACTGAAAATTGATAACTTTATATAGAATATAAATATCATAAAACCATAAAACATTAATAATTTAAAATACAACAGGAAAGTTAAGAACTAAGCAGCAAAATATTAAATACAGTTGTGCTTTTAATTTCAAAGACTTACAACAATTACACTCTCCCTGAAGACAAAAAGGTGAAACTAAGGGAGTCGCGTGCGTAAAAGTGGGGTTCACGACGTCAATTAAAAAGCTATCCCAACTTGTTACAGAGTCCCTTGGAATTTCCCTTTACAGGACATAACCCGACAATTAATCTATGAGGATAAGGAGGCCTACCAATCAGGAAACAAAAATCAGATATCGAGACACAAAAAGAGGAACCTGCAGCAAAGCGAGTCAATGGCCCACATCAGCTGAGGCACAGGAAACAGCTGAGAATCCGAAAATAGTTACCTCGAGAAGTGGCTGGAGATTAAGCCGTGTTTATAAAAAAAAGACTCACTCTCCCTCTCCGGAACATTAGTCAAATGTCAAACGTGTTATTATTCACCGCGTGCGACACTTATGAATGAAAGTGGCTCCTAAAAACCTATCGGCAGCGTTCGTTCCTATGCTAGATTCTTGTCGAACTTCTTAAGAACCCAGCGCATTAGCATATAATGTGTGCCGCCTGAAAAGAGTTCCCGGGAATAAAATGGAATGGGAAAGGGAGGCTGACTAGGTAACAAGGGGGATTTTAACGTGGGTTAGGAACGAAGGGTAGAATTGCCAACTCATGCGGAGCTTAATCAGTGAAATTTTGGCGATACAAAGACGGGAGTAAAAAATGCGAACCTTTAACTAATCATCTTGAAATAATAATGATGTAAAGTTGAGCTGCTAATCAATTGAATTTTTTCATTTTTTGAATGAATATAGATTAAAAATCAAAACGTACAGACTGTTTTTTTTTAATTATCAACATTGTGGAGTGGCTACCTCGTAGAGTCCATAATGAAGAGCCATAAAAGATAATAAAATATCTTATTATTACATCCTTTTTCATTAATGTTTACTTAGTAACTTGATAGAATATTCAGCATGAATGTATCTATTTATGGAATAGTTTTTCAGATGTAACGACAAAATGTATAGCCTTAAGTTTGCATTATTCAGTCGTATCTTTCTTTATATTTTCGTGTATCCAACCATTAAAAGCAAATTCACGAAATAAATTCTTATTATCTATGCACACGTTACTAAAATTTAATAGCGTGTGAATTGCTTGATCAGCAGGTTACTTACAAATGTAGGGTTATGAGAGCTTCAGAAATTTTCGACAGCCAATCGACATGTTATATTTCTCTGGGAAAAAAATAATTAAAATTAAAACCCTATAAGATACAAGATCAGGCTGTACTTTTAGGAAAGAAAACCTTATCCATCAAAAATGAACATTTTATCAGCCCTACTTAAACAATTAGAAGAACATGAAATGATGTATCGGTGTCAATGCTATAATTGTACGAACTTTGCAGCATTAGTCTCCGGAAATATTACTTGAGAAGAAATACTTTCAATAACTAAAGGATGAAGAGACTTTTAATTTAAGCAGGTATGCAAGCGGAGGTACATATATATGCATATTTTCAAAGCGGAAAGAACTGTATAAGAATTATCAACACATATATAGTAGATATTTCGTTGAAATTTAAGTAATGAAAAATTGCGATATTTAAACTTGTTATAAAAGCTTACTTTAAAATGGTTAATGAAATTAAATGTAGTTTTCCAGTATAGATATAAAATAACATTATCATATTCTGACTATAAATTTTAATGAAAAAATCAAAAATTACAATATGATAAATGAAATTTACCTATTTAGAATGCGATATATTTTAAATGTTCGTTTTAGCTAAAAAATACTGAATATATTCTTCCAAAGATAAGATTGAAATAAATTTTCTAACAAATAGCAGCATTAATCGTAAAATGAACTGATTCCGGAAATTTTTAAAGTCAAACAGAAGTGTTGGCAACACTGGACAGTAAGGAGGATGAGGTTCTCCTCCTTGGTAAAGCATAAATGGGATGAGGGACTCGAGAGGACTGACACAGGTGCACGGAGCTAGATCTTGGACGATATACGGTTCAGCTCGCAGATGGCCCCCCTCCACTTTTATAGAAGCACCGTCGCTAGGAAATATAGGCCTTCGCTCCCCTAACCTCCTCAACCATCTCGCTCACACCTAAGTCTTAGAAAGTTATTACTCTCGGGTACTCGTCTATCTGGTTGCACTATCTTTATTTCCCTTCCTGTTTTACTTCTTTCTAATCTTTCATTATTTCCTCCATGTTTTTATGCCGCCGTCTCCCCTGTGGTTAATATCCTGGTTCCGTCAAATTACGCATCTTCCACGACACCTCATGGGCTCCAATTATCGGCAGGCTTAATAGAACTCTCGGCTATCAATCGGTGATCACATTTTAACCAATTCCGATCTTTCATTTGGAAAGCCAAAATGTTAAGGATTATTATCAGAGAGAAAATGATAATTAATACATTTTTCAAAAATATTAAAAATAATTTAATGAAATTTGTAGTTTAATAAGAAAATTTCCACCTAAGATTCCAAGATACACATCCAAACGTCCACTCTCATGCAATTTACCCCATATGTTAACTGAAAATATATCGAAATCTTAAAACTTAACACTAATATCCTAATATGTAACAATCTGAAGCTTACTCGAAAAAGAATATTCACTCTTTGAGTCGACATCTGAAGGGACTACTAGTCAATCCTTATCTATATATTTTCGTGACCTCTACTTTTTTAAAACAATGTATCAGTGTTCTTGATGATGCCTATGGGCAGAATGAAAATTCTAAAAAAGTATTATTATTTGTTGAAATCGTGGTTATTTTCATCACATTATTTTATCTTAAAAACATATCCTAAATTAACCTAACCTAAATAAGAATCAAATTTGAGGAATTAAGGAGTTTGATTTAAGAACGTTTAAAGCAATCCAAAGTGCAGAGACTGAATTAAATACTGAATTCATCTTCAGATTGAAAGGATCTTTGAACAAGATAAATTTTCCCTTTAAATATCGCTAACCCAATACACCTTTCCTGATTCCCAATGTCAAGGCCTTGACCTGCTTCCCTGAATTTTCTTTCACTTCGCCCAATTTCCTCGACTTTCCCCTTTTCGCGAGCACCTTGCGAACATCTCCTATCATCAGACATCATCTCTACATCCTCCCATCGTGGGGATAGGCGATTAGAGCATAATGCTGAAATCCTCATTCTATCAAGAAATTAATATTATCCCACGCATTGCATAAAAATGTAAAAATCAAATAGCGAAAGAAACTTTCAGGGATTATGATGATTGGAAATTTTTATAGCCTTAATCACCAGTCTTGTCCCTAATTGTAATCGATTCTCTTATCTTTAAAGGGAAGCAGGATTTACGCAAAATTCATTAAGTGAAGCATTTTTGTTCATTCGTAAGTTACATGTTTAATTTTCGATGTTGAAGTCGACATGCTGACCGCGAACCGTTTATTGTCAATACCCTCTGATAAGTTTAGATCCTGCATAGGTATTCCGCTTCGCGCCATAGAGATAACATTTGCTTTACTATAGAACACAAATGTACGCATAAATCATAATAATTAATTTATGATTGAAATCATTCACAAAGGGAATTTCTCCACATTTCTGGAAAGTTTCATTGGTCCCAAGTTCGTATAAAATGTTGGAAGGATTTTGACAGCAAAGCCATCATTTATTAAACTGAATGTCCTAACATAAATTAGATTATTACCACTTACGTACGGTTAAGAATGGCAGAGAAAATCAGCGCTAAGCTATCTAATTAAAAGAAAGGATTTAACATTAAATATTTCATTTATTATTTTCCTCCACTACTAAAAACTCAGGAAGTTCATCGAGTTATTCCATACCGCAATGGCACATCGATTCGAATCTTTATTACTCCCTAAACTTCCAAAAATATTCTTCTACACCAAAAATCGCTCGGAATCTTTTTTCCTCCAAAATATTATAAAAGCACATTCTCGTGGAGTGAGGAGAGGCTGAAAAAAAAGAACACTTTCCAGCCGTCCCCAATCGCAGGTTCATTCCTCCCCCCCGCGACATTTTAAAACACGAATCCTTAATGAGGTGAATTAATATCTGTCTCCCCTTACCTCACGTATCACCGTAGGATCTCCCGCGCCGAGGAGGACTTTCCACCAAACAGGTGCAACCGGGCGAACGAGGAGAAGAAAAAGAAACGCATAAAGAACGTCCTGAAGAAGGCCTCCGGAGGTGGACGTCGCACGCGTCAACACGAAAAAAGAGCATCGTTCCGCGCAGGCATAAAAAATATGCATTTATAGAGATGGATTGATAAGAGCTGAAGAGAAGGAAGGACGACGATTGTGGCCTACGTGTGGACGACCGCGTATTGGCACAGATTGGCGATCCTCTCGTCCGGTAAAAAGAAAGAAACCTCCCGTGGGTCGAAGCAGGTGCCATCAGGGGCAATTTAAAGAAGACCGAAAAGTCTTTTAAAAAATAAAGATGATTCTGCTCATCCACAACCGGATTTTCAAGCGCCGGTCTTTGCCATCTCGGAAATGCGCGAAGTGATGTAGAACTGAGGTGGTCGGGTTGATGGAATAGAGACGTCGGGAGATAGTGGTCTCGTCAAGGGTCGTTGATGCCAGTTATGTAAGATAAAAGAGGGAAATATCGTGGAACAAAGTGAATGGAGATAAGTCCATCACTTTGAGCAGGTTACCCGCTCATTACAAGTGTTCCTGCATGTCAATATCAATTGAGTTACAACGAGCAAGTAAACGAACGGAACCCTATCCCACAGCCAAGATTTTAAGCATTTAGATGTTCACACGATATATTAATATCTTTTATTAGATTTTAATTCTGAACTCTATACTTTTCAAAAGTTAAGTATAAATCACAAAGCAGCGTTCTCTTTCGACTACGATAATGATCTCTTTAAAGGACATTTTCCCTTTGAACACTAGATTCGCGTAATGTAGGTTATATCTTCATCTTTACTAATGTATTGTTAGATTTTTTTTAAATAGCTCCTAAGTTCCTCCACTTGGACTATCAGATGTATAGTCCTACTAACAGTAAATGAAACATCGAGGTATTGTGGATTGAAAATAAAATCTGATGCACTGTTTTTATTGAGATCGATGAAGATGCTTCCTCGGATGCGAACCTCGTCGTCTCAATAAAGTAGTATAGAAAACGAAAAGTGTCCTTCCCTTAGTTTCTTATATATAGCAAAATTCGGTAAGTAAGCGAAATAATAATTTGTTCAATGAAATATGTTATAAATACAGACGGTTCCATCGCAGATATGTAAGTTCAGCAGTATTAATTTGTAGTACTGGCAATAGGCATAAGTAGTTATTATTACTTTATGCTTAGCTATTCATAAGACGTTCCTACATCTGTTTATAGTCTATTTTTATCACCTTAAAATTCCATTAAAAAATAATAAATAGTTGTATAAAAATTTTAATTAATAGATAAAAGTCTCTTTATTACAAGTAAACCGTATTTGATCTTCTTAAGGTGTTAAAATATTTCAAGAAATATATCGCAATCTACTACAAATAAAAAGAGTTATATTTTTACATAAGTATAATTCCTTTATAAGACAGCTTACGCGCGTTTATATATTTCACCAGAATGCAAGAAACTTCTACGATGCCTGATAATTGTTTCTTATGATTTAGAGAGAAATGCCATTGTAAAATGAACCATCCATCCAAGGAACTACCTTCGAAGTTGCTTTCCAATTATGAAATTTCTCTATCTCCGTAAAAATAAAAATTTCACTTCATATTATTTCCAATTTTCAGAATTTTAAATCGTAATACCAGCAGAAAATCGCCATTGTGCTTAAATAGGTGTTAGCTCTATAAGAGATATCTCAGCATTATAGACCAAAAAACGTACCCTATGAAAATATAGAAAACATTAACATATCTATTCAGCGTAAGATACCTCCAAAAATCCTACATAAAATAATGTAATATTATAAAACCAGAACTCAATAGCCCCCTGTCTTGCTTTGCTTACGTGAGAATTCTTTTCCTCATACTCTCCCGATTCGATAAAAATATTTCCCTCTCCTACCGTTATAATCCGCCCCTGTCATCCTACATCGATTCCTCCAGGTAGATTAACGATATTCTTATGCTTGATTAAATGGACAAAGATACATAACTTGTAAGCTGCCAGCCAGTTTTACGAGAAAGCGCTCCAAAACCACAACATGGATTTGTTCTTACGGTAAACCTAAATCATAAGTTGCTTTCACACCCAGTGATACCATAAATAATGTCAAAGGTGCTTTCTCTTTTTCAGATCCTTAAGCGTTCTCCGTGGTCACGTCTAGGAAAATGATACGCTGAGCTTAGGGGCTTACGCTTTATTGAAACCTCAGAGATGAGCTGTTGGTTTTGATAAGCGATAAAAATTCCATCTTTCATGCGTGAATTACCCGAAGGGAGCCATAAATTTAGAAACCAACGGCACTGAAAATGAGGTTAGCCTACACGGTAAATACGTTAAATTATCAGATCATCTAGTAGTGGATATGTTACTTTCTCTAAAAAATGAAAGACGAGAGCGCATCGAGCCATCCCATATAATCATGAATATAGAGCTAAAACCTGCAGGGATAACTATTTTACATTTAATTGTAATTTTTATATGTAAATCAGGATAAAAATTACCATCTCAGCATAAAATTAGAATATTCGAAACAATATTTATATTAGCAGAATAATCCCTTGAAGAAAATTCGATAATACTTCAATGCAATATCGAATTCAATTCAAAATGGCTGGGTGGATACAATTCTTTCAGCTTAACATACGATCGTCAGTATTTTTAGGATGTAAGTAACTCAAAGTGATTCAATCCTCAAGAAAATAATCCGATATTGGAATGAAAAAAAAAGAAAATACGGCTTCTCTACGACGGCTTCCTTTACCATGAATATTTTTAAACTGTTGATTTGTTGTTGCAATTTTTATCTAATAGTATCAGTATGATTATAAGACTTTGCTAATAAAATTACCTGAGGTGAGGATTTAAAATGATATCCATTATTAATTTCAAAATATTACATGATACGGTATCGAAAAAAAGCCAGAGTTCTCAGAAAATTAAAAACTTAATGTAAACTGACAATTTATAAATTAAACGTGAGAATTTCGATGTATATCGAAAATAATTACTTGAAATTGTTTTTATTTAGTTGCAATGGTGAATGAATTCATTGTTGATGTTTAATAAAATATAATGAAATATTATGTTAATTTTTTATGGGAATACTCTTAAAGACATAATAATCTAAAATTGTGCTGATTGAGTCAAAGTTATATTATATGAATATTTTTTGTTCAGTTATGGACTCACTAAAATATAAAAGCGTTAAAATGGGCAATTCAATCTGCTAAAAAGGCTCTGAAGGGAAAAAATACTTGAGAGCATAAGATGGAATATTTCCGCCAATCACTATCCGCAAGAGCAGAATACACCTCTTAATATCTATAAGAACTTGGGTTTCCTAAATTGCTATGATAGGAAATCGAAATAATAAATGGTTTAGTATTGAACCAAAATAAAACTAACTTGATGGAAACTTTTGATAAGAAATACGTATGGCATCATTAAAATCCTCTTTGTGCATTATAATGCACTAGTATCGAAATATAAAGCTTTATACGAAACGCAATTTATAATTTAAAAAATAACCTACTATACTATCGGGCATTCTAAAAACTATAGTATCAGCAAAATTTTACAATCCTTCCAAAACAGAAAATAACAACCAATAAAGTTTAAGATTAAAATTGTAAAATCTATAAGCAATCCACGTTATTTTTATGGGTCAATATAGAAACCCCTATCTAAATATACATATCCAAGCCAGTTTGTCACTACCTGATGGAAAAAATGAGGGGCGTAGACACATCGTATGAAAGGATAGTATCCCATTCGACACATCTCTAAAACTTCATTACCGTTTCCAATTCCTATATCTTCCGCCTTCTAATCCCTCTTTGGCCCGTTAGCCTGTCCGACGCACTGCCTCTCAACCCTTCCCCCGACTCGAATAACAACGAGGGGCGTGCCCAGCTCGGCACCCGTGTTCTCCAACAATAATAATTAAGCCGTCCTGGGAAAGCCAGGCCTATGGGTTCTGTTTGGGCGTTGCGGCACGCTGGAGGTTTCCTGGATCTTAAGAAATACGCCCCCTCCCGCTTACCACCCTCTGATCCACGTAACCCTTCTTAACGTTTTTAGCCGATAACAACCTATATTCTAAGTCAGGCAGATCTACCGGAGGGTCAATAAAAAATCCATAGGAAAGTGTTTTCATTATCTGGGTTGGTTTACACTGGAAAAGTAGAGATTTAATCCGTCGGAATGAATAGGTAACCATTCCCATAGAAACTTTACACTTATATCAGTCAATAAATTAAGAAAAAGGACATTAAATACCGGCACCTAGGAAGAAGAGTATCTTTTACAGATAAGGTATGATGTATAAAATGAAGGGAAAAATCGAGTAATTACATTTCATAATAAGGTCGGGGACTATACAATACTAGGTAAAAAATAACGAGAATAAATATTATAAGACATAGTCAATAAAAATTTTAGTTTAAATTATTCAAACCATACCAATAAACCAATATCAAAGATTAATAGCCATTAACCCTTGAAAAATGGAAAGGATGCGTAGAAAAAAATATGATTTTCAGAAATAAGGTCACAAATAATGATTCACAAAGATCTATTCTTTGCTTATATCTTTATTAAACAAAGATGTGTGTCAATTAATAAATACTACAGTTGATTTTCTCTTCTTTGGCGAAAAGCTTATTAAACATCCTTAGAAAAATATTACATGGCCAACAGTATATCGACCAAGAGATCGAAATATCTTACAATTCGTGAACACAACAACGGTTCAAAAATATAATGACTTGTTATATATCACTCATAAATATACCTTTCTGTACCATTCACACGTTTATAAAAATCAGTTACTTTAGATCTGTAAGAAAATATTTTGAATCCATTATGTTCAAAATCCATGAACATTGTCCTCAATTTTTCATTTAATTCGCCAAAAATAATTCACTTCTTAATAAGAGGAAGCGAAATTGCTTTAATTTACCCACCGAAAATCAACGCACTATTATTATCTGGCAATCAGAATGTTGATTTTCATAAAATACGACCAAAGTCTGTATCACAGAATAGATATAACCGACGGCATTGTAGTAGTTGATCTGAGGACACTACTCATTACCAATACTGACAAACGAATGATGTAATTATTCAGTGATACATTTACTATATTATCATTGCTCACTCTTGACTAAATAGTAACAAATCGTCCATTCTTCTTGAAGTCTGAATTCCTAGAACAAGCATTTGCGTTTGAATAAAAGAATTTTCGACCTGAAAATAACATTCTATAAATTATTCTGTAAAAATGCAATTTAGAGAGAGACGATCAATTTCCAATCCAAATTGTCTTAATGCGTCCACACATGCATTTACATTTGCTGACCATGCAAACTTCCGATCAAAAACCATGCAAAACGAATATCACAACGTACATTCTTACACAAGTCATTATGCGCACGAGAGACATGACTAAACGCAGAAGGAAACTGCAAACAGAAAAAAACTCGCGCGACAGAAATCAGCACACCCTATAGTATTAAAATATAAAAACAGAGAACGAAGCTTCGGTGTTCATCAAACAAAAAATTAGGTCTCTCGACGCCATTTTCTTTACACTTAGTTCACTGATCTAACTGCGTTGATGTGGTTGACGATGGCTCGGTCGACTGTTTATGCTCTCTCTCCAGGAGTTCCTGGAGCGCAGTTATGTACGTCTGTGCCATTTGAAGGGTCTCGAACTTTGACAGTCGATGTTCACCTCCTAACGACGGCACGACCTCCCTCAACCTATCAAACGCCTCATTCAGTCCATTCATTCTCCGCCTCTCCCTAGCATTTGCAGCCAATCTGCGCTTCTTCATGACCATGGGTGACGGCGGCCTGTCCGACCTCCTACCTCCCGACCCCCGACCCCTACGACCTCCGGAAGACCTTTTGGGATGTTTCGGAGAAGCATCCTCCCCATCAACCACCGGCGATTCCCCCGCGGTTAGGCCATAACCTCCCTGGTAAATGGCACATCCAGAAGTGTCCGAAGCACTCAAACCACTGCTTCCATCCACCAATTCGCTCTCATCCCACCCCAAATTCTCACTTTTTCCCTCGCAGATTTTTTCCTCGGAGGGATAAGGGACGTAATAAGCTTCCTTAGGCTCCTCTAACGGCGTGGTGGTACTGGAGACATGCGTAAACCGAGAAGGAGGAGGAGAGGGGGAAGGAGAAGTGGTCCCCGGCGTCATGGCTGTGCAGAATGCAGATCCGAGGGTGGTCCTCCGTGGTTCATCCGCGTAGAGCGACATGTCCGCCTGGACGGCGACGTCTCCATCTCCCCTGTAGCGGTACAGCATCTCTTCGGCCTTGTGAGGACTCCAGAAGCGAGAAGATTGCTTGTCAACGTTGTTGTAACTTATTCTGTGCGTTGCTTCTTCGGGTGCGAGATATGTAGTGGCGGAAGGCGCTTCTTCGGCCGGCGGAGAGAGAAATGGGGATTGGGCGGGGGAGGAAGAAGAGGCGGGAGGGGTGGCGGGAAGAGGAGAGAGGTATGAAGTATGGCGGGAGAAAGGGGACTGCGGGCGGTGGGGGTACCGGGGTAATGGTGCGCCCAGTTCGCAACCCTGTGGGGCGGTGGGTCCTTGTGGAAGGAGTCCGTCTTCTATCGAGGGCCACCGCCACTCCTTCACCGTTGGGGTCCAAGACAGCATCTTCAAACGCGATAAATATTAGCAGGCCTTTGTTGAGAGAAATTCCATCTCTTAATCGAGGTCAATCACAAATGTTTAATTTCTATCAGTCTCTGGATTCGTTCCACTATGCACTCCTCTCCGCTTACGGCAAGGAACATTGTATATTAAAAATTATTAGAATTCACTTCCAATATAATACTCCGAATGGTTAGGAATTTTGCACAACACCAGAGGTTTCAATTGTTTGTCTTCAGGAAATAAATGTTTTATCCACAGGACACGCAATAACACTGAATATATAATTCAGTTATCGTTTAAGTTCCTCCAAAAGAAGTCCTTTCACTCCGGAATCAAATTAATTCCAAATTATCCGCAACGCTGTGAAGGGCAGGAGACGGCAGAAGGCATGACGAATCCGTATTGCCGCTTGGAGATTACCAAGCGCGAGGTCTTCAAAAGAAGCGCGCTCCCCTAAATCAACGGCCGAAAAAACCACAAAATCACTCGCGCACCGTCACCGGCAAATTTCCATCTCAAAAGACGAAGAAACACGAAAGTTCAACCGTATATGCGTCCAAACAAGAAGAACTCCTCTCCGTAGTCGTCAATCCTTCGCTCAATCATTTTCTACGTCTTCTCTATTTCGGAAGGACCAGGAAGCACTTGACACCGTGCCCTTCCTATTTTCACTTGCCCCGGACTCGAAGTCTCCTCGTCCGTGCTTCCCGGAAGGTCAAACGATACTATTTCCCGGCAACGCCTTCCAAGGCCTCGCTTCATAAGCGGAGAGAGTTCCCGAAGAGGATAAAAAATGAATCACTTAATGTCCGGTAAAGACTCCGATGTCCACAGGGAAGCCTCACCTGGGTACTCCTGCGCCTGCCCTCCCACTATGCCCCCGGAAAAGACACTGGCACACGCCAGGGGAGGGTGAAGGGGGGCAGAGCGCGGTGTGGGGGCGGTGGTATTGGTAGAGCGGAGGGTAGCGAGCGGAGAAGTGTGAAAAGTCGAGGTAGAAAAAGGCAATCGGAGAGAGGAGCGTGCTATAGAAGTCAAGTGGTGTGAGGCAAAGGGTACGGTCCCCACCGCGTGCCCAGGGGCGGTCACGTGCCCCCCCGCGCACCAATCGTACCGTGGTCTTCCTGATCGCGGGAGGGCAGTTCTCTTCCGCCGCCGTCGAAAAACACTCCAATACCCCATTCTCCTCCTCCGCTATCTTCTCCACCCCATCCTCCAACCCCACCCGCTCCACCACGCCGTGAAAACCCTTAGTGGTCCTCACACCACTATGGAAAACGTATACACGCCATACGGCATAATCATTGGCATCATCAAGAATGAGCGCCCTCTCCTACCCCCTCCACCTCCGTCTGCCTCCTCCCACAGTCGTCCAAAAGCACCGGTAACATTCCTCTTCATATTCCTGCACCGGCTCTTCTCCTTAGCACGTGGGTGTCGTTGCCGCGAGAAATGAGAGTTTCCCTCGAATTAGAGGAAAAACCGATTACCCGGTGGTATTTACGAGCGCATGTCCTTACGGTCCACTACAGATAAGCGGATGTCCTTTTAAGTGTACTTCGGAGGAATGGAAGATGAGTATCAGTAGCGTAGAGACTCGCGGTCCATAAAGGGTGACACACCCAAGGCCGAAGGGGTCCATGAAACAGTGTAAAGCTTCCTGGTTACAAGAAATATACCGCTAAACTTCTGTGTGTCTAAGACAAATTGCACGAAATACCGTTAAAACGGAGTAAACGGAGAATTCAGCTTAATAATAAGAATAATCTGGGTCTTGGAAACCAATAAAAGTATGAGGTTCCTTATCCGAAGCCATAAATTGTATATCGAAATCAAATCGTAAACCTTTTCCAGCAGAAAAAGTCGAAGGAGACTCTTAGATAAAACGTAAGCGTAAAAGTGACAATACTGAACCAAGAAGGAATAAGGGAGTGCCAAGAGTTCTTACCAAGTGATCACACTGCATAGTTCGAGTACTAAAGATACGGTTATTTTAATCCGCCTCTGAACATAACATATTCCGTAAGCGATGCAGTAAAAGATCGCATTCATAAGATTCCATCAGTGACTGAAATGATGGAGATTTTAACGCTCGAGATTTTAGTCTCCGCCGCTACTTCTTTAATTCAAAACTAATCTTTAGAGTCAATTTGGTTTTTGACTGAATCCAGCATTAATTTTTCTCACTTTGAATGCTTTAATTTGACTTACATTCTGTAGCTATAAGATACGGAAGGAATTCCCATGTATTTCCTTAGAGTAAATTCATGGTGTGCTTAAGTGCCCGAGGGTCTCTATGATCCTCAAATTTAATATCGGATATTTAGGTATTTGCTCTACATTTAATTTATCGGGGTCTTATATAAATATATCATGCGACTCCTATATGCTTCTTAAATAAAATTAAGTAGCGCTTGAATTTAAAAGATTACGTGTAGGACGGTAGTGTGTTAACTCCTTCGCTAAGCTCAGTTTAGTTACGCTGATGTTAAATTTAGTGACATAGTTGTTCGGGAGCGATATGAGGTACTAGACATATGTTTAACTTTATAGAGAAAGATTCAATTTATTCTTTAGATGAAAGTGTTTAATTCTTTTTCTGTAAATAATCTCTCTAAAACATACAAAAAAATTACTAGCCATAAGTCACTTGAGAAAAATGTAAAGACTTATGAGGAAGTTCGTATTTAATTACTATCAAGTTACATTTACAGTTCAAATAGGGGCTAAAATTTCTATTTAGAGGGAAATAAAATGTTATGCAAAGAGTAAACCATGCATGGCTTCTTTAAATATTCAACCTAGTAGCTGATGCATGTTCTGGATATTTTGATTGTTTTTCATTTCGCTCGCAAAATAAGCTCTTGATGGACATTAAGTACCAGTGCGTGTTGTCGGGATGTTTGCGAGGTCAAAATACAATTTTCGGAGAAATGGAATGTCATTTGTTGTTGTAATCCTATCTGGATGTTATGATTGGCAATATTTGGACTACTAACGGAATTCTTTGACTCTATTTATGAACGGTTCTAAAAAAAACTGTTTGCTTAGCCTGAAATAATAAACAAGTAAGAGGTTTATCTTTTACAGACAAATGAAAGTCGGAACACAATCTTCCCTTCATACCAGCTCTGGTCATTTAACTCTCGTACGGCAAATAAATCAACTGAGTGTCGTTCGTTGTACTGAAAAGCAAAGAATCGTAAAATGTGGCTACTACATTAGAAGCAGTCGTAAAAAAGGAATGTAATCTTCTATTTTTTCTTCTCAATTTGGTTGTCAAGATAAATAAGTGAAGTACTCCGAGGTCATTATTCGTTCGCTATGATTCCGCACTGTCGGATGATACTTTAGGCAATATAACGGTACGCATGGTATTTAAGTCTCATTGATAAGTGCTTGTCTCCTTAAGGCGTTACCTGAATGTGCAAGATGTGATGCCGTAAGGGAAAAGTCGGAGTTAATTGAGAGACTGGTTTAGGCAACACGTTTCTATCATACCCGCAAGCAAGTCCTACTCTGCTCATCCTCGAATCTCTCAAAAAACTTAATGAATTTTTGTTTGTATTTAGGAATCTACAAACTCGAGTCGAGTTTTCAGCGTAGTAAGGTCTTCATTATGCAACAAGCAAATGGAAAGTCATAAACTCAAATCTAACAACGCAACATGGACAACAATCTTTAAGTAATTAACGAAGTATTTAACTAATACTTCTAACAAAGTATTTCAATTCATCACGTTTATTATTTTGGAGGTTTTGCGGACTTATTTTGCGGATCATATTGATCGCAGTATATATGTGCAAATATAACTTAAAATATAAACTAGTAAGGTTATTGAATTTTCAATAAACAAGTGACTTTGGGTATGAAAAAATCCATTAAATATGAGCGGCAATTACAATGAGAATCATATGTCACTTAAGTAAATGAAAAAAATACTCATCCTTAAATGACAAGACTTAGATCTTCAAAACTCTGTTTCAGGTATAAATAAAAGTAATAGTGACAGTTAAAATCAAGTCACTTCATTTAAAGCAAAAGTTTTGGCATCTTCTTGGTCGCAAGTGAAAAATTTTATTCCCTACCTAATCGTAAGTACTATATTTCGTCTAAGATTGATTCACCACAAATCATTTTATCAAACTTCTATAAAACTACTTCTTTCTCTGCAAATATTCTCAGCAGCACTGTAAAATTACAATATTTCTCACACGTATCTTTTAAACTTTAGGGAATATTTCCATCCGCTACAACTATTACGTATTCACTTGCTTTCGACTATCGTTAACATAAGAAAATCTGATATTTGCTTGATCGATCAATGAAATACCTCTCAGATTCAGTAAACTTTAAGTAAATCCAACTCTTTCAATATCTGATACACAAGCCGATCTTTTGCGAAGATCATATGTGGATATTTTCTCAGCAAATAATCCCTCACTGCGCGTGTCAAATGTTGGTGTCCTCAACTCCAAATACGGACTCCTTAAATCCGCTGCATCGATGCATTCGGTCTCAAAGACGCTGAGGAGGAAAATTAATCACGGGAGATTAATCACGCGGAATGTTCGACGTCACGCGTGCGTAAATATCACTCCCTCACCTCCCCAATCGCCTCACAATAACTCGTCTTCACTCATCCTCGGAGGACATTCCCACCCATGTTGCCAATTTACAGACATTTTATGAATAAGATATAATAAAATATCATCATAGGTGTTAGAAAATAAATTGAAATATTTCTGATATTTAGGGTTTCAGCTCAATACAACTTAAAATAAGTATAATTATTCATCGTATTATGATATGTTATAATCGTATAACAGCTAAACATGTAGATATATCTGGTAACATTCTCAGCGTATATTAGGGCATACTAGCGCCTACAGCTGAGAATCGATGGCTAAAAACTAAATGAGTTATTATTCGATATAAATTACATTTACTGCTATTTTATACTAAATTATGGTTACCATTCTCATACATGGCCATAATGATTTTATTGAAACTAAGTTACACCCACCACCGAGTTGAAAATTCGTGGCTTCATTTTTTTGTTGAAAATTATTAGATATTCTATATATCAAAACCTTAAAATTCCTGCGAAATAACACAGAATCCTACTTTCATAGAAACCACTAACCCACCAAAACTACCAGAGATATTTATGGAAAATATAACACAAGAAACCTTCAATTCATCGTCAGGAAAATTGTAGAAATCGGATCCTCCCGTTATAAATTGTAAATACTTCATTATAAAAATTCAAGAGACTATCAATTCATACGGAATACCGTAAAATATTATTATTCAGAAACCAATAATTTACCAAAAATATCACATTTCCCCAAGGAAAAATTTTACGAAATACTTTCGACTTTTTATCCTAAAAATGATCGTATTCATATCCTTTGAATATAAGTGCGTATTTACTTGACTGCAAAAATCAAGGCTTCACTGGTGAATACAGAAAATAACACTGCAATCTTTCACTGCAACCAATGAGTACAATGAACTTGAGAAGATGAATAAGAGCCAACGAATTATGAAGCATCACAGAAACGAAAGAATGTAGTTGCGAGGTATATCGACTAAAAAATAGTTCACATATGCAGAAAATACTCTGCATACCGTAAATACGTGATCAAAGAGAATGTCCTTGCGATACTATTCGGAAGATGATTAAGAGGAGCGGAACGTGCAAGACCCCTTCTGGCAACACCGTCTCCTTCTTTCACTCCACGAAATAAACGAGTCGCGCAATAATGTATCGGGATGATAAAGCGCAATATGTTTATTCTCCCACCATTCCTCATGTCCGGGTACGAAACTAGCCTCTGCGGATTGATTGACAACTCCCCGTTATTTGCGCACCCGCGGGGCCGTTTCGGGAGAGGACGTCGCGAGACAAACCCAACGGGAGAATAAAAGCGAATGAGATGGACATCTCGGAGAGGGGGAAAAAAAGATCCACAAAAGAGGAGGAAAGAGTCCCCCGAGGGGATGAGGTAGTTAGATCGTCACTTCCTTGTGACCGAGAGGTCGTGAGTTCGCATTCCGCCCATGGCGAGAATAACATCTTTTTCATCGCTCTTGGGGTATCGATTTGATTCGAAATGCAGCAATTCACCCTTTGACTAAGAATTTCATTACTAACGCTAATGGTGAAAAAAAAACTTTTGATGACAAAGTCTAAAGGTATAACTTACACAAATTCTACGAATAGAACCCAAAAAGAGTTTAAGTTACGCTTTTCAATATTTATTTAATTCACAATGCTGATACGGCATATCGAGCGTGTTTATACAAGAAGCTGTTCCTAGAGTAACGTCTTATTTCACCAGCCTCTTATTGGATTCTATTTGTGGAGTTTGTACAAGTTATATCTCTTGACTTTGTCATTAAAAGTTTTTAATAAGAAATTTCACCAAGTTACGCTTGGTAATATTTATTTAACGCTTATGGTGTTTGGAACGCGGATAAAATCATTTCTGTACCGTTTGTGTATATAAATGTCGTAGATATGCAATAATTCCTAATATATACCAAATAATATAATGATATAATGAAATCCCTTTTAGATGCAAAACAAATAAATATTATTTTAATTCTTAATGATTGAGCTATAAATGAAAAGCTCTTTCCTATGCACAAAGGCAATACTCTTTAACGCTCACGTTTCTAATCATATTACCTCCCAGAGATGAATCCCAGCTGTCTCGACCCATTGCAGGCAAAAACTAGCGGATGAAGATTGATCCAACATAGCTCACAATTATTTTCTGAAGAATTTCTTCCGTGTAAATGAATATATTATCATTTTTCGGAGATCAGCATCGGAAACATCATGAAATCGCAGTCAGTGAATAGCGGGATCCTAAAATTGAGTTCCGCGATTGCTAGAGAGTAGCATTGAAAGAGGAGCGGTTCTTTTTACAACTCCGCAGATGAAACGAAATTATGGTGTCTGAAATACGAGGGTCGTTGGCATCTACTCCGTTAAGGTCGCGGATGCAAGCGGGTGTCACTGCCACCATTACACCCGGGAAAAGCACCTCGATGGATTGATTGAATCGAAAAATGAATTTAAAGATTTTTGAGGTAGCGTTCCTTACAGTTATGTGACGGAGAACGGCTGGATTAGAATCGTAATGAGAGCCTTAAATTGGGGAAAATTATAGCTCCTTGTAAAATAGGAATGGTTAATTACGTTGTGTAATCCTGAATGCATAGATTAACAGATTAATGGAATAAAAATCATGGAGTTATATCTTACGCGTTTTGGGAGAACAAAAAGTAAAGCTACTCACTTCTCCAGCTGACTAAGTATCCAAGTAAATTACAATGATCAAACTCACTCGCAGATACTTCTCCCAAAAATATTCGAGCGATTCAGATGGTGTAACTGAGGAAATCTTGTTTGCATTAATTTAAAATTTATAATTAAGAATGAATTCTGATAGAACTCCTTTATGATCACAGTTAATTCAAATCGTATTATCAAAGAGACTTATCGACCGATACATAAAATACTACATTAATAATAATACGAAGTCTAATTTGAATAAACGGAAACTGCTTTCTGAAATTCATATACGATAAAGAAAAAGGTTTGTACCTCTTGAAACTGTCAATATGCGCAAAGTTCAACTTTAATGTTCGTATACATGACAACTAACGATTACTTGCACATGGAAGTGAAAAGAAAACACCATTCCTAATGATAACTTTATAACATCATTTATTCAAGTGCTTTACCTTACATTCCGAATGCCCTCTCTCTATGTTGGCAATATTTAAACAATCATATTAAAAATATAAATACATCACTAGCAACAGACCAAGAAAATCTGACGACTCTATAAAATAATAAAATATACTTCACGAAAAAAACTGCGAGAACCGCAAAAAAGTTCTACGTTAGAGGCTGTTTACCCTGGAGAGGGCACTTGATTGTTTCTACCTTCTGTATCTGACGGGAGTTAAGCTATCTCCTCGGTAATTAACTTCGGAATCAAGATGATGAAAACTCTTCACACATTCCCTGTGTCGTAAGCGCGCCGTCATCAGGCCTCGGTCGCAACCAAATCACATTCCAAGCTACCAAATAGCCCCGCAATTGCTTTCTTCAAGTGTTGGCAGGTCTGTAAATTACAGTCCCTTACAACAAAACCGCGAGAGAGATTTTTCAGAGTGAGCTAGCAATCGAAAGAAGCTCGCGGTCATGAATTTCCACGAACTCTTTGGGCAAATAAGTTTGGAATTGCACACCCTCTGAGGATGACCATTTTGAACCTCTGAAATCTCGTATTACGAATTTTTGAAAGCTAAAGCCAAGAATACAGGTGATGTAAACATAAATGCAGCAAAGGAAGAATTTACTTTTCTTAGTAACCGAAGACATTGTAAAGTGTGCATATGAGCCCAAATTTTGACCTCGTGCAAATGAGTATGTGTTATATTTTTGCAGATTAGCAGAATTTGTTCCCAAGGCAATTTTAAGAGCCCAGCTATAGTCCTTTTCCTGATTTATAATACGAAACAGATTAATTTTAAATTACAATATTTTTCATTTTTATAATTCACTTCAACTTGCTTAGCCATATGAATGTACAAAGTGAAGAACCCTTTGAATCTCGATTATGAAAATGGTAGGAGGATTACACATGGTAAAACAATTTGTCCAGTACAGAATTTGGTAACTCCCATCTCAGCTTAGTTCAATAGTATAGGTTAACGTAAACGAGAATTTTCACTCTTTCTAAGGTTCTCAAAAGTTGGAGCTGAAATCCGGCATGAGAAGCATCTCATCCACATATGTTTTTCGATTTCGAACTGCGATAAATAGTCGAAAGCTATCTTAAACTGATCATTTAGCTTAATTAATGTATACTTATCTTTAGGTATACCCGGGTTTTGTACACTTACAATTATCTTGATTTCAATGTAAGTACTTATACTAATCTTATCTCTATTTCAATAGGTATACATATCTCTTAACAACAATCCCAAAATAAAATAAAAATATTATAAATCGGCCTATTCGGCTTTGAGTTCATATTGTATCGATTAAAATAAATTTGAATCAATCCTTTCAATCGAGGACCGACTAAACCGAGAGTTGGGAAATCGCAGGCTACGGTGCTCGATTGCGTCACAATGAGGGAATGTTTAAAGAGATTCGTGTTTACGCTCACTTCTCCATATACTTACACCCACTCCAGGGAGAGGTTTAAGGTACCTTAAGTGGCTCGAAAAAAATAGCGGAGGCAAGGACGTTGACGAGGAACCAGAATCGGGATTCGCGAAAAAAAAAATACGAAACAGCTCAAGCCTCCCTCCCCTTATCCATCGAATCATTCTATCCTCAACCTTAGCAGACACTTCGCTGTGTACCTGTTTCATTATTAGGTGTTGTCCATATCTCATGGAACTTTACTCTCCCTTTCACTTTTACAATTCAACACGCAAACTTGTTGAATAGGAACCTATCAAAGAAAAATCGTTTCCAAGAATTTTCGAAGGACTAAAATTGTATGTTTGGTTACCTAGACCGTAAAAAAGTTCATCCAGTAACTTTTTTATGATTTATAATTAAATTATTTCACCACTATTTTGTCTAACATAGCATTAAATACTTCTAGGTGTATCCAAGTGTCACTTAAATAAATATCTAACTTATTACCATTTACAATGTTGCCACAGCTTTTGTTAGGCTCTTTTTGCTTTCTGTTAATTACAAATTTACCATATAAAAATTATGAATAGAATAACTATACTCTGAAAAACTTATGCATGATATGTGGATGATGAACGTCAAATGTGAATAATTCAAAATATTCACAGCATTGAAGAAAAGACAGTGTTAACTTCATAGAGACCTGCCATCGTATTTCCCTATCTATCATCGAGTTTTTATGAGAAAGACAGAGCACGCTTTAGGAAATCTAGTTGTAGACTCGGGAATAATCTCTACAATATCTACAAAAGGCAATATAATAATAATTATTATTTATTTATCACAAACAGGTTATACAACCTAATTACGTGTTATTTAATATAATGAAAGAGAGGGAAATATAAATAAATAACACCAAAAATATTAAAGGCATAAAAAATAAATAAAAGCTAAATAATAAAAAACAAAAGAAAAAGAAGATGGACATACAAATAAAATCATTAACAAGATAAAGTATTATATATTTTGCCCTTTAGCATTCTAAGAGTCGTTAAAAAGGTCGATACAATTATGCAAATATACAATATCTGCTATTTCATCATATTTAAACCATATGCAATGTATGAAATCGTGTTTTTAGTGTTCAAATATAGGTAGTTCTAACGGCATTAAATTTTCACCATATCTCTCTCTTTAGCATACATGCTGTATATATAAAAAGAAATAATCCTTCCGCGCATAATGTACGTGCAGTATAGAACAGTTAAAGGGTCCGATGAGGCCCTTTTCCAAGCGATATCCTCACATTAGAGACTATTAGCCGCAGGGATGCGCGATCAGGAAAGGTGATAAAAGGGAACACGCTCAGAGGGCCCAAAATATATACCGGCGACAGCGGCTGCCTGGATGCACGAGACTTTATGGGCTCCTTTCCAAAAAATAATTAATTATACCCTTTGCATACTTTCTTGTCGGTTGACTACAGCTTCTAAGAAGAATAGTAGTCAGCGGAACATTTAGTAGCCACAGTTAAACATATTACTGAGGTAATATCAAACTAAGGTAACCAAAAGTATTTTGCTTACAGCTGCTGGTGAAACAAACTTGAACGTATTGTCTCTAAATCATACGAAAACGGTATTTCGATTTTGAGCTATGCACTTATAGATAAATGGTTTATTTTTCTTCTAAAATCTTCAACGTTAAAAACAATATCAACATTTTTGACAACTTCATAATAAATCTGCAATCTGAAAATTCTTCATAGTACAGAGCATTTTACTAAAATTACATGTATACAAGTGAGTAAACATAAAAGTAACAAAGTGATATTTCTATGATTATGATTAAGATCAAAGATGTATATTGATTTATTTTTGCAAATGTGACTATTGTTTATTTTTATTCTTTCAATTTATTGTTTTATATTCTTTACCATTCTTTATTATTTATATCTTTGAAATCACTTGTACGTTTTGCTTTATTCCATGTCTATTTTTATATTATCAGAATAAAAACAACTTTGTAATTTCCACAGTACTGTCCTTTATTTAGACCACGACCCGGGTTTCATTGCATTGCAACATCTTCAGTTTATCTTCTAATTTAACTTTAAGTTTACTTCTAATTTATCTTATCCTGAAATCTGTAAACTGCTTTTACTCACCCAACCAAATTCTCAAGTTCCACAGTAAAAATTCCTCACAAACTTCCCCCCTTCACAACTATCCATTCAACCCTTTCCCCAACCCCTCCTATACCCCCTCCGGAAAGTGTATATAAGGAATAAGAAACTCTTTTCTTCACCTGAAGATGTTGCAATGCAATGAAACCCAAATCGTGGTCTAAATAAAGGAAAGTACTGTGGAAATTACAAAGTTGTTTTTATTCTGATAAGATGGAGAAGGTCCACAAAATAACGCCGGCAACCATCACTTTTATTTTTATATTGATTTTGTATCATGTAAATGGGATTGATACCCGTAATAAATTTATTATTATTATTATTATTATTACTTACTTTTAGGACCTCTGAAGAGCCATACTAACTGAAGCAGAGCTGTGAGGTTAGCTTATCTCACTCCTCGGCTACATCCTGTTCCTATAAAAACAGATATATAGTCTTATTCATAACTAAACTTAATAAAACCCTGAATAAGTATAGTAGATACTATACACAAAGAATCGTATCTCTACCTATGTAATTTCCTTTACATATGAAGATGATTTTCTTAACCTTATTCCCATACTCATGAGGTCGGTTAATGGTTTGTGATGATTAGCGATGAAAATGAAGTTTGATTTGGCACTGATTTTTATGACCGGATGCCCTTCCTGTCGCCAACCCTTATCGGGAAAATTCCTACCGAGAATCAAACCAGGGACCGCTTTCGTCAAAGCCGAACGCAATGCCCATTCTGCTACTCGAAAATCCCTTTGTGTACCGAATATATCTCATGAAGACAATTTAGTTAACTATTACAGAAATTTGTCACACAACATCCATTTATAAAAATAGATAGTAAATGGTCAAATATTTAATACCAATAAAGAATGAGATATTTAATGCTACTGTTATTTTATACTGATAATAAAATGCCGATGCCGCAGCATAGGTAAAGGTTATACAAGTAACATCGAGATCAATTCAATTTAAATCAATAAATAAATATTAAATCATAATAAATAAATAAATAATAATTTATTATTAATAGATGATTAATAAGTAAAAATAAAAATTAATACCTTATCACTAAATAATTAATAAATAAATTCAAATACTTTCACTTTCTTCATAAAAAAACTCAGAGAAATTTTAAGTTATATGGGGCCAGACGATATATGTCTATATTACAATACATCCAAACGATCACAGCAAATCAGAAGATAGATTGTGTCGAATGAATCGTGATAATTTATGGAAAACCGCTAAACCTAACGGTTCTCCAGGCCCCCAAAACGCCTAGATCAGCACATGGCGCGCGCACGATTCTGAGCGTTACGCTCCTGACTGCTAGCGGAAAGGGATGCCAAAAGACGTAGCTTAAAAGACGCGTGCCGCTGGATGAGTGGTCAGCGATGAATAGAATAAAGGGTGACTCATGAGTGACCATCGTTAATCAAGCAGTGAGAGTGTTTTTCAAAGGGAATCTCCGCCGATATTGTTTGAGCAGGTGTCCATTGAGATCGCTGTGTACCTATTGTGTACAGCCGCCGGACCTCCGCGCAAATTGGTGCAGTGCCACTTTTTTTGGAGGAAAACAATGATGGGAATAAGTGGGAAGGAGGAGGAGTGGAAGGCAAGATCGAGATGTTATTTATTCAAGAGTTCGTCGACTTCCCGCGAGTCCCTCTGGATGCGCTGACACCCACGGCAGTCGCCCGAGGGATTCCCGCTTTTTTTTGTCGAGAGTGGAGAGGAGCAAAGGCGATTTTGTTTCGCCTCACTTGTCTCCGATCGCCGAAGGTGTTGGATTCGATATGCTACTCCATACCACCTTAAAAATGCATGGGTGATTTCCCGACCTCCTCTCAATGCATTCTTTAACGAAAAGTGACACCTGATGGGGTGAGTTTATTTCAACATTGGGAAATTTTTTTGAAAATTCAATTCATGCTTCAATAACTATGGTGCATATTCCTATTTTATGTAACCTAATTTTATTTTTCTGAAACACAGAATTTTGATGTGACTCTCAAATTACTACTTTGTACAAAGGTCACACTTCCTATAGATTAATAATCTATACATTTTAGTAAGGAACTTAAATTCATCGACTGAAATCGATACTTTAGATACATAAGCGTTCTATCCTTCAGTAGAATAATATGCCTCATTACTCCCTATCCAGTGCCATTTTTTTCTCCCCTCTGAATTTCTACCCCCAATTACCCTCATTTGCAGTCCCTCTCCCCTGAGTACTTGACCCACCCATTTCCTCGGTTGACGCTTAATGACTTCAATTTAACCCTCTCTTCCCCGACCATCCCTAGCACCTCCTTGTTTGTTTTCTTATCCACCCAACATACCTTTCTTTATAATTAATTAAGAAAACAAGTACATTAAAATTGCAAACCCATCTCAAAGAATCACTAATAATATATATTTCAACAGCAGTTTTTGAGCTAGAGGTTGCATAAAGGAATTTGACGAATACCAATGTAGCTTCAGAACAAAGTTTTTAGGTGTATCAACGCATGTAGGGCAAGATGTATCAACGCATCTGAATGACGAGAAATTAGAAATAATAGAGTCTTCTAAGCCTACCATTGGATGTAAATATAAATGATGAGATTCCTTACGTTTGATTCTACAAAATGAGATAATTGAATGACTGATTACCTCTTGATCAACATTCTGCTATTTTTATCATCTATATAACTTTCACTAATATCATGATACCTTCCTTAAAACAGAAGTTTGTTTGTATATGATAAAAGACCACTGCAACAAAAAAACGAAAGGAATAAAATCAAAGACAAGTATCGACCCGGTATCACCAATAAAATAAAGCTCGAAACGCGCCTTTACCCAATAATATAACGTGACCATTTCATAAATAGCAACGAATAAATAATTACCTCCACCAATAAAGTTTCCCGAGCTTATTGAATATAATTTTCCGCTAATGAATAAATGAAAAAATTCGTTAGCATACTCCAGCAAATCAAGATTATTGCTAAAAGGGAATTCAGAGTAGCCAACAATAACTTCAATCATCCAAGCACAAAACAAGACCCTCGCGATATTCAAATGACTCTCGCTTTCATAACCCAGAGCGCTAAAACAAAGGAACGAGATTACATCGCGGAACGCTTCATTAAAGAATTACTCGTCGGAAGATTTGGAAATATTCCCTTGCGACGGAAGACACGAGCGGGGGAATAAAAAAAAGCTTTTACTTTGAATCATTTCGGCATCATTTCCTTATCTGACCAACCTTTTCGCAACCTTAAAAATTCCTTCCCCGACCCCTTCCTACCCACCGTTTCCTCCTACACCAAACCTACACACTAAAGCCTCCTCACCCACCCTTCTCCGAAGGTAGCACACTTCGATTCCGCGTAAACTCCCTCACCACCTGTGCGCGGTAGTGGGAGGTTGGAATAGCGGGGCGAAGAAAGGGGGACAGGAGCGCACCCTGAAGGATACGAGTGAAATGGCCGTCGACAGGTGCCCGGAAGAAACCCTCGTAAGAGGACTCTTTCCGGACTCCGCCCCACCCACACCGGCTTGATTGGGGAGGAAGGGAAAGAGAATTAGATTATAATGTTGCGGAAATGGAAGGACGGGAAAATGTGCGATGGAATATTTGGACACCTTCTCCTTTTATCTCTCCGGCGATGTCTGAACGATTGCTTTACGATCGAGACTTAAAAGCGGAGGCCTTAATGAGATGTTTTCGGGAAATTTTGTATTTTTCCCCTTCGACTCTCTGCGGAACAATGGGTAATGAGTTCACGAACGATTCGGCTTCGGGATTGACAAAAGAATAATTCGACATCATGGAGTCATTAAATGCCTATGGGTTGCTATTCAGGTAATACTGTATATCGGAAGTCATCTTAATTCCACCAATTATAAAAATGACACTCCCTAGCCAAATTGAAAAAGGAAAGTTTCTTTTGAAGTTATATACATATCAAGGTAGCCTCCCGGTTAGAGGAAGATCCCGGGTTCGATTCCCGGCCCTGTCAGACTTTTTTCAAGTCCGTTTTTCCTTGGGAATTTTTCTGGGTGCACGCCCTTATGTGCAAAGTCACCTTAACCCTTTCCTTATTTATATACACATAATTAAAAAAATGTAATATAGTTCACAGATTATTTGATTATAGATAAACCTCCAATTCTGACTTAGTATTAACTTCTAGTGTTAAATATCTTCCCGTTTATTAAAATTCATCTAAATATTTATATTAGAAATTTAGGAACTTGTATAATTTCAATCAGTTCAATAGGTATCTCTTTAATCTTAAAGTGGATATAATTCGGAATGGAATATTGAATAAATCAACGTTTCCACAGTAGTGTTTTGATTAAATTTCACATAAAGAATTAAGTTGAAGGAGGTAAGGCTTCTCACTATCAACTGAAACCTATTATATAAATATCTGAATATTTAATAATGAAAACAGGTTAATTAAATGCGCAAGGCAGTCATATGAAACTGTATTTTTCAGATATTTTTCGAAATGATACTGTAATATGAGCAAGTGTTGGTTTTTAACAATGCGTGCACATAAGGATTGATTGTAGTTAATTTGTGATTGTATCTATACTACATAGACGCCAAATACCAAATCATTCGCTCAAAGATAGAGATATAGCTCTTATTCCTTTTTAATTAAAATGCGCCAACTCATACCATGTAGCAATTCAGAGATTTTCACTTTATCTTCAATATCGTTTTCATTTTTATAGACAGCATCTCTATCTAGTCTATCTTATGTTCGATATCTAATGATATAGATTTAGATATACATTTTCTTAACACTATATCGGCAAAATTTCTAAATCATCCCAGGCAGGAATTTTACGGCCGGGACGATGAGTTACCAAAATCTCAAAGGTGAAACACCTACAAAATATTTCTTCCGAAAGAATACGGAATTGGAGGAAAATGTTGATTTTTATGCGAGTCATTCTTATGTAAACTTATAAACAACGAGGTAAGGTTTCTCCGATTGGAATAAAGAACACGATATGGGAACACGGCGACTCTTAAAGGCAGAATCGGCCTCCGGCGTGTGTGCATACTCACGGGCAGCTAGGGAAGGAGTGGGAGTTGATGAGAAGCGGTTCTGTCAGGGGGAGGGAGGTGGCGGTAGGTGCAGGTGGGAGGAAGGCAGAGCGGCATAAGTAGTATGTTTTAGTCTGAGCAAGAAATCGTGGAATAGATTATAGGATGAGAGAAGACGGTGTCAAGCGTTTCGAAGGCGATTATTGATGTCGGAGAGACTCCCGCCGTCATAGGTTTTAGAGCCCGAACTTCTTCACCAGGAGCGATGGGACGCCCTATTGCCACAAAAGGTGCTGAAAGCGGTCTTTCTTCGATACTGTAAAAATCAGGCTCGTAAATAATTCAAATTCTGTGTTGATGAATTTCAAGCGAAAAATTTAATCCTCCGTTAATTTACGGAACTATTTAAAAATTCTGACGATTATAATTTCTTTCCGGGCTCATTGAGTGGTGCATAAAATAAAGAACCGCCCCTAATTTTCAGTGAGTGGTTTTCCTATGAGCAAATTTCCTCTACTCTAGACCAGACTACAGAGAGTGGTACTAACATTTGATTATTGCTAGTAGAAATTTCCTAAACGAAAGCGAATTCGTTATTTATGAAAGGGACGTTAAATCCTAAGCATTCTAGTAACTGAAAATCTAGTGAAATAGTTTTAATGAAAGTTACTGAATGGTGTGGAGATCACTTGATATTTTATTTTTAATCTATATATATAAAAATGAATGTGTGTCTGTCTGTCTGTCTGTCTGTACTCGATAGATTCAAAAACCATACATCCAATCGTCGTGAAAATTTGGGAAATTATTAGGTTTATCCCCGGGAAGGTTTTAGAAATTTTTTTTTAAATCGGAGTACTCAGTTCGACTCCAGAAGGGAAAAACTGTTCCCATAAGAAATACATGTAAACTTCGATTTTATCACTTGCATGCTTCCTTTCTTTTGCAAAATTAAATTAGAAATAACCAACGTATGGATTTAAAATTAGCACCAAAAGAAGGTAAATTGAATAAAGTTTCTTATATTGGTCATGAAATATAGTTTACGATCAGAAATTACGAGACTTATAATAATGATAATTTTGATGAATTTTTAGGCCATAAACAAACTATTTCTCAGTTACGACGAATGCGATTGTTGAATTTTCTCATAAGAACACATTGAGAATTTACCTAATATTCAAATGATGTTTGTTTATAGCAACATAAATATTTACGTATATTATCGTGGAGTGAACGGTTTTTGATATTTAATGAAAATGATATTCTGATAAATTCAAGAGATTGTATGTACTGCACAACTTGGTGAGTTGATGACGTTACCGACTTTGATTACAAATGTCATCTATTTTCAACATTTCAATTTATTTTATGTCTTTGACGAGACTGAATTTCATTTTTAGGTCATCTTCAGTTGAATATGTGTTCTCTTTGAGATTTGCGAGATGCGAAGTGTAGAGTAGCACATAATTTAGCATATCTTACTCCGAACTGAAAAGGTACTGTGATGATATATTTTCTTATATACCGAATGAAAGTAATGTAGATAGTATATATGATTTCATTATAATAGCCTTGCAACGCGAATAGCTGCCTGCCATTCAAATTGCGAATGGAGTTTCTTCGGGAAAAATAGAAGTACGATTCATAAATGAATAACATAATTGAGGCAACCATTTTAAATGGAAAACACCAAGGGGAACATGTACTACTACCACACATTCCCATGATACCAACAGATACTCCATTTGAATTCAAACTTCTACAGTTTCCTGTACGACTAGCCTTTGCAATGACCATTAACAAAGCACAGGGACAATCATTCAAATATGTGGATTGAATTTGATAAATCCATGCTTCTCACATGGACAGCTGTACGTTGGGTGTTCACGAGTTAGAAAACCATCAAATTTATTTGTTCTTGCATCAGATAGGAAAACAAAAAATGTTTTATATTTACAAGCACTACTAAGATAAAGTTCACCATCAATCATCAAATATCATTAATTTCATGATGATATTTAATAATTACAAAATTATTGTTCCATTGAAATTCGTTTGCAATATTGTTTAATATCACAAGTGAAGAAGCATGTTTATTCTACCATCAACTATGTATATCTATATTTTGTACATATGTTATATTCAAATGACATATATGTAGGGATAATTTTATTGTTAGTTTTCATTTTGATGTATTGCGTAAATTTGATCATTACTAAATTATGTTTGAGATATCAAAACTGACTTTTTGTTCAAACACAACAACGTATGAACGGGTACAGCTAGTGTAAGATAAAATTAAGTGCCACATCTCATTTATTTCTCCTAAATTAGGTAATTGTATCCAATAGCGATATGATACTGATTTTGATACATCAAGAATTTGGCATTTACTCTCTTGAACAATTGGTAGAGGTAAATTTGTATGGTATATAAAGTTATTTAATTTTTTTGAAATTGGATTTAACATCCTAATATCAATTTTTACCCTCATCTCAACGTCGACTTTTTTCTTTAAATGAAATCGGATGCGATTTTTTTAGGTTCTGAATGATTCCTCTGTCAAAAATGTATCAACTGATATAAAATTGGGTAGTAAAGTATTCTGCAATCGACAGGTTTATGCATTAGCTCTCTCAATTTTCATTAAAGTTATTATGCCTACTTTCTAAGAAAAGCTTCAATAAAAAACTGATTTTATCCAAATACTGTGATAATTTCTTTGGTAACAAATACGAAACCCATGGATTGGATTATTTCAGGCGGGTATTATAAAAAATAATAACATTATAGTTTTTCTCTATAATAAATAAAATTTAGTAATTGTTGAATAATTAGTTGTGTTTATACTAACATGCTGTTTTATTTATAGTTCTTATGCTAAAATTCGAATTACAATTCGCAAAACGCTAACTACAGAGCACTATAGCAAACGATTCCCTCAAACCTTACGCATCCTCTTAATAGCTCCTCAAAAATCGAAATTCTTCTTTGATTTTATTCTCTCTTCTCAAAAATATGCACAATGAATCGTTCATTTTAACTCTGTTACAGTCCTCTTTCAATATCAAATACTAGTAGCCTCTTCTTTTCAAGCTGTTAGCAAACACGTATCTCTGAAGAGTTTCGAGGAAAAGAGTCAACTTAAACAGAATCTCGGAGAATAGATCCGAGAAAACATTCTTGTGTGAATTAGACAACATTCCTTATTGTATTTTTGAAGGGTAATTACCGTAAAAATAGATGAGTAAGTCATTTCGGTGGAATTCAAAGGAAGAGACCATAAAGTTCTTCCATAACATCGCCTTGAAATATCTTGCGAGTCTAAGCACTCTTTTGCAATTCATATATAAGATTATTTCCCATGTTTAAGGATAAATTTTCAAAAAAAATGTTTGATATTAGGTCTCCTATGCCTGAAATAACTACGTAGGTACTGCTCTAATTTAACAATTTAATAAGTGGGATAGTAATTAGAAAATCAGTTGAATGTAATTTATTAATATATTCTAGGTAAAATTAATTGAATATGGTAAATAATGTACTAGAATATCACATTAAAATTTCAAATGCGGAATTGCGATAAAAGTTTGTGAATAGGAAAAAGTGGCTCTTGCAAAATTGTGATTTGAGCACACTAAAATGATGTCACATACTTTACGTTAAGTATGAAGATGCACTTACAGTACAGAAAATGTTTATTTGAGAATTTTCGGAAGGAATCGAAGTAAATCACTGACAGCATAAAAAAGCTTCGAATTATTCCATCTTATCTTAATTTCACATTGAGATATAAAAAATAAAACATACAAATGAAATTTTAGTGACTTCGAACTCCCGAATAACCAAGTGAACAGCGAGTTTGGATTTTGTGAAAAAGATCCGGGTTTAATATCCTGCGTATGCCCATGTGCCCTAAGCTTTCGATTCATTTTAATAATGCTAATACTTAATAATAAACTCCTTCGGGTTTATGGTGTGTATGGTTTTTATACACTGAAAGTTTTAAATGGAAAGATAATACACCATTAGCTTCTCAAAGCAGATAAATTAATTACGACTGTCAATAAATTTTGAAAGGCAACTACAGATGGCGAACTTATTGGAATGATTATACCCCGTCACCACGAGGTATTCGTATAGAACTCTTTCAGTTTTTCACGGTAATCAAACGAAACCTTTTCGCACGCGCGTGTGAAATCTCGAACATAAAACCGTGCTATATTTATAGGATCTGTCAACTGACGGTCGTCACAACCAGCGGAAACATCAAACTCATTGACGCACCTTTATGAAACGAAACAAAACTTTTCGACGCATATTAAAAGAATGAACTCTGAGATGAAGATCGACACTACATCTGGATATTGCACATAAAAAATTTATAGTTTCGACACTAACGAAGATGACGGGACACCACTTAAAAAAATGACATAGCACCTTGAGGAAAAGAAATCCTCCTACTGCCTTCGGTTCCGTTATCCAAACCAATGGCCTTCCGGACGCATAACAACTAGGGAGAGAACACAAAACAATAACAGAGGCACATCTCCAGGACAGAAAGGGTCATTTATCCATCGTAGGTGGACCGCTAGCCAGGAAAAGAAATGAATATACGTGGTCAACCGTAGCGGGAGAGGACTGTTTTCCATAAAGGTCCACCTTGAGTCGGGAAAACTAATTAAAAACGTTGCCGAGGGCATTGGGAATACGTAATGTACCTAGGAGAGGGTGACGAACGCGTGCCAGGAGTGAGACAAAAAATACTCGGGAGTAGTATAATGCGGAGAAAGGGAATATAAAGCATTCCTCCCATTTTTTCCGTGGCTGATGACGAGGTGATAAGAGGCAGTTGGAGGGACACGATTGGGATCGCGAGGGGTGCTCTTCCTTCCCGGAAGGGGGACGGGTGGACGCGTGCAGGGAAGAGCGCGGGTAGGGGGCGAAAATAAAGAGGACTGAGGAAGCAAGACGAGGGAGTCTCCGAAGGGAGGAAGGGTATTTAGATGGTCTGAGTGAGTCATGGGACCCGATATTAATGCCGTGATAATTAGAGCAGGTAGTCATGTAATGAACCATCCAAGGGACCCAACTAGGGCTTATCGTAATTCATCTTTTTGAGATTTTAGTAAGGTAAGTTATGCAACTATAACTAATTAATTTAAGATACCGCAAATTTCCCTAAATATAATACGATGTTAAACCTATAATTCGTGTAGGAAAAGAAACCTAACCAAAAGATCGAACAATAGTCATGAAAATAAAACTTACGCGGTAACGTATTCCACGAAGTATTACCACGAAGTCCTGGCCGAACTAACGAAATCTAAACATCAAATTGATAATGCATAGGAGTTACAAATTATTATCAAATTGACACAATGATAATGTTGAACTTGAGTTTTTTCCAATGCGTAAATACACTAGAGCGTTCGTGAGAAATTCATTTATGACTATAATTACTGGTAGCATTTCACATGATCACTTATTGAATTTTGTAAAATATTCTAACCATTAATTCCACTACTCAAATCTCATCAAGTTTCAAAGGCCATGTGATAAAATTTCAAATGCCAGTTTACATTTGACTTTAAATCTAACAAATCTGTAGAAATTTTATATGTGGACACAATTGTTGCTAATATGTATTAGCACTATTATGCACTATACCTGAATTATTCCTCCAAAATTCGATGCTAACTTTTCATAAAATTAACTCGTTTTCTTAGATCAGCCGTATTCATTATAGTTTACGATGCTTCGCAAATTAACGATAATTTTTTCCATTATATAGTTTGAGAAGTTGATGTTTGAGCAATTACTTGCTCAACACTTACAATGAAAATTGTAAGTGACGCAAAACATTATAAATATATCACCCAATTTGTATATATAATAATGATTCTATATCATTCAATATTTCCCAAACGTTACTTTAAATTCACTGCGCTTTAATAGAAATCAGAGCAAGTAAACGTATTTCAAACAACGGCCGAACTTAATGTATACATTTAATATTTCTTTTTCCAACTTTTAACATCTAGGAAGTTTTCTTTAATTTCAATCAGTATTCCCCACAATTTTTCATTAAAAAATTGTGTGTAGAGGCTTTCTTCAAACATTCCTCGATGTAAATAAATAACACTCCTACTCATTTTCATGCCAAAGAAAATCGAGAGAAAAAACAGCGTTCATATTGTAACTTCAAACTCAACAATTAACTATATAAGTATAAAATACCTATATTGCCCTCAAGGAATATGATTGAGTCTCTTCTATTGTTAGCTAAGTATTTTTGATTCATTATTTACCTCATTCTACAAAATTTAATAATGATCTATCTCTATACCTTAAGAGGTATTTTAGAAAAGGTTACGGAGGGCGGAACGACTGCTAAGTGAAGAATACTTTTCTAAACAAAATTCCGTATAACATCAGATTTAATTTATTGATTCCAAACTAATCTCTTATCGAATGAAAGTACAGGATACTAAAGTTCTAACTTCAATAAATACAGTGCAAATGATGTAATAGGTAGTCATACTGAGAATTACATGTAGGAACTATGTCCTAGAAAACGAATGCCCTGAGGAAGAACTTCCAACCAAAAAATTCCGGGGTAAGTGAATAAGGCGGATCTATTAAAAGGGATTCATTAGGATAAATGCTAACCTCATAAAAAGAATACTGTCAGGATCCGAGGGTTGACGTGAATATAGCTGAAAGCGATGCAGCGCAGCACGAGAGCAAGAGGAATATTTCCGGTGATGTTTCTTATTTGATGATATCCGATGCGTTCTTTTGGGCCTTCGGAAGGAAACAGCTGAGGGCTTCCATAAGGAATGCCGTCTCAGGCGAAAAAGCAAAGACTTCCCCTTTCAATTGAATTAGAATGCATGAATAGACTGACCAGTGCATTGTTTCGTGGGCTATTATCATTAACAGGATTGTCACGTAACAATGCCGAAATCCCTGGTAAATCCCGAAATGCAGAACTTATAATTGTAAAACAAAGTCGAAACTTAATATCTTAGGCATTCGAGAGTATAAAAATACAGTAAATAAAACATATGCATACAAAGATAGTAAATTAATTATATACTTTTCTTTAGAATGAATTATATGACGATATATTTAATTTTCTAATATCGGAATAATATAAGTCACAATTGAGGTATTTTCTTAAAACCGAAAGTTATTTTACCATATCAATTAAATTTGAGCGTTTTTCTATTACAGCGGCATGCCGAGGAAATTTTACGGTCTATTTAAGTGGATTACTAGAACAGTGCATTCAATTCAATCGTTTATTTTAATTGTACACTCATGATGATAATGATAGATAGATAAGTAGATACTGAATCCTTTACAAAATGTACTGCGTCAAAAGAATAAAATTATTGGAGTATTGCGCAGTAATAAAGCTACCCACCGTTGGGAAAGACGATGATATCCATAGATATTCTTGAACGCATTTTCAAATAGTTGATTAGTTTCAATTTCTATAGTATAAACCCCTATATAAAGCAGGGGTATCTTTGTAACTACCACTAACGCACTCCACAGCGTATCACCAAAACATATCGACTTCATTCGTGCTTTATTATGTTTATATACCATATTAATTAGAAAATTAGTTTTATCTCAACGATATTTAAAGTGATAGTGGTAGTCATGTCATAGGTAGGTTCAAAGACAATATTTGCTTTTTTCACCTTCGTCACCAAGCTTCGTTAGTTATCTGAGTGAAATTTTCAGAAAAATGTATGGTTCCGGCCAGTTAAGAATGGTCAAACCAACATATATGATCCTTTGGATCGTGGATCTGATTTAAAGAAACCACAGACATTAAATATATCGACATTCCTTTCTCCAGGACATTGAATAAAAATTTGATCATGGGAGAATAATTTTAGAATTCTCATACAAGCGTTCGTGCATAAGTAGCTGCACACGACGAAAAGTTCCATTTTACTTTCATGGAAGATAAATAATCAATTTCCATCGAATTTGTATATGCTTTAATTCTACTATATATACTTATCTAACCGCCCACGCATAAAGCTTGCTTTCTCCCGTCTCGTCCTTCGTACGAAGGCTAGCGTTACTTCGAAACCGTTTAAAAAGCAATGTACGCGGCCGGGCTAAAAGCCGAAACGTCGTGAAACAATATTGATGAAGTATTTATGAATCCGAGAAATACAGACGAACACGAAAGAAGTTGCTTCATCTTGTTCAGAATCACAAGCCGTAAATAACATTGAATTCAGTGTTGCCCATCTCCTAGGACGACGCAACTTTAAAGAGAAGGCGGGAACGGATAGCCATTTATAGCTTTCAAGAGTCATCTTAAGATCGTTAAGCCCGGTAAGTCCCGAATCAAAAAATAATTTGTCCCTAATTTTCGACTCCTATACAGACTGACCTTTTACCTCAAAATCATTTTAAAAGAACTTCCGCCTGAGAAATAGGTCATAGGCAAAAATATGCTATAGGTCGATTAATGCTCAGATATTGACTTGAATGTACAAAATGAATGCATCTTTGAATGCTTTCAAATTTTATAATTATCTTATTTAATTTATGCTTAATTTTCCGGATTGAATTGAAAATGATCATCCAATTAAGCACCTAGCTTCGATGAATTCCCTCTGAAGACAACTGGCACATAAAATTTCTTCTCTTTGATGTTTAAAGTTAAATATTTAAGTATTAAAATATAATTTTATATTTTAAGTTCGATTAAAAAGCAATCTATTCATCTATGAGGTGGTACTTTCTTATTTCATTATATTTTACTAAAAGGATTTCGAGGCGAATTAACATCAGCTTATAAAAGCCTGCTAAATTGCGGCCTATGAAGTTGTCTCAATAACTTTGAACAACAACTACGTCAAGAGATTTTGATATTTTAAGGCAAAAGATATGTCAAAATTCCGATAGCGAAAGCGAGACCCTGGTTCGATTCCCAGTAGCAATCATGACGCACATACATCCGTGAAAGATTGATGGAATACCCTAATATATTGGATGCGGAATCATTAACAAGATATGTAAGTATATCTTATTAAATTTGTCATCATGGATGATATTTAAGAAAGAACGAAAAACAGGATATTGAAATTTGCACCACTCATTAGAGAGACATGATTTTCTATGAAGATAATGAGTATCTGTTATGAGTTGACGAGCAAGTTGTTTTAATCCACTCACTTACGATCGATCTAATCCTCTTCCCCTAAAAGGTTACATTTTTGCTCCAAGTTCTTAGCTTTAACGATGAATTTTATGAGTTATAGTTATATTTTAAACCAGTCGAGCCGGGAGTCAATGCGTCCAACTAAAGTTACCTACCATTTATCAATTCCTCAATGTATACGTTGGATATGTCAAGCTAAAACGTCGCACAAACCAGAAATTATCATTTACATAAAGACTAGCTGGAAAACGTCATACATATTAAAAATTCAATATTTAAAGTGATTACCATACCAAAACAACTTTAGAAACAATCCACGTGAGAATCGCACAATTTTCTTACTTCAAGTGCTTATAAGAGATCATCCAACCATCAGAGATAAAGGAAAAATTAGAAAGAATAAGAAAGCTACAAAAGGCATAGAGGATAGAATGGAATCATTACAACAAGATAATCGTATGCAATGCGGGATTAATACATAACAATACAGCCATAATTCAGGAAAAAATCGCAGTTGAAACAACAACAATCGTTGGATACACATGAATTAAAAATTAAATTATCAAGAAAAAAGTATGAAAAATCCATTATAAAATTTTCGCACCGATAAAAAGAGGTGAAATCTGGATGTTAAGTCCAGAAATGAGAAAGTAACAAATATACCGTAGAGATCAAAGATGGTTTCAGGTTAAGCAGAAAGAAATTTTACTCACGCACGCAGGAAGAACGAGAACAGAATTTCGAATCAGATTCTTCAAGTTATCAACTCGAGCAGCAGAAAAAAGTGGATGAAATACGTTGAAGACCTCAAACAAATATTCATGATAACAAAAGATATATAGAAAATTAAATATACCTCGTAAAGCACAAATTCGAAATCACGACATAGAAAAATAAGAAAGGTTTGCGGATTTTTCTTTATTGTGGATTATTTACAATTTAAGAGGAAAGAAGAGATAAAGAAAAAGACAGATAACACTTGACGTAAATTTTGGAAGAAAGAATTAACACAAAGGAATCATTCAATAATTCAGGTTCATCATTTATTGCATACTTTAATATAGAATCTAGATATAGAAGCAGCGGACACTTGAGGAACAAAAAGAGCACTCAAAACCGAAAATATACGATAATGAACCACGAAATGGGTAAATTGCATTAATTACGCTATCTCACTTATCAATCCTCTCAAATTAATCACCCGTAGGAGAGCCAAGTACCGTTTCTAGGCGTGGTAAGATTTCAACCGGGAAATTCAGCGACGCCCGCGGTGGGAGTGATCTAGTAAGGGACCCCTTCTATAACCGCTGCTTAAATACGGCAGAATAATGACATCAGAGACAGTCAAGATGCGATATCCATTAACATCACCCAGAGAAACTTCAGACGGTTTAAATTGTCACCCCCACGAAGGAAGCGCTACCATTATCCGCGCAAGTAAACAATTACGCTGAAAAACGCGTAGAGCTCCCGACGCTACCCGGAGTCCCACACGAGGAGGTCTTTTAGTTTATATTGATCGCCAACGAACGTTTCCTAGGATACTTCTCCCACCGCCATGTGCGGGAGGCGGGAAAAGCCTTGGAACATAGATAACGAAACTAGGCGACCGACCCGCCTCCTAGCGCAAAACTACGAAAGCTATGCTTAGCGTTAGGAACTACAAGAGGCGAGGTGATGTAAAACTGCGTTTGGAGAGTTGTAATCCTAATCGGACGGACAGCGGCCTTCGTCTATGCTGTTGCAAACTAGTTGATTCTATCAAATGCTGTTAGACTATGCTCTAGGATAGGATAGATAGTAAGCGGGGGACATAAGCGAGGAGGAGTTGGACGGGAGAACGTGATAGTGAGTCGGGGGGAGGGGGCGGCGGTGGGCGTGGTCCCGTGAGTCGCCGCAGCTAATCGGAGTCGCGTGCTGGCCACGTGACCAAGGGGGGAGTGGGGGAGGAAAGGGTTGCAGAGGAAGCGAAGGCAACGTGTTTGCGTGGGAATTTTGTCGAGTGTTGACTGATTTGTGGATCGATGGGGAGAGATCGCGTAGACAACGGGATTTATCGGCACTTGTTGGACTTCTTGGAATGAGCTCCTCCACTTGAGATTAACGGACTAATTGAACTTTACTAATGATAGTGATAATTTCCGCGGAAATAAATGCACACATTATAAGGATTATTTCCCATCTCCTCAAGATATTAGTCCGCAATGTATAGATAGAAGTATATACAAATATATTTGACGAGTTTATTTTACGAACACAAAACAAAATTAATTTCCTCCGAATGATATTGTAATTATTTAATGATAAAACTATGATTATACAAATAATATGATTATTGAGTGATAATTCAAATTATAAGTATTATGAATAATGCCATTAGCTCTATGAAATTTACAAATATTTCATTTTTGTTTGAATGTCATCATTATTAAATGATCGATTTATTTTGAGCGTTTAAAGTCAATTTTTGGGAAAAGGAGTTGGTGATAGTTTTTCATGAAACATTGATGACTTTTTTACTGTTCTTGAAATACGTTCAATGGTGCCCCTATATCCATTAATAACGTTGCAATACCCATCCCATAAGTAAATTCTTCATTATCTCAATCCTATATAAATAAAGGGATATATACTGCT
The DNA here is from genome assembly GCA_947579665.1 of Sympetrum striolatum. Taxonomy (NCBI): domain Eukaryota; kingdom Metazoa; phylum Arthropoda; class Insecta; order Odonata; family Libellulidae; genus Sympetrum; species Sympetrum striolatum. Next base: position 39,460,683 of record OX388346.1, read on the forward strand.
TCAATTTACAAAAATAACCTCACATACCGAGAATATACGTAATATCCATGCTCAAAAATTGGAATTGGCTCTTTTTACCTCGATTGGAATTTTCTACTCGAAAAAAAATCAACTTTCAACAAACAAAATAAACACTGAACGCTTTAGTTTAAATTAAACAATCCTTTCCAAATGTTTTTGAAATTTAAATGTATAATCAGTCAAAGCATATTTATTTTAATCAATAATAACCTGTAAATTCATATAATTCTCTTAGAGAAAGTATTCAGTAAGTATCCTTCCTCTTAATTAAGCATTCAGCTTTAAACGATATAGGACAGGGATTAATTTGAAATAGCCATGAAATGAATGGCATGAATTTTTTTAAATCAAAAACTGTTTAACTTTCTTATGTATCATTTTAACGATTACACGATTTATAAATCGTCCCCTTGAAGATCGAATTATTTCAAATGAATTTCAGTGGAAATGTGTTTCAATGATCGACAAAGATAAATTGTATCGTAGGGGATCCGAATGGAGAAATATGTAACCATCTCTGATAATCTCTTACACTCGGTTAATCATTCTCAATTCCTTTTGAGAATATATCCTTATCAGATATCCTTCGAAACGAAAATAACGCATCAGCTATTTATCATTTTTATGTAAGTAATTCATAAAAATGTATTTATGGTATCTATTCATAAAATAAATGCAAGTAGCTAATTTTATGAGTACATTCAAATTAGGAGAAAATAAAATAGATTATTCTTCTACGAATCTTTAAAATATAAAATATTTATAAAATCAATATTCACTTCACATAAAAATATGAAAAAATTAATTCAAGTATTTATTTACCTGAAAACCGGGGGTTGGTAATTAAATTTCCTTTTAAAAATAATTACATCGAAAAAATTGAATCCAATAACCAAGAAACTCTTTCGAATACACTTACTTCTCTCTGTTGTTTTTTTAGTTAGCATTATGTGATTAAGAAATAACATAAATTTTTAGAGATATTAATTTAATTTATAGCTACGTTTATTTGACGACGGTAATACAAATCTGATGTTCTTATCTCTATGAACTTGCTTTAGAATAAAAGCTACTTCTTCTACTCAGAATAAAAATAGAAAGGAATCGTCTCTTGTTCATTCATAAATCTCAAGAAAGAGCCGTTGAGTAGAGACGCTCCCCCCTTTTAATAGATGGCCGTACTTTACTCTGTCGTTAAATTCAACTCCCCTCCGATCCATAGTCCCTCTTATCACGACTCCATAACAGCTTTACGGTCTCTTCCCTCCACCCACGCCGACTCGCATTTCGAATATGACCAGATGACTCCCAAAATTTGTACCACTTTTTTGTCTGGCTGCCTTTTTCACAATGGGCTCGTTTCCTACCTAATTTAATGGGGAAGCAGAGAGAAAAGAGATTGGGAGGAAAAATGGATGGAGGGGGAAAAGTGGAGAAAGCCGCATAACGTTCTCAATACATGATGAATATCTGTTTAGAGAGGATTAGATAAGAGGAAAACGCAATTTAAATTAGATTAGAAGAATATGAGTCACTCGTCCATAGAGGAGTGGAATTCTAGCGAAGGTTCTTTCTTGTGTGGCCATTTATCCCTTGTGATAAACTTGAAAGAATAGCGGATGGAAATGATAATGAAAGGTAGCAGATAAAATAAAAGTTGTGAGTACAGAGTTGATAAATCAAAAGGCGTAAAGTTTAGATAATATTTTACAATCGATCACTCACTAATAAATAATTGTAAAAAATTCCTAGCATTCCTGAAACATTTCCCATGTTAAATTATATCAATATAATGGATTACTTCTGCATTCACTTCATGGAACCTTCTAATATTATTTATTTTGAAGAAATAGTCCGAAATATGTTAGTTTCCGCACGAACAATTTTATTAAAACTGTATGAATAAAACTGTTCCTGTGTAAACCAAAATATTTCGGACTATTTATTCAAAATGAATAATTAAATTATATAAACAATTCATGTTGATGCTATCACGAAGTCATAAGTAAATAAGCACTCTCTACGTAAAATGCTTTCATTAGTAAACAAAGCTCTCAATATAACTTTTGTGACTAAGTGTGAAATTATTTGAGTTGATTATGAAATGTTATATGAGATAAGGTCGCCACCAGACCAGCCTTTCTCTGTGGATTAATTGAATATCAAATAAATAAATTGTACCGAAATAACGCCATTCTTAATCAAATGATTAATATACTGATGCTCTGTTCATTGTGTGTAAACATACTGATTCATAAAGTTGAATCCGTAGGATCCTAAATAGTGGCTACCGAGTTACTACCAAGCAAAGATCCAACGATGGCATTGCATTGCATTTGGCGGGGTCATAAGTAGAGTGGGAGTGGTTTACGATGCACGCTGTTGTATGGAAGAGACGCATTAACACCTGACGGAGGCCATACTAAACGAAGCAAATGATTGGTGAGCTCCGGTGACTCACGCGGCGAAAACCTTCGGCCCAATAAGTCACGCGCATTTTTTATGACTTGAAAAATTGATGCGAAAGAAAAAGATAGGGGATATCCATGAGGGACGATTCGATGACAAATGAACCACTAAAATGTATGGGAGGCAATAACTCAAGCTGGCTCTATTTTAATTGAAAGAGAAAAGTTTATTTAAGAGTAAAACGCTCGTTCAACGCTCGAGTTCAAATCGGAATGAGAGACAGAGATGCATTAGTTGATTACCCAGCAATTTTAACATGAGCATGGAATAACGAAATGCATTTTCCATTCCAATTACATCCTATTAACAATGAGCCGCAAGAGATCTGTAATAATAAATCTATAATACCAGAGTTTATGAAGCATATAATAATTAAGTAGGATGTAAAACACCATTATTTTGCTTTAGTTAAGCTAGTAAAACTACGGCGATACAGGATGCTTCTGATAAAACCTTTACCCGGAAACCCGAGATGGTACAGAGCAAGGCAAACATTAAGCGTTAATAAAGTGCTTTCTGTCGCAGATTGGGATCCTTAGAATAAAGTAGATTAAAAACTAGGTTGGGATAACGAAATAAATTCGAAGAGGGCACTTTCACAGAAGATGTAACAATTACAATACGACGTTCGAGCTAATTTAGCCGATTCAAAAAAGAGCACAAGACAAGAAAGATAGTCGCGAAAACAAATCAATTTAAGAGCTCGGCTTTCTACGAACGGTCCGCGATAGTAATAAAAAATTAACACGTCGATTGTTTATCGGCATCTACCAAATTCCGCCAGGCGACTTGCAATGTAGTAACTCATATGAAATTGTAGTTAAGAATCCTTATATGAGCAACTGTGTAACAGTTTGCTTGCTTGGAAAATATTTCCATGTTACTGTTGTAGAAATGTTGATGGGTAACTGATATAAAAGGAAACTAATAATTTATTGCGAAATATTTCATAAGTTGCATATTTTCACGCTTTTAAACGATTTTATGTCAAGAGAAAAACAACCTTGTATTTCAACTGAATATTACTTAATGCTGTTGGTTATTCCTAAGGTTTAGTACTCGTTATATTACAAGGTTATTTTTTTACTCTAATACGCCACCTTTCCATAAAATTGAATTTGGCCACATCGGATATTATTATCCTTTATCGAGAATTCAGAGTACTGGGATGGATATATCGTTGCAATATCTTCATTCATCTTAGTATACCACAATGTCAACGTCTTCATCTACGCTGAAATAGATGAAGAAATGTTTATTGAAAATCAGCTGAAGTAGGTAAATTCAATCTACGGCGGAACCAACCAATTCTTTAGTATAGTTTCACAGACTCGCTCTTTTTAGCTTATCATCTGAATCGCCGCTGCAAGATTCGCAACATAATAGCTATTCGTACAGCCGCAAAAAATCTCGCAGCAATCTCACAAAATCCTTCTTGGGACTCACATATGACTCCCGTTCGCACCTGACGGATTCGGCGATCTCCCAAGGATCGCGTGTCAACTTCCAAAGGGATTAAGCAAAACACTACCGAAAGGTAAAGAAGGAAACGGAAATAGATCGCATTCCTCCCTCTGCTGGGAGATGTCAAAATATGATTAACGCGGACAGGCCGCTGCCTGGGAGAGGAGGCGACCCCTCCTCGGCGAAACCATGCACAGAATCGGAATCACATAGAGAAAACCCACTATCGGATATCACCAGTAGAGCGAGCCGAAAATGAGGGCAATGGATAATATACGGTGCGCACGTGACCCCCGGTAAGAGGCCGGTTGACTGGCACGAGCCGGCCAACGCAGCGGAACGTTGCACGGACGATACGGACGCCTGCCACTCTTGGGGAAGAGCCATTGCGAGGAACGGTAATCATGTCAGCATTCCGTCGTCTTATGTTTTGAAGAATCAATAACTATAAATGAGTATGTTTTATGGGAGGTGACGAAAATATGTGTGACGGTGCGTGAAGTATGAATCGCATGAGTTAACTTTGGCGATCCGATGGTGAACTTACCACTAAAAGACAGCTTCCTTGTTTCTTAATCTAATAAAATTCTGTCCAGATAATTTTATTAGAACGTTTCAAGAAAGCCATACAATGTGCCGATGTCTGCTTTTCTTATTTTAATGCGTGAAATCAAAAATTAACATTTCCTGATACGCCTAATTTTTCCATAGCTCGTTATATTTCGCAGGATTTTCTAATGTCCTTATCTGGAATAGCTAAATATCTATTAATGTCTAGCAGCTCGTAATTAATTTTCTATTTCAAGGATTGATATTTTTAATGTGAAGAGAGCTATCTCCTTGTAATATTTGAGAAAAAACTGAATTTTCAAATATATTCTCTGGAGAGTTGGTTCCAGTAGAATTCAAAACCTCTTTATAAGAGTAAAACAGATCAAATTAATCCCTGTAAATAAAAGTAAGCTGTAGAAAATACTTCAACTAGTTTTTTTTAATTTTCTCCCTAAATTTCTAAATGCTGTTTCTATATCTTTGAATGAATGGAAAGTAGAAAGTAAACTTTTAATGGCAATTTAAGAGTAACTCGTATTTGGATTATCAAGAGGATATGTTTCCAATGTGTTGTGATAATTCTATAATATAATGAAAATTTCACTCTATAATAAAATAACTCTAGCATCAATTGCTTCTTCGGAAACGTTTTTTACTTTCCGGAGTCAACCAAGTTATATTCCCTCTACAACTTGAAAACTTTCGAGACTCAATTAGGATTTGACGAATTAACCGCATCTCCCTCATACGTCACCCTTTCCAGACACCCCCGTTAAACCAAGTTTTATTACCAGACTTTCCCCACGTGCCGAATTCGTAATGTCGGCCAGAAATTGCAACAACTCCCCGTCTGACTTTCTCTGCATTAACAAGCTCCTATTTTTTCCTCCTCCACCTACATTTCTGTTACAATCAGCCCTCCCCTCAACCCTACCGGTGAGGAGTTAACATCAGATGGTGCGACGGATAGGTGGCGGGAGGATCCCCCCAAGACATATGGCGTCCCTCACTCACCCCACTGCCCTTAGCGTGCGCCCTGGGCACCCAGTTGGGGGCGGAGGTGGGCCTCAAAGTGGGGGCGCGTGCCTTCCTTTCCGCCCCCACCCTCTTCTTCCTTCCTCTCTCTCTTCTTTTCTTCGTTTCCACAACTTTCATTGTTTTACAACATCGAGCATTCGCGGATGTCCATACTCTTTTTCGTAAATAATTATGTAATTACTCAATTTTAGCTTGATGTTCCGAATTCCAATCGCGTAAATAAGAAATTTAACATGATAAAAATATGATTTTTTTTACAAAAATACGAATTCTAATGACAAAGAGTAAAAAAACATTGTTATGACATTTGGAACAATGAGGAAAGAACGAGATAATAGCATTATCATCAATATCGAGGGAAAATCCATCTAAATTTTAAAAAGTTTTGCTGATGCGTCTCTTACATCCCAATGTACGTATTAATCGAAGATAAAAACCATTTAAACGTAAAGTAAAACTATTCTTATACTCAGGAAAACTTCAATTATCTTAATGATTCTATCCTTTCGGTTGATAGTAAGCTACATCTAATTATTACCATTGAAAAGCGAATTTCTTCACGAAGAAAATACAGTTTACTGAATGAGAATTATATACGGTTTCATTGGGATATTTTGATGCTCTTGAACAATTGATATTAATGCGACATACGATGATAAAATGTACTCTAAAAAATTCTAACTATATAAATAAATAAATTTTGCAGACTTTCGATGATGTGAATCATTTCTTTTCTAACATCAGGTTCAAGAGCGTTTGAAAAAAAAATAATAATAATGACGACTTTATAGGGGCGAATTTGAGTAAAACAGACCTCTCCTACAATTAACCCTTTACATACAAATACGCTACGAAAACCACCATGCCACGCTTTTAAACTTAATGTTTATTGCTCATGAACAACAATAGTGCTGAAGGCCTGTATGTCAAACTTTATGTATTCCAGTGTTATCAAGTAAAGACATCTATCAAGACAAACATGAGGTTAATTCTACTAAAATAATAACAAAATAAATATAAAATAATAATTATTTTGTGGAGTTAACCTTATTCTTCGATTGTCGCCTATATTATGATTTTCTATAGTGGTTCATCATTAACTATTTTCTCATTCCTCCAAGGTTCCGTCTGTTCTCTACCTCCAACCGTGCCGTGATGTAAGGGTGGAAGGACGGCGTCGCAGCCGGAAGTCGCATCTTTTTTTATTCGTCCTATTCACTTCTCATTATGCCATCTTCTATTCCTCCTTATTCTTTACCTGTTATTTCCCCCTCTTCCGACGATGGAGTCGCTTTTTTCGGTAATTTTGTTTTGGCGTGCGAGGAAATGAACACTCCCGTTTCGGTAAAATTGCGTGCAAGGAAGGTTACATCTGCGATGATATGAGGATGTCCTTTAATTGCAATTTTATTACTTTAATCACTATTTATTATAAAATATCTCGATTACGTGACGAAAAGTAGAAGGTCAAGCCAAATCTTACGACAATTTAATAAAACATGGTGGTCATAAAACCATGGAGCAGAATCAAATCTCACTATAAAATTACCTTAGTAAGTACGATAAATATTTAAGCAAAGGGGAGTTAGATTTGTAAAACAACGCAAAAATTATTTTCAGATGTTATGCGGAAGTCAGACGATTCGGATGATGACATGTCACCTTGGTAGGCAATATTGAAAATGATTGGATAGAGAAAATGCTCACAATAGTCTTATTGATTTCATAAGCCATTCTAAATGGAAACTCCTTATCTGTAAACTTTCTTGTATTACTTCATTAATAATACATTCATTTTTTGTTGATTTAATGTTTAATTCCATTAGCTAGCTCCAAGTAAATAGTAATGTGATTGTCATAATGTGAAAAGTGAAATCCAACTTTGTATACAGCACAGTACACATTGTGAATTTATAAATCTTGTATAGGAATGGAAAAAGTAGATGTCAGAATTATATGATAATCAGACAATTTTCGTTTACAATTTAGTTAGACACGTTTTTTTAAGAAAGGGATTTTTCTCCTGAGCAACATATCATATTAAAATTTCCAAAAACCGTACGCTATATTTTAATTCCTTTATTATCAATAAATTATCACTTTCCTTAGATTCATCTGGAACGGCAAGGAAATAATCTTTCACTCGGATATTTTTGTCACACACATATTTATTGGGATCGGAGCACATATTTGTACATATTTAGCTCTTTTCCCTTCATAAGGAAATTCTCCTTGCTCTGAAAAGGTCAATTTATCTTCAGATATATTCTTTTCAGCAATTATTTCATCAATCTCTCGAACTCAGTCATGAGTTCATTCGATCCTCATATCCGTTCTGTCTACAATATTACGGGAGAGCATAAAGCGAGCTTCATTCATCGAATCCTAGTAATATCTGCATTTAAGCGGATTCTATAGACTTCATCTATCGCCCTCCCACCTATTCCTTCTTCACTTCCTTCCCCTTTTCTTCTTCCTAACCCTCTTCCACTGGATTCTTTTATCTTCCCAATTTCCAACGGTTTCTCCGTGCCTGGTTGACCATATGGCGTACCAACGATTATCTGATTTACAAAAAACTAAAACACACAGCTTGTGGTGAAGTTCCGAAAGTATCCAACGTACGAAAAATTTGAAATAATAACCGTAGCTTAATTAAGTTTTCCTCTCTTCCCTTCGTATTCAAACAAGGCGTGGTCCAGTAATGAAATTCAATAAGAATCAGAGACAAATGATCTTCTGAAGTTATCATCAAATGTGCTCCAAGATATTAGTCAGTTGCATAAAAATTGAAGAAAGAAGTTGAAGAATACCTAAAATTAGATTTATCTTTTCGTGATCGTGGAAAAAACCGCCTTTCTGAAGTGTATATTGCAATCATAAAATGATTTCACGTGAGAGTTCTCATTGAGTTAATGGTTTATTTTCTTCTCAGGTAATTCCTGCGGCATTAAGAGTATGAATGCAAGGTTAAATGAATATATGCCTAAAACGTGTTATTTTCCTATCGAAGATAAATTAGACAGTTACTTCAGTCAATCACAACTTTAACGAAAGGCAAAATAATAACTTTGAATAAATTCAATCGAGGAAGCCTTTTATTTAATATGATCCTAATTACTTTGATTTACGGCAGAATAACTTTAAAAGAATCGAAATACCCACTGAATACAATGGTAATAAAATATTCGATAAAAAAGCACATAAAACTCTCTCATTCTCTGTAAATAATTTTTGTACAAATAATATGAAATTTTTCATTTGATTCTTATATTTTATTTTTTTAATGATAGAATGATGTTGTAAAGAATTCACATTGAAAAGAGTTATCATATACATTTACTCACTCAGACAAAATCACGAGAAATTATGTATACAAAATATATATCTTCATGCTACTTAATCAATGGAATATTTATCGTTTGTCTATTGACGTAGAATAGAGAAAAATGTATAGTATAATACATTTATTTTTTCCGTGTTTGACTTGGCTGTGATGATGTAGAAGCTACTGAGGTCTGAGTGATGCTATTAATGATATTCATGATCAATGGTCACAATTTATTGAGGAAAATGTTATCTATAAGGTAATTGTGCTACATTTACCTCACTCCTCATCTTGCCGTGTACACCTGATTCCCTTTCCAAAGCTTTTAGAAGCTTGTCATGGAGATTTTGAGGTTCTAACCGACTTTCGCGCTGAGTACTGTATAGACAGACTGGAAATATCGAGCTGCAAGTGATAATGAAATGGATCGCCGGTATTACTTTTGTAGCAAATAGCTATCTTCTGAACCCGTAACCGTTAAATTCCTCTGCTGAACCCTCATCTCATTTACCATACTCTTTTTTGATGTTTCGAGCTATGTACGTCTAAGTTCTGGGTACGAATTATAGCGAATTTTCACTCTTAAGAAATTAAAGAGAATCGATAATTGATTTTATTGTCATAGAATAAATATTTATGGATCTTCTAAATGAAAATACCTTTGAATTTTTTACTGCATTCAAAAAATTAATATGGGGAAATTCATCCTCCTATGGTGTGAATAATATAATCAATTACAGTCAATTAAATGGAAATTGTATATTTATTGTAAAAATGTATTAAAATTATGGTCTTACTTACTTACTTACTAACAGAGACTAATTGTTCGTAGTCTCTGCGCGCAAATGATCAATAAAACTAAAGGTTTCATGAATTATCAAGGTAAAATAGTGTCACTTTTTAAAGATAACCTCAATATAGATTATTTGAATAAGTTGAAAATCCTTTATATATATTCATATAATTTACCACGAAACAGTTTGAACTTTTTTCGAATTCAATTTTACTGTACAGCCGAAATTAATTTCATTCCGTATTTTGCAACCAAATTGCAAACCAAAAAAAGATCGTAAATGTTTTAACGGGACAAAATCTTTCTACTGGAAATACTTACAGGGCTGAAGGGCCAGAAACGAGACTGTCCCGGACAAAAATTGGACGTAAGCTCAAGTTAATATACCTCTCTAAACATCTCCATTTACGATGTTTTACATTAAAATCGTCTCCTTCAAGTGTTACCCCATAACTATACTTTGATTCTCAAAAAACGAAATATTTAGAAGCTAAAATATGCCTTCTTTGATGAAGAATATGATAATTCTTTTATTTTTCAATTTACATCCCAATTAACTGCATTTATTTTTGCCTGCGCCTGTGACTGCAACCCGACTTGTTTGTGTGCAACAAATCTTTGCTCGCAATTTTTATTGATACGAGCTTTTTTTTATCGTTATTTTAACCCACAGAAATGTCTCCTGAATGACTTGGATTGCCATCCGACATGTTAAACTGAAATTACTTGTTTCTTAATAGTTATTTTAACGGTAAGATGATATGTTCTGGATGTTGAGGAACCCATCACACCGCTTATACCCTGAAACCTTCATTTTAAATCAGCATTACATGGAAATCTTATCTCCTTCTCATTTGAAGAGTCTACTAGGTGTATAAGAGCTAGAGAAGCAGACCTCTCGAGTACCGAGACTTGACAAAAACCTCGAGACGCGAGCGAAACAAGTGGAATGATTGGAACGAAGTTTTAATAGAAGCAGTGTTGTATTCAAAGAAGGGAGAATCCACCTGCTTCCTCTTTTCCCGTGCCGCAGGCCCTCGGGGCTAATTGCTTCCACCCGTTCCTCCACCTGAATAGACCATTCAATTCGGAAGCCTCGCTCTCTCGGCCGAGAGCCACACTGCCCGAGTTTCGCCGATGAAGACAACCTTCCCATAATGCTCCGCGCCGTCCCCATTACACGGAATCATTCTCCATCATAACCCGCAGTCCTTTTTCTATTTTCTGAATAATCGCCTGGACCGGGGCAAGAAAAGAACGTTTAAAAAACGATGTTTTCCATTTAGAGCCACTGTTGAAGGAAATATGGCTTCTGGAGGAATTTTTCCTCATCTTTCGCTTGTTGGACCGGTTGACTCATTCCACATGTGTGGTCCGCAAATTGGAAGATGCGCAAGTCCGGAGAGCGTGAAGAGAGAGCGACCTTGGGGGTAATTTCGTGAGAGAGCGTGGAATATAAATATGACTAACCGCTCCTCCGCGGCTCGACTGAGGGCCCTGCTATCGTCTAAGCAAACGAGCTTCGGAATTATTATCATAACTGCACACGATGAGGGGGTCTTAGTTACCATATATGCTCGACATGGGACTTAGACTATCATGGGAACGAAAATGCAAAATTAACATTTCTGATCTTTTAGACTTGAAAGAGAATTTCTCTGAAATTGGGAACTGTCTATAAGCTTATAACTATATAAAATAGATAATATTTAACGAGTATATCAGCAGCTATCTTTAAAGCAATAACAACAGTAATAGCAACCGATAGAATAGTACATTTTCATTAAGATTCAGTCCAACCTATTGATACCTATCATTAAAGAAAGTATCTTTTGCAATACCTTCGCGTTCAGATTCATCCATTCTAGTTACACAAAAAGTATGCATTTTCCGTCAAATAGATAAAATAAAATTAGTTAAAATTTTCGAAGAACAACACTTACTTTCAATCTGTTCACTGTAACTAATTGCGTACGAGATTTTTATTTCACTATCCGTTTTACATATCCATACATTTATCTGATACCAGAATCTAAGATTTCCTTAAGACGATTTACAGCCAAACTTCTGTTACATAATTCATATTTTTTCCATCTATTTTGCGCAGAATATGTTAATTATTTATCCTACATTTTAAAATACAGAAATTTAATTGTAAGTTGACTTCCAACTATGCTCACGCACGTAATAAGGTTTACATACTTTTATAACTGGTAAATTCTCTGTGTTTGACATCAAATTATAAATACTTGGTCATGTTAAAGTAATTTTGAATTTTAGAGACATGAATTTCATGAAACTCTGATCGACAACTACAAACGAATTCTCACGAAAACTTTAAATATTTTAAATTCCAAATTACTAATGAAAGATAGGGATGAATAAAGTAGCTCAAATAAAAAATAGGAAAACTACCGTTTCTCCTTAGAAAGTGTCTTTACTTATCACACCCTTCTCTAAGATGACGATTTGAACTGAATATGTCCAAGCAGAAAAATTAAATAACTGTTACATGCAATAACAGTGAACATGAAGATGATCAGACAATCATCAATTTGAAATTTCGGCTACACCTTTGGGGAAACATTGATATTTGAATTAATATATGTCACGGTCAATTCACGTAAGGACGTCGAAGAAGATATTAGCTGAAGATCTTAGCCCTAAGTTAGCATGCACATACTTGATGCAGAAGTAACGAAGCTTTGGAAAGAAAAACATTAAATATTTTTGGAAATATTGAAGGAGAGTAGGAATTCGTAATAAATAATATTGCATATGTTGTATATACTATTGCATAAGCTATTTCATAGAGCCTTTATATCTGCCGCAGTAAACGATAGAGTTATACGCCGAGATATTACGCAAAAGCGCTAACCGAGAATATATTTAAAAATTCACCAATATATTTCCAGGTTAATATTTTAATGACGGTTATTTTCAAAAAGTACAGAAGCAAAAATCATAATCATTAATAACAACCAACAGTTAGACGTTTTCCAGGATTAACATTTGTATTTCTAAAGTCAAAACATATTTTGATTTAATTCTGAAAAACGCTCATGTTATACAGGAGTGATTAGACGTTATATTGCCAATTCACCGAAGCCTACAACTAACGAAAGCTCACGGAAAACGCCCACTTTCTATATTTAACGCTTTATGCCAATTCAGAAGCCCCGAAAAATGTTTGTACAGCTAAGCTGGTTTGAGCCTCAAAGGCCTTTACCATTAGCTATTAAAATCTCTGAAATGAATAGAGAGGTAGTTTACGTTTGCTTTATTTTTTGAGCCGGAATGTTATGAGAGGAATCCTTTTTTTATTTTAGTCTTGAGAGACTATTCTTACAATAAAACTATTCAATCACAAAAACAACCATGCCCTAACCACGATTCGAACCTGGGACCCAGGCGTTACAAGGCCGCAACGCTAACCACTTTACTATCGAGAAAGCCACTCTTTTTGTCCGAAAATATGGCAAAATTCAATCAGTAGGCATAACGAAGCATCTTACCGAAGTATTCTACCTGCAAGGAAACAATAGCTGGCCGCGCCGTGTAATTAATTTCGTTTATCTTATGTTAACAATGAACTTGGATATTTCGCATTTGCATATAAATTAAATTCGCTATTTTCTTAGAAACTTTCTCGCTGGAAGTTTTCCATAGAGCGAATAAGTCGAAAAATAGCTGGCGACTACTTTCTTCACTGCATTTTACCAAAAATTCTCGACTACTCATTAATTTCTTTTAAATATTAATCTCGAAAACGTTTTTCTGTCAAATTAAAAACACGAGCGTGAAGAGAATGAATTGAAGCTAAATTTGATGTAAAAAAATTACATGTTTCTTCTAAAAGAGAACTGAAGGAACTCGTTCAAACGAAACCAGAAAAATATCAAGAATTTCTCTGAAATGTTACATTTTTGTCTTTTCTGCGATGATGGTAGTTATTAACCTTTAAAAAATCGTACTGCCACGTCCAGCATTACTTCCGCTCCTTACTGACTAAGTTTTAAACGATTTTGACAAACTTCGTATTTTCATGCTAATGTTGCAACATAGCAAAATTTTACTATAAGATTTGAATCGGAAGACGGGACTCCACCTTTATTCCTATTGGCTCACACGAAAAGAGAGAGAGAGAAAATGCGATTTTCGCTCCCTCTCTCTAACCCTCAAACATTCAGTGAACGTACTATAAAAAGGAACAAGTCAACCGAAAAGAGAACACTGTGACGTAATTAGCATCACTTTTCAAACCTTTTTTGCTACCTATAGTGATAATACTGAATGTCGCATCAATCATACCCCAGTATCTCATGCCAGTCATTACCTCGACTGAAACAAAAATAAATATGACATATATATTGCTCTATCTTCTGCCAAAAACAAAATGAAATATGCATATTTTCTATTCCAGAATCCTTACCAATTCCACTAACAAGCCACTTGTAGGCCGAAACGTAGTATATTCTTTCAGACGAATTTTAAGTTTTAATTGCAAGCCTGAATTATATTTTTATTAGAGGTTTAAAATCTCCAAAAGCCGTCTTTGTCGGCGTTCTTCCTCTTATTTACCGGTTTTCAAAGAAAGCAAGAAAGAAAAGCCGCACTGTTATTGTATGTACCTTTCCTTTTTTCTTCTTTAACAGCCGTGTTCCAAGCTTTCTTACTTTACATTTATATTTTTACCTATTTAAAAAAGGTTTACATATATTCGTTACTGATAAATCATCGGCGTTTTAAATATTATTGAAGTAAAGATATATGGACATATTTTTACGTAATTTTAGGTGTTTTTGGAGAATTTTGAATTTTTTTCCATCGGCCAATGCATGGTACTAGAAACTTTCATAGAAAAATTATCAACCCTGAAAAAAATCACTTGGTACCTTTTTTTAATAAGAACAAAGCAAATCCGCCTCGGGATTTTCCAGAATTTCGGAAGGGCGCCGCAAGTCTGCGAGAAAAGCATAGCATCCCTCGTAATTTCTCCTTTCCGGAAACCCACCCCCGCGTCCCCGCCCATTCTACCTGGCCCGTTCCCAATTAAATCCATCTTCACCCTTTTGTCTCTGCCGAAAAGGCTACCTTCCTACCCGCTGTTGGGGGACATGATTATCCAGGGAAAGGCCTTGTCCCAAACAGGGCCTTGTAACCCATTTCGGCGGGGGCGGAAGACAAAAGGACCCGAGGGCGCCTTAATTCGCACCCCGTCGAGCACGCGATTTACCTCCGAAAGACACCGCATCTGTCGGAAGAATCTTCAAAGTACACGAGTAGTTCGTCTCCACCGTGTTAACGAGGATTCGCAAAATTTTAGGAGAAGAAAAAAATGAGATCACGCTCCTTAGTAAAGCCCTTCCTGACAGGGAACGACGCTCCTTTTCCCTTTTGAGGTGTTTTCGGAATTCTTGTTAGGAATGAGGACCCCTCACTCGCACGCGAACCGAACACTATTTCCGGTGGAAAAATATTTTCTGTTTGTTTTCGAATCATTTGGTTTTTTCACGTTGCTTTTTTCTACGAATCCATCCGCCGATTTTCCCACCGGATACTTCCAAAAAATTGTAATATCGACACAGGAAGTCATTTTTATATTAAAAACCTATTTCCTCCTCTTTGATGGGAAAACATTCTCAAAGATCGTATATTTGATTCACATTTATCACTAAAGCATAGTAACGGGTGGCATACATGTATAAAAATGTTTGTAACTATGGGACTTACATTGCTAGCTCGTGTTAAAAGTTAAGCCGCTACTACTCATCATTAATCGTATTGAATTGTTAAAATGTGTTATTTAAATATTCCCCACCGACAAGCTACCACTAGGAAGAACATCAATGATAATTTCAAATGAAAATAATTTTAAATAAAAAATAAATACATCCTAGCATACTTAAAACACTTCTAAAGTTAAAAATAAATCTGATATGTTCAGGTAGAAGGTGACAGTTCATTGCAAAACTAGTAGCTTACAGAAATTATCTGAGGAAGATATTAAGTGTGGAATATTTCATTTATTACTGCTAAAATTATATAGATTTATGCCAAGTCCTTCAAACCGTCGAAAAGAAGGTAATATATTTACATTAGTAGGATGTGCATTATTCCGTAGATCTACATAAAGTAAGTACTTGAGCGTTGCTATTCAAAAGACTTTCTATATTAGGTACGTACACTCCTGGCCAAAATTAACGCAGCACCTCCCTAGCGATCCTTACGGCCGGTGCAGCGTTAATTTTGGCCATGACTGTACATACAGTGAATTTCAAAAAATTAATGAAAAGCCATTGTAAAATTGTAAACTAATTCCCCAGAGAAAGAGGAATTCGATGGCATTATCGGTATTAAAAGAAAACCCTCAAAGACGAGGGAAAATTTCACTTTCAAGTCAATTGGTTATATCATAGCAATTTCTTAAATTTTCTGGTTTGGAAATCAAACCCTAGAACAATACCTATATCCTCCTCCTCTATCGACTGTCCGGCGACAGCCCATACTGCCATCAACGTCCGCACCAACTGATATATTACAATCCCTTCATACGTCGCTGAGCACACCAAATCCTCCCTGCGACTCCCGCTTCTTTTCTTGTGGCACCCGCGAACCGTGACGGCAGATGGCGATGATCCTCATTCGCGACATTTATAATTTGTAGATGAGCGGGGATGGCAAGGGAGTTAAGGGTGGTTAAAATAGGAGGGGAAGGGGTGGGGATCGAAGCGTGCCGCCGCACAAAACGGGAGCGCATCACGATCCCTGGGCGCAACAGTCCGCGAAATGTGATTCAAGATAGGAGAGCCGCACGAAAGCTGCGGTTTATGGTAAATGCGGCACTAACGGACTCTCTGCACAGTGTAAGAGCGGCCAAATGATCGGTTTAGTCTCGAAAGAAGGCTAATTTGCAAATGAATAAGGTCTGAGGAATCCGTTGGATTCCGTTGCAGAGCATCCGTTGTTTTTTCCTGCAGCTGCGGGAATCCTGAGAGTCGGTTAATGGTCACCCCGTAATACATTCGCTATGCTCCTTAAGAAAGGATCCAAATGAACAGAGCTAGAACCAGTAATTATTCATAGTTATATTTCTTAATCATAAGGATTTTTCCTAATTCACGTGAAAGAATATAAGATTTTGGAACTGCGTTAATCCTCATAAAAATCGTCAGTTAAGCCTTAGTGGGGAGTGGTTGAGTTAATATGTGAAGGCATGGAAGTCGTTGCTGATGAAATTCTTTTAGTCTTCATTGATGAGCAAAGATAATTAAGTATTAGACTGTAAAATGTAAGCCAACAAAATAATTCCTAGAGCTAGATACGTTAAACTGCTTTTTATTTGACCTCATTTTTATCATATGGAACATTTTTTTTTTTAATGCGCTTCATATGAAGTACAGTGGTCTTGATAGAAAAAAAAACTTTTCCAGTTACCTCAATGAAATCATAACCCTCAAACGTTTTGTTCATGCTGATCTAGCGGTATGTAATATAATTTCTATTCATATCTAGAGGTTAAAAGGATATGAGAAATATCAATTTAAGATCAAAGTACAAGAAGCGGCTATGTCACACCGAAGGTAAAGCTAAATCAAATTAAGGAATTTAGTTCTTACTTCATTTAAATTTCATCTCACACGAACTAAATTACAACCTCAAAAAGTATGAAACGGTTAAACTTTATTTCCTGCGCCTCCACATGTTATATAAGATAACTTATTTAAAGTACCATCACAATGAATAATCAATACGAAGATAAAACTTAGTTTACAGATATGACGAAATTAATTCTTATCCACCAAAATATTCTTGGAGGAAATAAACTTCCTAAATTTTTATTAAAATAAAATTTTAGTTCTTTTGGCAAACTGAAAACTGAATATTGCTGTTTCAGATATTGAATTATGGTAGTGCTAGGGTATTCCTGACAACCCCGTTAGAATAAGGAACAAGTCTAAACTACGTTCCCCTAGGATTTAAAGATAAATACCTCTTCTTGATAAATGAGTAGGCATATTCTTAAGGAAAACTACGAGCTATTGGAAATCAATTCCGAGAGACTCGACATGATGACAAATAGCATACGAATCAAATGTAAAAGACGGAGGCGATAAAGAAACTCTTTCAACCCTCCGCAACATGGCTACACAGATAAAGTATCGTGAAAGAGAGAAAGCAAATGATTACGGCTTCTATTGCCTTTAAAGCGAGAAAATCCGATCCTTTCATATTAGCTTCAGTCAAACTTGAACTCGAATAAAACTTCCGCCAACAACTGTATCTTGACAAGGACAACTATTCATTGTGAATCTCTCTGATAATATCAATGACTAATCGTTATAACGGTAATGGTGATACATAAATAAAAACATGAAACTCGCCATAAAGAACGGTACGTAAATATGATATTAGTAAGCCTTATAGGCAAAATTTGAAGACAATTTATGCGAAATTCAATGTAAGAGATTGTCAAGTCAAGTTAAAATTACAATTTTTAGATTAGGTTATTAATCAGAGAATCTAACATATATAATATGGTTTCGTCGTAGCATTTACAATTTTAATAAATGAGAAAGCACACTCCGTATTTTTTTCAAGATTTTTTAATGTCGACCGGTGTCGGCCTTGCAGTCATCCTCAGGCCATTTCATTTTCTCATTAATTAAATGACGTTCCACCAAGTACGGTCAAATCATATCGAATAAATTAAAATTTTCTACTCATTTGAGATAGAATAGAAGAAAATTAAGTTCGATAATAGGGAAAATTTCGGCTGCTACATTTTTTATTATCAACTAGTATTATATAATCTTTTACACAGGTATTTAATTACTCAATCTTATAATATACAATAAAATCTTTATTTCCGAATGCATTTGAACTTTAAAAATCCTTAATTTGCACAGAACTTAAAAATGGGTCGTACCAAACCTATTCAGACATTATACACTACCTGTACACTTTCGGAAAACTTATTTTTTTCTTCCAGCCCATCAAATTTGAATGGCATAAGGATGCTGGGATCATTACTTTGCTTATTTTTACCTTATTAGGTACTACAGCAGTTAAATTTGTTAAATAATATCTCATCCTCTTTAAACTAGGTTGGAAAAGCGACATAAACCGTTTATCCGTCATCAACATCAATGCCTAGGAGATAGATACCATTATAAACGTATCCTAGCATAATCCTCATTGAAAAAAAAACGAGAGATTCGACGCTTCGCCGGCAGCTTTCGCCTCTGCTTGTATCCCTCACCATCTTCCATCCCTCCTTTACACGCCTCCCAACAAAGCTACTCCGCTACTTGATTTTTTCCTCTCCACAGAATACACCTTGCTCCCGTCTCCTTTCATCTCCGTCTCAAAATTTATTTTCGAATCGCTCGGATCAGTCTTCCGTGCGAAATCTCGGCCTCCAAAAAGACTTGAGCACCTGCTCCCTTTCCCCATCAATCTATGTAATAAGGCACGCGCACCCATTGAAATCTCTTTTCCCTCGCGAGCAGTGTGCAGATGAAATCGGTTGCGCGTGCGCCTTATGTCGTTGCTTCAAAGAGATTAATAAGCAGAGCGACCACGTTGGCGGTCTTCGCAGTACCCCAAAGTCATCTATTCTATATGGAACAGAAAAGAGCTCGAAAAAGGAACGTATTCCAGGAGGAGATTAAAGCTGCGCAACGAGTGAGTCTTGAGCTTTAAATAGAGTTCTGCCAGAAGACCACACGTGTTACTACACGGTCGTCCACCTCTGATAATATGTCCTTTAAAAATAGTTTTGATGGTGACCAGTAAAAAATTTCTACATTACAATTTTGCTCTTTTGCCACCCCTATTACGATACGATACGATACTATTACGAATTTCATAAACATTTCTCAATAAAACTACCGTTTCGGTTAAATGATATAGTGTTACGAAAGTACTTCGTTGTGGAATGATATATCCGGGGTATTATAAAATATACTAAAATTTAATCTGAATAAAATCCACTGTTTGGGTCCCATTTTGCAATAGCTTATCATGACGAAAAAGGAGTAAAAACAATTTTAAACGTTAGCATAATTTTCATTTATCTTAGACAACCTAGATTTCAACGCATTTGATGACGCTATAACTTGAATCCTAGGTCATCGAAGATAAAAAAGAATATTGTGGTAACGTCTCAAACTTGTTATACTCATCTTTCATTTAATCTTAACATAAAAGCTTATGTCACAAATTTTAAACTATGAATTAATGCTGTATGTGCTATAATGAATATTTAAAATATTAAACATGAAAAATCGGTCAAGTCAAAGAAGATAAGGGTTTCACAAGGAAATTGAAGAAATCAACTTAGCAGATATCAGCGAGACCTTGAGGTATTACTGGGCTAACTAAAAACTAAATATACTCGAAAATAATTTAGATGCTAAAATGGTATATATGCTTTTAAGAATCCTAGAGAAGTTACCGACATATCCGGACTTCGAAAGTGTATATGTATTGTCAAGATAGAAACGGAAAACCTCAAAGTAATCACCTACTCACATCAGAAGAATAGCACGTGTGTAGAATCCCATAACACTTTCAAAGAATAATAAAACATAGCTGTTTTGGAGACGACTTCTTCCTTGTTTCCAAAATAGGTACATCTAGAAAATTAATCACCTTTCCATATTTAAGCGTCTCTTTGTTCTCTTATACTGAGAAATACTTTGATGAACTGATCACAGAAAGCTGAATGAGGGACTTCCTTATAATCAAATGATACTCTGTTGGTAGTATTCGCGAGTCGTCTAAGCTCAAAGCAAATTTCCAAGTCTTAGCTCGAGAGACCAAGTCGTGGAAAAACAGGTTTCCGTCAAAAGAAGGAATAAGGCGTTAAGGGATGATGAAGTGATGTGAAATCAAGCGGGGTTTGGTGAAGGTAAAAGCGCCTTTGTAGAAATGAATACCTATGCGTGGTCTTTCGATATGATTCTCAATACATTTCGACACATGTGGGGAATTAATATTATATAAACTTATAATAATATTATTGTCCTTATATGGGAAAAAATTAAACTAAAATAAAATAATCATTTAGTTAACCTATCGTCATACATTGTTCAATAATTATTTTAAAATGATAGTATGAGAAGAGATTAGAGGAATTGAGGATGTAAATAACGTTAAAGATTCTTGAGAGAAATTATTCAGTGCATGAAAACACCCATGAAGAAGGGTGGTGTGAAAACCTACCGATAATAAAAACTTAAAGATGAGAGAAAACATCACAAAAAATATAAATACACAATCAAGAAGTATATATATATATGTAGGTTGTAATACATCAATAAGCATAGTCGTGTTGGCACTTCAATAATTGTTTTAAAATACATTTGGTGGAAGAATATAAAAAGGCAATGGAAATTAGTACACGATAATACAAAATAATGAATGATAAATATGCAGTCAAACATTCATGGCTATACATTGTAATCATTTATGAAAATAACGAGATAAAAATAAAAGTACAAAACGGAGTTTAATCATAACATATGATTTAGTATTGGAAACAAAACTAGATTATTAGCTTGCGGAACGCATTCTGAAAAAAGTTCATAAATTCAATATATACTAAAGAGTTAGCTATTACAAGAATTTTCATAGCGTTATCGAGAATCGGTAACGTAGTTTACTAATGAATATTCAAACGTAATAATATGTTGTGGTGTTACTATCAATGTAAAAGTATATTCCCTAAATCACCGATTAGTAAACTGATGGTGAAACAGTGTGAATTTTTCTCTTTTCCGCTATTCTAAATTCTAAACTGAAAAAAATTCTCAAATAGTTCATTCTCGTTTGAGTAATCTATCACATTTTCATAGAAATGGTACATACATGCATATGCTCGATGTGAAAATGCTACATTGCCGCAGGAGGATGATTAGACTAAAATTAGGTAATAATTACTGGATTATTTCCAACCATTCAAATTTATATTACGATATATAATGAGCAAGCATAATATACTCAATGCTCCGCTGCAAATATATATTTTAAATAATAATATACCTTTAATTATAGATAAAAAGAGAAAAACTTACATTTCCAATAAGGATGTGATTCTATGGCACGGATCAATGGCTTAAACGGCTGCAGCTGCCACTGTTGTCACATTTCTCTGCTAAAGAAGGAATATAAATTAATGAGAAACATTTTTACGAATTCCCACGGGAAAAGGTTCATAGGTTTGGGTCCAAACTTAACGGAAAATTTTCAGCGCATATAACTAGTAGTAAGGATGAATTTTTCAATAAGCTTTTATATGAAAATATATGTATCATGTGCTTATTAAACCTATAAATAAAATTTTTTTACTCCCGCATAAGTAATAAAAATATTTCAATAAAACTGACTGAGGGAGCGTGATTATCAGTCGAAAAATTAAAATGTCTTGAATTAATTTTCTCCTAATAAAAACATACCTCTCAAATTTTCGAGAAATATTAATCTCTCATATAGATAAATTCGTAATTATTTCTATATTATGTGAATAATTGGTGCGCTAATTTCGATGGAAAAGTCACTCATCTATAGATATCGCAACCCAATATTACCCGTCCTTTTTCAAATGCTCAAAGCATAAGGTATATTTTGCAAATATTTTAGACATTACTAGTAATATCTTCTTCAATTATTAATAAATACAAATTCATGTGCAATTGTTAACTTAAATTTTATTTTAGAGGCCATTAAAAGTGCTATTTATATATCCGGGCATTCATATTAATGATTCATAAAGTGACTTTATGCAATTATTTTAACGATAATCGAGCCTTCCGAAAAAGAGAAATGATTAAGGAACTAGCAATAAATTTGTTGGATCATGAAGACATTAAAATTCTGGTGCTCCATCACAGCGGATTAGAAAGCAAAAGTTAAAAAATCAGAATAGAGATCTCATAGACATGATCTCATGTTCTTTTTTTCAAATGGAGTTGTTACGTTCCTTCGTTGATATGAATATCCAATAAGTTTATTCATAGGTTTCTATTGACCTCTATAATAGCGCCAGACTGAGCAAAGAACTACGAGCTTATTTCACCCTGTTATAACATTTGAATTAAATGAAATGGTTGGTCATTTGCGAATCATTCGTTGGGAACGTCGTTCACGCATTCGAAAAACGTCACGTCCGAGCGCGTACAAGGTCCCCCGAATGAAAGAACGATCCGCGTAAGTAAAAGATGCATAGAGTTATTCGAATGTAGCAGTTTAGCGTCTTAACGCATGGGAGATCCGAGAGAAGGGACCTTTGGTCTCCACGCGAAAGCGAACCTTTTGAAAATGAGACTCGATGCCCTGCCCACGAAAATGGATGACCGCAGGTCCAAGGATGAGACGAAAAAAACTAATGCGCAACGCGAAAAAAATTTCGACCGTCGGTAAGGATTCGGAGATAAGCGAAGGCGTTGGTGATGAGCAACAATAATAAACCAATTACGAGCGGGGGTGGAATGAGAGGGAGATTTTTTCCTCGTCAGGGAGAAGGACGAGGTTTTTTGCCAAGGTAATGCAGACCGGCACGAAACTCACGGCCACGAAACGCTGTGAATTGCAGAGTCACCGGGAAAGCTCTTGCGGAGTTTTTCACACACGCCCACCTTCGGTCCACCCTCGCTCTACCTCTTGATATTCGAAGAAATATTAGGAAATGCCGAATGAAATAAGGGTTTATAATGTTATATTTTCTGATTGAGAAATTACACAAGGGGTATCAATAGAATTTCATTCTGATGAAAAGTAATTAATAACTAAGAAAAAACTAAAAATTTCAATAAATATAACATTGATTATAAACGAAATCGTGCTGGTTTTAATTTGGTGTTATATCATCATTAAAACCAAAAATATTCAAGCAAAAAAAATATTTTTTATACAAATCACAGAATACTACAAAACAATACACGATCTAGGTTTCGAGGCCTGGCCTCATCATTATGATGTGTATTGTTTTGTATTCTGTGATTTGTATAAAAAATGTTTTTCGCTTTAACTACTTTGGTTATTTTTAAACATTGATTGTTGGCATAATATCATTTACTTTTTTTATAACACTCCAATTATTTTTTCAAGGACTCCTATTATGTCTAATAACACAGGTGTATTAATTTTTGGAATATATTTATAAATATTAAGTCATTGGATCTCTTGAAGTAATAAAATTTCTTAATATAATTATGTTTAACTTTTATAATTAAATATACTAATAAGTGGTAAATGGACTTCCATACAATATTGAAATGAGTAAATGCCTTTATACAACTAAGAAATTATTAAAGATTTCATTAAAGTAAATAGGTATTAAAAAGCACCGAATAATTTCAGTTAATTGAAAAACTGAAATGATTTCTTCAAGATCTAATCGTAAGAAACGTAAATCTAACAATGTAACTGGATATTTTGAGTTGATCTTCATGATAATACGGTTTAAATAAAATTGAAAATTATCTTTCACATCTAGCTGCGGAAAGTAACGCATTTCTAATCCATATTTTAAATCATAAAAATTTATTTAAATTACATCTTCAAACATAACTTTTGAAAAACATAACTTGCTACAAAACTAAGTTTTCACGTCACGGCTATAATTAAATTCTAAATAGAGTAACCGAAATAGGATGATGGAGAAGTGATTAATTTGGAATTATTCTTTCCCTTGAATGCTTTTCTCGTTGAACTGGGAGGAATTCAGAAGAGACATTGAAATAAAATCACTTTTTTATCGTAGAATAAGTTGAAACTACTCATTTAAAGGTGCTTCGAATAATAAAGGGATTTCATCAGGATGGATATTCTAATAATGATAACTTTTAACGCAGTACTGATCGTGAGAACTTCGAACCGCCTCATTGGAAAAAATGGAGAGATGGAAGGATGAAAAAGGAGGAAGAATAGAAAGAGGAAAATTGGCATCGGATGACTAACAGAGCTTCTTCATTAAAGGAACACCATAGAATATAATCAATTCAGGGTGTGACCGGAGGCCTCGGACGTTAGTGCAGAACAACATTTCTCATGCCAACAACCAACCGTTAGAAGACTTGAAGAATATCCCGGAGCATTCATTTGACATATTTTCATATAGGACGTCAGCGATAGGACTGTGAGAATTATACTCGTCATAATTAGAAAGGTGATGTGATTTTTCCATCTACGTCGGGAGACACCTTCAGTTATTGGATCGAATTTATAATTAGCATCCAGATTTTCATCTAATTCGAAGCAGCAACCGTGGCGAGGATGTGTAATTACCGTTATTTTTAATACAGATCGAAATTCAAACAAAGGGCTTCATTAGGAAAGACATCCTAGAGCGGCGCGGTTCCAATCGGATGCCTAGAGCTATTATTGGAGCATTTCAAGATTGGTAAAGGATTGTGTAATATGAAGTTGATTTGTAATCAATCATCTTAGTTTACCGCTCCCAGTTTTAATTCCGTTAGATAAAAATATTATAAACATGTCATTCTTGAGATTAGTATATGTTTCGCTTCATAGCGTACCTACTGATTTTAAGAGAATGAATACTCTTATGGTAAAAAATCTTGAATACTCCATATCGTTTATGAAGGTTTGTCAGATTTATGAAGGCATATCAGATGACAAGTAAAGGCTGTGATATTAAATAAGAGTATAGTATATTTGTGTCAATTGAAAACACTGGAATGCCTTTAAATTCTACTTAAATTGATATGGAATATCAATACCTAAGAAAATAAAAAAACACAAATAGCTAATACTTGATCTCAGAACTTAAGAGAATGTTTAGGTAGTTATTCTACCATCGAGGTAACAACACAAAATAATAATAAATTATGTAGCGAAATAACAAAATAAAAATATATTCCTTTCATCTAAAATTAAATTTTCATCCACTGCCCTTAACCGATAATTTCTAAAGAAAACCTCTGCTTATGTAAAGGCGCAACGAAGCCAGAGCTTCCTAATCAAATGCTCCATTATTCTAGCACGTGATTTGCAATAAAATTTTGCTGGTTCAAACTTATTTACATTATATTATTAATACATTTTCGGTCTCAAAATGTACCATCAGTGAGGCCCATTCCCCACCTGAAATGTAAAGGCGGCATGCCGTATTCGGAAAGATTAAGGACCGTCAGCCATTATTTGGTTTTATAACCACCCGGATGCAATAGCAGCACTATATTTTAAGCGACCACCCACACAACGGGAACATCCATTGCCAAAAAAATCCGTTCTAACGGTACCGGTGATTCAGAGAAATTTCACGGTACATTACTAATGTTTGCGCTCCTAATATCAGAGCATTTTAACGCACGTGGATGATTACTGTGGTGATGCAGACGACAATCTTCAATAATTCAATCTGCAAAAGCCACAGAAACCCTAATTCGAGGACGGATTCGTCCCATATCCCATATACCATTCAAAGCGACAATCCGTTGTCCCTTTTTTCCTCAAGACCGCAACCCTTCACCCTTGAGTGACCACCAGCCCCTGTCATCACCATCCAACAGACAAGGAACGCCTCTTCATTAAGATGCCACCCAAAAGGGTAACGGAATCTTCCGCAGACAGGGACAAAAGCATCGGCGAAACAAAGATCTCAAGAAAAGAAGACAATGCCGTATTTTTCCTACACAACGGTGTCTTTAGTGAAAATTATTTCCGCTGCAGCGCAGAGTTGGAATTTATTTTAGATACTATCTTGAGCTCAGCCATTTATGGACAAGACCGATCTTTAATCTTGGACTAAATATCCTTTCGCTTTATTATTAAACAGGGGAAATTATGGAGCAAGGTTACTACCTGCATTGGTTATCATAAAAGTAATAGATATATTATGACTTCATCAAAAGTAATTGTTCAATTGGTGTAACTGCCGTGAATACACTTATTACTGGTCTATTATGCATATTTATCACCGTTTAAACCTTTTAACAATCCCAGTCGAATGTAAAAGTTTGCTCATGGATGACTTATATTGAAATATACCAAAAACAGAACATCTGATGGCTGGGCTTCGCGAAAACTGACTAATCCTTGGTGGTATGACAGCGCGAATATTTTGTTTCTTCTACCCTTTTCTAGCAATGATTTAATTTTTTTTAAGTACAGGTAATCTTTCACCCAAACCTCGCAAAACCCCGCCCTGAATGTTCAATATTTAAGCCCATTTCAGAACATTTGCATCAAAACAAGGACACTGAATGAATACCGTTCGAACATTTAACATTCAAAATTAGAAATTAGCAATGAAATATTTCAACAAGTCATGTTCATATACGTGTATGATATAATAACTTAAAACGATATGAAATGACAGAAATACCAAACAGTATACCAAAATACCTCTTGCAGCACACCGGAAATTCTATATAATAAAAGAGGAATGTTGATATGTATTCTTAACATAAAGTCTTAAATCAAGTCTCATATCAAGTTTTAAATGTTTGTACTAATATCAATCAAGAGTGTGCATTTCATTACCAGTATTATTTATAAATATTTCTTGTTTAAAATAGCATCTGGTTCATGAATTCGAAAATATTTTCATCTGAGCGTATTTCACTAGCGCGGTGACACTTCTAAATGTTTCTTGTTCTATTTTAAATGTTGAATTCTATGAATTTTATCAATTTGATTCAAATCATACTTTTCGACATCGGAAAATTAGAGCGAGTGATTGAATATAAGTGTATAATTAAGGACTATGAATGGTATGAAAGTCGTATTAAATTTCAAATTCAATTCATGCACGCGTATAAAGTAATTATCCTCAATTATGGTCCTAAGTATATTAAAGTGAAAGGAATAAAAAAACCGAAAGTACACAATGTACATCATTCTCTTTCGTGATAATGATTTTTTTCTTTAAATGGAATAGTTAACGTACTTAAAATAATAAAATTACTCAAATCATCCTCGCAACATCTTTTGCGTAGAAGATAAATCAAACCTTAATGACAAACAGGTAGCCCCAGAAATTTGTATTATAATATATGCAAATAATAGATGATACGTCAAACAACGATAATACAAAATTAGAAAAAAAGCAAATAAAACGGAGTAAAACCATTACAAACAGTCCAAAGTAAAGTAAATATATTCACTGTCATCAAATTACGAGTCTTAATAACAACTCACGCATATTTTTCGAACCTTAAAATTATTTTGCATTGGGATGCATTCAAAAAGCTTGAACTTTCCATAATTGTCTAACCCTTTTCGAAAAACATTTCTCCAACTTTTAACGAGATGTCAGCAGAAACAAAAGGTAAACAAAAGCTTTCTCCCCACACCATCCTCTACAGAAAAAGAAGACGGTCGCAGATTACTTTAAAGGAGAGAGACCCGCCGACAGAGAGACGAAAGCAAGTCGAGGATTATGAGGCTCGGCAGAAGAAACAAATGAAAGGGCGGGAGGCGTCAATTTGCGGGATGAGGTGTTCCGAGCGACACCTTCCGATGACTCTCCGCTGGAAGGAAGAAGCGGAAGAGGGAGTGTCCGAGGGATATTATTTGCTGCATTTTACACGGAAAGAACTGAGTCCTTTTTTCTTCTGTTCCAAACTTCGCAAATAATTACTATACGCTTAATAGATCCGAGGAAGAACATAAGGGAAGCCAACATCTTTCACCGAAAACTAATAAAAGTAAAAAAAGAAGAAACAAAGGGGAGCCGAAAATAATGACATGGGGCGAAGAGTGCTTTCGTCACCTAAATACAGAAAGCGGAAAACAGAATGTGGACGTGACAAATGAAAAACACGCAAAGACAGCTTTTCGGGACATTTTCTCCATATTGAACTCTATGAGTTTTGGAAGTCCATTCAATATGGGACTCTAATCACAGCTAAAACCACGTTTGTGTATTGAAGAATGGTTCGACAGAGTTATAAAATCTTACGGAGGAAACGATTACGGAGGGTGAAATGCAAGAATGTTTCACCTACGAACTTAAATTCTACTAGATGAGATGATCATTAACATATATGTCTGTAGAATTACGTCCTTCAGGGAAAGTAATTAAGAAAAAGAGGGGTAGGGATTCGGGTACCTCTGGATAACTATGCATTGATATCCTATCAACACATTACAAACTGATATAGACTATCTAATAGCAGGGTTTGAAAGTCTTTTTTTTCGGAATATTTCAAAAGAGTGCTTTCTCAGACTGAATATCCAATGACTTGTAAACAATCTTAAATGAATTTCAAAATATTTATCCCAGAACTTTTACTAATAAAGAGAAACGATATTCGAAGAGGGACACTTTATAGATTCTCATCCCCAAATGTCTTTAAGGAACAAACTTCACAATCAAATACTTTAGTGAAGACTGATAGCACTCGTATCTCGCTTCTCAAAAGAAAGAAAGAAGAGGAAATAACTTCGTCCTCATTTCAGAGAAAAATAAAACAGCCTTGGGGCAAAACTGACTGAGTAAACCCAATCTACTTATTCACCCTCTTTCCCTCAATCCTACTGCAATGTCGTACATTGAATGTGAGAAAGTAGGTGCCGTGTGCAACATGACATGTGTTTACAATGTCTACCATTATACACTATAAAATCACATATAACTTCCTTGAAATTGTTTATATTCTTCGTACGGAGAATTGGAAAATAGATGCACATAAAAAGCCATAACCGAGCTGCTTTAAAACAATCCGGACATAAAAAGTCGTATGACTCTCATTTTATAAAATCAAGCACACAACTTCAAATATCGAATGAAAACTCATAATGGAATTTTTACTCGCTATATTAAAATAAGCCACGAAATACAGATAAGACAAAGAGTTTAAAAAAATATCAACTCAGGTTATTCCCTCTATGGAATATAAAACGCACAATTGTGGTAATTAGCCTTTTCCTGTTGCAATCGATTTAACTAAAATGTCTCATATCCCTAGGATTCATTATCAACCTGTTGGTCTTTTCATCTATGAATATATGAATAATATCAATTCGTTTAGAAAGGTTAAACAAACTTTGCAATGTCCACAATAAAACTTTGATGGACGACCGGTTTCAGCTACAAGCTATCATCAGGTAAAACATTATCGGAAAGCGGTCACTTATATATCAATAGTTTGGAGGGGAGGGTAAGGAGAGGGGAGGGGTTGAGGAAGGTGATTTCATTGGTAGGATTTTCGGCACAATTGCTCACAATGGTTTCCCGAAGGATTTTGTTGATAAGTTGCTTAAGAAGAAACTGAGAAAAATTGCTTCCGCTTTTATCTTCCCCTCCCTTTCCGTCTCTGATGATTTGAAACAAAAGTGATTAAAAATCCCATTCTTGGGCAATTTTTCTTATGCTTTGGCAAATCGGTTTCCTAAGCATTTAAAAGCTGCTCTCTACACCTGTTCGAACCTTCAGCGCTCCTTATCTTTTCCTAAGTATAGCTAAGTTGGATCCTTCCTCTCTGTCCGGGTTATATGAACTTCAGTGCGTTGATTGTACAGCTTCCTATTGTGGTCAAAGTGGTCGCCCTGTCAGGAAAAGAGCTCAAGAACACTTACCGTGCTACCGTTTGAAGAATTTTGAGTCATCAGCATTTGCGGCTCATTTGGAAGAAACAGGCCACAGAAGTTCATTCTCTGTGAATCTCCTGCACAGGCAGCCAAAAGGAAAGAAATAAGATACTCTGGAGACCACTGAAATTACTTGTGCTGAAAATCCTACCAATGAAATCACCTTCCTCAACCCCTCCCCTCTCCTTACCCTCCCCTCCAAACTATTGGTATATAACTGACTGCTCTCCGATAATGTTTTACCTGATAATAGCTTGTAGCTGAAACCGGTCGTCCATTAAAGTTTTATTATGGAAATTACAAAGTTTGTTTAACCTTTCAAATGTCGTTCCACGAAGTACGGCCAGAGAACTTAGGCCCTCCGTCCACGAGGCTTCGCGTCAAAGACGCGTACGCGTAGCGTAGCTTGTCGCGAGGTGACGATTACGCCCGTTTTCTGTACACTAAGCGTACTGAAGAACTAAAGCGCATGTTGCTTTACCATGGCAATGGAACTACATTTGTGACAATATGGATACTGATGAACCCAAGGCAATGGAATTATTGTAGTTAAAACAATGGATAAAAATTAAATGTTACTTGCCTGACCATTTAATTCC
Organism: Sympetrum striolatum; assembly: GCA_947579665.1. Taxonomy (NCBI): domain Eukaryota; kingdom Metazoa; phylum Arthropoda; class Insecta; order Odonata; family Libellulidae; genus Sympetrum; species Sympetrum striolatum. The sequence continues at coordinate 39,491,509 of OX388346.1, forward strand.
TTTTGCCACTCCAAGCTTTCTCTGTTATTTCTTTCCTGGAGTATTCTGGCATAGTATGATTGTATAGACAAGCATATTTCTCGATTGTCTGAACAAGATGAGTTGCTTCCGCTATCTTTCAAGCTTCACTCCAATAAGCAAAGTACGCCTCGCTACCGACACTGTTGGTCGCCTGGCTACATGACGAAAGAGTGCTTGGACGGAAGCGCTACGCTGCAGCGTCGTGTATGGATGATCATTTAATTACATTGTCTGCTGCTCACAACCGTACAGCTAGCGATGTCGCGTCTATTCCTCTACGCTTCTGTGACGCTTCGTGGACAGGCCTTAGATTCCAACTCGTTTACTTAATTTCTAATATTTTGCAATTCAAAAGTTTAATGGAGTGCTATTCTCCATTAAACTCGTGCTCGTTTAGGAATAGCAGATAAGTACAGGATGAACTCATTTGATTGCTTTAAAACTTCTTAGATAGCCGGCATAGAGATACGTCCGGGTCTAAAAAAAATCTATGGGGCCAGTGGACTATTAGAACGTAAGAAAATTATTTTTTCCAACAATGATGCGAGGTCAAACTGTGCACAGAGCGAAAGTGACGCAAAAAAGAATTTCAGAAACAAGAGAAGAATATCTTACCTATAATGCAGTCATAATTTGGGACTTCCTTTTTAGTTTCTAAAATGTGATAGAGCAGCTCACTTCGGATACAGTTTAGTGTTACCGAGAATTAGGAACAGGGAATTCGTGCAATGGAAATCTAAGCAAGGAACTTGTGAATTTTAGACTTGGATTACAGGGTTGATGACAGAGCTTGAAGTGGGAAGAGCGTGTGTTAATGAAGAAAGAAGAGTTCGTCTTCCAAACGTCTGTTTATGCACGTTTACTTTACGTAAGTTACTTTGAATTTATTTCTGTTGCCTGTTCGAAGAATCTCTATCTTTAGCGTAGCAGCGTAACAATTAAAAGTACTAGTTAAATAAGAAAAAATGGGCGTGGTCGAATAATTTGAATGAATGATTTGTATTCCATTTATCATTGAAAAATTAATTTCTGGCGTCTGTTAATGAAACAACTTTACAACTTTAGAGGGGTAAAAAAAATCACAAAACCAATAAATACGCAACAATGGAATCGTTTTCCAAAATAAAATCTATTTGGGATAGTTTTCTATCAATTTGACGCAGGATGTGACGTAAAGTATTTGTCAACATTTGCAAGCAAGCTGTTGATATGACAAAAGGGAATATTTTTCATTAAGTTTTTAAAATATATTACTCATATTTTCCACACGCGTAGACATAAATTCATTAAAAGTGCAAACAGAAATGCATAATAATTTATTTTAAAATGACGCAAGAAAAGCCTTGGTGAAAATTTTATTGGAAAAGATAATAATAAAATGATGTTAATATCCATGTATCATTCAGGAACAAATTCATAATTTTGTTTGAAGTAAATATAATTGCTCATATCCGTAAATATCACCTCGTTCGTCTCAATTAAATCGATTCATCGATTAGATAGAAACATTGGCGCAGCGAGGGGGGGGTTTTAGGGGTTCAACCCTTCCCCCCCCCGCCCCCAAGAGTCAAGTCCTACGACTAGCCCTGAGCTTTTTTTCTACCGAAGAGTACAAAACCAAGTCTTCTCAACGGATTGATAAAACGCACCGTTAGTTCTTATGCATGTGACTGTTTTTAGGGTGTGAACGCAAAGTTAGGCTCGTCAGTAGTGCTTCTGAGAAATTCACTGTTCGAAGGAGAGTTTATTTTAGATTTCATAAGGTACAGATGGACATACGAAAATTTTTTTTCACAATACGCGTATAGCTCAAGGCCCCTATCGGAAATACGTAAGATAATGGCTATGTGGTTTTTTGTGGAATGACCATTATCAGGTGCATAAATTAGGATTGCCTTTTTTGGGGCTGTTATCGGAGGGCACACCTGAAGATGAGTTTAGCGACAATTCCAAAGGCACTGGTGCCTTTATTAAGCATTCTGGACGATTAAAAGTCTTTGCAGTAGACTCTTCATTACTCGGGCTGACTGAAAATGTACTGATCCTTATTTTATGATTACCTGTTAATTTTCTGTATATTTACGAAAATAAATCGATAACCTAATTTCCGTAGAAATTTGAAGAAGTATTGGAGCAATTCAAGATATCACTAAAAAATAATTTTCGATAATTTTATTAATAATATACCATTTTGAAAGCAAATCCGTCAGCTGAAAGGTATTGTGCGCGTAAGGTACGCACAGATTTATCTGAACAGAGACTTTACGGCTTGAAATAAAAATGATGAACTGTTAAAACTGTGGCTTAAATTCTTCAGCTTCCTTTTTCCTCCTTCCGCCAATTTTTTCTCTGGTAATAGAATCCAAAGAATCTCATGACTTATCTTGTCAACCAAGTGATCATGCAATGCCCCTTCAAAATTTCAATTCATGGAAAATATTTGTTTTCTTTGAACACAATACGTAAGACTGGGTTTGCGTCAACTCCCTGCTGGTTAAACAACCTGACTCTACTACTTGGTCTAAATAATTGTAAGTTGACGACTTCATTTTTTCACCTTGGTGTGTAACTTTAATTCTGAAAATTCAATTATAATATCAACTATAATCAAGAGTATACTGTAGTTTTTAATGCAGCCGAATTTTTAATGTTCGGTTTGTGACGAATTCAATTGAATACTTAGCGAATACATAATTAACGAAATCAGGCTTAATTGTAAGCATACCAGAAAATGTCATCTGATATAAATGATTTTTTGTTTCTTAGAAGAGAAGTTAATTTTAAAAGCAATGGATAAAGTCACTCCTAAGAAACCTGCTGATGATATAGTATAATAGAACGTTCAAAGACTCGGGAAGTTTATATCTACAACATTAAAAACTTCAGCATAAAAAAATGACTTTATAATAGATATTGGACGTATCCAAACAACACTTTTGATAAGTTTCCAATAGTTCGCTTATGTAAACTACTATCTAGGAAAGAGTAATCAGTTGGCTACCTAAGCGTTAAACTTTTCTATATTTCAATGTATCTAGTTTTTGGAAGAATTGACATATTTGTAATAAGTAATGACTATGAATATACTAGCCCCTGTGAGTAAGGCATTTTTTCCGTTTCCTTGGACCCCTCCCATTGGCAAATCCTGGCTGCGATACTGGATAGAAAAAAAACGGAAAATTATTGAGTAAATCTAAGTTCGCGTTTAAACTAATTAAAAAAAGTAACCGAAAACTTCAGCCTAAGACACGGCACGGCTAAAACTCAACTCTTGGCACTTTTGATCGATGCGCACACGAATGTGTTTTTTGCTCGAATCAAAATGGAATCAGTGGAAGAGACCACCAAAACACGCCTCGGTGGAACCAACCACCTTATGAGTTACTGCCGCACCGACTAACGAGTACAAATGTTTACCTACCATGCTCGTTACCACGCGGCAATTGTTGTTTGTGTCATGCAAGAGCGATCCGTTTAGATTTCCTACACCAAACCGCGACGGGGCAGAATATTCTGAAAAAAAGGAGTCAAAGGCGAGAGCGCGCGACCTTAAGTAAATCCGAGGGCAATAATGAGAATGAAATGGCGCGGTACAGAACAGACCTCACGCTTTCGAGAACGCTTTCTCCGATTAAACGACATTAAGGCTATACGTGAACTAGACCAACCGATGAAATCCGGATGCCCTAAATAACTACTTATTATTTCAATCAACAAATTAACGAAATAATGTTTATTTGACATCACAATATATTTCTATATTTATCTTTACAATTATAAATTTTTGTAAAAAAATAAGGGTTTAACGTCTACGTCATTCATAAATGATGATTGGGAACATAAAGAGCTTAGTTATTTGTAATTTTAATGATTTTAATGTTTAAGTTGGCTTCGAATATTACGTAACCACTTTTTTCTCGTTCAATATTTCCTATTTCCACCATTTATGATCTCTGGGAGTACAATGTAGATTTTCTTCAATATTTACTTCGTATGCCTATAATCAATTTCTTTCAAATGAGAAAAACAGTAATTAATTATTAATTGTAAGTCGATTCAAGGTTTAAAAATGGCATTCTTAAACAAAAGGAATACTGATATTAATCGTCCCCAAAGAGGAAAACATAATACTACTAAATGTGATTATATAAGTAAACGCAAGAAAAAAATATATACGTTGTAATAGGCAACTGCTAATAGATAACCGACCAAGAGTGGCAATGAAAATCGCCAGCCACAGAATTCATATTTCTCATAAAATGAAGAATATTTAATTTAAGAATATGCGTTCAAGTTCTGATGAAATAAATAAGAGTCATTCAACAGCTCCATAAATTAAGTGAAGGCTTGGAATGCGTTGCGTTGAGGGGCTAATTGAAGACGGTAGTTTTATAAAGGAATCATTATTGAGATTTGGATGGAAGATAAGTTTCAGCTATAGGTTATTATTTTCCAGCGGATATGGAGATATTGAAAAAACTCATCGCAGGTAGAGAGGAAACATCGAGTGAATAACTACATAAGAATGAAAAAAGAATATCCAAAAGGAGACAAACGATTCATAATGAAAAGGGTATAACAAATGTAGAAAAAGACTACGGAGTCATCCTAATATTGTTACGCCAAGATTACATTAATTTGCCTAATACATACTTCACATAATTGCGTCGCTGATTTACCAACAGAATAATAATGACTGCAATCATCGAAATAAATCCTTTTTGTATCTCTCTTTATCTCCTTAGCTCACCTCCCGGCCGAAAGAACATTCAATATTCACAAAGTTTGAAACAATTTACCTGAATTTCTTTCTTGATAAATTTAAACTCAGCATACAAAGAGTGAAGAAAATGAGGAAACGGAAATTGGCTAGGTACAGTCCTGGCCAAAATTAACGCAGCACCAGCCGTAAGGATCGCTAGGGAGGTGCTGCGTTAATTTTGGCCAGGAGTGTACATTATTTCATCAGTCATCCATATTAAGATACGTTCACAAAAATATTTTGAAAAATCATTTTCGTACAATCTAATCTATTCCATTTTTAGGCATAAATAATTGCATCGGCAATTTTTCTTCATAATCTGTTTCAAATTGCTGTTAAAAGAAGACCTATCGCTCATATAATAGGGCATAAATTACTAGATCTAATACTAGGGCAATAAGAAATTAGGTATTACTCGTTACAGGGAACTTTAAGCAGTATAATCCCTGCTAGTTAAGTCCGCCGTTTACAACGCCGCAAGACCAATTTGCTCTTGTTTATTTTCGATAAACCTGGCAGTAGTCTCGCAGGCGTACTCAAACACCTCGCAAGGCGCCATGAATTACCCAGGGGCTCTAAACATGTCATGCCTTTAACCGCTTTAATTTTCATGCAAATACATGGTAAGCCGTGCGGAGAGGTTGTTACCCTGCACTCGGAAAAAGAACCTCTAGCAAATTATTGAAATCTTTCCAATAGGTGCGTAAAAGCGTGTATAATCTAAGTACAGAAATGAGGAACGACCTCCTAGTGTAGTCTTTTGTCGCCTTCCGGCTGCTTTGGCAGCTCTCCACCGGCGGCGCACCTGTCGCCCGATAAACGGCACGCGACTGGCTCATCGTCGGCGTGATGCCACGGCGCACATGACGCGTAATCACGCGAAGGAAAAAAATGGATCGCAGCTGCGCTAGTGCTAAGTGCATCGACGTCACTTGATTACATTATCATTGCGCTGTCTCGCGTCTGCCGGTACACGCGGAAATCTCGGATACTGGATGCATATAGAAATATGATATTGGATGCCATAAAAAAGATGAGTTGCGGAAGGATTTTAATGCCGGCAATTTAAACGAAATAACGCGGAAGTGGACGAAAGTAAAAATAGGAGATCGGAGAATACAATCCCATAAAAACAAGCAAAGAATAAAAAATGAATGTCAATAAACATTGTAAAGACACCACGATTCATTCAGCAGGAATGTATCATCAGCGATCGCCGACAACACATTCATTACGTCGATTATATCGTATTCTGCGAATAATATCAAGTACAATTATTTGATATTTAATCGCTACCTACCTCTTACCAGTAACAAATATCATCCATATGGCAGAAGGAAACGATCATTTTGTATTGATAGTTGTCGTAAAATTAATTCCTATCTTCATTATATGATGTTATACCACCGTATGGCATAGAATAATTGTTTCTACCTCGCTAATGTGCTAATGATACATGTTTTATAGTATTAACGTGTATTAATGAAGAAACAAACAATTAATACCTGAAATAATAACATCCTCCATTATTTCATGAACTCTAAGATCGTTTTATGTTGATATAATACGTACTAGTATGTCAAACCTATTGGAGATTTCTCAAGTTATAATACCGCTTTCGGAAAGAAAATAAATATAAATATTGAAATATTTCTCGATGCATTTTTGATGTAATTTTTAATATATTGTACAGTTTGATGTATTCGCGCAATTTTTTATTTTCTTCCTCTTATCGATCGATGGAATCCCACTAACCAAGGTTTATTCAGGCCCTGAAATTGATTTTAACTAATAACTCGAATAATTTTGCAAAGAGGAAATGAGAAGATTATAAAAGATAAAAAATATTGGAAATTTAAGCTTATAAAAGTAACTAATATTTCGTCCTTCATGAAGATATGTTCTACTGAAAGTGAGTTTACGATGATCAATTGTGAAGTGCACAGTTATCTGTTATTAGAATATCTTTAAAAGTTTCTAGTTAAATAAATCACGAGTAATGGAAATAAGGAATTGTAAATACTGATGTTCATTCCCTTTCCCCTGCATTTCCTCGAATGGTAGATCTATAAAGATGTACCCCTAAGTGTGGGTAAAATGAGGGGAAATATTATTCTATCGCCATTTATAAAATGGTTTTGGTTTATTTATTCAAAGAAATTTATCCCCTTTTTTCTTTTGAATTCACAATAAATTTAAAGTGTGTATTAAAATCAGAAATGTGTGTCGTTAGACCTAAGCAATTGCTGACAAATTAATGCGATAAATATTTCCACTAAATTTATATTCGCAATAGAACGAACTAAATAATATTCGTAAATCCGTGTTTTAAAAAGTTGAAACGCTACATTAGAGCACAGATGCAATTAAATATCCAAATCAAAACTGAGGCACTCGCCAATATTGTCAAAATATTGTTCTCCAATCGGACCTAATATTTTGCTCTGTAAATAAAGCTAGGGGTTCCCACCACATTCCCAAATGCATCACAAGGGAGTAAGTCGTCCATTGACCCCTTGAAAATCAGGCATACGAGGCAATCAACCGCATAAAAATTTAAAGGGAAATAAGACGGTCTCGTAAGATAGCAGAATCAGCGCTCTCCCATATGTGATATTAAAGATTCACTCTCAGAGTATAACCGCGATGCAGCAGTTGGCTAGAATCGAGGAGGGCTCCCAAATTATAACGACACCACCTGTTGCAACAGAGTTCATCCCGTTACTTTAATTCTCAAAATGTTACTACCTGCTTACTGTAACTAACAGCACTCATTGCAGTTAAAATACTTGTGTCGTTCGTCGTTGTCCTGTGATAATCACTTTAATTTTATAGTTTATAAACAATCGCATCTAGCTCGATTAGGTTTTTTTGTCTCACAAACTTATTTTCATATTTTATTCCAAAATATAGGCTATTGAAATAGATTTAAAAGCATATCCAAAGTTATGGTATGCAGACTGCTTCTCTAAATATATTTTGTAGATGCTTTTCCACCTTAATCTCTCTGTTTATTAAGAAAAATACGATTTCTGAAAGGAAATACGGAAAATCTGAATGTTGGACAGATTTTTCCAGATTAAACGATAATTTCACATTAAATATTTCAATTTCACGATTAAACGATAAAACGATAAAAAACACTCGATGCCTACTCCATATCAAATATTTTACATAACTTGGATAGAGTGCAATTTGAATAGAATTTTCTTATCTATAATATTTAAGTTAATTTTAAGTGTAAGTTTATTCACAGCCAATAATTCAGTAAAGGGAAGAAAACACTTTTCCAATGTGAATGAATAATTTTCGACCCAGCGAAAGATTTTCCATATAAATCTATGCCTTACAAGTATAGCAAATAGTCTTTTAAATAATATTTTCACAAAGTATATTCTTTTCCACTAAGGATAAATTCCATCTAAACCGGTTTATTGGTTGTTAAAATTAATGAGAAAACAATTTAAATAAATATTCAGAAAATTTTCGTTAAGTTTGTGCTCATAAAGGTGGTAAAAAATTTTAAGCAATTATTTATTTGAAGTTACTACATTTTAAACTAAAATAAGTGTAAAAATTTCCTCATTTATATCCATTTTGAGTTTTAACGTGTGATAGTGAATTTATTTTCGTTAACAACAAGCTATCGGAAATTAAATCACGATTGTCTATAAATGTTCGAGCACTATAATTAAAATATCTTTCAATTTAATTGATCTGAGTGCTGTAACTGGCTGTGATGTTAGGAAAGCTACTGAGGTAAGAGAGATGCAGAACTCATATACTTCACTCTTTATTGAATGCAATTTTAAGAGCAATTCATAGATCATTTAGTAGAACTTCTGTGTACTTGTTCCACTTATATAATCTGGCTCACTGAGGAAAGCAAGGCCAACTACCTCTCTTCTCATCGTGCTTATAGTAAGCCTTAAAGCCTTCTCTTCCCAAAGCTTTATGTAGCAAATTCTTGATTTTTTCAGGCTCCTAAGACTTTAGACCACTCCTTCAGGCTTTATAAAGAGACATTTTTTTTAATACGGAGCACACCTTCCTTAAATTATTCGAGAAATAGTTTGAGATAGTTTTACTCGGAATTTTTTTCTTTTAGATTGTATAATTCAGTTTACTTTTCTGAGTAAAACCAACTAAAGTGATTTTTCTCTTGAATTTAAATTGAATATCATATCTAAAATTCCATCTTGAACGCATATTTAGAGTATCTTTTTCAACTCGATTCAATATGTGCAATGTAGTATATAGGTTAGTCATGTACTATCGTAGGAGATTTACTTTACATACATTTTAACATTTGTGATATTCAAGCAAAATCCATGTGATTTTAAATCATTCATAAATGTGGTTTCAGTGATTTTAGCTCAGCCAAGATTTAAACGATAATTTTTCCACGTATTGTGAACGCGCTACTTAAATTGAAGAAATTATTACGTCGTAGAAAAAAGCTAGACTAAGATAAAATAATTTCATTATCGTGGCCCAAAGATTTTCTAACAGACGATGGTAGATTCTTCTAAAAGAGCAATTTACTCAAATGAATTTATAGAATATACTTCCAAATAAAAATTGCAAGTCGGTGAATGGACATTCACGCAATTGTATCTGGGCGAACTGAAGGGAATAATTGCTACACTCTAAAAGGCTTTATAAGCATTTCATTGATCATATTCTTCAGGCCAAATAATGCCCCATCAATATGGAAAGCATGTTGCGGAGTATCCACACAATAAAATATTCTTTAAATCTAACTACATTATGGAATTTTATAAATACATTAGTTAAGATATTCAAAAAACCTTAAAGGTTTAATTACGAGTAAAATGAAGCATACTATGATATGATGGCCATTATTAGATATTATGGTTCCTAGATATTCATCTTTCATTACATTATAAAGAATCGATATCCATCCTTACGAAATTATTGGAAAAAATCTTTCAGATGCGATAATATTCTCCTGTAACCCTTTCCGCTACGATTTATTTTCTGAATATCGTACCCTTATTATCCAATAATAATTATAATAAAATACACTATTTATTTCTTTAACAGAATGGGAATAATGTGATATTTTCAGTTCGTAATTAAAATAGAACAACGAAATAAAATCTGTTGATGAGTGTCGTCATTGTTTTATTTGGCATCGTAAGTCAATGACTAGCTTGACTCGTAGATACAGTACAGTACAAGGGGTTAATTACTCATGTGGCAAAGTATAGTATATAGTATATAGTATCCGAGTATATTTTAGGTTCTTATTGTTCCAGTGAACGAGGAATGACAAAATAAAATCCTGAAATCGTAAAGAAGTAAAGATTTTCTTCAGCGTCAAGCTTTTGTATCGAACAGCGCAAGAATTTATTGTGTTGAAAATAAGATGAAAAATCGCTGGTGACTATTCAAATGCACAAATGATACTTTCCATCTGTTCAATGAAGAATTTATGAAAAAGAGCATTTAAGTAAAGATGAGAATTAGATATTTGAAAATCTAAGATCCAGTAGAAACACTAAAATATGAATTTCTGATAACCCTCCTACAGCACGGTGTCCCGCAACGCAAAACAATTGTTTTGTGGAATTTTGAAGTTCTATTTAATATGATTAGAAAAAGGTTCATCGACGAAAAAAGAAATTTCGCATAGGTTTGCTGGAAATTTCAATTTGAAGAAGGAAGTAAACATGAAGATTGTGACGCTGGTTAGTCCAAGAATCCAAGGCAACGCCAAATATCTAAAATAATATTTTCTTGAAAATTCTAAAAGAGAAAAAATCCAAAATTGCCTATATACACACCAAATATTCTTTTACTTCATGAGAAGGAACAGCAAACAAACAAAAAATATAAATACTTCAAGAAGGACAGAATTCGGGAGTGATGTGAAGGAATAAGAGGGCGAATATGGCATTATTCAAGAGGAAAAATGTTTGCCTTTGTTTGTATCTGGCGAAATAATAAAATTAAGGTTATTCAAAAGAAAACTGTTATACTTTGTACTTTTTCGTTTTGAATTAGACATAAATAGGAATAATTGTAATATCTTCCTCGCTCGTTAAGCCTCACCTTGAGTATGCATATGCATGTATCTTATGAATGGAACCCTGGTGACATGTGTGTTAAATTCATGAATTATAAAAGGAATGTGGAAAGAGAGGCAATAGGTTTTGTACAGAATTTTAAATGGTGAATCATAATAAGGCTACTCATATGCTTCAAGAAGCAGGATGGGAATCTTCAGAAGATAGAATATTTTAATAAAGTATTACTCAACTTAATATATTCAAAGAAAGCAATTTCTTAGAAGATGTTGCGGATATTATGCGACCTCTATATTACCTACGATGTTCTTATATTGCGAGAAAAATCAGGGAAATGGCTGCAAGTACCAGTAAGTAGCAGAATTATGGTGCATGCACCCTGTGCCACTCAACGTCAGGCTGCTCGATATGTACCCGGCCGTAAGGATCGCTAGGGAGGTGCTGCGTTAATTTTAGCCAGGAGTGTACATACATTCGTCAATCTATATCGATAGTGAGATTGTATGTTGGGATTTACGACTTGTTTCAATAATCTTTCCTATCCTAATCCACCCTTTTGTTCTGGCTCTGCTAATATTTATTTTCTTTCTTGGTTGAATGTCAAATTTAACAATAAAATAAACGTTAAGGCTTATTTTATGCTATGTTTGAAATTCGAGCGAAGTCGGTCTAAAAATCGTGGCTGAGAGTTCACAGAAAGTGGCGCTACCCGTCGATGAGTGGTGGCGGTACTGTTCCGACGGCCTCAACTACTCGAGGATGCTTTCCCGCCAAAGTTGGATCTTCTCGAATTTCAATCATCAAAATATTAGAATTGAAGAATCATTATATAAGATTAATTCATTGAAGATGAATTCATTATGGTTTCAGATATATGATCTGGTATATGCGAATGGTAACAAAATAATGAAATTCGTGATATATTCCATAACGAATTCAAAGAATACACATGACTCACCCAGAATTCAAAATGTCATGTTATTTCTTGGAAGTTCTTAAGAGTAAACCAAGGTGATACACGCCAAGGTACACGCAGCTAAGGTACACGCAGAAGGTCTAATTTACATATAATTATAATTTAATTTATTAATTACCAAATCATTTAAAATGAATTAAAATAAAATTAATGTCTTGAGAAACATCAATTTTATACATATTTTCTAGTTTAAGTCCTTCTTAGAGCTGTAATTAGTATCCGAGATTGTTTATCTATAAAGGAATCGATTACCAAAGTATTTTTTATTTTAATTACACCTCCGTCAGGTTTCAGTTCTTTTATTTTTGCCCTTGAGAAGTCATGTTCCCATGAAACTGCGTTCATGCTAATTACTGTGGGATAGAGCAAAAGCGTTATTCTCTGAATAATCTACATTCTACGTGACATAGTGACAATCAAGTAAATTTTATTACAATTTTCTCAATATTTAAACGTCTTTGTTAAGCGAATTATGATGTTTCGCATACTTACGTCACCTCATGAAAAAGATAATGATATTGAGCAAAACTTAGAAAGAAATAGAAGAGACATTGAGAAGGGATTTCATATCTACACTCAAATGAAAGAAAAAGCATTGATGTCATATTTCTAAAATAATTTTATCATGCATAATAAATATATAAAAAAAAATTATTCCTTATTCTATGCATAATAAAGTTATGGATGTATCTCTAAAATTAATGATTTTTTTAAGGTTGCTTAAATTATTTTATTCAACGCAGGAATAATACAGGAACTATCTATGGTATTATTTTGGCCATATATATGTAAAATTTTAAAAATAAAAATCTGCAGGGTTTTGCTGCTATAAATACTTTGCTGGGGGTAAAAAAATAGTAAAAGTGAAAATAAAACACTAATTGGGGTTCATCGGACTTTCGAATATTCCAACAAGAAATAGTTCGTGCCTATCTTACAACTTGGTAGGCACAAATTATTTTATGGTAAGAATTGGTAGTAATATTGTTAAAAGAGCTTCAACAGCTTAGGTCTTTCCGCATGATAAGAAGCCATTCCTTATTTTTTTGGATTTATGATTTCCTTTTGGTATAGCGAAACGAAAGGAACTATTCGTTCGAAAGTCTCAAACTCATCAAAAACAAATTTTCAAATAGTGAAGAATTTTGTTAATTTAATGGGATATAGGAGGCAACGAATAGTTAATGCACTGTCAGCTGATTTGAGGTCTCACCGCAAGGCCAAATGACGACAACCTATCCATCATGCAGTACATGAAACTTACTAAATCTTCCAAACTTTAAGATACATTGTAGACATTTTGTAAAACATTAAGAGCAGACAAAACGTATAACAGAAAACATTACATAATTGCTAAGCCAAACGAAAAATGTACTTTACAAAGCGATATATACTACACTCAGCTTACTCGTTTACTAAATTTATATACATAGAAACTTGCGTTATTCTAGAAAAAACATGGCATACTCGCAAGTTTAACCTAAATAGCGCATTCAGTGATGTTTAAATCTTTTCTGCCATTATGCCCTTAGTTTAACAGCGGAGTGCTTTATATCTCTACTATTGGAACATTTGATCTTTTATGTATTTTTTGGATTGCCGCACAGTTATCAAAGACACCGAAATAATACTGTAAGTCTCAACACCTCCGAAGTATCAATTACATTGTATTCAAAGTATTGGAAATACCCTATCAAAATATTCTCTACAATATATGGTCAGAAAGGTATCGTAACAAATCTTAAAGATATTCAGGTCCTAGAATAATCTGCGGAAAACACTACTGATGAATTAGTTTGGAACTAAGCGTCCTCTGGGAACAATAGACCTAAATAATAATATTGAGTCTGAGACTAAGTAAAAGGAGATAACGGAAAAAGGGCAATTTCTCATTCTTATTGAGTGAACCAGCATGCGTGACGTAATTAATCGCAATTCATGTTCATTGTGAGAGCATCCGCGAAGCGAATTGCTACCCCATGACAGAACTATATTGCATTGACTGTACTAACTGAATTCTTACACGTAATACTAATGCTCTTAGTCAAGGTCGATTCTCCGGATGTGTCGTAAGAAAAGGGGAAGAAATAAGGATATGGTTGAGGAATTTCAAGAATGAATCGAGATTTGTCGGAAGTAATGAAAAAAATAACTGACGGATGAGAACATGGAGGAGAATAAGCAAAGACGACCATTATTCTTTGTGATTTGATTGCTCTTGGCATGATGGGTATTTGGAGTTGCGCTAGAAGTTAGTATATTCACTGTGTGTCCAACCTCAGGAGACAACGCATCTAGAGCCTGGCCTACACATGAGGAACGCTTGAAGAAAGCTGAGTTTGAGGCAAGTCCCATTTTAAAACAACTTCTTTCGTATCGTACGGGTCGGTAACAAAATTAGAGTTAAAATATTGGGAAAGAAATACTGCTTATACGAAAAGTTTTGTTTGAATTCCCCTTCCCAATGAATTCATAGTAAGAAATTTATATGCTAATAAATTTAGGACCTGGTAACAAGGAGCAGTGTAATCCAAAGTATTGATTAACAAAACCACGTGTATTTAACTGTTCTGCTGCTATTTTCTGAATCCAATATGAATCATAGTAATGATATGTGGAAGTGTGCATGTTTCTTTCACAGACTTATTTATAATTCAATGTGTCGGGCCCAAAAGTAAACTATAAATTTTTAAATTTCCGTTGGGCTCAAAATAACAATGGCTGAATTTCCAAATAATAAACGGAGTTAAAATAAATCTGACGAGAACAAAACTCGAAATGTAACTCCATAACTCGAAGACTTGATCTATCTCGCGGGGAAATCATAAGCCATTTTTTTAAAGAAATCGTTTCTTTGATGCTCATATATATCCAAAATTCTAACATATGAATGGCATTCTTCTAACAAAATACAAACTTCGACAAACAATAACAATGTCTCGCAATAACAATATTATTTCTCTGTTCTGTTATTTCGCATTAGATATAAGGTGGTAATGATAGAGAGTCGTAATAGATCCGTGATCAAAATATTTCAGTAGCTATTAAAAAAGAAGAAGAGATATAGTGGAAATAAATCTTTAGTGATCAAGTTAAACAAGAGATAAACACTCATAGAACGTGATTCAAAGACTATAGATACTTTCCTTGGATACCTGAGAGGGATACTGTCGATTGGAAACCACTAACCGATACTAATTAACTTACTGTAAATGGGCGATTGATCATGAAAGTTGTAAGCAATTGAAATGCGAGACAGTCTGCTAAAAGTCAATTAGCTAACCTACTTAGAGGCAATTAGGACGATTTCTTCGTGGTTAATTAAGTCGGTGCATGGATATATTGTAGAAAGCAAACACTCTCAAGGCTATTGGCATGTTAAAGATAGAGACGCGCACAATGAACTATATGTAACGAATATCTACGACGGAGACGCTTAGGATTTAAAATTCTAAGAAAAGAACCCAACTCACTCGCAGAAGACCCCATCTATATCATACGCAAAGTCCGTTCTACTTTGAACCAACACGCAAATCCAGGATTTATCCGATAGATCCTGTGATTGCTTCCTTTGTTAGTTGGCTCTACTAGGGGTAATGACTGCTGTTAGTGAAGATGTTTCCCGACATTTGCATTTCCTGCTAACTGTATTTGCGTAACATTAGTGATAGAGTACTCATACACCATCCACAATGTCTGGAAAGTCATTGGCCCCTAGTTGGAGCCTTAATCAAGATTGATGAAAAGCTGTAGATAAAAGGTAAAGCGCATCAGGAAATGTTAGGAGCCCTGCAATTACTAAATAAAGTCTTGGGCGACATAAATTTAGACAGTTTAGAAAAATGCACCTAATACCACACACATCGCTTATCAATAAGGAAAGCTTCCTGTATTTTATTTTTAAATTAACCTGTTGAAGTTAAGATTGAATCAATCAATTTAAATTCACTAATTCAATTCATATTTTTAAACGGTATTTCAGTATTTAAAAGAGTTAATATTTTCCTGTTCCTTCCGAATCTTATAAGTTTATCTCAATCAAATCTATTTCTTGAAAAAGGAATATAACAATTTATATTCCAATTTACGCTTCCTTTTTTACCATCTCATTTAAAGGTATACTCTATAGGTTAAGTTATTATAATCTAATATTTTTATCTCGTTGTTGAATTTTGTGAGCACATAAAATCACTTCCTATTGAAGGATATTTTTAATAATAATATGTAAAAGATATATAATTCATGTTATAAAGATTTGTGTCAAAGATTTATTTAATATTCAATTAATTAACAAATTACGCTAGTTGATACTTAACTTGATAGATTACCCTAACCTCTTTTTTCGTATTGGCATCACGTAAAATGCTTCAGAAATTACATAACACTAATACCTCAATACCATGAGCGTATACCACAGCTTTCATGATTTTGATATTCAAACAATGTATTTCGACGAATTTTCACGGGATAGGGACATTAGCTTTCCAAACTTCAAAAGCCGCTAAGTTAGTAAGCTTCTGAATAAATCATAAGCGTTGTTCTTCAACATCGAAAGTTCGTAAAAGTATATTCTCTGAGAAAATGAATGTTTTCTTGTTCACCTACTGTCGCTCCTCAGTCGTTTAATAGTTGACCTACTTCGTCATTCTCCATTATCCGAGAAAGCTTCCTCTTCTTATCTATTCGAGTTATTCCTTCATTTAAGTTGTTTACCCTGACTGGGTTTTTTTTCTTTCGAAAGACGGTATAACTTGGTATAACTTATCGGACGCTAAAAAGACTCAAATATAGGAAAGGCACCTCCCAGTGTAAATATCATAACAGAACTGCTTCAGATATTACTATGACATTCATAATGATTGAAATATTTTGTTCGGAAATTAATTTTATTTAAATGCCACCAAGTCGTATTGTAATGTAGCAAATTTATTTATTTCAGAAGTTGATATCTCATTCCCTCATATTCCATTTTGCCTATAAATATGATATTTTCATAGTATTTGAAGTGGTTCAAGCATTAAATATTGGCTAACAAACGTTTGTATTTGGGCATTCGCCTATTTCTTTCCGTAAATTATCTTACAAAAGTACTTCTTCATTTTTTCCACCCACGTCTCATTACGTTATTCACTTAAAATAAGGCGGGGTGCTATATTATTAGATTGTCAGATCCTGATTTACTGAAATTCATAATGAAGAAAATATAAAAGCTAGATTGAGATAACTTTGTGTAGATCTCCCGCTATTAAATGTTGTCCTTAGCATATTCATTACTAATCATTACGCAATACAGCAGCGCAAGAGTTAGAAACCCAAAAATAGCATGAACCTCAAAAGAAAACGGTAGAGAACTTTGCCCGACAGAAATAAAGAAATGGTAATTGCGTTGGCGGTAGTGGGTGTATTCGAGAAGGAAGTAATTCGATGAAAAGCACAGCAAAGAACGGCATGTGACGCAGAAGTATATAAATAGATATATGCTCAAAAGCAATAGCAGCTGCTTCAGATATTGGTCAGTAAAATCATTCAAATCTTGGGAGAAATTCAAGTCATTTTATTCCCTGTATATAGTGGAATATATAGTAAACCCATATATCTTAATTTAAAGATATCCAAGATAAATCCAAAGAATAAGTATATTTAACCAATGTGAAATAAAGGGAACGATTTTAAGGGAAATAACAACTAGCCCTTCCTAGAACATGCCTATTTATACTGTTCTATTGACACTGGTTATGTTTAACCAAATTATTTCATAATTACCCTTCATACATTTCGCTAGTGACATAAATAATTATATTTAGTGTTAAGATGATTGCTATTGTCTAACTTAGAATCCAGGATTGGTTTCCGTTTAAAAGCTAGGATGAATCAATTTCTGCGAAGGTTAATTCAAATAGCACGATAACACTGCAATTATTTAACTATAAGAGAGATTTCCAATCTGGTTTCTGCATGAAGGACGACGTAAGATTTTTTTTAAAGATGCTCATATCCATGGCCATACCTGGAAGTCTAATCGCCTAATAACATAAAAAGTACTTTAGCTATGCTACGTATTTGAAATATCATCTTCGCAATTTAACGTCGAGTTTCGTTTTCTTATATAGTGGTTGGAAGAATAACATTCGAAGAGTAGGAAACACATCGTATAATCCTATAAATGTCCTTTATTTATGTAACAACATCCGTTACATCAAAAAGAATTAATGTCATGAATAGCATATAAAATAACACTTTCAAATTATATCATGAGGAGGATAACGATGATAGCAAAAATATTCATTGCAAAAATGAATGAGATATTAAAACGTGCGATATAATTAATATTTTGAAATAGACGATTTAGTTGTCATCTGGATATTCGAAGATAGGAAGGTTTACTTAGATCAATTCACGGAATTATTTGGAAATAACAAAATCAACCTAGCTAGCACAGAATTTTCCATTTTTTCTGTAATATTGCTGTTTTTAGTTTAAGAGCTCATCTTCTGCTTAGTGCTCTAATCGGCCAGCCAGTAATATTTTTTAAATTTTTTATAAGTGATAAGTAGCTGTTGGTGGTATTGATATTAGCTGTATTAGCACCACGATGTCCGTACCATTCTGCACAGATAGGTCATGAGGTACGGCGATTGAATTTTCGCCAAAACTACCACGTATTAGTGAAAGGTGGTCCAATTTATGAAATTTAAAACTCCTTCTCAGTACACTTTGTCATTTTTCTCAATGTCAAAGTAATATGCAAGCTGCTTAATAAATTTGGCAGTTGGTTAAAAGACTGGACTGCGTATTGTTGGACCCTCACGAGATGTAACTGCAGCTTTCCTCGCAAAAAGGTATTTTTCAGTAAAAATAGCATGATTTTACATAAATTTAGGAAATATTGTATCGGCTTATTTACCGAATATTTTTACTTAATATTTTGCGAAAACATTGGGTATGTGCCGACTGTTAAAATTCCTCGCCTGATTAGCTATAGATAATTTTAATAACGTCTTCAGTACCTATACAAGAGAAATATAAAAGATATCTGAATGAAAATTAATGCTGTCACAAGGTATCATGACCAAAAAAACGTGTTGGTGGGAAAATTTTAAAATTTTGGTCGCCTAATTTTATAGGTCATGCTACGGAAAGAATTATCCTATATATTCATATAAGCATGATTGTATCTCGAAGCATTTTCCAAGCTATAGGAAAATGCTACGAGATACAATCACAAGTATGTTTAAAACATGTTCTAATTTTTCCTTAGGAATCGCGATCGCCAAATGATCCTTGCACTGATATATTAAATATGCGCATATACTCATAGTATGCCATTCTATAATTAATCTATTAAAAGAAAAGGCATTGGACGACTGTATATTCTTGCTGAGCTAAAGAGCAGATTTGCAAAATATTACTCCAAAGTAGGATATACATCTAAATCAATATTTTTGCCCCAATTCCAATAATTTCAAGTCGAGCTATCTCCATCTCTCTCCGACACAACATCCGGCACTGGACCGCCCGCTTAAACCGAACAAGTCCCGCAAAATCGATAACCGTAACCTTTCCATTCACGAGCTCAACACACCTTACCAAAATTATCTATTCTTGACTTTGAAATTTACCAAAATAAACATATAAATATTAACCAGTTTCGGAATGTATTCGAATCGTTTCATTATGAAAATTGACTTTATCTCGAGGAGGAAAAAATGAAAGCATTTCGAAAAAGCGCAGCGCTGTGCGCGGCGGCGACGAGAAGCTACGGTTGAGAGGTGTGTGGTGGCGCTGGCATCGGCGCGGCGGATTCGGCGTCGCAGAGAGAGTGAGTTTGTGGTATGAGGTCGTATAAGTGTAATAGATGTGCCGGGAGAGGTGTAGGGATACAGGAGGGGCGTGGATAGAAGGGATATTAAGCCGGTGTTGGGGATATTCATCCCCGATTCTTCCACGCATCTCTATCGCGTTGAGGGGAGAGGATAGGGCACACATTGCAAACCCGCGAGAAGGTTAGAAAAGGAGCGTTCTTCTAGTGCTGCACCCTGAGAGACATGTCGGCACCCAGACGTCTACGAATCACGCCACCGACACCCTGTAAAGCGCCATCCCCTTGTCGGCGGCCGGCCACGTGTCTGATCCCCGGAAAAAGTGTTGACCGTCCATCGACGTTGATAGCATAGGCGGTTTTGGAGCTATAAGCCCATTTTGACTCAGCAGTAGGAGCATTTTTTGACGAATTTTTACCCCCATCGTCGCCCACGCCCCGAATAAGGCTGATCAATATATACGTGGGGAGTGAAGGCGATTTTTTCAACCCTTCCCCACTGGATATAGAGAGTGCTCTATTTTGTGATTCGAAGGAGAGCTTGAATGCGTATATTTTTCTGGATGGCTACGCCGGATTATTTCCTTGTTCTGTGATACAACCGAAGAGTGAAAGAAACGCTTTTTCCTCCTTCGGACTCAGTTGCCTCAAGCGAGAGAGCGAGACATGGCGATTTACGCGCTTGGACTCGTGGGAATACTGGTTTTCTACGTGTTGGTCTTGGCGGTTGGCATATGGGCGGGCACCAAACAAAAGAACAACGGAGAGGAGGAAGTTCTTTTAGCGGGAAGAAACCTAGGACTCGTCGTTGGAGTTCTCACTCTAATAGGTAAGTGAAAACACTTTCACCCATTTCTATTCCCGCTTATTTCCTTCCCAAACTATCTCCTTATAGACCACGTGGAAACGAGTGCCCTTACATCTTATCCTATACTCATAATTTCAACATTACCTTCATTAACACCCGTACAATCCTCATATTCAATAGCAAGACCAGTGACTTAGTCACCCCCAAACCTACCACAGTTAGTATCTCAATTTTTATTTATACACAAGATTTGTCTATACTGCAAGGGTCGGCTTTTCGCATTGCGATTCTACCGTCTTCCTTACTTGCCGATAGTGTGCCTTTGAGTCGCAACGTGGAGCCACATTTTCAATTCATTCAAAACCCTTTTTCAAGCGATGGTGTTATGACAGTAAGGAATCTTCTGACATTACTTGACAGGACAGTGGTCCTTCACCGGAATGCACGCCTGATTCGAATGCGCCTCTCCTTATTCTAATAGGCCAAGGGCGCTTGATTTAGAACAGCATTACTTGAAACGTAAATATTTTGGCGATTTAGGTCACAACCGTAATTTTTTTATCAAGACAAATGGTCACAACTGTCATGAATTACGACGTATGCTGCACTCTTTTACAAGAACGATGATAGTTATTAATGAAAAATGTAGGGAAGCTATATTCAGCAGAGTGTTCCTACTCTCATCAACACATAAGAGGATATTCATTAATCAGTCGTATTTCTCAATGCAGCTGTTATAAAACCGACTTTTTATCCTAAATTCATCTTTAATTAAATCCTTAAATGGCTGGGAGTATTTATGTTAGTAAAAATCAGCATTGTTTGTCTTAATCTCATTAGTGATGAATTGCATTTTAGAATGATTCTATTCCTAAAATGAGTGAGATCATAAAATTGAATCATTAGAAATTAAATAGCCCTTCTTATTTGGATAAACTTATCCTTTACTTCTTACGTTCACCTATGATGAAATATATGAAAAATGTTTTAAACGGTTATTTCCTCGAGAATTCATAGGGGATTATATGTTAACAACTAGGTAAATAAACGCATCATCATTTGTAATTTTGATTTGATGATACCATAAAATTATAAAACCATAAAAAATGATCTTAGACAAACTACGATCATAACAGGAACTAAAATAGTGGAACATCGGGACTGCTACATTACTAAAAATTGCTTGATAGAGGATTTCTTCAAGAACTATCAAGCATTCTAAGTAGTCTCTCATATTAGCTGCACATTAAACTTAAACATTAACCTGCTAAATATTTTGTAATATGTTTTTCTAGAGTTTATTTGTAGTAAAACGCAGCTTTATTATCCAGAGATTCATCCATCTATCTAGAAACTTTAAAGTTCCTCAAATAACACACTTTCCCGTTAAACGAAATAATTTAATAAAGTAATATTGCCATTGTTACCTTCATACAGAGAAAGGCTGTTTCATTTTGCAGAAAAGCGTTTAACTATAGGAAAATTCATCATAATAGGCAACTTGGTATCATTATTGCAGTAGCTGTCAAAGTTGTTTACCTTGGCTTCCATCGTTTCCTCTCATTAGTTCTCATTCACATTAGTATACTGTTCACATACGAATAGACCGTAATATTGTGTAATTAAGTGATGGATACCTCATGTTATTCTACTACGCTGTTGCTCAGTTTCAGTATTCCACGCTCTACGAAGAGATATCTTTTAAACATTTAGCGATATTTGTGACCATAACTGACAGTTCTTAGCAAACGATGGTGGTGTTTGTGCAATAGGCCTTTCTATGTCATCAAGTGACGTAAATATAGGGACCAACAGATCTTTTTTAGCGTCTAGGAAAGCGATTCTACGAAATTAGGTCATAGCTAAAAAAATGCTACTCACTAAGCCAAAAATATCTTTTGAAAACATTTTAGTTTGATTACATAATACAGGAATGTATTCAAATAAATTTTCCATAAATACTTCATGACACTGACAACAGACTGGAACTGTATAAGTTGTAAATTAAAATAACATCCGTAATAACATTTAGAATTAGAAAATTGAGCGATGTCAGTAGGTAATTGGGTTTTTCAACCAAATAAATTTAGATTATATGTATCTTACTTAATCCAGTGTTAAGGAAAAAGAGACAAAAGACAATTTTCTCAAACGATAAACAAATAGAGTATACTAAAACTATTATTATCTTATTTTCGGGGTAGATGAAGCTATCCACTCGAAAGATCTAAAACGGGTATTAAAGAGTGCATACATATCCGATGGAGTACATCCGATGAAACTGCAATTTCTCTAACTGCGTCACAGAGAGAACAGTTACTTTAAGGACTTAAAAGTTTTCGTAAAATTCCATTCTATATTTAGTAGAGTCTGCTGTCGCTGACAGCCATCCTCTGAGATGCCGAATTCCTCGTAATAAATTCCAGCACTCTAAGTTTAGTTTTACTTTTAAGACGCGTGGTATGCTTTCAAGAAAATAGGATGAATGTCTGCAAGTAAACAAACGAGATTAAAATATTAGAAGGGAACACTTAGTCACCCTTTCTCATCGCGAAAATAAGCATTGAATTCTCCTCTGGGAATTTAAATCTCTTCTTCGCGTCTGTTACTAATGGTAGTTTACTTTAATAGAAAGTTGATAGTCGATATAAAAACGGCGGCACTTAAAGGGCTGAAAATTAAAAGGGACAGTGCTAAGTTGTCTCAATACGTCACGATATTGCACATAGACATTCTTATCTTAAAATATAACATTTGAAACATCGTCAAGACCTAAATTTCGCTATTTATTTCCCATCTAGAGTATGCATGCAGTTATCGCACCCTAAAGCGTCTTATTCGTGAATTAGAAAAGGCGCAGCGAAAATTCTTTCGTTTTGTCAAGAGCTCTACCGGCAAATAAAGGAATATGTTCTCAGAAGATATAGTGTATGCCAGATCGACGAGTGGATTCACAGGATGATTACAAGAATTATTTATGTATGTAATTCACAAGAATTTAACAAACACCAACAATGTTTCAATGAATAGCATTGCCATCAGGCTTGTATTTGAATAATGCACCAAAATCTAGGTCTCCTTTGTAATATTCCTGCGAATTATATTAATAAATTATTCTTGTTACCATTCTGCGTTATTACGAAATCCCACAAACCTTATTCCGAAATCATCCAAAGAGAGGATACACATCCATTATGCTTCATATTTAAAAAAACTGCGAATAAAATTAGGAAAAAAGATGCAAGGACAACTCGCTTCAAGGATTCATTTTCTGGACGATATGCAACAATAGTAGGAAAGCGAAGTAATTTATATTGCATGCGCTATCTAGTACGCGCCGAAGGCTGCTAGCAGAATATAAATATTGAAATTTTATATAGGTGTAAAACTTTTATCCCATCTCTTAAATGGTATCTTCGCTAAAATCTAGTCAACCTAAAATCAATTTATACTACTTATAAATAAGTGCCTGTAACGCCTAATGGTCGCAGGCGATTCACAGAAAGCTATCGAACAAGTGTCGCCAAATCACAATCCCGTCCCGATTTCCCAGTAGCAATCTTTGAGGGACGAGTCGTGGGATGATTTGCAAGGCGTTTCCTGTGGTCGAAGGTTGCTGTCACCGAGGAAAATTGCCATCAAGTGCATCGAATTGATGGCAGCGAGGATGACCCCCACCTTCGCCCATTCGTGCAGAGGAGGCGTAAGGGATTCACATTGTTTACTCCCGATCTCTAGGCGAGAGAATGCCGCTAAACTTCAAGGAAAGACCTCCCGTTTCCTTGTAATTGAAAGAGAGTGGAGGCGAGGATATTAAGCTAAGTGCCTCCATGGCTTAATGTGCTGCAGGTTCATTTCCATTTAAAAATTTTTGTATAATTTAAAAGGTGCTTAAGAGAGTTAGAAATATTGATGTATATCAATGTGTTGGAGTACGGTAGGCCATTTTCGTTGCATACGACTCCTCATAAATAGTCTCACGGTACTTCCTATGAGGCAATCCCATCCTTTGCTATTTAAGATTATGATTTTTCACTCAAAGATCTAATTCCTTCACAATACGAGCATGGGAGCTAATAATTCGGTTTTTCACTTCGAAAATGTTCTGTTGTTTAGCCTCAAGTATAAGATTTGAACTCTTGAAATTTGAATGATTTAGGTTTTCTTGAGATATCACTCTAAATTATTAGATGATAATACGTAATCGTCTCGTAATGTATAGCCAAGACAGAAGGTAGTTTTAATTTTCTGCGTAAGGTATTAATAACCGTTGGAGAATCTATTTTTTTCAGTTATATTGTAGAAAGGCATTTCTTTGATTAAAGCGATTGCAAAATTACTAAAAATTAGTAATAAGTACGTAAATGAGCATTGCTTGTTCTGTATTTATCCACCTATTATTTCACACACTAGAAAGGTATTATTTGAGGGTCAACTCTTGTAACTAAATTAGAATCCTGAGAGTTATCCTCCGAAAAGTAACCTTAGATCAGTGGCAACAATCATGAAGCAACTTCAATGACAATAAACTGCCTCTCATCAAACCAGTTAAATCAGCGTGGGCCGCATCAGTCAGGTGGACACAAGGAAAAGAGGTCGCAATCACGTCTTAGGATCGATTATGGTGCTGTGACTTTTCCTTATCTCTTCTCAGAAGAGAATATTGCACCCTGCCAAAGTGACTGACCTCTAAACGTTCGACACCTCCTGCTGGATTGTGACCAATAAAATTTGCTGCTTATTGAGCATCACAGAGGACGCAGACACTACGCTGGGAGATTATTATGACTCAATCTCAAGAGTTTTGTGCTTCCTCTTAGTTGATTTATTTCATATGACCCTTTAGTATTCGAATTCACATTTATTTCATGCGCTCTGGCTATTTTTACAAGTTGGAAAATGCGGTTAATTCGATGTCACAGAGAAACTACCATAAGAGTTACAATTTAAACATGTAAATGGTTCAAAATGACTTCGGCTGTGGATGCACCTCGAACAGCTACTACTACTTTATCCTGAGAGTTATCTGGATTGTAAACATCCCTCTATTAAGAAAGATTACTTTCGAAAAAGACAGAAAATTCCTCGTGTATTTGATGTTTTCATATAAATATTCGAGTTCGTTCGGGAGATGCAAATGAGCGAAAAGTACTTAAGCAGAAAAATGAGAACCTATCACTTCGCACAGGTATTACAATATTCGATACAGCTGTAACTCTTCGTTATCACGCAGTCAGCATCGTTAAGTTCAGCCAAAGTGGAAACGGTTTTAGAAAGTCAGCACAAGTTAGGTTGAATTGGAAATCACTTCCAAGAATCAGACGTTGGCGAGTTTTCACTAAAGCTTTGACGGCAGAAATCTTTCAGAGGAAAGCTGAGACTGTAATTCGGTAGTAGTGTCTTTATAAAATAGAAATTCTCCAGCGAAAGTCCTTCAAAGTAACCTTTTCTCACAGAGGTCACGTAGGAAATTTCGGTCAAAGATTACAAAACGATCAAACTCTTCCAAAATTTCCTCCATTCCTTCTTTGATCAAGTATTCAACATAGGAACTATACAAACATCTCCAAAGAGGTTACTAGGTAATTTGGTACATAATTAGCATATAAAACTCAAATTTCAGATTTCCTAATCATCGAGGATAGGGAAAACAAACAGGGGAGAATTCTTTCGGCCCAAACTCTGAAATTCGGTCACGTGGCGATGAGCAGAATGTGTTACTTCTGATACGGAAGGCATTTGGACGACCTTGATTTTTCCTATAATTCACAGCGATATATATAAGTACATATATGTACTATCAAAAACCTTTGGAGTGCTCAAATTAAATGTATACAGTTAAATTTATATAGTATCCTACCTCTACCTCGATTTCGTAGAACCTAGCTATTATATTCATCGGAAACACTTTGTGCATTTCCTTTCGCAATGAAGTAATATTTTTAGAAAAAATGTTTGTTATAACTGGCATGCCCTCATCATAACGGTTACTTCAATGTTGATTAAAAATCATACATATCTGTAAAGCTTTGAGTCAATCAGCTATCAGGAGTTATCACTGCTTAATGATCATATTTTTTAAATTTATTACTTGAAAAAAATCAGATTTATTTATTTTTACGTTTTAATCTACGTATTTGGCAATTATTATTTTGGTATGTAAATTATTTTCGATACTAAGCGGCATTTCTTACGGAATTAGTTTTGTATCTAACCCTTAGTTCTATCATAATCGTATTATATCATTCTCTACGTATAACTATCAGTTATATCATAATAAGCTGATTCAGCATATGTTTATCATAAATAGTTACATTCGTTTTACATACTCTAAGCTATAATCCAATTTATCCAAAGAAATTCTTTAGTCTATATCAAAGTTTCCCAAAATATGTTCCGCAAAACACCGGTGTTCCGCTGAGCCTGAATAGGTGTTCCGCGAAAACTTGGAGTCTTAATGGAGAATTGGAGAATAAAAGTCATAAAATGCTTTATTTATTCATATTTGATGTTTATATTATAATTTTATATTTTAAAATAATTACTAACTAAATCATTTGTAGTAATTCAATAATTTTTAAAATTTTACAAGTAGAATTGCCTAACCTAAAAATTAGCATAGTGTTCCGTTGAACTTTCCAGGTTTGTTAAGTGTTCCATTGCAGAAAAAGTTTGGGAAACCCTGGTCTATATAACCATCCGTATCCTGCAATTATATTTTGAGAAAATGTTTCAGCATACGTATTCATCCTAATTCTTCCGAACATAGGTTTAATTATCTAACAGCAGCACAATGGAGAATTATAGCTTAGATTAAGAAGGACCCGCAAACTTATAGTGCTTGAATGAATCTCTCTTCAAATCAAGTTCATCCTCTGTAGTGTGCATATGAGGGAATGATTTAAAAATCTTTGTTATGAATATTTCATTGAAAACTTGTAAGAATTAACCGAAATAAATAATTTTTTCTTCAATTTATCTTAACATAATCTTATGCGATCCTGTGCTAACTCATATTTATCTATCATATAAAATATTTAAACCAGTAAAGCAGCTATTTCAAATAATTAATATTTACGTTATTTTAAACCGAAATTTTAAGATTAATGATTTTTTTATTTTTATACTAAGATATTTACTGATACTACCGATAAAAATATCTACAAACAGTAATACTGGGACCAAAAAGGGCTAAAAAGGTAAATTAATGTCAAGCAGTAGTAACCGCAGTGTCAAGTTTTAAAGAGGCACACTTCTCTCCTTAACAGATTCGAAACAGTTTCGTGTATAACGTGTTATACCCTCGTCATCGTAGTATCGATCCATTGAGTTCGGAGTACATGCAAGAGTCATAGGGAAAACGGGTGATTCATATTTTCCCGCCTCAATTGATTCTGGCAAAGAACAACAGATGGCGGAATGCTGGCACGAATCTGAGTCACGAGAAACTACTCGAATTCGAGTCTTAATCGAAACATAGCTCGGCGGATTTAAATTTATGAAGGAATTTTAAAGCTGACAAAGCAGGTCAATTAGCGCTATCCTTCAGCTATATATATGTACTTTAACTTTAAATATTAAATCGTAGCAATAATTACATAGGGAGGTGAACAATACTAATCCTGAAATCTCACGGGAAAAGAGAAAATGTATGTTACTGCGAAAGTCACTTTTTGAAAATTAATGATGAGATAGGAGTGAATTACATGTTTCTGGACATTTCATATTTCTATGGCACAATTTTTTTATTATGAAAAAAGTATTGATAAGAGAAGAGGCACGTAATACAAATAATCGGAAAATATTACGTAAAATAGGTATTTGAATTATATCTACCGGTTCTCTCTTTAACCTTTGATGATCCGAACGAAAATAATTTATAAAAGTTATTTTTATCGCCTAAGTTTGATTTATGCTGAAGGCTAATTTTCAACCCTACCAACTTCAAATCAAATTCAATGTGAGACAGTGATGGAAAATCTGACATGGGTTGTCTATCAAGTTAAAAAGGAGTGAAGGATCACTTCTTTTTCCTTCAACGATTGATCAAAATTTTGTATTTATTCTGCAGGGAATTGCTCACTCAAGACCATGAGTGCTAATTACTTGTTTGAATCACATATAAAGAGACATTGTCACCAACTCTACATCAATCACGAGGATTCCCGGTATTTATTTTGATTTCACTATGAAATCTTTAGAAGACTGTAACAGTCTTTCGAAGTTATTCTCAGAACTATTTTCACCCACGAAAAGTAAAATAGTTCAAAATCGGTGATTTACGTTTAAAGACTACTCAGATGTGTTTTACAAGAAAAAAATGTATGACAGAATTTAAATTTTAATGCTATTTCCAATCAAAGTTTTCGCTTAGAAATTGTTTGAAGTTATTCCTGAAATTCCTCGTATTGGTGGAAATGAGAGCTCTTTCCTTTGATTTAATTCATATTCGTACAAGTTCTACCGTTAAGTAGGTTTATGTGCTTCATCATTACCTATTCAGTGCAATTTCATTTCAACTTACTCCAACCTTCGTGTAACCTAACAATTTTATCCTATGTCGACCCCTCGGTGTTTTCTCTAGCATTTCACCCTCAATTAAATTCTTTAACAGTTCCTATACTCTCACTATCTCACCCACCCATTTCCTCTGTCAACGCCTAATTACTTCAATTAAAACCCTCTATTCCCTAACCATTAAGCACCTCCGTGTTTGCTTTCCTATCAACCCAAACTCAAACTTTTCCATTCCACCCCACATCCTCATCTCCAAAGGCTCCAATTTTTCTATTTATTTTTTCTTTAAGGATTATGCTTCACACTCATGTAGCAAAACATTCCACATCCAGGACCAATATTTTCCTGATTCCTTCATCGAGACTACATCAGTTCCCTTTAACTTGATGAATCCTTCCTTGTCCATAGCAATTCTCTTTCAAACCTAGTCCTTTTTGCATTTTTCATTCCAAGAAAGAACACTTGTAAGAGAATTTATCCATCTTTCCTAATGTTTCCCCGATCGTTAACTTAGTTTTCTTTCCCTTGGTAAACCTCATTACTTTACGAAAAAAGGTAAGAGGTGACTTAGCACGAAAAGGTCGTGCACCTAGAAAATGTTTAAGGAAGGACGGGTCTGAAAAAAGTCTGATTAGCCTCAAAACTTTATTAGAGGTTTGAAATCTCAAATAGCCGTTTTTGTCGGCGTTCCTCTTCTCATTCCCCGGTATTTCGGGAAAACAATACAGGACACCGCATTTTTGAGAGCACTCAATACTTATTTCGAACGTGATGCATTCTTCGTCAGGAGTAATTAGATACGAATCGGTATCTAATTACTCCTGACGAAGTGTGCATCGTCAATTCCTTAACAGCCGTGTGCCAACTTTCCTTTCTTCTCATAACTTTAGTTTTACTTACGTTCATATTCATACTAAACTCCCTTGCTTCGTTTAGTGAATTTACAAGAATTTGTAAGCCTTTTGTGGGGCACAATAGCTTCGTCGTTAGCATATCTTATTGATTTAATGTTCACTAAATGTTTAAATTCTTATAACATAAAATTACGTAATACATGAGATGGTTTGTAGTGTAATTCTGTGGAACTCCTTCATAATATAAAATGAAAAAACAACTTTGTAGAGTCCACAATCTTTACTATTCTCAAGCACGACCTAGGTTTCGTTACAGGCCTTTCACTTGAAGATGTTACTCTGTAACGAAACCTAGGTCGTGTTTGAGAATAGTAAAGATTGTGGACTCTACAAAGTTGTTTTTTCATTTTATATTACGTAATACAGTTCATCGAAAAAATTAGGCAAGAGGCAATTCGACTGGAGGATTCCCATTCTTTTCTTTTGGGAACATAATCAAGTAACAATGTCTCCTTTATATTCAAAGGCTTGTTATTGCATAACAATCATGTATTCATTTTCTTTTCCAGCAACATGGGTCGGAGGAGGTTATATCAACGGCACGGCAGAGATGTTTTACAAGTCAGGGCTGGCGTGGTGCCAGGTGCCCGTGGGATACAGCCTCAGCCTTATCGTGGGCAAGTCTCCTTTGACATGATAAAAAGATTTTTCAACACTGCTAATGGCCCAAATACTTTTGCGGGAATTCCCTCGGGAGGCCAATGGCTTTCCCAACGGCATCAACTGCTACAGAGTTTATCTTAGTCCCCATAAACCTCGATTCTTCTCAATAAGCTTCGAAAATTATTTGGAAACATAAATGTTAATCGTTGAATGAGGTTATTACTACCTTTTGGTGATATTTATGTTTCTTTTATAGCCTCATAAATCTCAAAGTAGTCGCTGTTTATAAATAACCTTAAACTGTTTATCTAGGTAAAGAATTAAAGAGTTACGGCATATTTATCAAAAAGGGTTATTTTAATTAAATTTGTTAAAAAAAGAAGAAAATAAATTCTCAATATAATTTGAACATCATTATTACCAACGCCTCTCTAACAATATGATGTAAAATATTTCTTTGGCATGATTATTTTTTATTATGTAGGACAACCATTATTCAAAGGTATATTTGTGGGATCTAAGTCTCATTTTTCCAAGAAATCATAAAAAAATATTCCAAACGCAATAAATAATTAAAATAATGCATTCAAAAAAATTATCATCATTATGTATTTTAAGAAAGCTCTCATGATCACGTCCCGGACATTTCAGCTCGAGTTTTTCTAATCTTTGCATTTCCTATCTCAGGGATTCTATTCACCAAACCAATGAGGGATGCCCATTATGTAACAATGCTGGATCCATTCCAGGATAAGTATGGCAGCAGAATAGGAGCATTATTGTATCTTCCCGCGCTCTGTGGAGACATCTTCTGGTGTGGGTCAATCCTCAACGCCCTCGGTAAGTCAGTCACCTCCCATTGCTATTCGGTCACTACAGTCAAATCATTAAATGATATCCATGTAATAATGAACAAGGGTGCAAAATAAGGCTACTGCTATAATCGCACTACTTTTTGTCACTCAGCTCTACATTTTACGGGTATCAAACACTTATAGACGTCTTCACCTCAGAATCCTCAATATCTCTAAACTATAATAAAGGTAAAACTAAAACAAGGCACAATGATAATCTTATACGAGGGTGGTTTGGAAAGTTCTCGGAATGGAATAGAGAAAAAGTACTTACGCCACTGAAACTTATTTGCAGTATTCATTCAACTGTTGCTTGTAAACACGTGAGACGTCAATGCTCGTGGAAGAGAGCTGTGTCGGTGACGTGTGTATTGTCGTACCCGCGTAGTGATTTGCGAAGATGGAAAAAATCGAGATTCGAGCAGTGGTTAAGTACTTCGTAAAGAAAGGTATGAAAGCAAAGGACATTCGTGCCGATTTCCAAAACACATTGGGAAACTCTGCTCCTTCATATTCAACTGTTGGCAAGTGGATAACTGTGCTAAAATTTGGTCGGCAGAGCATAGATGATGATCGCGCAGTGGTTAGCCAATGTGTCACTATCCCAGAAATCATAGCAAAAGTGCACAAAATTGTCATGGAGGATCTCCGATGGAAAGTGTGAGAAATTGCTCTAGCTTGGCAGATGTCATCTGAAAGGGTATATCACATTTTAACTAAAGAATTAGAAATGAAAAAATTACCTACAAGAGGGGGGCCGCGATTCTGGACGCTGGATCGAAAACGCATGCAAATGGAATTATCGGAACAATGCTTGGTCCGTTTTAGGAGGAACGAACAAGATTTTTTAAGGAGGATTGGGACCACAAATGAATCTTGGGTCCATTTCTATACTCCAGAGTCAAAAGAACAGTCAAACCATTGGAAAAATGCTGATTCTCCGCCGCAAAAGAAAGCAAAGACAATTCTTTCGGCCGGAAAGGTCTTGGTATCGGTGTTCTGGTGAAGGTGATTCCGTATATAAATTATCTCTCCACTGTAAAAACAATTATTGGAGTATACTATGCTAACTTCATAGACCAATTACAACAAAAAATACGCGAAAAAACCCAGGCTTAGCAAGGAATAGAGTCATCTTCCCTCAAGACAATTCGCGTCCGCGTGTGCCATCGCCATAGCAAAATTACACGAACTAAGGTATGACTTGTTGCCACACCCGCTTTATTCGCCTAATGTGGCTCCATCAGACTTCCACCTCTTCCCAAAGCTGAAAATGTTCCTTGTTGGACGAAGATTCACATCAAACAAAGAATTGATAGCCGGAGTTGACAACTATCTTGCAGGCCTGAAGGAATCTCATTTTCGAGATGGGATCAAGGCATTGTAACATCGCTTGACCAAGTGCATTAATCTACAAGGAGACTACTTTAAAAAATAAAGAAGTTTCAGTGACGTAAGTACTTTTTTCTATTCCGTTCAGAGAACTTGTCAAACTACCCGCGTATGATGGCGATTAAGATGAGAAAAATGGCTTATACGAATAAAAATAGTTGAATGCTTATTCTTTTAAACAGAATAATTAGATCGGGTTCAAAGACCAATATGATAGCTATAAGCCGACAGAAATAGAGTGCATATGTGAAACCAATAGATCAAAATTTTCCATGAATAATGAAACTATGACTAGGAATTCGAAGCAGAGCACTTAATTGAACTGGGACTGATAACTGCATATCAGTAATGCACAAAATGAGAGGGAATATCTCTCACGAGGTATTTACGGATTCCTGTAAGTACGTATAGTGTACAATGTTCGTACATCTTACAAAAAATTGATCTCCTATGGCGGTTAATGGATGAGCCTAGCTCATTAGGACAAGTTAGACTATATATCACAAGAAATTTACGTACCTATCATTTACAATGGTAAATATATTTGGTATTTTTTAACATTCAATGAATCCCGGTATTGAAAATAAGTCATGATAATAAAAATAAAGACGCATAATTCGTTTAAATATTATTTGATATCAAAAAATATTAAATTTTAGTACCTTCATGAATTAAAATGCAAAATATTTCAACAATGAAATTTTCTACCTATTTCTGATAGTTTGATCATGCACGCAAAATGGTTTTATTTCGGAGAATGAGATTATCTTTGAATGAGTAAAATTTTGAATCATTTTATTCTAGACCTAATGGAGTTCTACCTCAAAGTCGTGCCTAAGGAAATTGAAACTAGTAGTACCAATAGTAGTAATGTTTTTCACAATTCAACAAACAACTTAACCTCTATTACAATACGAATCGAACGTTCTGTAGTGCATGAGCATTAATTCAGTGATGACGCTCGATGTAATGTTTATATATGTATGCGAAACATAAAAATAACTTACCTTGTTTTGATTGGAAGGTTCCTCCTTGGTGGTCATATTGGAGCTAGACAATACAGTGTCAATAATCATCAGTGCTGTGTTTGCGGCAGCCTACACAGTTGCTGGAGGCTTCTATAGCGTAACGTACACAGATGTCCTTCAGCTACTTTGCATCGCCCTGGGATTGGTGAGAAATTACCTTATTACTTCATAGTTTTAATTATTTTTGCTAACATATATATCAACCTTACAAGAATCTCGCACCAACATATAAAGATGGTACTCAAAGAGCAAGAGAATACTTAATCGATTAATTATGGTGCAGTGGTGGCGTAAGTCTTTAGATTATGTAGAAAATAATTTGATAAGTCTTGCTAAACTATTCCAGTCAATGAATAAATGCGTACATTTGTTTAATTTCTTTTTTACATGAAATTGATTCATATGAAAATATATTTATATAACAAATTTCGAGTTTAATAATCAAATTTCCACCTCCAAATATAATTTATTTTATTTTCTTTAACAGTCGATATCGGCTCCATTTGCCTACTACCATAGCTCAGTGTCTCAAGAGAAACTGAAGACGGTCGATTGGCTTGGAAAGATAGAGCCTATGGATTCAGGGGTTTGGATCGACAATATGTTGCTGTTGATATTTGGAGGAATACCATGGCAGGTGAGTGACTCGATTTGTTATAGAATTATATGGCATTAGTGAAATAGTCAATTACGATTGAATTATAAGCTTTCTCCGCTTAAGAGAAAGTGTATAAATTTATTTTGAACATTTCTTCTGCTTATTAGCCTGCTTTTTATAAGATTTCTAACCTAAACAATAAAAGAACAATACTGCAGAGGAAAAAATACAAAGTAAAGGAATGTGCAATTACTTTCTTCTAACTTTTGAATTCCTGTTTCAAAATTTTCAAATTCAAATATTTACTTCCCGGAGTAGGTACTTTTCGCTGAAATGATCTTCGTTCATATTTCCTATCTCGTGAAAATGAGAACTGTGCGGTGTATGGGTTTCAAGTTTCAAATCAGCATTAATATTTAATTTCTTTACATTTCAGGGATACTTTCAACGGATATTGTCCATGAAGAGCACTGGTGTCGCAAAAGGCCTCTCACTCGGCGCTTTCGTTGGCTGTTTACTGATGGCGATCCCATCGGCTTTCATAGGAATAATCGCAAGAGGAACGGGTATGTTAAATGATGTCTTATTACCCAAAATTAATATGTTGAAATGTAACTCTTCGAATAGTCGTTCAGTTTTCAACTTAAATGTTTCCGTGGTGTTACTGTATTTTCTAATAAATGATATACAGCTATAGATAGCGGAAACTTGAAAATTACATTACTTGTGAAGTGATCATTGCATGGAAGAGACGTACTCAAAGTTTTATGTTGTCGTGGATAATGCATAATGATGAATTCTGAAATATATTTCATAAATTATTTCGTCAATTTTGGATTCTAACAAAATTTATCTTAAATGCCTTCTCATAAACCGATGGGTCGATTGAATAAATCTATTTACAAGTTATTTCCACTGTTGAAGTTTAATTGCTTATCTATTATGGTAGTCACTGCATGCCCAAATCAACCTTAAAATACTATCCGAGAAGGATATACTATAACATCTCGACTAACGAACGTTATACGTACTTTTCCCTTAACTATCCAACATTAGAACTGTTTCCGTATTCTATTTTGATCTTTGGATACTTAATCTCGAAAAAAGAACTATCAGTGAATATAAAATGTGGCATATATGCTGATTCAACATTATAGATGTGATTGTTTCATTTAGCCTTTTGAAGATAATGAATCAAACATCGATGAGTTCGTAGAAGAATATCAGATTGATATGTGAAGAGTTACAAGAGCTCAGACGAGAGCTAAGAAAGAGAAAAGGATGAGAAAATATAACAAATACTTTCAAAGGCTAATGAAGATGGATTAAAAACAGAAGCTGTGAAAATAAATGAGATTTTAAAAAATCTTGTGACTCGAGAGCCAATTAATATAATTGGTTAGCGGATGCCATCCAAACGAATATTTCGTTTGTAGAGCCCCCAGTTATTTTAAAGATAATATCATTGATTATTTTTAGGAGAGTTTTAACTAAGTGATAGAGCCAATCAACGCCAGACAGGAGACCTACTTCACCGCAGAGATGACGTGAATCATATTTAAAATAAATTTAATTACATCAACAATTAACTAAACAACTTTTTTTCTCAAAATTTCGAATTCTGAGAAAATATTAATTAATTTAACATGATGTATCATGGAAAACTGGGTTTCGAGATACTAACTTTTCCAGAGCTCCGAACTGAACAATCAAGATCGTAATTTGATGCATCACTGTATCTAATGTATAATGAAGACACACAAGTGATTTAGTATTAAACCCCATTTCCGCTTTGAAGATAAATTCATGTTTAAAGGCTCTTTCTTTGCTTTAAAATCAATTAGTTTGATAAAGGAAAAGAAATTTCAAACTCCATCAAAAGTAATCTAATAACACAAATATTTTTCTTTGCAGACTGGTCCTCCGTGGAGGGCTACAATCGAAACCTCACAGCCGCAGATGCTGGAATAGTTCTACCACTTTCCCTGAGGTATCTAACTCCTGAGGTAAGTTGGAAAATACTTCATCCAAGAAGTAATATCTTATGTGTCGATATTACATGATCGCATACTGCAGTTGTCAAATAAAATATCCGTAAAGAAAAATTTTCAGAGTACTTAACTCAATTATTCTCTTTCCAAAGTGCTTTTATTAACTTAAAAAAAATAATATTTCCAGTTCCTCCAACATGTTTGTTTCCATAAAAGTTTGCCTTCGAAGTTTATATAAAGCAACCTGTTCATTTTAATTTTGCTACTTTGACAAATCAATTGATAATGTTTCAGTAACTGAAGAAGTATGTCCAGTAACACAGTAACTCTTAATTTTTTTTTAAATCTAATCCCTTCTTTTCTTAAGGAACATATCCGAAACTTTAATCGAGATAAACCTTTGGACTTTCATAAAATCTATGTTTTAATCAATATTAAGTATAGCTTTCCGTACAAATATTCATGAAAATAAATTTTCATTTTCGAGAAATATTTTGCGAAGAAAATTTTAAAGGATCATCCTCCTTATGAATGAGTGATTAATTGATTGAAACTGGTATAATTCTATTCGAAATGGTCTGAAAGAAATTGAAAACTTAATGATATCTCGGAAATCTGTTTGAGCGACTAATCATGATTTTTTTATTCATTTCTATCTTATAGTGGGTATCATTTTTTGGCCTCGGAGCTGTGTCGGCAGCAGTTATGTCTTCGGCAGACTCTAGCATCCTTTCCTCAAGCGCTATGTTTTCAAGGAATATTTACAAGCTAGCATTAAGACCTAAGGTAAGTGTCGTAGATATTGTAATACGGCTAAACCTTCAGCTAAGCTATTCATATTCCTAATATAATCATTTAACGATAAATAATCCAAATATCATTATCTTCAATGGCATGAATTATTTTCCTAAATTC
This sequence comes from Sympetrum striolatum, assembly GCA_947579665.1. Classification (NCBI taxonomy): domain Eukaryota; kingdom Metazoa; phylum Arthropoda; class Insecta; order Odonata; family Libellulidae; genus Sympetrum; species Sympetrum striolatum. The sequence continues at coordinate 39,528,760 of OX388346.1, forward strand.
CTAGCTTTACATATTTTGGTGATGTATATATTAATATATAGGGAATATAAGTCTATATTCTCACATCCTATTCAATAAATCTGAAAATAGTACGCAAATAAGTACTTTTTACATGAATTCGACAATTTTTAATTTTCGTCAGTATTAATTATTTCCGTTCATATTAAATTTCGTTAATTAAACCAATTTGTAATGCCATAAAAAGTAGTTCAGTGCACTGAAAATTTCATCGAGAAACCATTTGAAATAGTTCAGGTGTAACATCCTGTTTTCCCGCTCCCAGATCCTAAATTTAGAAGTATCGCCTTAACCCCAATGTTTATTTACCATAAACGAAATAGATGTCTGTAAATATTTATGAATGGTTTGGGATCATGTATACTTATTTAACTGTCTCTGTATGATTTTCTACAAGGCTTCCGACAGAGAATTGCTTTGGGTACTTCGAATGGCAGTCATCGTAGTAACAACACTGGCCACTTTGACCGCCTTGACTGTTAGCAGCGTTTACTATTTGTCGTAAGTGGATTCAAATACATTACCATAGCTTAATTTTGAATGAATAGAAGTAAATTGAAATCATCATAAGCAAAAACTCCTCTAATATTTTATTGGCAATTCAAGGAATTGAGTGGATGTTCTCCAACTCTCAATTCCTAAGGCTTCAGATTTAACCTAGCTCAGTTGCTATAAAATAAATATTGTATAAATATTTTTTCATAAAGTAATTCGTCAATCTACAATTTGAATTATTCCCTAATATACATATTCCATGTTGGATAAATAAGGTTTGCATAAATTAGTTAATCAAATCACTATCCGAACGATGTTCTAATTGCATTATTGTTCCATTTCCAGTTATCTTTGTGCCGATCTTGTGTACGTGGTGTTGTTTCCTCAGCTATTCCTCGTATTGTTCTGGTCTAAAGGAGTCAACACATACGGGTGCTTGGTTTGCTATGCAGTGGGTTTCAGTCTTCGTCTATTGGGTGAGTAAATGTTTTTTTAAGTAATTCACTATCTTTCAAAATATTGGAAAAACGTATTTTTCTAATGCCACAATTTATAAATCTGGTCATGCTACGAAAACACAGGAAAACTGAACCTAAAGTATGAAGTAAAGAAGCGTCCACGAGGATTTATTTTGGTACAAGCATAAAGTAGATAATGGCATTCGGGTTTTGTAGATATTCGCAAATGGTCAGCATAGTGATCAGATTTCACACATAAACTAATATAGCACCTACAACAACTCTTAAAGAGTGCAAGTGCAATTAGCAAGAATATTAGTGCATATTAGAAAAGTGCATATTAGCTAGAATCACGGCTCGTCAATGGTTTCATTTCTGCAATGTTTCAATGATACTAATTTTATGTTGCCGTAGAATCATAAAAAATCGATTTATAGCGTAAGGTTTAGAGGTTTAAAAGATCTCCCCGTGAAACTTATGTAAGTATACCTTCGTGGGGATTCTTCCCAATCTGCCCAAATTGTACAAGTTTGCCCAAAAAAGGGCCTGAAGATGCCTGTTCATTTTATTAATATAAAAAATGTAAAAGTTTTTTGAATGCTGATTTTCATAATTGACTTGATATACCTGCATGTATATAATGCATCAGTAGTTTCTTTGAAAAAAATTATCTATTTACCACCAAATCTTCCAGCCAATTATATCTTATTGATAGTATTTGAATGGAATATACCATTAGGCTTTAAATTCACGCGGTCTGCTTCAGAAGGATAAAATTTATATATTAATAGATCCATAGATTTTTCAATAAATAATTACATTATGTAATTCTTGACAGGGAACTTCTATAGTGTACGCAATAATATTAGAGAATGTGTAATATCATAAAAAATATCGAAGACACGGTTTCATATTTTTTTCTCTTTAAAGGAGGAGAAGAAGGCCTCGGTATACCTGCAGGTATCCGTTACCCTTTCTACGACGAGGCCACGAAAGCACAGAAGTTTCCTTTCCGAACAGCAGCCATGCTGTGCGCTATGTTCTCCCACGTGATCGTCTCGAAGCTGGCGAGGTATTTGTTCGAGAATCGAATAATCGATCCGCTCAGATTCGACTTCCTCGGAGCCTTCTACCACCTGTTGCACAACGCCAAGAAGCCCATGGGAATGGGAGACATCGCAAGGAGAAAAGGAAACGAAGACACCAACGAGATTTTGGACTTTTACCGCGTGGCTGACCCTAGCTCTGTCTCCATGATCAGCGGCGGAGCTGCGAACCCTACCATGGATGTGGTTGAGAAGATGCTCAACGAGGGCGCGGCAGTCGAAAAGGCACCCGGAGTTATGGCGAAAGGTGTGGCGAATGGTTTAAACAAGAGGTTGGCTTCCCCGGAAAGCGCGAGGAAAGAAGGGCGCGAGACCCCGGCAGCCGATGGAGAATTCGTCCCGTTAAACGACGAGATTTCGAAGTTCTAGGGACTTCGGGATCGGTTGATAGCATTCAACATAATTTCTCTCGTTTGAGAGATTCGGGTTAAGAGTATATGAATTCGTAATGGGAAAAAGGTCCTTAGTCATTGCGAGCCTTCGGTTTTACGAGTAGCTTGCTTGATGGACGTACAAGTGATATTTCGAGGAAAAAGGTATTGCCCGATCGGGCGAAAGTGATTGAATGAAACATCGTAAAAGTAGGAATAAAAACACGAATCGTAAGGGATCGATGCAAAAGTGTTTCAGTAATTTTCCCCCCCAAGGAAATTTCGGTTTCTGTTTTTAAACATTTTATTTCAGACGTATCTTTATTGCTTGATTGATTATTATTGGTGGAATTAATTTAATTATCCCTAAGCAAGTGTTGAGCAAAGGATAACCTGATAGCATCGATTGAAGGTCACCGCACATTAATCATTCCATTGGTTCTTCCCCTTTGCTGTTTAAGTATTCGTCGACTCAAGACAAATAAGTCAAGTTGATATTTTTAAATAAAAATAGCGGAAAAGGAAATCGTAATTAGCCATAGAATATGAAACAGGAAGAAAGCAATGACAAATTCTTTTGAAACTAGGAAAAGTGATTATAAAAAGAATTTCCGAAAGTTGAAAGATGTCATTTCGGTTATAGATGTATCGCTAACACTTCCGGCTTCAGAAGGAACTATTTAAGGAAAGTTAGGGTAGAAAGAAGAAGAAATTATTTTAATAATAATTATGTTGTAGGTATTATTTTAAATCGCTGCTTCTTGTATTACCATTGATTGGGGTAAAAGTTGCATGTTTCTTCATAAGCAAAATCGTGCTGTCGCGAAATGTGATATTCATACTTAAATTATATCTTTGTTTCGAACTTGCCTGCTAATTTAACATAAGTAATAAGAATTTTTTAATTTGAGTTTTGAATATATAAGGATAAAGAATAATGAGAGAAATCTTGTTGTTAAGTTAAATTGAAATAAAATTGCATAGTTCCTTTTCGCATCAGGGTAGAGAATAATCAAACTTTAATTAAGTTCAACGGCCAATTTAATTAATTTTTGCAGTTAAATGTCGATTCGTATGTTCTAATTATTATTCCAAAGAGTTGATTAGTTCTTAACATAAAAAATGGAATTATGATACTTTTAATTGGGTATAAAAATATGCAATATGGTTATTGATAAATATATTAAAACAAATCTTCGCAGTCAATTACGCTCAAGAAAGCCCTAAATGCATATTTTCGTAAGATTCAACGAATGATCACTAGCTTAGATAAGTCGCAGCCTATAGTTACATTATAGCTTATTAAGGAGGTAAAATATTTCATTTCGAAGATAAATCTTGTTACATATCATTGGTCAGATTAATTTCAAAGTTTTGTTAATAATCTGAAAAGAGATTAATACTGTAGCATCTTGTTTGTTTCAACCATTCCTAAATAGGAATAAAAGTTAACCGGCAAAAGAAGAAATAACCGAAATTAATGGACGTAAATTTTCTCTAACGGAAGTAACTGAGCCTTTGAGTCGCAAATCCTTTGATGGGACCATTACTACTGTACCTTGACTGGAATTGGAACCCTCAACACACCATTCCTTAGAAAAATAAGAATACTATCTTCATCTGATTCATCTCAATGTAGAATCTCTACTTAGCGATCTTTAGGAAGAAAGATCGGATAGTTCGAGAAGCAACCATTCTCAAAATAATAGAATTTTCTGGTTCTGAGGGGATCGGTGAACTTTCCTATTCATTAACCTGCAAAGCTGTGGACATGGGTGCGAATTACTCTTGGCCTAAAATGTGATTCACACTCGCCTTTGGAGGAGAGCTTTCTTCCATGGTCTTTCAACTCGATCCTCATTAAAAACGACGAGTTACAAAGAGCACGTGACCCTAGAAATCGTTGAACCCTTACCATCTTAGCAAAGCAAGCGACTAGAAATCCTGTTATCAGATTTTAGAAAAAAAACATTTTTTTGGAAATTTTATAATCGGGTGAATTTCAAGAAGAGAATACAGTAACTCTTTAAGAGCTAACGTTTGGATAAAATTATACGTTAATCTTGAAAAGACTATATCAAACTGTTAGTCTCCCATGTGAACAGGTTAATGCTGAAGTATATTATGAAATCGGATGTTATTAATAGAAAGTTCAACTTCTTTCTCACTCAAGTGAGAAGTACTTGCGGTTAGTAAATCTAACGTTTCATTTAAGCTCTCAAAGAGAGATGTTTCCTTATTTGTATTGATGAACGCCTTCTTTATAGAGTTTCGAAGATGGAAAAGTCGATTGCATTTTATCGCATGTTTGGGATTTTGTTACAATGAAATTTTATGTATTTGCATATTGATAATAAACAAAATGTTTTTTATTTGAAAATGTCTCTTTTCATTCTTGATCATGTTTTCGTTGCAGTATTTCATGATAAATTTACTATCATCCTATGTTAGTTATACAGTTTTTATTTTACTGGAAATTCACGAAAGTACATTTACATTTAAACCCTGCAATCCGCCAGTGGAGCGCGGCAGGGGGTGTAAAACACCGAAATCACTAACTAACCTGGAGCGCTATTAGCTTCTCTAATACTTCGCGGGAAAAACCACCATAAGTAACTATCTGTCCTGGCAACTACTTCCTTGTATCCATGTGTAGGCCAATTACAGAGATAGGCGTAGAAGATAAAAATAGACAAACACTCATAACCATTCCCTAAGCAAAAAATTCTGACTAACCAAGACTAGAACCAGGGAACATGGAAGGCTAGCACAGTAACCATTCTGCCAACAACTGTTGGAGCAGTTTATTCTGATAAAATAATTTTCACGTTTTCAATTATTTTAAAATTTACTGGATCCAAGGAAATCCTCCGGTGAGATTTAAGTGGTCATTGGCCCCACCTCTTTTGGTAGATGGGAAATTTTTGTATAAGCGTATCATTGACGTCAATCAGGAGGGGGATGTATTACCACCAGTACGGAGCTGTAATCATCCTTCAAATCTGGGGATGTGAGTCCCATAAACTTGTATCTCTGCGCAAAAACTTCCCAACCCTCTTTGTCGAAGGCTTGTAATTGTGAGCCATTCCGATCTCAAACACCACCTTGCAATTGCTGGTTATCTCCAAGCCTTTTCAAGTTAACTTCCAACGGGAAGATGGTCGCCAGAGGCCAAATCAGAGCAATAGAGTGAGAGAAGGGGAAGGTTCCTGCGAAAGTTTGCGATTGATTCTCTTTCCATTCTGCTGGGAGTAGCCAGACGTTGTCCCTGGATTATCCAAATATTCTTCGTTCTTCATTGTGATTGACAAGACGGTTTGCAAGTATAGATTTGTATCGTTGAACAAAGTCGGAACGTATGAAATCTTTCCCTCACGTCAAGTACCCTTTTTACTTTCTCCATATACGAAGTATAGAGAAAGTATTGTTTTCATGAAAAAAATCGACTTCGAGATTTCAACGGAAATACATGTTTTGGGGTCCCTAGAACACGTTTTGACCATTTTCGGAATGATGTCTGTGTGTATGTTTGTGTGTGTGTGTGTGTGTGTGTGTTAGAGGTCTGCATGGGCCGAAAATTTCAACCCAAGCCCGGCCCGTCCGTTGCTGAGCCCTAGCCCGGCCCGGCCCGAACGTAGGAAAATATTTTCAAGCCCGAGCCCGGCCCGGCCCGAACGTAGGAGAAAAATTTCGAGCCCGAGCCCGGCCCGGCCCGAACGTAAAAACAGTACATTTATTTCACTTCTTCAGCAATGCCAAAATATATAGAAACTAAATTAAATGAAAATAATCAATAATTTCGTATTTTTTTGTCATAGAAGTTTTAATTTATTTTGTAAGTGATTGTACTGAATAAATGATAAATAAAATAAACAATGTTAGCAATTAAATGATAATTTGTTCTGAAAAAAGGGCAGTAATTTCATGTCATGATGGTCTTCAGCGAAAAAAGTTGTCAAAAATATGTCCAGGGGCCTTTTACGAAAAAACATATCACTTCATAAGTATCTACATTGCAGTAATTTACATTGTATGACAAGGCTGGCGGTCGCACAAAGGCTCCGTCATATGCTAATTACATAATAAACACTTATCTGAATAAGTAAATGCCTAGTAGAAGCGTTTCGGTTAATAGATTCTATATTTCTACACATGAAATAAAATTCCAATATTAGAAGTATACGTTTCTATAAATAAGGTTAGGTTGCTAGTGACGCTTTAAAATATTGTTCTCCCATCTATCAGGTTGATCTACACTATCTAATCTAACGGTGAAAACCTTAACTATTGATTCAACAATCACTGTGGCTATCCATAAGAATTTTTTTGTTTACAACCTCAAACTTACCCGAAATATTTCGTTTATTTCATAGCTGTTTTCGCAATTCAAATAAAAAGCAATATTCCACGACTGAAATAAAAGTATTCATTCAATTTCCTTTCTTTTGGTACTTGTCGCGACTTCGTACGACTTCTTTTACTAATTTAATTTTGCAAAATAAACAAACCCAGCTTGGGGTTTGTTTATTTTGCAAAAATTAGATTTACGTGCGAACCTTATGGAAAATTATTCATGGGCCCAGGCCCGGCCCGAGCCCGATAGACTGCCTACTTACCTAGCCCGAGCCCGGCCCGAGCCCGGCCCATGGGCCGGGCCGGGCTTTGGCCCACGGGCCTAGGCCCGGCCCATGCAGACCTCTAGTGTGTGTGTGTGTGTGTGTGTGTGTGTGTGTGTGTGTTAGTGTGTGTGTGTGTATGTGTGTGTGTGATAGTGGGCGCTCTAACGTGAAAACTATTAGTCGTATCAATACCAAACTTCATATATAGTCAGAGTTGCTTAGTTTTTGGAGTAAATCGATCAACCGGAAGTCGAGTTTTATTCATTAAAGCTCATTTCCGGTTTTAAAAATATCTCCATAATTATGATATATACGTATATTGTATTAATTATAAAAGTTTTAGATAATGTATTTTACTATAAATTTTGTATTTAACATATTTTTGTATCACCGGTTGATTAGGAGTTATTCGTGAAATACTGATCAACCGGAAGTAGCTGTCATGTACTTTGTGGGCGCTCTAACATGAAAACCATTCGTTGTATCAACACCAAATTCCATATATAGTACTTTGGTTTGTGTCGTTAGAGTTGATTAGTTTTTGACGTAAATAAGTTAACCGGAAGTCGAGCTTCATTCTTCAAAGCTCATTTCCGGTTTTCAAAATATCTCCATAAATATGATATTTAGGTATATACTATTATTTATAAACGTTTTAGAAAATGTGATTTACTATAACTTTTGTTTGAAACATATTTTTTTATCACTGATTGTTTAGGAGTTATTCATAAAATACTGATAAACCGGAAGTTGCTGATTATGTACTTCGTGGGCGCTCTGGGCTCTATGGGCGAATGGCCAATTTCATCGTTTTTCATCGATCATGTCCCGAAAAACATTATTAATAATGTTTGTGACGTCAAAGATAATAATATATAAATTAGTCACTCATCTTCAAAGTTTAGATGGAATATAGAGTTCGAAATTACTGTCGTAGATAAATATTTACATCTTATGTATGGAGAAAGTCATGTGCTGCCCGATTTTTTACAATCATTTCTAAATTTAAAAAGAGATAGATAATTTCACGACAATATGGGGAACATAAAAATCGATTAGTATTCTATGAATATGTGATAGAGCCAATTTTTTGATAAACGAATATAAAAGTTTCATTAAATAATTTCCAATATTTCTAGAAATAAATCCTGAATATTATGTATATTTCCTATATGCAATGTATCCTGAAGACTATGATTCCATCTGTTGAAGTTCTTCTAATTTTTTTCACGACAAGGATAATGCTATGCCATTATGCTTTGCTTTTCCGCGTCTTTTTCTACAACGAAACCTACTTGTTGCATACAAAAACATAATGGAAATATATTTGGACCGTATCAAAATTCTATCCCTCCTTTTAAAGTAACTACAGGCTCCGATCAGTAGACATGTTCTGGGATAAACTGCTAAAATAAGATATTATTGGAGTGCTTTGTATCATCAATACTGTGTAGCTGGAAATATATGTAAAGAGAACTTGTAGAATTTTTCGTTAAGAAAAATGTCAAGAAAAACTCATTCTAAAATTTTCAATTACCTCAAATTTTATTTCGCGAAACATTTCAGTTTTGAATAAAAATATCGACGCAAAATTTACAAACGATAATACATTCAGGTACGAAGTAAATTATTCGGCTCCTACTTTTTGAAAAGTGCCAGTCATTCCACGACTCACGTTGATTTTAAAATTGAATTCTAAACCTGCTTTCTGGTTATCCGTTTCTAAAACAAAGGTCAGAAAATGACCAATCGACGTCTTAATCTTTAGATCATCCATTTCAGTAGACCAAGACAATTGACAGGTTATGATTAGTACTTATAGAATTTCAACTGAGGAATTTGAATTGATTTGCAGAAGAATTTTCTCGCAAATAATTCCGGTAAATTTAATGCGTTTATGAATTCTGAAGAAAAATAATTCGAAAAATATGTTAATTTCAATCGGAGACTTCCTTTCTTGATATTTTAAAGCTACGAAAGCTAAAGGTTTAAATATCTTAAGGAAGAATGAGGAGAAACAATTAGCTTTCACAGGGAAACCAACCCTAAGCTTTCAGCGAAATCAATCTTTTACTGAAACTATCTTGGAAGAGGACCTCGTTCCATTTTATGACAGCCTAATTAAATTGATAAGAGAACGAAATTAATTTTTTGAAACCTAAATCCAATCCAACGGATGTAGTCTGACACGACAAAACTGTGTTAGAGAAAATGAAGTTTACATTCGGCCAAACACGGTAATACTTAAGAAGAATTCCGACGAGACTTCAATCAAAATTTCATTCTCTTCTCTTATGATTATCAATAATTACAAAAAAATCATATTCGAGATATTGGACGCGAGATAGAAAATCGGTAATCGTTTCATTCCTTTCCGAAATTGGCTTTAATAAGGGACGGATGAGTTGGCAAAGCCGGGACGAAAGGCAAAGCGAGGAGGCAATTAGTGGGATTGATGAAGAGGAGTAACACGTTTCCGGCGCAAATATATACATCACATGCCAAGGACTGCACGCGGATGCGTCACGCAAGTTTACAGAGTGAAATGAAGAGGGAATCAATGTTCACGGAAAGCTATGCTAAAAGACTGAGAAATATGAGAAAAAGGCAAGTCCTTTCACTTAGGAAACTTAAAATGATTTGACACTAATACGAATATCCAGTATACTGGGATGCAGAAAGTCGGTGTCAATTTTTCATACATCTCACGGTAAATATATTTCCCGTTATAATCACATAAATATTGATTCAACTGCAACAAATTTCCACTTAAAAAATATTTTCTGCTACGGCGTCCAATATTAAGAATTTTAGAAAAATGATTTATATATATAAAGCAGAAATTCTGTGGGTTTGTTTGTGTGTTTGTGGGTTTGTTTGTTTGTTTGTCTTGGATTGGAGTCCACACCGTTTGCCCGATTTGTCTAAAACTTTGCATACGTGTCCTCTGATATCAGGAAGGAAGTACTGTCGCATTTTTATCCAAGAATTTTGCTGGATTCGAACCAGGATCGAACAGATAGATTTTCATAAGGAATACACGTAAGCTTCACTTTTATCGGTTGCAGGCTTTATTTCTTTTGAAGAATTAAATTAGAAGGAATAGTTGTACAGAGTCGAGACAAACACCAAAAGAAAGAAAATCAAATAAAGATTCTTATTTTGGTCGTGGAATCTTACTTTCGATTAGAATTTGCGATAATATTGGTAAAATATACAAAACTTTCGTGAAAATTCGAGGCTGTAATTAACTCATCCCCCTGATTGTTGAATCCGAGCTCATGTTTTATCCCGTAAAAATACTCGTGGACTTTAATCCCATAAAGCTGATGATTGAAGAGTACGATATATTACATGGATAACGAGAAATTTTCTGTAAGAATGTAACCAGCAATTGCAGGTACGTAATTTGAGTCAGGAGATTGTGTGTCTTCGATTTTAGTACAAACCGTTTGCCAGATTCGCGTCAAACTTTGCGTATGTGTTTTCTGGGACCAGGAAGGACGTACTGCCTCAATTTTATTCGATAATTTTGCTGGTTTCGAACCAAGATCACTCAGATGAGTATCCATAAAAAATAAATCTAATCTTCACTTTAATCAGTAGCAGGCTATATTTCTTTTGAAGAATTAAAACAGAAAAATAATCGTGCGGAGTCGAAACAAGAACCAAAGGAACGGAAATTAAATGAATGTTCTAATTTTGATCGTGGAATATTGTTTCCGAATCGAAATTTGGAGAATTTTGATAAAATACGAGTGAATTATCCAAAATTGTTGAGGTTGTAAACAGCCAATCCTCCTCACGATCAATGCGATGGTTGAGCCGAGCTCATGAATTTTCCTGTACAGTAAGAATAGCAAGGGATTTTAGACCTTATTCTAAAGGGAATTTACGCATTGCACGACCGGCAACTTGAATTTAATCTACTTCTATATTCCCCGTTGAGAATCAACGGGCGCTTCAGCTAGTTTAATATAAAACGGCAATAAAGCATCGATATGAACGTTTTTAGAGCAGTTCAAGCGAGGTTAAGAGATTCGGAGTTAGTACGTAGAACAAGCAATACATCCTTAAATTTTAATAAGTAATAGATTGCTGGTTTTTGCTGTAAATGCCTTTTTGAAAGATTTCTGCACTCTATGACGAAATAAAGTACAATTACGAAACTCATGAAATGCTTTGCTTATAATCTGTATACATCAAATATCAAGACATTATCTGTCGATTGTGTAGTATATAATTATTAGAAACTGAAAACATCTTCAAATTTGTCAATTGCTTTGAAAGATTTCATAGATCTCTATATTTTAACAAAATATAGTCCCACTAATAGTGGGATTTCTTTCAATTCAGCTAAATTTCACTCCTCTATAAAGAACTCTTTAGCAATCTTTCCATTATTTCCAAAAGCTCTACGATATTTAAACTTTTTAGGATGAATTAATTTGATAATTCAAAAAGTATGTTATATTTAGCCATAAGGCAAGTTTACGGACATGACGTAACATAATATGCATATATTTAATTCTATATAAACTGTATGGTTACTTTTGGAGATCCCACAAAAAAATCCTTACAATTATTTCATCCAGATACTATATGATCAATTATCGGTTATAAATCAAAACGGAATGACAGACAAGTAAGGAAAAACAGGAAATGTATCAAATTGTTAGGATATTTGCGGAAATTAATATAGATTTTCGAGTCAAATTCAGAATGACCTGTCAATATGATCAAGCTGTCGTTCGTGGAATGGCTACGATGAAAAATTATGGAACGAAATGTTTTTTAACCTTTCGGAGCGTCACAGAACACCCTTTAATAAACAGAAAAAATATGGAAATCGCAGTCATAACAGGCAAGGCTCGACTCTCTACACCCCGGTCAAGTTGATTAATATGATTTTAGCTCCGAACTGGACAACGATCCGCGAGACCAATTACATTTTTATAGCAGGTATTGACGAGGGAAACAGATCGAAAAGGCAGATTAACTGTACATTAGCACCCCCTTTATGAAGTCGGCTCGGGAAGGGGAAATTGGAGGGAATGAGTGGAGGGAGGGCGAGGGCAGTGGACCAACTACTCCTCCAGAAATAGACGACGTCTGAAGAGAGGGAGAACTTGTTGGGCGAAACAAGCGCTGGGGAAGCAAAGGACTTCCTTGGAAGAGTCCAAATTTCCCATCGGGAAACGAAGGTTTCGCCACAAGTTTGACGCACGGAATTCATAAAACTAAGGAATTCCATGGTCCGGAGAGTACACCGGACAGGAGAGTACGGACAGATGTAATATGGGGTCTTTTCACAATGTATGGAAAGACCCCATATTACATGGGAATAAAACTGTACGGTAAAATTCCAAAAGAATTCAAAGAAAAGTATGGGAAAAACATAAAAACTTTTAAAGAAAACCTACATAAATTATTATCTAAAAAGTGTTACTACACAGTGGAGGAATTTTTAAATGACAATAGCTTGTGATTGAATATGCCTCAAAGGTGTATGTAAATTGATAAAATATTTTTGCTGTTATATGCGTTTGTGTAATCGAGTTTTCATTTAAATGTAAGAAATTGTTATTGTGATCATGGCAATCATGTTTATGTGCATATTTGTGAATTTCAATGAAAAAATTGTAAAATCTTCAAAGATGTTTTATGTTTAGATATGTTGAATCTTTGTTAAATTGAAAAAAAATAATATTTTATATCTTCTTAGGTGTAATTGTACTAGTTTAAGTTGACTACTATATATTGACATGTCACCTATTCAGGGCAGAATTATTTTCTGTCTTTGTAATGAATGTTTTTGTGACGCAAATAAATTATTATTATTATTATTAGTCACACATAGCGGTGAAAAGACTAAGTACTAAGCGGACCGAGTACACGCAGCAACACTTCACGTACACATCTGTCAACGGTTTGCTAGATCCCAACTTGATGAAATTGAATAGGAGACGTTATTCTTAAAGGTATCTGATGATGATCGCAATGATCAAAACCGGTCGTTAAATAAAAATCTGTGGAAAATTCCGTTTTATTTTTAGCTGATTAAATGGCATTCCACAAAGTTAGGCCAGAACAACTGTACCTTTCTTTGTTATTTGAATGTAGATCACTCATGATTATCGGCCGGAATAAAATAACTCTTAACATCATTAAAATAGTGTATTTTAACAAAAATCTCTCTCTAATTATTATTACTGATTTCTAAGGAAAACCTTACGGTAAATTAAAGTATATTTGTAAATCGCGTGGAATTGTACAAGTTTCTCAATATTATTCTACAAGATTTTTGATACAATGAATTGTTTTGTATGATGCAAATTCACAAGTATCATTGTAGCAGTTCAATTTTCTTAGCATATATATAGCCTTGTGGTATACTCTTATCATAATTAAACGACCATAACTCTTCGTAGTAATGAAATATCCCAGGCGTAAAAAAGGAAACCAAAATCTCCTTCCGATTGAGATATTTTCTGAAATTTTTGCAATAATATTTGTGTTTTTCCTTCATTATGACTTCTTCTGCCCAGTTCAATGAATTAAAGGTTGACTCACACTCTAAATCGGCGATATACTTATTGAAACGCTCAAAAAAATGAGGAAACACATCAAATTAGAACCGGAACTGTAGAACTAGAATCTGGAACTTGAATTTCAAGCTCCCGAACGACGAGCAAACATCCGCTTTTGGCGGAAGTACGCCAAAAATATGAGTTGAAGGGTGGTATGTCGTCGACCTGAATGAAAATAAATGTGTATTTGGTGTCCTAAGTCGTTACAAAACGTTTTTGTTACTTTCACCAGATAGACGACGGTAACAATGAAACCTATTATCTATAAAATAGTATTAATAATATTAGCAATCGCCTGTGGAGGATAGAAAATTAGCACTATTTACTCGCCAATTTTTGTGGATTATATTACTATTGTTATTATACTTATTAATATTTAAAGACGATGGAAAATCTTATGAAATGAGATATTTTTTGGAACTTTGAAGGATATAACTCCAGGTGACGTAAAGCTCAACCTCGTCAACTGCCTACGATAACTATAATAGTGTGTCCAGAATTGCTTTTCTTAGTTTTTTACTTTCCAATACTTACATCCGTTAGTATTGGAAAATTTTGAAATTTTTCCCTTTGCCGACATACCGCAAATTTTTTCTAAAATATCATCATGAAAGATATAAAAACTTGCAATAAAACCGCGAAAGACTAGTCACAGTAGATACGGAATACTAGAGAGCATTGGCAGTAATGCAGTTTCTATCCCATTTCAGAAACACGATCATCGTGAATACGTTTTGGATTTATTTTTAGCCAATGCGTCTCTTGGGACGACTTATGATGGTGGTTTTGGAGAGCAGCTAACAAGAGAACGGTTTTAGCGGGAGGAAAGTTGAAGAAACAGGAGGTGGAATGAAAATGCTTTCCATTGCCGCATTCTTTTCACGTACCTCTTTCGTCATCAACACTGAGAGTAGCAGTGGGCATAATAAATACGGAAAAAGCCGAGAGAATACATTGACAAATTCGAAGAATAGAGATGAAAGTAAATAAACATCCTGAAGGACGTAAATTAACTGTTAATGGCTAAAGAAACTAGGAAAGATTTTTAGAATACAACTTATTCTAGATAGAGATCTCGGTTATTCTTTAGGTAATTAACTGTTAAGAGCTAAAGGAAAAATGAGACATTTTTAGAATACAATTTATTGTAGTGAGATCTAGATAATATCAGCCATTGCTTTCAGAAACATTAGAGAACTGGGATATCAAAAGATGAATAAACAATACTCAGCGGTCAAAAGAGAAATTGAAGATGAAAGAAAACTATAGGGTGGTTATGATTTATACAGGTGGAATGTTTGTTATTCAGAAAAAGGTCAATATGGATTCATTAATTTTAATGTCATTACACAGTAACTTTAAAAGTATCTCAATGGGTTAAATTCGACATTACGCTTTTTACTGAAAATTAACAAACCTAATGAATGAAATATTTATTCCATTCGTTTTGACGAGACACAAATAACACCGATGTCAGGGTGAGGGGCCTAATAGACATTACCATTGATGAGGAAAGAGACTAGGCGGAGTATTAGAAATAGTACCAACATTCTGATTGAATGGAGTGAAAAAAGTGGCCTTGGAGGCGATGCATTGGGAGGATTTTATTCCGCACACGTTTGTATGAATGATGACGCTTATATAATGTCTCGTGAATATTAATTTTTCATTTGACATCTAGGAATTGTAGAAAGACGACTAGAGTTAGATAATTGCAACACTCATATGTTGGTCACACTTAAAACCAAAGCATTGTTTCCATACTAAATTTTCCTATTCGAAATGGCATAAATATTAAGAGAACGATGTTTTTCATACCTTCACTACTAACATTTTAATACAATTTAAAGGAAAGATATTTATTTTTTCTGTAAATTCAATTAAGGTCACTTAACAAATAGAAAGAATATTTCATTTAATATTTTACTCCCAAAGTAGTCATAAATTTCCTAAAATAAATACTTGAAAACAAATCCCAGAAGAGATATTTTAAGAGTTTAATATCAATATGGAAGCAGATTATATAAACTTTTGTATACCCTATATAATACATAAATCAAGGCGAGCGAATTATCTATCTTGAATAAATGATTAAGATGAAAACTAAGTTTGAATACAATTGAAGCATAAACTAGAGCAGAGTTCTTCGCGGGATAAGTGAGAGCGTGTACCTTTCACAGCATGCAAATAGGGATGGAAGTTCGTTTGAGGAACAGGAATATCCCAATGGAGTAATGTTCTTTGGGAAGACTGAGGAATTGGTAATATAGATTTTTCAGCCCGAACACGACCAGAACCCGGTCCAACGACGAGCTATATTAGACGGCTGGGGTAGGGTAGGGCTGGATCTCGAGGCCAGACTGACCCCCCCTTACTAGCACTGCTATGGATATTGCAATCATAATGAGTGAAGAATCCTCCCTCGGCATTCCCCTTTATTCTTATTTCAATCTTTAGGATGAATTTCAAAAGAAATTCTGGGATCTTATCTTGCTTTCATTGAGCGATGCTTATTTTCCACCATCTGAAAATGGAACAGCATATCTGCTTTAAGAGGAAACTACGAATCTCCACTGCTAGACCCATACATTTTCTCAGCTCTTTCCTTATGTACTTTAAGATAAAACTACAAAATAATTACGTGTTGGAAAATTAGTACTTCAAAAGTATCTCAAGAGATTATCCATTTAAAGCTGGTGCTATTAGCACCATTTCATCATTTTTAATCAAGCGGATATTGAAAAATAAGACTGTACTTATGAAGGATATTGGGAATTCTTAACAATCAATCATGAGGAAAATCAGTATTGTAATTCTTCATCAATATAGCAAAGGAAAAATCAATCATTAATATGGGTAACAAGTATTCTTAGGCGTTTTCAGGGGCTCAATGAAAGAATTTTGGGAAATACAAAAACATCGACAGAGAATACGAGTTATTACATACACACAACAGTTGTATAATCGGTAATACATGTATACTCTAATACCGCAGATGATAATGATTCAATAGATATTTCTGATAATTTAAGTATCTTTTACAGCCACTCTTTATCATGTGTTTAGATATCCATATCCCGCCAATATCCTTACCTAATCCATCCCATTAGGTTCTCCAATAGACCGTCGAAAGAACGACCAGAATTAACTAACTATTTTAGCAATAATAAGCTGTTAGCAGAGTGTTCTTTGCCCATTATAGATTTTTGATGCACAATTTTAATGCTGGATGGTTTTTTCCAACCCCTTTAAAATTAACCCGTCCAATTTGATATCCCTTCCGTTTTCATAATGAAAACTTAACTTCCCTCTCAGGAAGCTATATTCGAAGCACCTCCAGCGCAACAAGTGGCGGTTGTTTTAAACTTTAAAATCGTTCCACGTCCTCTCCGTATCTTTCGGTGTCCCACTCATCCCCACGATGTTTTCCGCTATTTCCTCCAAAATGCCACACATCCCCTTTATGCATCGGCGATAAAACCCCTTATGCTTCATTACCAGTCCAGTTCACGACAAATACTCGCTGGTGGAAGAACGTGAAAAATACCACGCATAATAAATCCTCCCTTTATGACAACCGCCCCAGTCAGAGCGACGCCAGCTCCTATTACTTCATTAAAAAAAGAGAAAAGCTCTTCCGAGACTTCTCCTTTAATTTTCCCCACCCCTGTCCCTTTGTCCAGTTCTTTTCCATCACTAACCCATTAGATAGGGAAAATAGCAGGTATTATGGATGGCACGCGAACTTATGACCGCTCTTATTTGCCCAAATGGATACAGAAAAATTAATTCTTCAGCAGTTCGTGACGTCCGACGAGATCGTAAAATGAGACATGGGAAACGTTGAAGGGGATCGGACATGCATTTCCGAGAAGTATTCGCCGTCGCACGCGGGGAATTCGTCCGCGGTCGCTTTACCTTGCGCTCTTGCATGTGGTCCACGGCTAAAGATAGTGCCAACTACTTGAGTGTCGCGTATTCCTGAGATGGGAATGGAATGACTACCGTGCATACTCGTATGAATTCCTTCCGCGGAACATGTCTGTAAATTAGCCTATTTTAACAGTGTTTGAGGGCTAAAATTAATGATCATTTTTACATAAATATGGCATTAGATCCTGACATGGTTACCGAGTAAGGGTGGTCAATGAAGATTTTTTCAATTGAATAGAAGGAGATTAAAATCATCAATTTATGCTCTGCAATAATCCAAATGTATGATTACCTCTAATTCCTTGTACCCAAGTTGATAAGCGGAACGAAAATAATTATAATATGTATCATGAAATTCATAAAACCATAATAATTATGTTCAAACATTGTAATAATTCATTATAAAATAAAAAAAATAGCGGCCGTCGTAATTTTCACCAAAACGCAAATTTAGACTGAGATATGTCTTATTTAATCATCTTTTTAGAAGAAGCATAAATATGAATTCCAGCATTACCCTAGGATAATTATTTTAAATGAGGTAGGTATATTCTGAAACTTCGAGATAAATAAAAAATACATCTCTGTCTCAACGGCATGCTCAAAGTAAGAGCAAATATAGACGGCACTAACCACCACATCTATGGAATTTACTAGGCGTTGATCACAGTGATTATCCTACTAGAAGAATGAGCTATGCTCTAAAACCGTTTTGAGACTCCAGAATCGCCCCCAGTTAACACATAGTAGAGAGACATGCGCCGAAATCCAATCGAAGTTGTTTGCTTGATTTTTAATTAAAGCCAAACCTTCATCGTGTTCTCCGCCCCCTCACATTCCCACGCTTTTCCTCTTCTAATTTCCCTGCCCTGTCATACACTCGTATCCTCGCATAGTAAAACTCTTTCCCATTAGCTAACTCCCATCCATTCCACATCCCTCGTATCCTACTCGCCTTACGTTCGCCTCATCTCCCCCTCGCGTACCACGTGACCCTTCCCTCCCATCAACACCTCCCCCTTTCCCTACGCACACTCTTCTTTCTTCTTTCTCCTCCCCAACCCTTCCTACAACGCCGAAAAGAGCGGAGATAGGAGAGAGAAAGAGCGGAGGGACGTGGCTCTCCAAGTGGAACAAGTTTTGCTCTTCCCTCGTAGTGTATCCGTGAGAGTGATACGAAGAGAAAGCACATGTGATAGATTCTTGGGGAAAAGGGGGTGTTTTTTGACTCCCACTCCATTACCATTTTCCTCCCGTTGCCGGACGACGAGGAGTCCTCGCATGGTGTCCGCCCGAGCGACGGCGATGTCGGAGTAAGCGACGAGAGGAGTTGACAATGGGGAGGCGCTAAGGCCGGTGCCAGCCTGGTGGGATAAACCTCCATAAAACGCGCCTGTTTCTTCTTTCTCTTGGAAGTGGGTGAGTGGCTCGAGTGAGGAATTAAGCGGGGCTGATAGATCTGCTTGTTTAAGAGATCTGATTGGCTCTGAAAATGTGTGGTACTCGTGTTGAGAGTGGTGGTTGTGCCTTGGATGTTGGTGCTCATTAGCGTACTTCAGCTTTCTTTGCTAAGTGCAGTTTCCTGATAGGCCGGCGCCATTTGCTGACAGGTTGGTACGGCTCATTAGATCGGCGACGCTTCGGAAAGGTAAAAAGGGACTAAGCTGTCAATTTGGACCGCTATGTTCCATAGAATTAGTTCGGTCACATGCGTTATACTCTCTCCGATGATGTTTCTCTTTAAATAATAAATCATTTATTTTCCATTTAAATGTTTGTACTAACTACCTATTTCAGATACTGTAATTCACGAATTCCTCCAATTATTTTCCGAAATTTTATGACTCAAATTAAAACGTATGTGAAACATTTATGACATCAATTAATTGTTCATTATAATTATCTGTATTATTATTATCATATCATCTTAAATATCAGTCTGACTCTACTTCTGTAAAATATAAGTAAACAAAAGCAACGGATTGGTTAGTAATTAAATATACTGCGAACGATTTTCAACTGCTCTACAGACAAAGATGGAGTCCCATAATCTCGTCAACTTTCTTTAACAATTCAGTTAACCTCCATATGCAGAAGTTTGTTAAGGATCGCGTTAGTAGAAATTGTACACTTGAGGCACTAGTAGGTAACGTTCCTTAACATATATAGGTATATTTTATAAGTATTCCCTTAATTTTCAACTGGCAAAAAAGATTAAAAATTAAATTTCTGGGCTGAATGGAAGGAGTTGGTAAATGAGGACCTAAGTAATTAGACAAGACCTTATCTTCTCGATTTCAAATTAATAGACTTTGTAATAAGAACTAACCTGTTGATAAGTGAGTGATCAAATAAGATGGGCTTCATTCAAAGATCACATATCCTATAGTTGGAGTTCTGCTACATGTTATTTCAGCGATTATAGGATATTTACGTGTATTCAAAACATTTAAAACTTCATAAATAATTCAAAAATCTCTTTAATTTCAACATTGGGACACCTATCTGTTTACCTACTGCCTATTTCTGAACCTTCGACTGTTGTTTTATACATATGTTGCAAGTAGACGAAATCTAAGTGGCAACATTAGGTGTTAGTTAAGTAAGATGAAATTTATTAGGAATTTGATTAACCCCATTCAATTATCGATTCCACATAATGAATCGAGGGTGAACATTAAGTGCCTGAAAGGGATACTTAAAACTTTTAATTACTGACAATAAGATAAAATAAGGACTGGAGTAAGGAATCCAAAGAGACTTTCAGTTAAGGAAACCTGTTCTAAGTAACGTTGTGTATCATAAAAGGACTCAACGTGTAAATGCGAAGTAATCTGCGCGGGCATCTATTTGGGAAACTTGAAAAAAGGTCTTTCAACCCGTCATAACCTTAAAACGTTTTCCCTTTTAACTCCATCACCCTCAAATGGAAAATAAAAAACGCATGCTTGTTTCGGCAGAAGTTATAATTCAAATCTGATTATCTTCCGATGGTTTTCTTCAGGTGTTACATCCTGCCAAATGGAGTTTTGAGAATATCAACGTCAATTGTAATAAATAATCAGGGTCTTCTCGTAAGCGTGAGTCAAAAGGCTTCATTCGGATGCTTTTCAAACTTGCTGAACCGTTCTTAATCAAAAATACTGATTTCCATTAATCGAAAAGTTTCCACGAGATTCTCCCGTATAATCTTAATATTTTAACTATGTGAATGTGAATAAATATTGTTACAGCACGGTAAATAGAGATCGTATAACTTTAAAATTCACATATATTAAAAAGTCGACGTATTACTGAGGATATATGGCAATTCATCATTATAATCTTTTCAGATTCCGCACCAGAACACTAATAAGTTCCTCCTAAAAAAATCCACATAAAGTCCGAAATATTCCTCATTTAGTACGCAAATTCAAATTAGAGATAATAACCAAGAGTGAATATCGAGAGAAATCATCAAAGGGTAATTCATTAAATAAAAAAATATTCATTTAATAAAATTTCATTAATTCGTTCAAATCCATGTTATTTTTATTGATACTGTTCTCGCTTTTTAATAATGTAGATATTAATCAAATAAGTCCTCTCTTTTTAACGCCATACCCGTAAGACCAATGCTGTTGTTTAAGTCGAGGATAATTAATACCCTTTTGCCTTCTACAAATTGTTTGCAAGAATCGCCCTCACGAGTAATCATTGGTGGTATATAGCAGTTTTTTCTACCTTTAACTCTAGCCAAATATTGTGATAGCATTACTTTCTTACAACACAAAGTTCCACCTTTCATACTTTGTAAAAAATCGTGACATCAATTAGTAAAAAATCTTTGAAGCACGGCTTACATGCATGTTTTTCATTAATTTAGTTTCATGAACTAAATTTTCATGAATTTAATTTAATCGATTGTTTGACTCTATGTTTAATTTAATTTCGTTCTTCTCTAGCAGCTTCAGAGATTAACTTTTATTGTTCATCTAGTATGTATTCTACTTTATTGAATCTCATCTAATTTATTTACCTTAATTGGAGTGTTTTGGTGAAACATATGAGTCATACTCATGTCGTTATTTTTCACTTCTGTTTAAGGTTGCGTTTTCAAAGCGCACGCTTCTTCGTGCTCAAGTCTAATTTCACTCCACTCACTAATTTTATTGAACGTTCACTGTTTTTGACACACGACTTAATGCTGTATCCAATAATTTATAATATATATAATACTTTGTAACATAACTGTATGTGAGAAATGAATTTCATACTGAGTATGAGAAACACAGAGTATCAATAAAAGTACTTAGTATTCAGGATATAGTATAGCGTAGATTTTGGAATAAAGACGAAGCGTCGTCGGTAAATTTACCCTATGGAAATGGCTATATTAATGGTACTTTCAATGATGAATTATTATTATTATTGTATTGATTTCCTCGGCATTTATTTATTCTTTTAGTTAAAAAAACGAAACTTTCCTGTTTAATATTTTCTTCCATTATTTTTGGTTACCGGTTTTCTATTCTCATCTGATCACCCTCATTTTCGAATATAATCTTTTTTATAGGTCCACGCATTATGATCCATGTATACTTTAACTGAACCGCTTTCTTTCAATCGACAATTTACAGCATCAGAGCCAATAGCAGATTGACTCGCTCAATTTTCGTAACCAACAAAGCACATACTCATCAATAGAAGCAGCTTCTTCGTGACTTTGAAAGTATATCGTAACACGCGATGGTAAAGAATGGTCATGTAAACTATCCACTAAAGTATTCTCAATGTCTTTCTCTACTTCTCTCTGTTTCAAATATTCTAAAAATCATTCAGTATTATAGATCTTTGCTCCGTATCCTTCCTTTTACTCACTCAAAGAGGTTAGGGACTTCCAACATCCCTCCTTACCACGTAATACGCTTCCGCTCGCGAACCTGTCCTGTTTAATTAAAGTACCGTTTCCACTTGAAAGCCTATAGTTTCAACTTTCCTGACAGAAAAAGAGCAAAAGGGTTGGACTTTAATGATGGCTCCATTCGCCACGATTTATCATCCTCTTATGACAGGAATATAAAATGTTGAGTGATGATATTACCTAGGTATTACTTGATTATATGACGTGTGAAAATATCTTATTATCAAAACATCTATTTTAGGTCATACGATTGCATAATGCTGAAATTCGTTTATGGAAGTAATCAAATTAATCTTCAACGCAATAAATTGTTCTCCGAGTTTACAGTTGTATCCTAGAGTTACAATGTTCCTTCGACTAGATTTCAACAAAGACGTGATAATTGGACGTATTAGTGTATCAATAGGTAGCTAATAACAAGTTATTTCAGTTTACTGAAATAAAAGACGACCGAGATACTAATTAAACTGATCGATTGACCAAATTACATACTAAATGAAGAGCAAACTATTTCTCAATTATAGTTCATTTTCCTCAGGTTTACTAACAATCAAAACAAATAAGGAAAGGGTTAAGGTGACTTTGCACATAAGGGGCGTGCACCCAGGAAAATTCCCAAGGAAAAACGGACTTGAAAAAAGTCTGACAGGGCCGGGAATCGAACCCGGGATCTTCCTCTAACCGGGAAGAGGAAGATCCCGGATTCGATTCCCGGCCCTGTCAGACTTTTTTCAAGTCCGTTTTTCCTTGGGAATCAAAACAAAAATTAATACCGTTCCCCTATGACATAATAAAGAAACGCATTCATGGTTATTCATATTTAATTCAATATTTAAGTAAAAGTAAAATTAAATTAAAATTTATAGTAAAATTTAAGACTAATAACTAAATATTTGCTTGGAAAATTGGTTCAACTTTATACCAATGCCTAACATCTGACCAAAGGAGGCGGGTTAAGTTCAAATTCAAATGTATCAAAAGCTAAAATGATAAATTGAAGATAACTCTGGCAAAGGTATTAGCTCATATAGAATCTATGATCAGCATCCATATAACTCGCTGCGATGAGAATGATAGGGAAAAATCAAGAATGTTCTCAGAAAGTCCTTATTTTGTTTTTTTTCCTTTTAGCTGAAACATAGCACGAAATTTGTTTCTCCGCTTCATTCAAGTTAATCCAAAGGAGATAAAGTTTCTGATGTCAGGAATCCGATTCGAATATTTAGATGACCAATTAAGATAGAAACAGGTCGTTTTGGCCAGAAAAGATATCTAAACCGCTAAGGACAAGGTGGTAGGAATGGGTTAGGGACAGCGGAGATATATTTATTGCCCTACTACGGTACCTAAAGTTGAAAGGTTGTCAGTGTCTCATTAAATGAAGAATATTTAAACAACGAAATGCGTGACTGAACAGAAATTCTGTAAGGAATGCGCGTAAAAGTCACATTTACTCTAAATAATCTTTTTGGTAAAATGTGAAACAAGATTCAATTAAAGTTATCCAATCTGTATTCCTTCCTATATAGTCCACCATTTATCGCGTTAGCACACCTTTTCATTTAAATTAATTGATTAAAATTATAATCAGTTATCTGAAAATTTAGTTATGTACAGAAGAGAATATCCCCTTGATTCGAGGATAGGAGAAGAGCAAATATCTTCTTCGAAACATTACAGAAGGGGCCTCACAAGTTCTCTTACAAATGACAGGGATGTAAAATGTGCTTTAATTCATCGCGGAAAGTATGAATAATCACTATCTCAGATTTATGATTATAAGATTAAGGAGAGTCAATGAAATTATTTCGTTCAAACAAATCTTCATAGAAATATCTCCCATAAAAGTCTCAAGGACTTGGTCTTCCACCTTAAAGGCGATATCTGGATACGCTCATGTACTCGTGCCCAAAACTTATCTGGCAGACATTTTAGTATATGACTGTTGAATAGGACAAAATAAAAATGAAATTCATTCTCGTCTATTTTTCTGCATTCACATTCGCTTACTTTTGGTCCGTCCGAATATTATAGAGAATCGCGATCCCTCAATTTGGCTAGGACAGAGGTGGCTACTCTCTCATAGATAATGTCTCTATTTCTTCATATTCTAGTTCATATGCGGAATATAATCTTATCATAATAGCTTTATTATACCTTTCCAGATATTTAACGTAACATTTTAGAAGATGGGTATATTAAAAAGTCACTCATTAAATGAATTATCCAATAAAGGTTGATGTATAATTTTCGCAATTTTAATTAAAAGGATATAGTCAGTAATTCGGGACTTTTCGTTGTTTCCAGAACTGGTAGCAACTTAGGTACGGAACGCTGACAAAGACGGCGTTAGAAGAATTTCTAAACCCTCTAATCTAATAGGTATCATACCAAGGGAAGATGAATATCGATTATTTAATGAAACTTCTGAGATTATTTTCTTTGCTTCTGCTATGGATTGAAACCAAGGTATCAAAAATATTAGCATAGGCTACATCATATATGATACTTTTAATTGTCAACTTTTCTAGGGCTTTGGTACCACTTCTTATCATGCAACCACCTCTTTTGTAGCACGAGGCAAAATTAGTCTAGACGAGCAAAGTTTGCCAACCCTTAACCCAATAAAGTCGCACTCTCCAAGAGAAAACAAAACCCAGATATGAGGAGGAGAGGTTTATGAAACCTTCGCAATCATCGTCCCTTTTTCCGGGAAAGGGTGGAGCACAGGTGGCACGGCAAGTCACCACCCCATCCACCTAAATCTTTCATAAACATAGGCTCTCGAGGGCACAACTCTTCCCTCATATTTTTCCGGTCGCCTCGTGGACATCAAGGATGGTAGCCTCTCTCGCACGCAGGAGTAGATAAAAATCTGAAAGGTGCCTTGCGCTATGTTTACACTTCCGTTGAGTGGGATTCATCACTATAGCTCGCGAGCCAAGAGTCAAAACAGACCAAACGCCGATGAATAAAATTAACACATACGGACGAGATACTGAACGAATAGATCTGCTGTCTATAAAGTATTCAGTGCAATGGCCGGTTGGTACCTCATCCCCTCATAGTTACCAAGAGTTAGTAGAGAGAAGTGAGGCTTACTAGGTAGGATGAGGAGTGGAGTAGTGTTTTCTTGCTTTCCTCACCAAGCCAGCATGGAATAATTGGAGCATGTCCAATGACTCTACGGATAACATTTTTCTTAGCATTCCGTAAAAAGTGGCCTTATTCACAAGTGCTAATATTCGGTCTAAGTAATCAGTGTACTTACTCAGCATCGCTAATATCTCAGTATCTTTCATGTTACCACAGCCATGAAAAATATCGTGTTCAAAGTAAATTAAAAATTAATTTTCTCTATCCAGTACCAAATGACAAATGAAAAATAAAAAGTACTACGAAAAATCTGAAGGAATTACATTTAAAAAAAAACAAAGAAGAAATAAGATGTTTACTTTCCACGGTATTTATTAATGCGAGATTATTAATTCTTCTTCCACTCCCCCTTCCTCTGGTTAACATTTAAGCTGTTGTGTGGAAGCCTCGGTGCCCGATGTTGGTATAAACTTGCACCGAAACCATGGTCGCATTAATACATTCTATGGAAAGTAATCCTCTTATTCCTTCTTAGATTTTTAAAATGGCAAATATTCCATTCATCGGGATGCAATATCAGGAAAGAGTAGGTCACCATCTCTTCAGAATTAATTAAAGCATATTATTAAGGGTTAGTAGTTTACACTATCATTAACAGGGGTACTGACAGAAGGGTGAATAGTGCGACTAAAAAACTAATACTTTCCGATAATAGCCAAAATAATATTTAAACCTCTCATGCACATTAAAGATACATGTAATGTAATATTTGCTATATAATTTATCTTATAAAGCTCTAATAGTGAAAGCCAAAATCAAACTTCCAGAAGTTGCCATAACCCAAAAAAAGAGTACCTAGGTATTAGCCTTAAAAAATCTAATGATCCAATACACAGAGCTAAGATCCTACGATATTGCCGAGTTACTCTTGAAGAATAGAAAAAACTGAAATTGAATACCTTTAATTCAAAAGTCGAACTTACCAACACATAAATTTCATGATAGGTAACTGAAAGAACAATATTTTCTGACACTACTTAGGTATGATGCCGAGTGTTCTCCTAAACATGTTTTACGTCCGTTTTCGACGATGTGTATTCTATTCTTAGTCTCACAATGGCTCATCGGGAGAACTTAACGACTGCGCTCAGCTTCCCACAGGCATTCCCCTTAAAGCTGTTCTATTGGGAGGAGAATCTCGGAGAGACCGCAGTTGTGCAAATATTTAGTTCTGTGAAGAATAAATATAACTTTAATGTTCGTGATGATATAGAACAATGGCTCTTGAATTCGTCGGCCACAACCAAAATCTTCAAATTTCCTATCTACATTTAGGAGCTTCAAATGTTAATGTAGAGAGTCATTATCTACTATTCTTTGTATAATTACTCTACATATAATGAATGATTATATTCTAAATCAATATAATTTCGTCCACCATATCAGAAACAATGATAGAATGTGAAATCATTGCGGATAGATTACATCATCTACGTTATAATATGGCGTATGGTATTATGATGTAGTGTGATTAATGTAAGATAGAGTAAAGTTTAAATATGTAAAATTGCATATCTTTGTACAATAATATAGCACAAGACATCAATTCACTTTCAGTATAGCTATTAAATAATTGTGAACATTTCATTTGAATAAAACACTATTATTAATACGATTACTATCACAAAACTAGATTGGTTCCTCCAAGACTAGATGCAAAAGGCTTCAGGAAACGCAATTGTACCTGATTTATCTAAACCCTGTAGCATGAAATGTTCTGAAAAAAGAAGATTAGGAACAACATTAATATCTTTGAAGTTTTAATTTCTATTCCATC
Source organism: Sympetrum striolatum (assembly GCA_947579665.1). Lineage (NCBI taxonomy): Eukaryota > Metazoa > Arthropoda > Insecta > Odonata > Libellulidae > Sympetrum > Sympetrum striolatum. The sequence continues at coordinate 39,556,186 of OX388346.1, forward strand.
CCAATTTAAATATTTTCATAATATATGATTATGAAAATCATTGTTTGCGCTACCTTGTTCCGATACTTCATATACACTGCCGTTAAAAGTACGTTAATTATCCATTATGGCGCTGACCAGCCTCCTGTAAGTATGATAAAGGCCACATGCTCCTAATCGATCCAGTGAGACGAAATAAAGCCAGCAAAAATCTCATGAAGAATATCGATCTAAGCGGGTCGTCCATTAATTTAATGAACCTCAATGGCTGCAATGCTCTACATCGTTAAGCGTGATTAAACCTCGATAATTTCCCACATAAAGCTACTGAAATGCGCTAATCGGTAACGGTCCTACTGCACAAACGCAAAGCATAATCACTAACACTTTAAATATACTCGTAATCTCATTTTTGTTTGCTCATAAACTCTCTATGCTGGGAGAACGTGGTATTTCCGTTCATTAGCTTATAGTTCTTCATCAATTCATGCATGCGATACACCAAACAACAGATGATTACGTATCTTTAAGCGGAAGTTTCCATGTAACGTATCCAATCGCCAATTCCTAATTCCCGCTCATAGAACAACAGATAAGCTTGTGAGTTTCAACGCTAGAGTCTTCAGACCAAAGCGACGCTGACGGATACAACAGAAAACATGTGTGCGTAGATTCTCACCGGCGCGATCTTCGAATATAGAAATGGGCTAGCCACCAAACTTAAGTAGGTGATTCCTTTGGATATTTCGTATTAAACATTCAATAAATATAATCAGTACTCTTATTGCAATTACATCACACCATTAACTTGGTTGTCAACCTAGGAATAGAGACAACAACGTGGTTTCGTCCTCAAGAAAGCTAATTTGCCTTACTTTGAATCAAAAGAAACTCTTTGTAGTTTCTTATTGAATAAATTTCATATATAAGCATTTCAATATTACTTAAATACTGGTAAATATGAGAAGGAGAGAATATTGCATATCGAGACTTGGTATCCGTTTTAGTAGTAAAATATTTTTCTATCTCATCGATCAAATTGGGATCAAAATGTATGTATCACACTCGGACCCAAAAATAAGATTTCTCATAAGGCACTATTGGTAAACCAGTTTTATTCACAATATTTCGCATTGCCAATGATTTCCTCCCGAGATTCTTTGTATTTCGAAAGCAGTTCATGCACAACACCGCAGTTCATGTTGAGATTTATGAAGAAGTAATTATCATTTGCACTACATGCAATAAATTGTCACGACCATCTGTCGCCACAATCTTGTGAGTTAAAACTCCCTCAAGTTCTTGTACAGGCGCTTCTTACTACATACAATGTGAGAGACCGTTCGATTTTCTTCGATCTGGATAAAATCAGACAAAATAAGCATGCACTAAATAAATAAGCACATTTCTTAGTAATAAGCACAATTTCGTTTTCTAAGATTTTCTCCTTTAAAATAAGCACATTTCTTAGAAATAAGCACGTTATTGCAGCCCTGTGTATATGTCAAGGCCAGCCTTCTCCTTTCCTAGCATAGTAGGCTGTCAACTTCCGAAATAATCGACGACATCCCACTCTCGGAAGCCAATATGAATACATCATGCCTTAATTTAACGCTTCAATTATTATGCATTATTCTCGTGGCCATGAAACGAGCGGTAATCTAGGTCTGACGTTAAAACCATGAGCATAGCGTCTGTGAATCCAAGGACCGAATTTAGGTCACCTTGAAAATATAATGGATTTCCTGAAAAATGTGCAGTCATTTAAAGTTGTTTTCACAACAAAATTGGACTTAATTTACAAGATTTTTGTGGGTGTTTTTTTCCTCGTATATGCTGAGCAAACAAAAACTAAATTATAGACATTATAAAATGAGCTCCAGACCTCGCCCCAACAAAAAGGGAAAGGGTATGAGATTTTTAGCCCGTTATATAAGTATTATTGTTGTATGTTGTATTAAACCAAGCAGAAAAGGGATAAAAAGTTTTGATCTCTACCGAATACAAATAATACCGGAGTTAAATTTAAAGTTGACATTGTTATGTAGTATATACTATTATATTAGCTTAAACTGTTATTAATCATATATTAATCCTTTTTAACGTACATAATTCCTTAGACTTAGCTTCGAAAATCTGTTGTGAATTTAATAAAGAGTTATACTTTTCTAATTATATTTAAATTATATAGATTCGAAAATCAAATCTAGGATCTTATTACTATTAGTGTCCAAGAATTTAAGCCACATATTTCAAGGCCTCATACAGTCAGCTTTATTTTCACTTTTATCTTGATACCAACATTTTTTTAAAAGGAAGCTTTCTCATGACCCTTCATAAATAAAACTTATTTTCTCAAGATAATGTAAGAATTAGTTAGTAATTATTCATTTAAATTTTTATTTATTGGAAATAATAGGTCTTGTGGAAGGTAATGATTATTGATCATTCAAATATCAATTTTACATTATATAGGTAGATTTACTGAGAGAAAATGCGGAAAGATAATTCCTAAACTTAAATTGTTCCCCCATTTCTTATAGACGTAGCTGTACACATTTTCATTTAAGGTATAATTTAACTGAACTTTGAATCAGCTTAGAGTGTCATTGTTTACGAGTGATAACTTCCATCAGCAGCTAATGTCGTAAATTCAAAGAAACCAAAGAGTCATTCTAACGCTATTTGAACATTTACTGAGGCGCAGTTTAGAGGTGTGAATTGCCCAATGAATTTTCCGAGGAAGATATGTTTCAGAAAATTTCGACCGTTTACGTTAATATACGTCTTAAAATTGGAGATATTACAATTTTCCTATTAAACGGAAAATTCCTACTAATAATATTTTTTAACTAATATATAATTTTTTTGTGGTTGAATTAAGCATTTAAGATAAATATCATGGAGGGGTCCAGAGATACTGCGGAATCATAACCTGATGTAAAGTCATCAACGTAAGGGCAGGCTAGATCCTGAAACCTTCCACCTTCTCAAAAATGATCTTCTGTTCTGCAATATTGTTTAGATTGGCTACTTTCTCGTATTAGTAATGAGTATAAGAACGTTTGACATTATATTTCGATAAATGTTCATGCATCTCCTTTACCCGAATATTTAATCCTGTTGGATCCAGCTTCTTTCTTCACTAAACCAGATTTCTATAAATGGAATTAATAAATACGAATGCAGAAGAATTATGCCACGAATAACACTTTTATTACATTTAATAGGGTGTAAAAAGGATGAATACCACATTTATTTTGATTGATGTACACATAGGCCTAAGGCCTGCTTGGCCGTAATTTTTCCACAAAAAAACACAGCTGAAATACTGATCGCATTTGCAGCACGAGACCGAAGTTTTTTCAAATTGCTCCCAATTCGTCATGAATACTCTGCGGTTGATTTTAACGGATTCGAATAGTATTTCCTCTTTCTTCATTCCTCCTTTCAAATATGAATGTCGATTCTCTATTATATTTTCAAAATAAAAATATAACTTCCGAAACGATACGTCCAAAAATTACATCTCTTGTGAAAGTCATAAGAACTAAAATGCCTAAATGCCAAACTGAACATCTTTTCATTATCCCGAGCTGGACAAAAAATTAGAAGATGATGACACACTGTAAGGCAACCGTGGAACGAAGACAGACAGCATTAGTTTGCAATAAGTTTAAGTATGAGCGATAAGAACTCATAATGAAATGCTTCATACCCGAAAGCGGAGCACTTAAGGTCTGCAGACTAATTCAGCGGACGAAATTCTGCTTCTCACGCGCTGGAGGGAGGAAACGCATTAATATCCTTAAGAGTGCATCACATTTTGATTGAGAAGCATGAATGTCTCGACTTAGCTCGCTTTTATGTTATTAGTATTTTTAAAGGCCCAATCTCAGCCCTACTCCTAGTAGCCTTCTTCTGTACACCAAAGTATTATAATAATATTAAATAAAACAGTTACGTTTATGTCATGAACGTATGTACCACTTATTAAGTATGAAATACCGTACATTTCCGCAGATAAGACGATAGTTGAGTCATATGAAAGGCCCCAAAAATTCGGGGTCGTCTTATAGGACAGATACAAAAACAATTACTACGGGTGTTTTCAGCAATCGAAATGCAGTGCTGTTAGATAAAAGAAAATAAAATATATTCATTCAAAAAAATACAAATTGGACGAAATTCCATGTAGCATTTTTACTGGATGTTACAAAGGAGGAACGAAATAAGCGAGCTCTTCAAACGCCGTAATCGCAAAGAAAGCGGTGTTTTGATCCTCAACTTATTCGCACACAATTAGGAAAGTTTTAGGATTGTAGTAAAAGTTTTATGAGATGACCACTGCAAGAAATGCACGAAAATGTAACTCACTGACGATGCACTTGATGAACCAACCCCTTCTTCAGGAATCTGTCCACCTCTTTCATAGAATTATGACGGAATTATATGATTAATGCGAAGCATGGAATGAGAAATGTAATAGGTATCACACCATTGTTTATTCCAAGATGATTTCTGAATTACCTAATGTTGAAACGAGAAAAATTTGACGAAAATTCATATCTAGCCTTATCTGAGGGTCATCTTATCTGCAGAATTATAAGATACGAGTAAAATGTAGCTTGCATACTGCAAGCAGATCGACAACACTAATTTCAAGTCGGCATCATATCGGGACGGTCCTCAAAATAAAAAAAAAGGATTGAAAATATTCTTTAAATTCGCTGCAAGTTATTCGTCCGGCATCGAACCCTGGTCTTTTTGGTGATACACACTATGCAGCACAACAGAATTTCTCCATCTCTAACTGTGTGTGAAAATTAAAGCAAAAATATTGGGCGCAGCTGCCTCAAACGACGCTCTACTTTTCACATATATTCCTTATGTGAGAAATTGTAATGTGCTCTGGCATCGAACCCAGGAACAGCATGGTCTGATCAAATATTTTTTCTTATACCAAGTCTTAATATACATCTTCCATCTAAGCAAGAGCTCCCAATCATTTAGATAAGTGCATGAAAAATATCATGAAATACAATCCCAATGTGTTTTATATGGCAGATATATTTACCTCCTGGGATCGAACCCGGGTCTTTTTGCTAATATTTTATATGCTGCACAATAGAAGATCACCATCTCTAACTATGTGTAAAAATTCAAGCAGAAATATTTTGTGCAACTGCCTCGAACGACATCCTACTTTTTCCATATATTCCTTATGTAAGAAATTTTAATGTGCTCTGGCATCGAACCCAGAAACAGTACGGTCTTATACAATTTTTTTCTAAAACCGATTCTGAATATACATCTTCTACCAAAGCAAGCACTTCCAATCATTTCAATTAGTTCATCAAAAAATAATGAAAAACTAACCCAATATATTTTAAACGGGAGACATATTTACCGCCTGGCTTTGAACCCGGGTCTTTCTGGTAATATTTCGTATGCAACACAATAGAAAATCACCATCTCTAACTATGTGTGAAAACTCAAGCAGAAATATAGGCTACAACTGCCTCAAACGACATCCTACTTTTCCCTTATATTCCTTATGAGAGAAAAGTTATTGCGCTCTGGCATCGAACCCAGTAACATTACGGTCTTAAAAAATATTTTTCTTAAACTTATTCTTACCATGCATTTTCTAGACAAGCACAAACATCCTGTCATTTCGATAAGTGTATCAAAAAAATATTGAAAAACTACTCCCATGTATTTTAAAGGGCGGATATTTGCATCGTCCTAGCATCGAACCCAGGATATTTTTTGTAAAAGTCATTGATGTTTTTCATAGACCAAGACCATAAATATAGGCTCCTAGAGTTTTGATTCTCTACCTATCCGAGAAGTATTTTTTAAAAATTCCCGAAAATCACGGCAATGCATTTAAACGGGAAAAATCGGGACTTTGGGGTCCTCTGGAATCGAACCTATGACACTGAGGATCAAAGTCGCTTTTTTACTGCGGGTTTCACGTTATGGCCAATACGTCATAAAAATTTCAAGTTAATGACGCTTGTGGTTTAGCCTGTGAATTAGTATCCTATCTATATACCTATATAGCTATATATATGAATGAATCCGGAGAAGCATCTATATATAATAGATATTTGGTCAAATTTTAACAGCATATAATTTTATAATGACTACTCTACTAGTGATTATTCTGAAAATGAAAGAAAACCTCATTTTCGCTCTTAATGGAAAAAATTAAAAATCGGTATGATGGCTTCCCTCTAAGAATTAGGGTTGGGCAATCATTTAGTCGTTTCCTCCAAAAAATTTGTAAGTACAAGCTTGACTCAGGTGAAAGGATTCTAGATTAACACTCTAAAGCGATCAGAGCATGGTGTTTCCTGCCGGAAAGATTATATGTGTCGTAGTGTAAAACCATTAGGAAAGCAGATTCCGATCGATTAGAACGGGTTTCCCCTATGGCATTAGAGACAGCGAGAGGATTACCAATGGCTGCTTTCAAATTTTACTCTTCACCGCTTGATAGGTATTTCCAAGGTTATTTTCAGTGTCATATATATGAACAGATATAGGAAACTCCCTAAGTCCTGAATATATCAAGGTTTACGTTTATATATTTTAAATTAATACCGAAATTTACTACTTCCTGTTCACAATTCTCTTTCCTTTGAAAATAAACAAACTTATAGTTGCTATGAAGATTTTTTTAGATCTCTTTGATATATTACTTATTGGCTACTTCTGTAATTTTCCAGATCAATTTAGAGCAAAGTTTACACTAACAAAAGTCAAGATATATCACCGATTCTTCCGTCAGAAGCATATCGGTGTCAAGACCTTCTGAATGTTAGCAGCTATAATATAGCAATGTTCATGCGGAGATAACCCTCGGCGAAGAGAAAAGAAACCTACAGAATATCCTCACATATATCCAGAGGCAAAACCCGATGACGATATCATCGCTATTGAGATGTACATGGGAAGTTCTTAAAAGATCTGAGCCTTTCTGTTTTCTCCGAATACCGGTGAAGGTGAGGAACGCGACTAGGACGGTAGTTGGAGATTTTATTCCTCTAAATCATTACTTCAGTAGTAGTACTACCTAATGAGGGTATAATAATTCATTGTTATTGTTAAATTTTATGTAGAAAATGAAAAAAATCCTATTGAAAGTTTGATAGCTAACCACAAAAACTACAATAAAATAATAATAATAGCATCTTTTTTCATGGGTGATTTTAGCCTTTTTTAGACCATTCTTCTAATTAACCCCCTTCTTTATTTTTTATATTCCTTTACAAATAAACACATGATACACACAACACACACATACAACCATTCCCAAACAGGAAAAATCCGATTAGCCGGGATTCGAACCCGGGACCGTGAGATTGGACCGTTGATGCGTTAGCACGCTTGCACCGGCCGTGGTGGCGGAGTGGTTAAAAGGCCTCCGTTGTAGAAAATGTGAGAAAACCAACCCTTTACTTTGAATAAGATGCAATGGATTAATTGGATACGGAGGTCAATAGGGCTGAAATAAAATTTTCGTCTCAATCTTGGTTACTTCTTACTTACATAATTGATAGCAGAATAATGACTTGGGTGAATAGAGAGGGTCAAATTAAGAAATTGCTTTGTAAGAGGCACTCTTTCTGCTTCTAAATCAATACTGAATAATCTGTAATTTTTAAAGATATTCTGCAACCTCAAATCTTAGAACTATTCGACCTCTTAACGCAGAGAAAATTTCATTTCATAGCTAACATAAATGGTTTTATGTGATTTACTTTCATGCACCATTTCCTTGGAAACGCGCAAGACTCTCAAGCTCTCATAAAATGAATGTTAACTTGCACTGACATCGTGTTTATTCATGTAATACCATCCGTCTTAATAGATTAATTAAAAGTAGGTCATTGAATGGAGTCATGATAATAGGGAGTATTATAGTTCTCCAATCAACGTGTGAAAGGGAACGCAAAGGATTGTAGTTACAGTTAAAATTGTCCTTTTTTACTTTTAATAAAGAGCAGGAAAACTGTTTATCGTTAACAACCCAGAGATATCGCATCAAATTATTATCATTACGCCACCTGCATTCCCACGAAGGAAGGAAAATGGTTTCAGCTAGCTTACAGTCTGTATTACGCTCGATTATTTTCCCCTGTAAATGTCTTCAAGTCTCGCTTGCCTCATGTCAAACAATTATTCTTCGAGAATATGAAATAGATGTGGTTGGAATTTTCCTTACAATTATTGAAATTCTGCAGGAAAAAGTAAACAGTAAACAGCACTATATATAAGATATGGTGAATATTACAAATAGGAATATTGCCTCTGAAAACTTCAAGTTATAATAAATCAAAGATATGTTAAACACGCAATCAAGTAGTGAAAATTAGTGCGCAAAGTAGTAGTTAAATAATCTTTTAATACAATTCTCAACGAGTGTAAAATGGAATTTGTCGAGACATTACAACAGCATACCTCTTGCTATTGCATACAGAGTACATTCATATGGTAAGCATTCCTCCCTCCTCTACTATTAAAAAGTTCAATTAGCAATAAGCAATACACATTAATAATGAATAGTAATACCTTGTTTCATCTCGTTACCTTCGTTGTACGGATTTACCACATTTCTCCAAGCTTAACAGTCATATTTCTCGTCCTAACGTTATTATTAAAATGCATAAGGCTTCTATGCTCTTGAACAGAAAATTGATTCATTTTTAAGCCAAGAAATGCCACCTATTTGAGTAAGATTGACAAGAAAAAATATGGAGCGAATAAAACAGGAGAAGCAATCAAGGGCAGCTAAATTCTCTTATAGAGATGTTTAACTGCTTAACTGGCTTTTGAAACGTTTTTTATTGACTCAAGCGTTTTATTTTAATGGGAATATTTAGGATTAAGCCATCTACTGGAAAGATAACGTGTTTCTACAAAATTTATACCCATATCAAAGCGAGTAAGGTTAGCTGTTGTGGTTTTAGAATTCAGAGAGAGCTGCGTCAAGAATTTAGGCGGTTTCCTCCTCTGAAATCCTGATATTTTAAACGTTTTAATCTTAAAATGGCTAGAAAGAGAAAATGATAATAATATTTATCAGACGTGAGCCATATCTTTATATCCAAATATATCCAGAAACCGATATGATTAACTCTATCATGGTTTGCTTTTAAAAAAATCTGATGTGGCCAGCACATGACTTTCTCCATATATAAGATGTAAATATTTATCTACGACAGTATTTTCGAGCTCTATATTCAATCTAAACTTGGAAGATAAGTGATTAATTTATATCATATTATATATTACGTCACAAACATAATAAATAATGTTTTTCGGGATGTACTCGATTAAAAACTATGAAATGGGCTTTCGCCCACAGCACCCAGAGCGATCACAAAGTACATAATCGGCATCTTCCGGTTTATCAGTATTTCATGAATATCTCCTAAACAATCAGTTTAACAAAAATATATTTCTTACAATATTTATAGTAAATTTTATTTTATAAAACTATTATAAATAATAGTATATACCTAAATATCATATTTATGGAGATATTTTGAAAACCGGAAATGAGCTTTGAAGAATGAAGCTCGACTTCCGGTAAACCGATTTGCTCCAAAAACTAATTAACTCTAACGACACCAACCAAAGTACTATATATGAAATTTGGTGTTGATTCAACAATTAGTTTTCATGTAAGAGCGCCCACAAAGTACACAATCAGCTACTTCCGGTTTATCAGTATTTCACGAATAACTCCTATAAAACCGGTGATACAAAAATATGTTAAATACAAAAGTTATAGTAAAAGACATTATCTATAATTTTTATAAGTAATACAATATACCTATATATCACATTTATGGAGTTATTTTGAAAACCGGAAATGAGCTTTGATGAATGAAGCTCGACTTCCGGTTAACCGATTTACTCCAAAAACTAATCAACTCTGACAGCACACACCACAGTTCTATATATGAAGTTTGGTATTGATACGACTAATAGTTTTTACGTTAGAGCGCCCACAAGCACAGACACACACACACACACACACACAAACATACACACAGACATGGTTCCAAAAATGGTTAAAACGTGTTCTAGGGACCCCAAAACGTGTATTTCCGTTGAAATCTCAAAGTCGATTTTTTTCATGAAAACAATACTTTCTCTATACTATGTATGTAGAGAAAGTAATAAATTAATGCTATTTTAACGATCAATCTATTGACCAAAAACGTTTCCAAGTTTAGAATTTTAAATTCAATATGTAACTTCAAGAATAATCTACAAAATGAAAATTAACTTTTAGAGTGAATCTATTGTTTTATAATTAAACTAGTAAATGGGTGCTTGCAAACTGCAAGCAAAGAAAATTATGAAGGGATATGTGTCTTTTTAATTATACTACTGTCAATCGTATACCTAATTTTCAAATATGAGATCGAGTTTCATCTAATAATATAATAATTATTTCGAAAGCCTTTCACGTTTAATTGAGACGGGAGTTTTGCAGTTGAGACCTTAAAGAATACGCATACGTAAAATTTAATTAAGGAAATACGCCAAACAAAGTTAAGAAATAATAAAAATCTTCGTAAGATAAAAATGCGAGAAATTGATAGAGGATTCGTTACTTGTAGTACTCGGTTCAGTGCAAGGCATACTTCAATTGAATTCTATGTACGTTAAATGGCGTCTAAAGCGGCACAATGAGCTCCGTTTCTAATTAAATAAAAAAATAGAAATTAGGTAACGTAGCCGAATAATTTTGAAGAATGTAGAAAAAGAAGTTTAATTAAAAGCCCGTATGGAGATGTTGGGAAAATAATTTGCATACGATGTTAAACGTAGAAATTGTTTTACTAACAAAAATTATCCAGCAAACACGTACAACAACATAATCCGAAGGTCGTTCAAGGTTTTAGGACGTCCCTCTTTGGATTTCGAAGGCCTTCTACGCTTATTTAATACGGGAGATTTGAAGTTGAGTCTTTAATGAATATGCATTCGTAAAATTAAATTAAGGAAATACGCCAATCAAGGCAAAGTTAGAATAAAAATCTGCATAAGATAAAAATGCGGAAAATAAATAGACGATTACCTGTGTAGTATTCGGTTCAGTGCAAGACATGATGCAATTGAATCCTATGTTCATTAAATGGCGTCTACCACGACAATGAGCTCTGTTTCTAATTACATAAAAAAACAAATATGCTACAGACAACGTATCTATGTAAATAATTTTGAAAAACGTAGAAAAAGAACTTAATTCTAAAGCCCGTTTGCAGAATATGGAAAAATAATTTGAGGTGAATACAATAGAAAAGAGTAAACATAGTAAGCATATATTTTTAATCGCAGAAATTGTTTTACTTACGAAGAATCATCCAGCTAATACGTAGAAAAACGTAATCCAAAGGTCGTTCAAGGAAATCAGCGTATTTTATGAGTAGATTTTTGTTGTAAAGAAGATACATAATAGGCATACAATAAAAAGCACAATTTTCACACACGAAAGGCAATCCACGATATACGTATAATCCTAACATCGTTCAAGGATATAATTTTATTTCCTGTGTAGATATTTGTTGTTCATTTAAATGAAAGTTACATTTTCTTGATATTCAGTTAAATATCTCGGGATCAAGTTAAATATCTCGGGATCAACATTACTAATAACTTAAATTGGAGCACGCATATTCGAAAAATCTGCGGCAAAGCAAGTAAAAGGCTTGGCTTTGTAAAGCGTATTGTCGGTAAATGCGACGAAAAGGTGAGAGAGCGATGCTATTTTACCTTGGTCAGACCCCTTCTGGAATATGCGGCAAGTATATGGGATCCGGCGGTTGAAACGTGTACTCGCGAACTCGAGAAAGTGCAGCGTAAAGCGGTTCGTTTTGTTAAGAAATGCTACGATAAAAAGGCAAGCGTTACAAAAATGCTCTCAGACGTAGGTTGGGAATCCTTGAAAGAAAGGAGATTGGAAGCTAGGCTGCGATTGCTTAATAAATTCAGGGAAACTACATTTTCCAAAGATACAATCGGTATCATGCAACCCCCCTGCTACGTCGGTTGATCCGATAATGACCGTAAGTTAAGAGAAATAGATGCTAGGACGAATCGTTTTAGAGATTCATTCTTTCCGCGAACAATACGTGACAATAATCGAATAAGGAAGTAATTTAGATTCAACTGGTGTTTACACCCCCTGCAACACGCCGAAAGGCGGCTTGTAGGGTATTAATGTAGATGTAGATGTAGATGTCATTTATAATATGGTTCTTCAAGAAAGGCGGGCAGCAACGGGTTTGGCTGCCCGTATGAGCTTTTCGGTTACAATGTATCACAATGTATGTAGTATGAAATTGAGGCATACGCCTCCCAAAAGGAACATCATCTAAAGAAGCCACACTATGAGGTGGCACGCGAGACAGGACGCAGGAGCTTATCTGTCGATCTTAAGAGAAACTAAGGGCAAAATACCAAACACACCGGGTGCGGTGAGAAAGTGGTCACTGTGCTAGGACTCCAACACCAAGGTACGAATTCCGGCTAGCAAGATTTTTCTGGCTATAGAATGGTTGAGTGTCTTTGTTAATAGTATTAGTTATTGGAATGGTGGTAATTGGGATCTTCCTGCTTTCATCAGAGAAGTTATGAATATTGTTATTAATTATAACGCCATAAAGTAGGAATCGGAAACGGCCATTGCAAAGGAAATTTTTAGACATAATTTATTATACGATAAATGCATTGGGTTAAGTGAGAATGAAGTGAAATACTACTATACTAAACTATAGCGATTTTGATGCTAATGATTCGTATTGTTTGCAGTTATATTATTTCTAAATAATATCGTTAAAACTATTAATTTTCATTAATATTCTGATAGTAATATTTTAGGATGATGTAAATTTCAGTTGTACTTACTTTTACTCAGGCATAGGTAGACTTGGTCCGGTATAATACGTACTTCATCAGTAATTAATGAGTATATTTCATCGAAATTGCTTTCTTATCCCCCTTATATAGATTCAGTGTAGACTTTTCAATTTAATCCTCGAATAATCTCACTACTTACATGACTTTTCCGAATATCTACGTTTATAAATGGTCTCGTATTCTCTACATAAACTTATGTTATCACAGTATGTATTCCCGAATAATTCATTGACCGTGCAGATATTCGCTGTCCATTTTGATGAAAGTAACATTTTTCAACCTTCAGGCATAACATATATGGAAAGAAAATTTTTGTTAATTATACCACTGTCTATTGTATGCATAATTTTCAAATAAGTGAGATCGATATTCGCCAAATAATATGATAGTAAAATAATTATTTCTAAAGCCTTTCGCGTTTATGTGATACGGGAGTCTTTAATGAATACGCATTCGTAAAATTAAATTAAAGAAATACGCCAAACAAAGTAAAGTCAGAATAAAAATCTGCATAAGATAAAAATGCGGAAAATAAATAGACGATTACCTGTGTAGTATGTGGTTGAGTGCAAGACATTCTGCAAAATAATCCTATATTCATGAAATGGTGTCTACTACGACAATGAGCTCCGTTTCTAATTAAATAAACAAATAGACAATAGGCAACGTAATTATGTAAATAGTTTTAAAGAACGTAGAAAAAGAACTTTATTCTAAAGTCCGTTTGGAGAAGATGGGAAAATAATATTCATACAATAATACATGCAAAAATTGTTTTTACTAACCAAGAATTATCCAGCGTAGAACAACGAAATCAGAAGGTCGTTGAAGGAAATCAGTGTATTTTATGAGTATATTTCTGTTTTTTTTATTTTGATGAATGTTGAATTACGTAATATATTACGAACTAATTGTGTACTACGTATTAATTAAAGAAACGTAGAAAAATAACTTAATTTTAAATTATCTTTGGAAAGGATGACAGAATAATTATATGTAATTAAAATAGAAAAGAATAAACATAATAGGCATAAAATTAAAAGAACAGAAACTCACACACACGAAAAGCAATCCACCATATGCGTAAACCAACGATATCCTTAGATAGTTCAATAATACCATGTATTTCCTGATTAGATATTTGTTGTTCATTTAGATGAGAGTTCAGTATATGATAAATGTATTTGGTTAAGTGAGCTATGAATTATAATATATTAATAAATTATATTGTTCGCGAAACTAATGATTCGTAATGCTTACAGTTATGTTATTTCTAAAGATTGTCGTTAAACCTTTTAATTTACATTAATATCCCTATTTATTAATTTATATTCGTATCTATGTACTTCATTCTAGAATAATCTCACTACTTACATGACTTTTACGATTATCTTCGTTGTTAATGGTCTCGTATTCTCTACATAAACTTATGTTATCACAGCATGCATTCACGATTGATTCATTGACCGTGCAGATATCCACTGTCTATTTTGACGAAATTTACATTTTTCAGCATTCAGTAATAACATGTATCGAAAGAAAGATTTAAAATAATTAAAAATGCATCAAACCTTTATCATGGCGTATGAAAATAGGATCGTAAACAAACTTGTTTTCGATTCAAACAATGGTTGTTGCCATAGATTTAATTTTCAAAATGAGGAGAAAAAAACGTAAAAAATTGGCGTTCAAACTAAGATTTTGCGAATTTCGTGCAGGAATGTTAAAATCGGTCGCAAGAAAAGTAAACTTTGATCTTTTAGACGTAATACAGACCAAGTCCTACTGCTTTACGATTAATTTTTCATAATTTAATTAACGAAAGAAATTTGCTCTTCATGGCCATTTTCCGTTTTTCCCGTTTAAATACATTGAAAAATATAATCGTCCCTGGGCTCAATTCTAGGACAAAATCTGGGAATTTTCGATTTTTTCCCAACTCGACTGTCAATTATGAATCTCTTCTGAAAATTTCAGCCTTCCAGCTCGATTAGAAATGCCCAGGAATTTGTATGAATGAGTCGGATTTGCAGCTTTATATATAGTAATATCTTCTTTCCAATATTGCCTTTATTATCTGTATTTTCATATTCTGCTTTTCTCAGAAGCATTTGGTTTGATTTGGAAGTAATAGGGTAAAATTACGTGTGGCATTCTTATCATTAACATTCATAGTAACAATGCTTAATAGGAATCCTGGTTGAAATCTATCACAAATAACGTAATTCTTGCGAGAAAACAGGAAGGATATGCAAAATATTAGCACTTGAGTACATTCCTAGATGTCAATTGATTCTTGATTGGGATATAAAGAGAAGACAATAAAAAGAGAAAGATGTAACCCGCGAGACTTTTACTACATTGAAGATGTAGATAATTAAAGCTCTTGACAATGATTCAAAGGAGAAAATGAAAAAAGTATTCTTCGAATAATTTCATAGCATGGTAGAGGATCTCAAAGTGTAGGTTGAGAAGAGATTAAAATATTTTGAATAATAGCGTAATAAGATATTGGATAAGAGCACGGAAGAGATAAAATATTCTTTAGAAAAAAGATGTCCATTACAAAATCTGTAAAAACAGAAGGGTAAAATAAGTCTTGAAGAACCCTTCAAATCTTGAGCAAATAAAAATGAGCAAAAGTATACCAAAATAAACATAGCCTGGAAAGATTAAATCAGGAAAAAAACAATTTACAGGCTGAATAAAGGTCGAGATGCTTAATAATTATTAATTTTATGAGAGCATTGATATATCCATAATAATATGATCCAAAAATATTGAATTTAAAGAAGTCATCAACAGCAGTAAACCTTTTGACCAATTAAGACTTATATACTGTTCCTGGCGGTTAGAAGGTTGCTCTTCCGATGGTCAGCTGATAGGAAGCATTCTCGGGTTGACAACTGGGTCAATTCTTCATAGATGCTCGACGTTTCGGTCGTTCACTCAACGGCCATCTTCAGGACTATGATGACGGGTGCCAGAACACTGCCTTTTACGGGAAACAGAAGGCTTCATTCCCATACATAAAGAATTTACTCGGTTTTCTACCCAAGAATGTCTTCTGTCAGCACTTGAAAATGATCTGAGGAATGTATTCTCTCCTTGTGTTTGTGGAATGATCGTAATGCTATCTTCTCAACAATTATGAATCAACAAAAATTCAACCCTCCAAATATACTTCCCCTATAAGTATCACGATGAATTCTATGTTGAGTTTCGTTGTAAACTAAAGCGATGTCACACCTTATATCTCTTAGGTAAACATTCCAATTAAATTAAACCTAAACTGTTCAAGATCGAGTTAGTAGGATCTAGTCGTGTCAAATATATTCCTTTGGAAATTGCTGAGTTATTTTATTTGTTAGGTATTCATTCACACTTCATGATTAGAGATGTCCATATTTAGACATTTATGATCCAAATTTTTATCCATTTTTCGATAAAATAGTCGCTGAAGGTACAAATGAGTATAGTTGATTTATTTTTGCGTTTCATCTAAGCCGCGAAAAATTCGTTTAGCCCAACTCCACGTAAAACATATTTTCATAAGTGCCGCAATATATGTATATGCTGATGTAATTCGGCAAATAAAATAAACGTAATGATTATGAAAAGTCTTCAAAATTAAATTTAACTTCGCCAACAGAATTGAGAATGGCGCGGCATGGTAGTTTAGAGATAAGAATACCTGCCTGGAAAGTGGATAACCTGGGTTCGAATACCAGTCATCTCTCTATTTTTCATTTCCCGTTTAATATTATGACAAGTATATAGACCTATATCTCTGCTATTCGAGATGAAATGGAATAATCCCTTGGTATAACCTTTCAACAGCTCTACACTTCCGCTTATAAATAATAACTTCCTAAATAATTTTCTTACTCTTGACGCCAAATACGAAAGGCGTCACTCAACAAATAATGGTGATGAACATATATTTAAGCC
The DNA here is from genome assembly GCA_947579665.1 of Sympetrum striolatum. Classification (NCBI taxonomy): domain Eukaryota; kingdom Metazoa; phylum Arthropoda; class Insecta; order Odonata; family Libellulidae; genus Sympetrum; species Sympetrum striolatum. The sequence continues at coordinate 39,573,064 of OX388346.1, forward strand.
TTTTTTTCCCTTTTATCCCCCAAACAGGTACGCACAGTGGGCTGAAATCGAAAAAACCCGGACATCGGGTCAACAATAGATTGTTTGAGTGCGGAATTTGAAACTTCGCATAGTAAATGCAAAAAGATTGACTTTTATGTTTCCGTTCGTCGGTTTTTAATATTGCCAGGCGTCAAAAAGATACAGGGGGTCAAACTTGAGAAATTTTCACAGAAGATTAGTCTTTCGGATTTTTCGGAGAAACATTCAAGTTCGTTGATTTATAGAGACTTTCGAAAGAAACTGTTGGAAAAATCGAAGATGCAGTTATCTAGTATAACTCTTTATCTCTTGATTCGTTGAAAGTTTTACGCTCAAAGATGGGTCTTTGCTCAAAAGCAACAAAATGGCACTCTTTTTTCGGCCAATTTTCGAGATAAAGTAAGGTAAACAACTAGGTAAACGGCGATTGATTACCAAGTGTCTTATATCACGTCAATCTACAAGGCTTCTAGATATGGAATCTGAAGTAACTGTTTCAATTCACCGGCTACCCTGGGATTGCGGTTGATTTTTCGGACCTATATTTCCGCTATGCGAGAGGTACAACCATTAGTACAGCCGTTCAATAGCTCTACACTTCCACTTATGAATAATAACTTCCTACTAATTTAATATGTATAAATTTATAGGAATAATTCTCTTACTTTTGACGCCAAACACGAAAGGCGTCCCTAAAAAAATAAATGGCGATTTTTTCCCTTTTTTCCCCAAACAGGTAATTTCGGTGCAAGATGTTGGTGCTCGGGGTCTCTGGTCTGGTGGTATTCTACCTATCCGTGATGGCAATCGGCATTTGGGCGGGAAGCAAGAGGGGGACAGGGGTTTCTGGGGCGGACCTAGAGGGAGCGCTTTTGGCCGGACGAGCTCTCAACTTTCCCGTGGGCGTGGTCACGCTCGTCGGTGAGTCAATCTGCACAAAGCGGAGAGGTGTGAGGCAGAATTTCTAATGAGCCTCTTAAGGCTATTGCGCCTTTTCATTTATTCACGGAGATTTCCCTATTTCCTCCTAGACTCAGCTAAATTTACTTCCCGAGAAACGTTTGAATCAATTTGAAAATATGATACTCTTTGAGAAACAACGTAATGAGGAAACCACGGTCACAATGATTCATAATGAGTCTCCTATGCTTACATACACTACTACGTTCAAAAGTTCTCGGACTTGATTTTTCCCGCGAAATCGCCGAGCAGGAGGTATGTAAAATTCTGGCGGTAGGTGGTAGATAGCTGTTCCCACAACATGATAGAATAGAACTTTTTGAATATAGTTGTACTTTGACATTCACAGAGAAGCTGCTTTTATAGATAAGAAAGTCATTAACCGGTTATAAAAATACAAGTTTAGCTATTGTTGGTTCTAATTACATTAATGGTCGATTCGAAAAAAATAATTCAGTTAAATTCTGCTGGTAGATAGCGCCATATATTTTTAGTACAGCTACCTACCACCTTCCTATCTACCTCCAGAATGTTACATTTCTCCTGCTCGGCGTTTTTGCAGGAAAAAAATAAGTTCGGGAACTTTACGAATGTAGTTGTATCTCCTTGATCACCTTCTATATTTCCCGGATGTAAAATTCAATAAATCACTTTTAGGCCTATCAGAGACGAAACAATTACCCTCTCATTTATCATTCTACGATACCTTCGAGCTTATTTCAAACCAATGTTATTTAAAGCAGCCTTCCTTTTTCTCGACAGCTACATGGGTGGGAGCCGCATTCATCGGAGGTATACCGGAAGCCGTGTACGAAAGAGGCATTATATGGTGCCAAATACCCATTGGATACTGTTTAAGCTTCTTAATAGGTAAGTTTATAATCGGATACTACCATAAAGGTTTAGCTCGTATCCGATTCCTTTTCAATGTAACTATACAGTATACCCAAAGTGTGAAATCTTCTACCATGCTTCAATACCTTGTAACTAATAGATTTTAGTATCTCTGGCAGTACTACGTTGAAAGATGTTAAGAAATCATAAAACAAACTTAGTAGACCCACAAAATAAAAGTTTTAATACCAGTTTCAGCTGCAAGCCATCATGAGGTCTGTTGATGATAATTCACCTAGTAACTAATTTAAAATGTTAAGGATGTCTTTTCTAAACTGTACATACATAATAAGTAGAATTATTACTGAGTTGAATGAACCGTTTTGTTTTCTGCAGTTCTTCGAATAAATTATTTTCGCAAAAAGTGATCCAATTTAGGGGAGTTAGAATGAAATCGAATGTAGTAAATTAAAAACAAAACAAATCGCTTATGTAGTTTCCAACTTTTACATCTATATCTTCATGTAAGGACTCTGTTTTTCGGAGCAAAATTAATTTTTTTTTTTCACTTTTTAAATAAATAATAAATCGTTTCAAGCAATAGTACAGCCGTATTTTTAAAATTATTTTTTTCTTATCTGTCTATCGGTAGTAGTATTGAGAAAAGTGCTTCGACAGCTGAGGTAACTTTGCAGTCATGGGCTCCCACCGGGAATCGAACCTGGGGCAACTTCCACAAAGGGTGAACCTACAATTTGCTATTTGTTAGCCATATTATTTCAACGATTGAGTAGGGCATTAGAGTTTCATCGGCCACATTGTACTATCACTATTACATAAAAGTAGATAAAAAGGTATTATTGGCAGCGAATCATAATAATTGTAACCAACATTTCTTTTTTCTTAGATTCGATAGGTTGCCGTGCACTGAAATTTCTTGCATGACACAAATAATTTCACTTTCGTTTAATACCTTTCACTTTCATTCAATTCAACAGGTTTTTCCGTAGCTAGATATTGAGAAAAAGAATCACATTGCATTCGAATGAATGGTGGTGTTTGGATGACTTAGGAAAAGGAATGTTTTCCTTTCGATTCCCTGGAGATGTAGTGCAACCTGACACTTTAAAATCAATGATTTCCTTAAAAGTAAATTATGGTGGCTTTATCCAGAATACTATGAATTCTGTGCGTCAATGCGTGGGAAATTCCCGTCCCTCGAGTTGCGGCAAGAACACATTACCTAATTGCGCATGTGATCATTTATCTACGATTCATTTGTTTGAAACAACGGAAATTTACATGGAAAATTTTACTTTACGCAATTTTCAACATGATCAGACTTAAAGTAAACCAAATCATCCGCGTTGTAATTAGATACATCTTTTATCTCAGAATTTCACAAAACGTTGCACGCTTTATGAAATTGTACGTAATTAATGGGATTGAATGCTAATCAGTTCGTTTAAGAAAACTGGAGTTCGACTTTTATTAGTCACGAACCGGAATTACCTTTCTCCATACAATTGCGACTAAAATATATTCTTTAAATAATATAAGCGAAAGACTACGATTTGCAGAAATCGAGTTGAATAGAAGGAGAGGGTCTATTTCCATTACATCAGAAAGCTGCCATTTAAAGGGAAATAATTATGTTGAGGTTGTATATTATTAGAATTAAGATGAACAATTTTGTCCTATGAAAATATTAATATTTTCTACTAACACAATGATCGTGTTATTTTCTAAAACAAAACGATTACCTGAATAAAAATAACATTTCAGAGCACCCAAACTCAGAAATAAACAATTTATTTCATGATGGAACGTTTCCTTTAAATTTTAGTTCTATTTAGTAGTTCTGACGTCATATGTTGATATTTCCTGGGTTCTTGTAAATACATGTAAGGCATTGTCTGATTTACATCAACTTAACAATAATGAAGAAATTCTTCGTGAGTAAAGTAATAAAATGTGATTCAAGCGAACGAATCTCAACATCGTGATCTCTTTTGGTCTAGGATTAATTACAGTGATTTTTTTCAGGCGGAATTTGGTTCGCAATGCCAATGAGAAGTTCCGGCTATGAGACCTTGGTCGACCCAATTCAGGAAAGATACGGACCACGAGTTGGTGCAATCATTTCAGCACCGGCCATCCTTGGAGATATTCTCAGAAGCGCTGCTGTTCTATCATGTCTCGGTAATTGTAAAAAAATGGTCGGAAAAGAACCTTTGTTCTAACGCATTCCGCGATTCTCATCGACATGTTGACATTTCATTTCCATGACTGTGGTAACTTGGCCCAGCTGTAATATGTAACTGGGACGAAATAGATAACTCTTCTTATATCTCAATTAGTGATATCACCAATTGATTTATCACTAAATTATTCAGTTTAGTTCTTCATCATAAACCCTTTGTGCTTCCTAATACACTACCATTTCAGTACCTTTTCGTCATACTCTACCAATCAGGAACGGATCTAGAGAAAAATTTTGGGGGGGGTCCGATCAAAAAATTTAAAAATAAAAGACATTTCGGCTTTCACAAAACGTGACGTTAGAATTGTGTAAGACAAATTCGAATATTTTCGCTAGAGATTGCTTATTAAATTGTTTGTTTATTTGCATTATTTGAGTTTCATTTTCGAAAAATAGGCACAAGTGATATTTCGGGGGGGGTCCGGACCCCCAGGACCACCCCCCTGGATCCGTCCCTGCTACCAATGATTGATATACAACTGCGCTGTGATATGAGGCTTCCGAAACTTCTTTTGATATCGAAGGAAAACTAGACGCCGGATGGCCTTCGTGGACAGGGAGAAAGAGCGCAGACTTGACACTTATCTTCCGAAGTGAATTCCTTCCGCTTCCTTGGAATTTATCTGGATGAAATGTTTATAGAGCAAGAGGAATGCTCGAGAGCCTTCTGCTCTTATCAATTAATGCATCAGAAAACTCCTGGGATACACCTCCGCTTCAGATTCATAATTACTATGATTTGAATAATTCATACACCGATGTCACTGCTTGATAGTCCACGTGTGGTTTTTATTATTTTTCTTTTGCTGCCATAACTTACACCTCGCTATGCTCACTTCAATATTGCAATAATCATCGTTATGTACTAAACTGACTAAATGACGATATTTTAATTTAGAAAAGTATCTGCAAATATTGGTTAAACTGATAATAAATTCAATCAAATGCAAATTAAAATACTTGCGTAGTTTATTTGAAATATATCAATCGAAGAATGTCACCTATCATGTATTAGGTAAACGAATGATAATCACTGTCAGTTTGAAACATTCTAGAGAGAGTTTCATACTCGCAGATGTCCATGATTTAAAATGATACCGAGAAAATTTACTGCTAATTTTATGTATTGGGAAAACTAATTACGTCAGAACAAAGCATTTTAACCTATTAAACCGTAGGCAACTTGAGAAGTTTTTGTAAACAGCCACTCTACTCCCCAACAATGATGTATCAACTAATATCAGTAAATCAATTTAAATATATTCCTTTTTGATAAAGGCCATCCTACTTGTAATGATAGTAAATTTTAGTTAGTTATAATGAATATTATTTTTTCTTACTACTAATACTTTCTTTCCGCAAAAGAAATGAAAAATAAAAACGAGACAAGTACATAATTGTTCGCCAGACGCTTTTACGCTCTTCGTTCTAGATTCGTCATTCGTCAAATTACTAATTAGAGATACACACAAATATGGATTATTTAAAAATTTTTGTTTTTAACTTCTTCCTCGCCAGGATATAGGTTTCTGTAAGTCACTGATAGCTCCATTTTCCAAAGCTTTTCGTTATCTGCATCTTTTTCTGCCAGTGTTTCATCTTAACATCTCTCTGCTGGTTCTGATGAAAAAAAACCCTTTTCTCTATAATTTTCAACACAAGAGTTATATTTTTACTGTAAACGCTTCATTTTATTATCGCCAACAAAAAGAAAATCATGTGCGAAGTTATTTTTATGTAATTTTCCATAATTGAGTTTTCCATTCCAGCACTTTTCCATTCCAGCACAGAAAACGGAATACAAACAACACTATCCTTTCTAGCTCCTGCTGAAAATTACCCAAAAGCAGATGGTAAAGCTACATCTGATAGAAAAGTAGAAACATTGCTTTGTAAGGCTAACGACTTTTCTTAAACTTAAAGGTTCCGAAGTGTATAAAAAGAAATGACGCAATGTACATCGACCTCCGAGAAATCGACATGCCTGTGAGTGATATACGACGACATAAAAAAGTTGATTTAAGAGTCGGCTTCTGCGTTAGGAATTGCCCAGCCATTTACTTCGACGGAATAGCGCCGCATGTATGTTGATACTCTTGATTAGATTCGGAACGGGGACCTAATTGGGTTCTGTAGGTGACCTAAAAAGAGTTTAAGGTTAGAAGTAGGAAATGAGCTAAATCCTTCTCTAAACCTCACCCTTGTAACATATCTAGGCTTCGTAATTCAAACTAAGCCGACTCTAATTGCCAGAGGAATGACAGGTGTAAGACGTTTGATATAAATTTTCAGATTAATGCAGTAAATAGTAAAGAAAAATGTACTTTTCATTTACTTTTGTTACAGTCTTGTTCGTGTCAGTGATAATATGAAAGTTACCGATATATGAGTGATGTTAAATAATGGCATTTAGGTATGGAATGCGAGGAAATTATTACTGAATTGTAGAGTTAATGTACTTTTACTAGTTGTACATTTTTTGCTTACAGTATTCTGGCTCAGAGAGGAAAACAATGGCAAACTACCTCACTCCTCATTTTGACTAGTAGCCTCATTCCCTCTTCAAAGCTTTTTTCTAGCTAGTTATAGAAGGGATGAGTTTCTTCAAACCAGCCTTCGAGCCAAACACTGTACAGACAGTTATTTTAAGAGCTATATTTGGGAATATTGAATAAAACTTTCATACCATAGGAATGATACATCAATTCATTGATAATGAATTTCTTGATAAATGAATTACGAACTATTTAATCATCCTTGTATAACAATTTTCTTGTTTTCCGCACTAATTAGACTGTTATAGTACATCTTTGTATTTATATCGTTGTTTTTCAAAGTGGCAATTGTATGAAAAAGGCTGTGCGAAAAAGCTAAAAATTTGCATGGGAGGAATTCAAAACTCAATTTTTGAACATTTTTGGGGATTCAGATTCCATAAAATGAAAATAATCCAGATTTGGCCTTACTTGGTGGAACACCATGGAGTATTTTTTTACAAAAAAACTTACTTGTTTCCACTAAGAAGTTTTACTTCGATCGGTTTTGACAATGTTACCTTTGGGTTTTTCTTCATCCACAAACTGCCCTATACTGTTATGAAAATAGTATTGATGATATTTAGAATTTCTTAATTTGAGAAGAACAGTTTATCTAGTTGGAATAATATATTCTTCCAAGTTTCTTAGAAAACTCACTAAAGAAAATATGGAACGTGAACAATGTACAAAAATACCACAGGACTTCGCTCCATAAGTCAGATCGTAATCAAGTTATATCAATCCGGAAATAAGATGACAAAACGTCGAGGTATGATTCATACCTGCAAACTCCGAAACGAGTTCAACTTTGATATTTGAAAAGACGCTGCAGAAATCATATAACCGTGATTGAATCGATTTGACAGAATCTTTGTAAGTTATCTCGGATATGCTAATTATCCTTTCCCTTTGACGATGAGGATATTTCTGTTCCAATCTCGAGGAGAGAGGGAGATTCAATGCAGATAAAGGGAAATTATTCATCCCGCCGCAAATGGACGATTTTCATCTTCAATAGAGCCGCTCTCCTTTTGAAAGTTTTTGTGCGTCTTCCTACACCGGGCAGTGCGTCAAGATGTATTTTCTGAACTCAAAGTTTAGCCACACTGTTATGGCATGAGAATTAAAAACAAGTGAAATATTGGACAAAATCCAACATCGGAAAAGCTAACGGATTGTCACATTTATTTGTGATTCCATTTTATACTGTCCTCTTTCCACTGTAATATAATAATCGAATGAATTCTGTATCGATACGTTGAGTTTGCGTATCCCCAATTTTATGCGAACCAAAGTTTTATCGCACAAACTCGGGTAACGACATCCAAGAAAAAGCCAATATTTTAATATCTGGGGCATTATACTCATTTTATATGGTTTAAACTTTTAATGGGTGCGATTAAATCGGTGTGCGGTGATGGGTTAGATGGAAGAAGAGACTTTTAAGTCTCAATCTCGCCCAAATAAAGACGATTTATTATTATTATTATTATTATTATTATTATTATTATTAAATCTGGAAGCTACCATGAAAGTTTAATTCCTCTCCATCTAATTTGTATGAATTAGTGTTACCAAAGTAGACACATTTTCAGATACCATCAATCACTAGCATTGGAGTACAATCACTAATGCTCCAATAAAATAAGAAAAGTATATCGCCCGTGTTTTATATTCTGCCTATCTTGTTTAGAATGAAGTGCGTTGTCCATTAATTTTATTGTAATAAGTCCATTGCGGGTCCAATACCATTGATCAAAACTTATCTGCCTCTATATGTTTCAGAGATTTTCTGTTAACAAAAACTAACGAATACTTTTCCGCTAAATTTGTTTATTAGAATGATAGTTTATTTGAAACTGTGAATTTATACAACATATTGCCCTCCGTAGATTTCAAGAATGTCGGTTGATTAAATTAATGGGCAAACATACGCGAAAAAAGCTGAAACTAGCCGGTTTCTCTCTGTGACAGCGACGCTCTAGATTCCCAATAATTTTTGCGTACCACAGTAGATTTCGTGTGCGAAAATTCTGCAGTTAAGACGATGGATTCTGGGAATGTTGGAATGAGAGCGAGACCTTCGTGTTCTTTCGGCGTATGCAAGGTATGCAAAGGAGAATTGGATCGAAAAATCGCTTGGACAAGTTAATTCCATCCATCAGGAACCGCTACCTTAAGCCAGCCTCGAGAAGCAGTTGCTCTCAGTTCAAAGAGTACGCTTCAACCTTAAAACAGCTCGGATTTAAGTTACCCCGGTACCCAAAGTCCGTGAAAACCAATCCGACGTCCTTAAAAACCACAGCGTTTCCAGCAAAACTCCTCAAAGGCACTGGTTGACCATGTGGACCCCCGTTTCCCAAGTTTTCACCTATTCTTTCGCTTGTTCCCGAATTTTCGCGCCCCCTCCCCCTTAACGCAGCGAAATTGCCTACAGCTACACTCTCGCCATCATGATTTTATCTCGCGAGAAATTAATTCAGGTAAAAAATATCGAAAGAGAGAAGTGGAGAGATTAAAAAAGAAAATGGCGCGAAGTAAAACGGATTCGGCCGCATCACTCACTCCGTACTGATATTAAGCGGAGGAAAATGTATCAAATACGTAGGATAAACAAAATTTGGCATTTTGCATTGCCTTTTCCACTTTTAGAATTATAAATGGAATTAATAAATCCATGGGATTCTCCTCTCTGCTAGGTTGGATTTATAAAATTACCTAAAGACTACTATTTGGTGGGTTCTTTCATTATGCAAAAACAATAATAACAATCATTTCCTTATCAAGGTCGATCATAAGCAGTTGAGTAATTACAGCAAGTAATTTTCTATTGGATATAAATTTAATTTTGCACACTTTTGACATGTAAATAACTTAATCGCCCCAAATTCTTTACCTGGTCATATTTTCAATAAGAAATACTGTATATAATCCTTGAATACGGATATTAGCATGAGCATCGTTGCGTTTGGTAATTATGAATTGCCGCTATAAATCGGTTAGCGTTACCAATATGCTTCATGACGTAAGGTGGGGACGCTGGAAGCTAGAATATCCAAGGCTAATTCAAATTTTCTCAATAATTTCATAGAAGATACTATCTAAGAAAATGTGGCTAACCTTATATATATACCCTCGTTAATAAAACAAATATGATCTTATAGAATCAAAAAATAGGAGGATATATTTTAGGACTATGCATTTCGTAAATTAATTTTTCCTGAGGAGAATGCAAAAGTAACGGAATTGTGAATTAAAGTGAACCGTCCTTATGAAGATGTATTCACGTGCTGATTTTACACGTTGAATGCTAGGAAACAAGGAACAGATAAGGATTTAGATCAGCTTAAAAATAAGTTTCGAATGTGTATCGGCAGTAAAAACTTCCTCAGATCTCTTGATGACAATCTGCATCTTCATCGAGAAACTCAATGATCCCTTAACAATGCGCATCGTTTCATGTTAAGGGCAGGTAAAACCTTTATATCTCTGTACGAAATGCAGAAGACACGGATAAAATTTCAAATGTGCATGCCAGAAAAGGAGTTGAAAATAAAAATAAAGAAGATACTAAAGGAAGAGGACAACAGAAGCCGTAATGTCGAGAGCGAAGAAGTCCCAAAGGGAGGTTTTAATGCTTCTCGGTAGCTATGCGGACAAAGCGAAAGCCGTCCCCCTTTAAATTACAGCCCCGGCTCCTCTTTGTTTCCACGATCATTTATCTTCAGTAAGGGAAGATCAATCTTTGATTACGTTTCAGTTCATCGGCCGTAGAGATTTTCTATCTCGAGGCAAAAAATTCGAGCAACCTATTAATTTATTTTTCCATATAGCGTGTCCTTAAGGGAATGCAAAAGTGTACAATTAACGTCTCGTGAATAGTTTTCTCGCCTCAAAAGAGAGTTCCTACATTTCTTTCAGCCTTCCTGACTGTCTTCGGCTGAACTTAGAAATTCCCAACTTAATTCTGGCGTAACTTGATAGTCCTCTCAGATTTCATCTTAAGAGTACAACTATTAATTTCACGGATTCCGCACTCTTTGCTCTGCCTTGAGATCTGTTCGCCTGTTTTATTTATTAAGACTTAATACTGGAGATAAGCTGCTTCTTGAGCAGTAAATTTATTTGGCTTCCGTTTCGGGGCTTAATTTTTCGACAAAGATGGTAGAAGAAATATCTGTGAGCAAAATAATTTCAGGGCAAGAAACAGCTTTTCACTTTAATTTAGACATCAACGCATTGTTACTTCTACACCTGCTAATATAGACTTGGAGACACCTGTCAGTAAAGTATTCAGTATTCAATCCGAAGTTGCTACCTCACCCTCTCTGAAAATATCTACGATGAGCTAGTAGGGGGAATGAGGCTTACTATATACGACAAGGAGTGAAGTAGTTTTCTCTTGCTTTCCTCAACAAGGCAGAATGATTTAAACGGAACATGTCCATCAAAGTGAGGGATAATAATAATAATAAATGGACTTTATTCGGGCAAGATTGAGACTAGAAAGTCTCTTCTTACACCTAACCCATCGTCTTATGCGAAACAGTAAGAAAGAGATAGTTTGCAAAAGTACACGAAGAAAACTAGTTTGTGGATTTTAAAAAACCTAAGCTGAGGGCTCAGGAAAAAAATGTCCACTGCAGGAAAACACTCACCGGAAGGGGAGTGTGAAAAACCTGCGAAATCTACAATAGAAAATTATATTTTTGATGAAGGAGAAAGAAAAGGGTTATGGTAGACAGGCAGTGAAAATATAAAAATTGTACAAAAAGAAAGGAGAAAAAACATAACTGCATTACAAACAATCAGATAAAATAAATCAACTTCACTAAACTGACATTAATTATAGATGAATTAAAGTAAACGTTGAACAATGGGAGATAAATCTCAAAGAAATGAAGAAAATGAAATTACATTAAGAAAAGCATACAAATGAAACATTAAAAGGTCTAGTACACTGAAAATAATCAAAAACATAGTTTATAGGAAGTTTATATAATGACTCTATGAGTAACACTTTTCTTGGTATTACATAAGGGAAGACCTTAACGAGAGCTGTTATTCAATCATATCGCAGTAACTTTCATTTCATCACAGCCATCATTATGATAGTGACGAAAGTAGATGACAGAATATTTTTTTTATCCTGTACTAAAAGACAAATTAAAATATTCCATTCATTAATCTATGATAGCAGTAACAGAGATACCTGTAGGTGTGAAACAGTAATAATATATCATTCACAATCCATGTCTATCATTAACTTAGCTGGTTTTATCGAAAATTCAAAATAAATCGTTAGAATAATGGTGAAATTCCTCTTTCCACTGCGCGTGTATGACCCTACGAAAGGAGAACGTCAAAAAATTAAAGGGTTTAGAAATGTTGATTGAGGGATACAGTTCATGTTAAGTAGATGGAAAATAAACTAGAGAGAGCTGGAGGAGGAGAAAATGGTTCAAACTTGAGAAATAAAACGAAGACAAAAGTACTGGGTCTGCAGAATATTTAGAGGGGATTAAGGTAGTGTAATAGGCGAAAATCTAAGGGAAAAGAGAAAATGAAAGGAAAATACGTTTCACATATAAAATGAGGTTGATTTACCAAGATAGATTTCTGAGCATTGGGTAGGTGATTGCAAGGCTATTAAATCAAATTATTTTTAAAGGTAATACACACGCATGTATCATTTTATCGATGTCAAATCAATGAAAAGACAAAATATTTCAAACATAAAAATATTTTTCCAATGTTAATGTGAAAAACGGTTGTTATGCTAAAAGATCTCTTTTAATCAACTATGTACACCTACAACTTGTATTCACTATTCAAAGAAGTATCCTTACCTAACCGAGCCTACGTTGCTAGAATTAGTACTAAATAGATGAGTATTGATAATTATTATTTTTTTATTTAAACAAATTGTTGTTCTTCTTGTCTAAAGGTTCCGCATTGGCCGTTGTCCTGGGTATGAGCCTAACCTTCTCCATAGTCGGCACTGCGGTGTTCGTCACAATATACACGATGCTTGGAGGGTTGTATAGCGTGGCTTACACAGACGTAGCCCAAGTAAACTGTGTCATCCTAGGACTGGTAAGTAGTTTTTCCTCAATCACTGATACATGAATCTAGTACAAAAGTTAGAAATTAATATCCCCTTTGATCTAACCGAGAAGATCTTAACTCGTTTAATTATTAATGATATCTCTTGGCTCATAGCTAGTCGTTATAAAAATTACAAGGTAAAAATAGGAAGTACTAATGCATTATGTAGAAAGAAACTTAACTGATTTCTTTTTTCAATTAAATAAATATGGGAATGGGCAATAAAACTTATCATCAAAAAGTTATGAATATAATCTAGAAAAGATAGCTATTATTTTGAACGGAAATAATTTTGGGGATGAAAGATAAACATCCGCAACTCAGGATGAATGCAATCCCCAAGTTGAGATTGAAGACTAAGGAAATAGAGGATAGCCCAAGGATAGTAATTATCGATGATAACTCAAGGATAAATTGACCTGTTCTCGTCCATTCCCATAGTATTCAAAGGTCCTGCAACTGCCATGCACTTTGAGAATGTAGAGCATATATCGTTTAAGCTTGGTATATTTATAGCGTATGGATGAAAAACGCTTTCTCGAAAATGCTACCTTCCTTCACGCTATCTTGTCTGGGTTATTGTTAGAGCTCTCCAAATAGAAAAGGTTAGCGTTACGTAAGTTGTATTTCCGGAACTTAGATGATAATCTTAGTTATTGTGATTACGTATAATGCACAAGTCTTACTAATGACTGAGGTACTTCATTTAACCTTCTTAACGATTACTTAACCATAACTTATGTAATATGAGCTTACGGATATTTTACAACGTTGACGCAGTTTATAGATAAAAATCTCTGTATGGTTTTGGGCTATTAAGAAACTTTCCTCAACTCAGAATAAACGGGGAATTTCATTATTCAAAACCAATACAAAAAACATTGTATGTTCGAATATGTACAGAAAGCTCTTAGATAACATTGGTTTGTTTGGATTATGAATTTGATATACATAAATTAATCTTGCTTAACTCTTGAGGCTGATATTTTAACATAAGTTAACAGTTAATAGTCTTCCAGTAACGTATTCATTCCTAAGACCGGTTATCACAGTATCCTCTAACCTTAGCTACCAACAGATAGTAAAAGGCAATGAGGCTTACTATGCAAGATGAGAAGTGGGTAGTTTGCTTTCCCCACCAAGCTAGAACACTGTAAGCGGAATATGTCCACATAAGTGAATGACTCTACACTTTTCTTAGCATTCCATAAGGTGGGACCTTAATCAATAATAGCTATTCAGCATCACCTATACCTCGGTAGTTTTCTTGTCTTCGCAACCGTGAAATCTGGTCATTTAGTCAGTTCTAATGATCCTTAACTGTGATAATTTTGGCAGTGATAGTAATTACTGACAAAAGTAAATGAGAGATTCATTTTTCTCCATCCTATTACAAAAGGTATAAGAGGCTTTCCTTAAATTTCCTTTACGCTTCCTCAACTGCCAATGAGTCTCACATATATTATTTATAAATCCATAAACTCTAAAATACGATTCAAACTTGCTTATGAAGCATTAACTCAAGCAAGACCTAAGACTGTGACAAAGGTAAGTCATGATAATATTTTCTCTATCCTATACCAAAGGACAAATTAAAAATATTCCATTCTTCAAGGTGAGGTAGCAGGAAGCAAAGTGACAGATATATAGATGTTGAATATAAGTAGCAATATAAGAATGTTGGAGCATCGTATAAATTTTTTTACATGGCTACCAAAAATCAAATTTCCGTCATTCGTCCGAAATGAAGGGCTTACTAATCCCTTGATATATGCAATAGTGCTGGGGAAGCAGCGAGCGACGTTTGCGAATGAGGTAGGCGCGGTATAACTCTTCTGTCCCTCAATTTCATCTGCCGTAGGTGTTTGTGATTGACGTTGGGCTGAATATCGGAATCACATTAAGACAGGCATATCGTTTAAGCATATAAGATGGACGCCGTGCCATGTTGACGCCCCATTCAGCTTCCTTTCTCCGGAAGGGTGCAAATCCATTTCATGTCCAAGGAAGACGAGCGTGAATCGACTTCGTGCTACCGTTTTGCACTCGTCCGAACGGATCAAGCTCTTTGTTCCCAAAAATTTCAATCCGCCGATTTTTTTATAAAAGGCGGTATGCAGATGAGTTGAGCGGAATATTTCGTTCGGCCGCCTCTAACATCCCGCTAAGATTTGAGTCAGGGTGAAAGAGTTGAGGAGCGGAAATAACATGTCTTCCGCTCGAGGGGAACGCGAAGGACAAGTCGAATACTTTTTGGGAACCTCGATTCCGAAATTTTTATTTTCAAGGAAAATCAGGACGGAAAATTAAAAGTTTTTGACAGCATGGCCAGGTTTAATACTCGCTCACCGAAGTTTGTTCTCGAAATTTGAAGTTAATCAGTCTTCAAGTTTGAAATTTATGATCGAAGATATTCTTTTTAAGTTGAGCTGATTCAGGGATTTCTTTCATAGGGATGTAAAATAGGATGTGAATAGCCAACAAAACAAAATATTGATATCAGGACTGGAAGTCAATTTTAATTTTGCTTATGCAGCGCGATACATATTTGATTTGGGAAGAAAAAATTGATAAAATCTTATTATTGATGGTTCCTATAATGTAAAGAAAGAAATTTTGTTACTCAGCTGTTAATGAATTAGAGGTTTAAAATCTCGAATGGTTCCTATTATGTACAAGTAAAAGTCATTTTCTGTTATGTAACCAACAAATTGAGCTTAAAGGTTAGTCCTTATTTGACAGAATATTTCAAATACGAAAGCCTTAGCGTGGTATTTACAGCATTTCTAACGGGATGCTCTGTGAGAGAGGAAAGTTACGCTTTGCATAGTGGCAAAACCGGCACATGGACGCAACAGGGTAGTTCATAATAGTTTAATTATATTAGTAATAGTTACCGGTTTCAGTTAGTATTTAGATTATCTGTCAAGAAAAAAGGAGTCCTAGGTTTCAATCCTAGACAAATCGCTATCTTTCACATCTGTTGATCCGTGATATTTAAAGCCCCTACCTCTAATTGAATAGAGTTCCATATTCCCTAACCCTTGATTAATATTTAAATTTTGAGATTGAATTCTTTTAAATAAAAATACTCATTATTTATAATATCTAAAATATTTTAGCAAAGTAAAAATTTATCGGAAACATAGGTTAGATGAGAAGGGACAAAAAACAGGCCACACGAAAAAAAGTAAACAAATTTTGATCAGTTATGTAAGCCGTATAGAATAGAACGAGCATTGATAATTATGTGCTAACAAGAAGTATAAAAGCGAAAATATACGGAAAATGAATTATGAAAATTCCGTAAATGCGTGCATAAACAATAGAGTCAAAACTAATGAGAGGCGGTTCTTCAATCGGACCACTCCGGCAGCGGTTTCGTGTGATAACGAAGTCTTAAATCGCGCTACCTTTTCTGGAGGAAGAGAAAAAACTGTTCGGGCGAAACTAATAGCTACTCAATCGAGATTCCAGAGACAGGTGCCATTATTTAAGTCTTCTTCCGCCGAGAAATTCATGTTTCGGTGTATGTTTTCCTTTCTCTTGAGACGCCGCTGAGGACCGTTACTTTCAAAATCTAAATTAGGAGATGCGGAAATAAAATTGTCAATATTCGGCTTGAAAATTCTCTTGGCTGCAGTTATTTGATATCCTTTGAAGAAACTTTGTTTGTTTACTTGAAACGTGAGGATTATTTTAAGTTGAATAATTTGCTAGTGATTTACACCTGATCAATGTATTAGCACCAGAAAGGTTACAGATGTGGATAGTATTATTCTATAGCGTAGAGTCAACAAGTTCATTTCTCCAATTTGCAGCAAAAAATCTTTGTGTTTGAATAAAGTAGAAGTAAAAGTCCTGAAAATGTATGTTTGTGGGGTATATGAAATAAATAAAATAAAAAAGTAATATAAGAGTGCTCTAAAATCAGTCCTTCAACTTCAACTCCATTAAAGGTTCCTCGGTGAAAGTGCTACGTAATTCCAGCCATTAAAATCGTTCACCTTTAAAACATTATAGACTTCGAGAGTAATCGTTATAAAATCTTTCATGTGCACATATAAATGGGTCGGATAGAATATTATGTTCCTCGGTCCAAAATAAATAAATGATGGAGGAAATCCAGTCTGATCTTTTATCTTCAGGATATCTCTAATTCATAAACCGAATTATAATCTGTTATATTTCAATTTCTGATATTGAGTGTTTCAGTAATGAAATCGACCAGGAATCTCATATGAGAGACCAAGCAGGTGAGAAAGGTATCTTAAGGTCAAAATTAAATTCAGGGATATCGTAATCATAAAATTATCTTCATAACTTACTTTATAAAAGAGATTGTAAGATTGACATAACTTTATCAGTCATTTTTAGAAATGAAAAAATAATCTTATTTTAATTGACTCAACACTTTTTTGTATGCACTGCATTAGCTATTAAAACGTTAGAATAAGTAAGAACAAGAGATTATCCACATTTCTCAACTAGTAATTAAGGTAAAATATTAACCTAAATTAATATTTTCGAAAAAGATTTTCGAGAACAAGTACTATCAAGACGTTTTATCTATATGATCGAAATTAAATCGTTAGTAGCGCTTACTCATGAAGTAGAATGGACAACAAACTCAATAATCAGGAAAGAAAACACTAGGAATCCATGAGTAAACACCTGCTTCATATATTTCAGCAGAAGCAAGTACTTTGCTATCATTTACATCGTAAATTCACTTGCACAAATAGGAGTCCAAATTCGTATTTTGGATTACTGATTTTTTTCTCTCTTGCGAAGGAATATCTCAAATGCTGCCGATTATGGTAAATTTGCAGCTGATTAGCATCACTTGAGTGGTGCAAAACTAGGAACTTCCTTCTATAGTAAGATATTTTAATGTGTGACCATGAATGGAATAAGATTGATCGAACGACGGTGAAGGTTAAGTAACTACTAAAATGGGCTGTGTTTAATGAGATATAATTAATCTTATTTCCGATCCAATAAAGGTTGCCGATTAAAAAAAATAGAGAGGAGAGTGACAAGAATGTGTCACGATTGCACGTACGCAACTAAGGAAAACTTCAGCCTACAAACCACATCTGTTCATTGATATAGTGCATATAAATTAGTACGATTTCTCGGAGATATAAATAAACCTCAATGTGCAACATATATCTTAATTGATTAAAGTAAACTTTCAATAGAAGAGATCTTATGCAGTGGGTCTAGAAGAGGCTCTCCTAAAAGCTTAGAGACATCTAAACAGTATTATTCACGCTGTATCAACTGCATATCGATCTCATTTGCATGCTCTCCTTATTCCCATAATGTCGTGACTGTTTACTAATTTATTCTTCTTCTTAGGTATTCAATCCTTTTTGGATTGGTCTGCAGCAGTCCTCCGCTAATGTATTACGTTTCTTTAATTGCAGGTCCTCTCAGCTCCATTTGCAGCCTCAAACCCCTCAGCATTCATTCTGAATGGAGTAGATTGGCTTGGTAATTTACAACCTAAAGGCTTCGGGGAATGGGTGGATGTTCTACTCCTGCTGGCGCTTGGTGGCATACCATGGCAGGTAAATGTCTTTAGTAAAGAAAAAAGAATAGCTTAAGAAAAGTGGTTCATTCCCTTGCATCTTCATTTCATTCAATGAATGAATAATATTAAGGAAGGAATGAAAACTATACGTAGATATTTCAAATTTAGCCTTCTCAAAATATTCTGAAATTGATTCACAATGTTTCCGATTACTTAGCTTCTTTTTCCCTAAAATTAAACTTGTTTAAAAGCGTATTTGGAAAGTAAGAATTTGGAACTAATTCATTCTAATTAATATGATATTATAATTTCTAATTTATCAATTTCTTATAGTGACTACAAATATAGCTGAAATTATCCAACGTGAACTGCCTACAACAATTTAATTGAAATTAACTAATTTGTTTTGTTTGCGCACGAGTAGCACCTGCCTAAGATTCCATAACTTGACTTCTTGGCAGCACCTTTTACATACTGCCCTTTGATCAAACTGTCCGATGTTTTCTTGCTCATGGAGATACAAATATACCTATTATTTTCTAACTTTCATGGCTTAATCAGGGTAAATTCAACTTTGATAATAAAAGGGAGTTTTATTTGGCATGAGAAAGCGTGCGCCTTGAAACTCAAAGATTAACAGATGTGAAAAATAGTAACAAGACTGGGACTCGAACCCAGGCATCCCAAATCCGGCAAGGTATTCCAAATAGAGGATAATAGGGAGACCTGGGTTCGATTCCTAGTCATGTTACTATTAATCTCATTGGAAATCCGACTTTTTTTACTAATCTGCCTTTTCACATTTGTGAAATCCTTGTATTTGCCATGAGTCATGGAAACGGATACATCAAAATCTGGTGAACTGGACTCGTTGATACATAAATCAAAACCATCGTATCATACTGCATGAAACAACATTTATTTCATGCATTTATTTTCCCTTTATTTACTCTCTGACATATTGAACAGAACATTAGTGTAACTTCCGTGAATGGACATCGATGGTAATCTAACTCAATGCGAGGTAACTGCTACATGCAGACGAGCTACCGGATGCCAGCCAATCGCTATAACCGATAAAATCGATAGCCCCTGCCTATTCCTGATGTTTCACGTCACATCTTATTAGTTCCTTTCCTTTAGGTGGGATTTGAAAGAGCCGATTCATCTAAGACAAAGGAAGAGAGACACCTGCGGATGAGAGTTAAATTTATGCTCAACTCTGAGATTTCTAAATGTAGGTTGGACCACTTTTTATGATCTAACGTGTTTACTTAGCCTTGAATTGCGAGCGTGCGATTCATTCAAGTTTTAGCTGGAATATAGCTCACGGCCTCTCCTCGGCAATAAACAAGACGATGTTTATATCCGTTGGTTTCTCCGCCACAGTTCGTACACGAAAGCTCTTTTACGTCTTCGGATTAAATAACACTGCGATGTAATGGTCATGCCTGTTGCAGGTTTTATCTTTAACGACTGGGTGGACCGACAGTATCCGAAAAAGAAATTATAAAATGTTTCCGGGTTAATCCATCATGGCATAGTTTTCTTGGAGATAAATTCCCTCTACAATAATCTCAATGAACGTATATTAGATCAGAATCGATCACCTTGCTTTCAATATCGTTTATAATAAAATAAAGGACGATTATATACCTTGAATGAATTTATAACCATTTCCTGTTAGTAAATATAATTGTTTACTATTTGAAAATAGTGAGTTAATTACCAAATCTTGATGTAACGAAAACTCTTCCAGTTCGCCAGTTTATTTTTAACCTTTCTTCTCTTTCCTGTTTATCAATGAGTAAGCTCTCTTAATTTAAAAACATATGCGTTTGTTTAAATCGGTTAAAAATGACACCATAAATGATATGATACATTAACAACCGTGTTTTGAATAATTAATGGCAAGTTTCTAAAAAACAGTTCGTCCATCTTTATTTCAGAGCTATTTCCAGAGAGTTCTGGCAACTAGGAGCCCAAAAGTCGCTCGTCTAATGTCCCTCAGTGCATCTGGTTGCTGTCTGCTGATGGCTATACCCTCCATGGTTATAGGAGTCATCGCCAAGGGAACAGGCAGGTGACGAACCGAAAGGATAAGCATAAAATATTTACTACTTATAAAAGGAATGGATGAATTGAAATAAACACTAAACTAAGAACACATAATTATTTCATTCGCATATTCACCCCCGCAACTTATGCTATCCGTATGGTGATGAAATGATGATGAAAACAGCTATATTGACCCCCTAAGCTTAAAAATTAACTGATTTTACGCCTTAAAAAGTAAGAATTAATTTTTTAACCTTAGTATTTTTCCTCATCCGATTCGTTATCGTACACTCATGCATTGATTTATCATTAATTATAAATAATTACTATTTTTGTTTATTACCATTATCATCGTCAAGATTTATAAATCAAAAGATTGGTTTTTGCAACTATATACGGTACATTAACTGTTATCGGCATCTTTATTATTAAGTATATTATTTCTTATACTCCTACCTCTAACCTTTTCTTACGTTACTATCTTCAAGAGATCATCATTCCGATATTTTCCCTATTTTCCTCTCAGTTTTACGAAAGTTTTTTTCAGAAAATTATCTAATTTCCTCTTCATTCCTTCTTTGAATTAATTTTCCGTGACCTACTTGGTATGTTCATTTTTGTCATTCTTATGTAACGCCACATCTTCATTACCTCTAATCCTCTCTACTATCCCGTTAAACTACTTTCTATACAACCGTTCAAAAATGACATCCCATGCATAGGTTCTTAGGAACATATTTCTAATTTTCAAGCTCGTGTTACTTGCTACTGACAGGTTTTCATCCTGGTAGAACAGGCCATTCGATATACTATTCCTCTCTTATGATACACTTCTCCATTTCAAAGCTGATGATCCCGCAACCTGAGAGGCAAAATTTTAATCTTTGAGCCGTGTCCACCGCTAATGTAATCAGGATATTGATTTCGCTATTTTGAATACTGACTACCTCTTTAACTTAATTTACCTTGACGCTCTCTTCCTCATTTTTTTCCACCTGAGAGAAAAGAATTATTTTCATATCTTTATATACATAAACAAAGCACTTCAACAACAAGTAGCATAGTTGTTAACAATGCAATCCGCTGCTCTTTGACTAACAAACTTGACAACTTGACCCAGAAGGATTATCGTAATCAACAAATGGTTTACATATGTTTTTTATTCATGCAAACGATATCGTAATAAAATACAGCTAGATTCTTCAGTGGAAAAATATTTCACTATAAGGAAAAGGACATCGGAACAATCGATCAATGCGCGTAATCATTTTAAAATTTATCTCAGATCTGAAATGTCTATACATTCTTGTCTAGTTCATTGAGCAAAGGATGTGTACATGTACACATCCTTTGCACAATGAACTCATGACTCATTGTCTATGACACAATGACTCATTTATGCATAAATGAGTCAAAATTGTAAAGACTATTTATCGAAACCCATTCGTGCAATTAAAATCCAGGAATTTCCGGGTAACATTTAATCTAAGAAGCAGACTGAAAAAACTCGTTTCGGCGGAACCGTATTGCGATTTTTTCCCGACTTTAAATTTTGGAAATATATACATACAATCGGTAATCGTGACTGGAGACAAATTGTTTCGACCTTCATTGCAGATTCCTGCCATTAATCGAGCCCAAAAAAGTGTGTGACAGTTAACAGTGACGTCTTCTACAAGATCGCATACGTGACGAGACTCGCAAACTAAAAAGATTTCTTTTTCCAAGGCCCGCTCAAAAAATTCTTCGCCGCTCATTTATACGTAAAACGTACTCTTTACTAATTACAGAGATATAAATAACCTTCGAATATACCAATCGGTAAATTATTTCTGTTTCTTCGTAGAATACGGTGAAGTATTGTTAAAATCCGTAATGTTTCGAAACTATAAAAATGATTTTTTTACGAAAAGGTTTTTTTACTTTAAAAACTACACACGATCGGTTTGAACTAAATATCGTCATTCAATCAACAATACTATTAAATATTTTTTTAATAGTTATAATGGAACTTATTCGTACACTTCCATAGATTTTACTCTAGCGACCTGTTTCTCTATTGAACTAGCATCATTAGGCAAAGTTACATTTACCATTCCTCAACCTAAGCAAAATACTCCTTTCCCCCTTTCCTTATATAATATGAGGAATTGGTAAAGTAAATTTGGCTGGTGATGCTAGTTCGCTGGTTAAACATATCGCTAGAGTAATATTTGTGGAAGTGTACGAGCAATATCGACCATCGTTATTATGGCCTTTCACGAAGTAACACCTTCATATTGAGTTTTTTTAATAGTGATTTTACTCGATAAGAATAATCATTCATCGAAACCGGGTATGCTTTATTTAATGAAAAATTATTTTATTATAAAAAGTATAATTTATATAGTTTCTCGCCATCTCAAAATCAATATGGTAAAGAATATCTACACTATTTGCACTTTTTGTACCGTAAACCTAAACACATTTATACCAAATAAGTGCTAGACGTTTCTGAAACCGGGGAATGGCTGAAAATTGACTCGATTGTTCGGTGAAAGGCTCTTGCATTCACTTCCTTCTCCGCGAAAGGGGACCGATATCAGATTTTACCTTGCGTTTGAACTCGCTGGCACGGAATTAAAATTAACCTGTAGCACTGGTGGAGAGATCGACATCCCGTTTGAAATATTTCTCCCCGCCGCGGATCAGGCGTTATTTAGCAGAGGCAAGCGGACGCCCTCGACTGTCATCTGTCTTTGAGCGTTGCGACGAAGGTCAGACTGCAATTTCGGACCGATCCGCTTGACAACTTGGAGCGTTCCGATTATATCTACGTTATCTTCCTAATAACGGAAAGTGATTGAATCGCTCCGACTTTTTATCGGAAAGCAATTGAGAACTTATCCTCAGATTTGAATTCGAATTAAAAAGGCGTAAAAGAGGTCCAAACGGAATTAAGCCTTTCACACCGATGGCTATTCGATGGAGATTAAATCTTTTACTTGTGAATGTCTTCGGATAATTCATGGACATCTCATTTGGCCAAATGAGCCAAAGATGCTGTAAAAGGACCACTATTGGAAACTGGCGCTAGATAAAAGTTTTGGGAGGATATATGTTAGGGATAAATGACGGGTAATTAACTCAAAATATGTAAACAACTGGGCTTGATATGAGCTTCCGGTCAATAGAATAAATAATTACAAAAAAGTTAGACAACCCAATACAGACCGGGTCTTAAATGTCTAAACGTTGAATTCATTAAATTACAATAATATTCGGCCACATCATGTCAAAAATGTATCAATGAGCAAACTCATTGGCTAAGACTTGCACTCTAATTCCAAGAAGATTTTGAAGAGAAAATAAATAGAAGATAAATCGAATGATCGTGCTATTATGTAGTTGTAACACTTGTCTTTTACAAATCTTACCAACAACCTAATATATGACAATATACATTTATAGTTAACAAGTAGTCCACCCAATATTTATTTGTATAGATAACATGAAAATAGGCACTATTTTTTAAATGATCGAATATTATATAAATATACATCGATATTCATGTTAACTAGTGAATAGAAAGCGAGAATTCAGATTTCAATTTATTAACTAGCCTTGACAAGTGTAATCTTTACAGTACAAAGATAATCGCTGCAGCATCCTTGAATCTCTCTGTTATTCTGACGCCTCTATAATTTTCCTCAGATACGAATATTTCACGAAACGTCACGGATTTCCTTTCGCGAAGGCAGTGCAGTAAGATATCATCATTTGGTAAATATAATTAGAGTGGGGTTTC
Source organism: Sympetrum striolatum (assembly GCA_947579665.1). Lineage (NCBI taxonomy): Eukaryota > Metazoa > Arthropoda > Insecta > Odonata > Libellulidae > Sympetrum > Sympetrum striolatum. The sequence goes on from OX388346.1 coordinate 39,597,171, forward strand.
AACATGAAGTAGATCATTAAAGAGTGAGTCAGTTCCGTATGGTAATGGACCGTTATTTCCTTCTTTGAGAAGTGAATTTATGATGGCAAGGGTTTCAATTTACCGAAAATTTTCCCATGTTTTGACTTAACACCTACGTTCGGAAAGCATTCGCAGAGATAAATGTATGTTTAACTGGAAGTTGTGAATCGTGTTTTATTTATTTCAGCTATAGAAATAACGGTGAATAAAAGCATGGCTAATCTCTAACAAAAGTGACTATCAAATGATCAAAGACTACGGAAACATAGCACAATGTGGACACACGATAAATATCCATACTGCGCCTAATATTTACGACAGTTCTACATGAGAAGAGATATTAAAACAAAATTAACATATTTTTTTTAATCTCTGAAAGTGATAGCTTAATTAAGTTATAATTAATTATTTTAAATATTTTTTTCTAGAAAACTTCGAGGAAGATTTTATAATTTTAATAGTATATTATCTTATCTTATAATCTTAATAATAAATAATAGCTTTCATAAATCCAACTGTCAGAGCAGTAAATGGTTTGATTAGTAATACTTTCACAAATTCCAAATCATAATCCATAAAATACGAGCCTGTTGAGAGGAATTTCAATCAGCTTCTCAAGCCCTTACCGTAAAAACTGAATACTAGAGGTCCTTCAGATAAAGGATGAATTTTCCGGAATTCAATGAAACCAAAATTCTCACATTATTGAGCTCTCCAAAAAAGTGAACATGAAAATTTTATCTCTAATCATCACAGCAATCAATTCTACTCCCTTTCTCACTGGACTTACGGATAAGCAGGTTTGCCAAAAAAGTCACCGAAGGACGACCGGGTGGAATTAAACGACCGAATAACCTTACTGTCAAAGGGCATTTAATTCTTAGCTGCTCACACAAGCGTAGTTCCATGAAAAAGCTTAAAGATTATGATTTATTTTCCTTACCTTCGGTACAGGCCTTTGAGGCGAAAATGTTTTGAGATCATAAGACTAATACCTTGCGTACATTTACTTAACCCTTTTAGTGCCAGCATCGATTAAATGGTGTGTGCGAACAATACCAAGTGGTTTTTGTTGAAAATGTACTCTTTTGGATGAAAATTTATATAATGGCTAATTCTTATAGTATGACGCAATTTTTTTATTTATTCTTATTAAACTTAGAACTGAATACAAAATATAATGTAACTTTTCCACTGAAACTACATCGTAATTTAAGAAAATATTTTTTATTTACAAAAATATTTTTTTAAATGAACTTTTACTTTCCGATTACATTAAATTAAATTTAAATTTTATTAAACTATTTTTAGTCATCTATATTTTTTCCAATTTTAGTTGTTGCTATTATTTGTCAACCTAAATGCAAAGTTTTATGCCTCTGGCACTTTTATTTCAATAGTGAAACTTAATTTTTTAAAAATTATACTAAATAGTAACTCATATTTATACAAAACTAATGATGTAAAAACCCCTTCGATATCAAATCTCTATCGAGGTTACGTTACTAATTCATTCCACCACAGATATGAACTGTCTCTTTTGATTTTCAAGCATTCCTCTGTATCCGCAGACTGGAGCACCGTAATCGGATTTCAAAAAAACATAACGGAGATTGAGGAGGCGAGGAGCGTCCTGCCAATGGTTATGAGGTTTATGACACCAGAGGTAAGTGAGGCTGAGCGCTAAATTTTTTTCTGCTGGTTTAAGAAAATAAAAAGTATCGCTCAAGTCAGTAATTTGTATTCGCAGAGCCATAATAATCTAGTGATTGGAAATTTCGTTGCTACCCGGAGTAAAGTAGCACATTTTCTTACGCTAAGTGAATTTTTTTAGAGGTAACTGGCAAAAATTAGACTTAATATGCTGCTAGAATTGATTTCCTTCGCAAAAAATCCTCATGACTGCAATTTTCATAACCGTTTTAATGAAAGAACATATATGTATCGGTTGCGGTGGTGCAGTGGTTAGCGTATTAGCGAATTTTTCTAACGATTAAGTCCCGGGTTCTAATCACGGCTAGGGAATGGTTGCTTGTTTTTTTTAATAGTAATAACTATTGAAATGGATGTAATTGGGGTATTTCTGTTTTCATTAGAAAAGTTATTTTTATAAGTGCATACAAAATAAAAACACTTGCAAGGGCATTCCTTACGCAAGATGATATTAAAAATAACTTGTAACTTTCAAAAAGAAGAAAAATTTCATTTCAAAAGAGTCATAAGCTTTTGACTTCACATTCTTTAATCGCCTAATACACAAATTTGAATCTTCGCAGTGTCGTTCGCCCTTTTTACGAGTTAGTTATTTCTCATATTCATCATACTTATATCACTAGTCATGCTGTCAATTTTTTATATTTATATTAGCGAGTTACATATTCAGTCTTCTAATTTTAAGAGCAAATTATATGCACACTCGAAATTCGTGGAATTCGTTCTCCAAAAATGTTCTCCATTCCTGCCAAATACCAACAGTGGGAATAATAAAATTTTTATTGGGAAATAAAATATCTAGGACTTAAGGCATAAAAAGCACATTGGAGAAGGAAGAAGAATGCGAGCTTGTTATCACTTCATCAATATATAGCATTTGAGTAGTAGGACTTAAACCTCTCAAATCCTAACTTGGGTTACAAACAGAGAACTTCAAATAACATCAATTGCTGGCGAAGAATTCGTTGGGAATGGAACCCCATAAAAAGCATAAAACAGAAGTAAAAAAGGACGGAAGATAGATACAACTTAATCTGTGCAGTCCACTTCGAGAATTGGATTTAAAAAAGTTGCCGAATTCCGAGTTTTAAATTAAGGAATTGAATGACATAAAAACGAAAGGAATTTCTAAACTAGATTTGGCGCAGTAATTGAGCGATATAAACTAGTGTTAAACTATGGATATAGTGCTTAAAGAATTTTTAACGATTTAAAAACGTTTAGATACAAACGCAGAGAGAGATGTTCTGAAAAACGCGAAAAACTAGATCTAGGAAAAATCATGATGAACGAGAAAACTTTAACTTAGCACAAGAAGTGCTCTTGTTAACCCAAAGATAAAGAGAAGTAAAAAATATAACTTTAATTGAGTCTAACAAATGCGAATGTAAGTATAAAGAGACCAATCTTGCAATCGATATTTTAAAGACACCACTGTAATGGTGTACATAAAACCACTTTACCGCAAGATACATACATTCATCGGCGTAGCTAAGCTAGCAGGCTAACCTCTACCCCACCTAATCCGATACAGCTTTTTTCATGAGCTATCCAGCCCTTTAATATTATATTATTATTATTATATATTATAATATTATTATTATGATTATTATTATTATTATTATTATTATTATTATTATTATTATTATTATTGTTATTATTATTATTATTAATTTATTTAACGCTAACAGGTAGCCCCAATTACAAGCGTTATAAGAAAATACAAAAGAATATAAAAAATCAACGAAAAATACATAAAATATACCAAAATACAGAGTCAAAAAGATTAAAAACAATTAAAATATTGGTAAAATTTTCTCCTTAGTGACAACAGGGAGTCAATAAAAATATCACAATTACAATGCTTTAAAATTTCATTGACTGTTTTCATGGTCCGTGAGAGAGGTTCGTGTCTCATAATATCAACTCTTCCAAAAATGTCTCGGAAAAGAGATATGTGACGAGTTCTTTTATTTGGAACATTAAGGTTAATTAATTCAAGCAAATTAGGTGACACAACGGTTCCTCTTACTATATTAACAAGAAACATAGCATCAAACACGGACCTTCTTGCACTAAGAGGAGCTAGATTGAAATATTTACATATATTATGATACTCTTTTTCACTGAAAACAACTCCGTCAGTTTTTAAACATAGCCATTTAACAAAGCGCATTTGAACTTTTTCAATTGCTTTAATGTAGGTGACTTGATGAGGGTTCCAAACAACACTGCCATACTGTAGGACAGGTCGAACGATAGCACAGTAAGTTTGAACAATGGTATCAATACTGAAAGCGGGGACGTGATTTCGTTTTAAAAACCCCAGTATCAGAAGCATAGTACTTTAGTGGTTAAAATACTTATCTGGAAAAGGGAAACATGAGTTCGAGTATCACTCTTGTCACTAAATTTTTGGATCTGTTTAACTTTAGATCTAGAAAATTCATATCCCTTATGCAAAAGCAAAAAGTTGAAGATATTTAGGTGCTACATTAAGCTCAGCCACCAAGGTATACATTCTTTAGGCATAAAATGTAAGAGCATTATCTAAATCCATGAGAAATCGAACCCATAATCGCCTTAACCTTCCAAGTCATCAAGCTCGAAATAATGCCGACTTGAGAGGCTTCCTATTCACTAAGCTTCGGATGGTAGCAATATTCTAAACTAATACGAAATATAGCTTCTACGACTAAAGCCCTTCGTCAACGAACACAGGTTTCAAAGAGCTAAGGGCACAATTTACACTTCTCTAGATTTCATAAACTCAAGCTGGAGAAATTGTGGAAGTCATTCAATTTTCTTGTTAAATCTCTTCCAAGAATCAGCGTGGAACCACAGAGAATAATAAGAAATATCCGTACTTCAAAATCCTGCATAACAACTGAATAGCTTATCTTTTATTTCTCTTGGTCCCTGCTTTAGGCTTTGGCTTTTACAATCTTCATTTGTAATGTTCAGTTGTATGTGAGTAGCTACGGAAGAATTAAATAACATATTGTAATATTGCTATATCTGTAAAATGTTAATTTTCAAATAAAATTAGTATTTATTTTATGATCTAATAATAGATTAAATCATATCGTCTAAAAATAAAATAAAATTTAGTGAATACAAATTAACATTTGTATTGAGAAAAAATCAATTCTTTACTCTCGGCGTAGAAAAATATTGAGTTTAGAATTTATTTTCTTTGATAGAGAAAAAATTCCCAAGTAAACTATTGAGACAGTTCAGAGTTCAACACTTCAAGATACGTAGCTAGCTGCACAGGCAGCTCTGATTGTTTCAAAAATACCCGTGAACTCTTAAAATGTTTACTAGCTACCTTAAAGAGTCATTGAAACTTAATACTCGTAGTAATAAAAAATATGCAAAAAGGTAGTTTAAACCATATCCTTTTCACCTTTCCTTACCTTTATGAGAGGGTAAGACGATCTCAAAAAGCGATAAGTATTTCGAAAAAAATACGGAAAGGTGAATAAAATCTACCAATTTTGGATGCCATGGCAATTTATCTTAATCAATAAAATGTTTTGGAGTAGAGGTAAAAATACTATTAATGTAAAAATAAATATTTTCGAACGGTTCTTGAATCGCCAATTCTTATTTATTTCCGAGATAACTGCGAAACATACCTCAACCCAATTTTAAAATGCGGACGCTGCTAAGATTCTACTTTATGTTTGGATAAGCCAACAAAAATTACTCTCTTATATTTCAAGTAATGTTCTGTTACTTATGTATCGTTAAACTGATTCTCAACTACTAAATGTTTTGATTGGGAGTTTGAAAAATAGTTTCCCATCGATCAGGAGCCAAGACGTTTTCGAGTCCTATGCTTATTTTTATGGGGAATGAAATACATTGTTATGCGATTCCCCTGAGTAATTATAAATTCAAAATGTAAATAAATATTACTGATTTCAAACATTTAACTCTTCTGAATGTCAAACAGTGGGTGTCTTTCATTGGATTGGGAGCAGTTTCTGCGGCTGTGATGTCTTCTGCAGATTCGAGCTTTCTAGCAACTTCTTCTCTTCTATCAAAGAACATTTACAAAGTAATTCTACGGCCAAAGGTAAGCGTACGTATAAGATTTGCCTTAAAATACCATTAGTGACCAAATATTAAAAATCCACGAAATAAAACCCAAGCGAGCTACTTCCTATCTACTAACTTTTAAAAGTTGAATTTAGCTGAAATGAATCCTTCTTCAAAGAATGATGCTCGAAATTTGGAAGGTATACACAATCTCAACTAAAAGCATAGAACAAATTATTGTTTACATTAAAGTAGGATTTAATGGACATACATGATAACAAAAAATAATTCATTTCTCAAAGAGTAATTTTATACTAATAACATTGCAGGCTCCAGATTATGAAGTCTTATGGGTTCTTAGATGTGGAGTGGTGGCGACTGCTGCTATATCTGCAGGAATGGCGCTCACCATGGATACCATAGTCTACATCTCGTGAGTCATAAAAAATATAAAATATCAAAAAAATTACCCTATGACGATACTACATTGTTTTTTATTGCTTCTATTGACCGTAGACTATGTTTACACTTTATAATGCAAAACATGATTAATAAGAACTATTTAATCTCGATTTATCCTGAGTCCGAAGTCTGCATCAACCGGAGTTCGAGGATAATATTTTCTTTGCCTTAGAACACCGAAAATTACTATTTATCGATAAAAAAATATATTTAAACGGTGACTCTATATATATCGAAAACTATTTCATTCTTCGAAGGTTTAAAATTTTATCATATTTCAAGAAGTAAAACTAATCTAATATGTTTGGAGGTAGCGCTAAATGTTTAAACTGATAAAGGCAGAATGTGAGACTGTGGAATGCTGCGCTTAGTCATTGCTAAAAAAATAACTCATTAATTACCTTTAATTATCTTGATACTCAATCTTTTTTATAGACCAATGAAAGAACCCAATATAATTTATTACCGTAGTAAATGTAAATAAGATTCTCTATTTTCAGAGTAATTATTTTAGGTATTTGGGTTTAACCAAATTAGATAAAAGAAACATAATATGGATCTTGACAATGCTAAGCTACCGATTCGCTAATTTATCTCATTAAGAAAGAGATAAAAAGGCAATTAAAAATAGAATGCCAAACTGTGGTATCCCTAAAAACTTCTATCCTTATTAAGTGTTAATGATTCACACCTAGAAAACAGCTGTTTTCGACCTTCTAAAAAGTAGATAAACTTAAAGATGCCAACTTTAATTTCCCATTATAATCAAATCGATTTTTCTCCATCTCATATCTCATCCAATAATTGTTTTCATCATTCATAGATATCTCTGCTCAGACTTTGTGTACGTCACGGTGTTCCCACAGCTTCTCCTCTCTGTCCATTGGAAACGGAGCACGAACTCCTACGGAGCAATCACATCGTTTCTAATTGGAACCTTGATGAGGATATTGGGTGAGTTGAAAGCTGAATTCATTTTAATCTATTTACTTGAGGAGCGCTCATAAATCATCACGTACCCTTATGAAACCGAAATGTATTCAGTCATTTCACGATGGAGCCAAATTAGGGTCAGTCGTAAAAACAAGCAAAACCCACGGATTTCTTCGCTACGGACTGAACGAATAAGTGAAGTATCACATACGAATCACCGCTCACTCACTTCCTTGGGTTAATTTATAGGTATCAGACCAAATGCCTTCGAAAAACTTCCCGACTCTTGAATTCCTCGACGAGACCGTAAAAGATGCGGACATGAAGAAATGCGAGGATTTTGAACTGGACCATCTCCTACAAACATTCTTCCGCAACAATAAAACGAGGTGTCCGCTTTTTATTTCCAGACACGTATGCCCAACGTATCCTGTCTTTTATCATAAATAAACCATTCGGTCCTTTGAAAAAAGTTTACAATTTAAATGTTCCCCACGCATCATCTCGACGAAAAAAGCAACGAAACAGTCGAGTGTTTAGTTGGAGAGACTTGAAAATTAACACCGACAAACATCCTGCGCTTTCCTTATTGGTGAAGCTGCCTTCCAGAGAACAGCCTCCAAAATTTCGGGACTGATCTCTTTATTTTTTTTTCTTTTCCGAACTTGATCCCAAAAAGAGAAACTTCACGAACCAGCGAATGGGAAATGCTTCAAAAACGATTCTCATTATAATAATTCGGTCATTTTCAAACAAGGTACGGGGAGACTTGTACCTCTCAAAATGGTCCGGTGTATCTCCATTGATACGCACGTTGTTTCTGTCTTTGATCGCACATTCCTCGCTTGTTGAGGATTAGAATTTTTATTACACTAAACAACCCCTCGATTATTCTGTTAGTTAGCGGGACCCTATATTATACATAGTCAAATTTTGGGTTATCAATCATAATTATCTCAAATGAGTGACTGATGGAAGACCTTGCTTATATTTGACTTCTTCCTCTGGTATATGTGAGGTTCTATTTATCTAAATTGGTCTATTTAATGTAGCTACGATTTTTGGTTCTGAAATTGCGGAAATAGAATCGACGGTTAGAGACGATTTTCTCTACTGTTCAACTGTGTCTGTAAGATATTCAACCCAAAATCCGGTTGGTACTTCAGACCATCTAACGATAGTTACCAAGAACTCGTAGAGGAGAATGGGGCTTAGTAGGCGAGATGAACAGTGAAGTAGCTTTCCCTAGCCAAAATGCTACAAGCGAAACATATCTAAGTAAGTGAAGCACATTTACTTTACGAGTAACGTTTTCTCCTGATGGAATGCCAAGTAACCTTAATCAGTGCAATTACTCAATCATGTTTTACATGTTAGTAGCTTCCATGTCATCACAGCAGTGTGCAAGACTGGCAAAATACTATATGAAAGATATATTTTCCTCTATTAAATTCAGTGAGTTTTATAAATTTTGGTTGGTCCATAAGCATCAAAAATCCCTATACAACCCTATCTGCGAATTTTTTTCCTCCATCCTTTTTTCAAATGAAAAATGTCCCAATCGTTAGAATATGGAAGTAGGAACTTTTTTCAACCACAAAAAGGATTATCAATACAGAGATTCAAATTCTCGCCCAAAAGATGACAAAAGTCTTACCAACTTAGCAAAGGAGAAACTTATTTTTCGATACATCGAAACGACTGGAGTAAGATCTAGGTTGGGGCCTGGTTGGCACTCGTAAGTAAAATTATTCAGACATCAACGGCTTCCAGTATTTTACAGCAAATTCTTAAAAATAAAATGTACCGAAATGAAGGATAAGCAGCTGATCTCAAGGCATTTCTAAAGGCTGCTTATCTACAACCTGAATCTGTTTCGCTGGAAGCTATCATTTAATATGCAGCTGCCGAATTACTTTGAGATCTCTTATATATAAAATAAAAACAGGTAATTTAATTCAAATTTTCTGAGACGCTCATAATTCACAATAGACACCGGCATCACGAAATATATTTGCTAAAAATATACGATCTTTATACATGAATAGCGGTGTCTAGGCCGTGGGCAACCTTCCTTGGGGGATTTATAATGTACGCGATAATACAAAATCTTCTTCTCCACATAAATAACACGGGCTCCTTTCCATTTACGGATTCAGTAATTTAACTAAACCAAAATAACGTTATTCAGCTGAAGGTTTTTTAAATACTTATAAAGTAATTTTTGTTATATATTCTGTCCACTGTAATTTCGAAAGTTTTCCCTCAAAATAGTAATTTTCCAACGGCAAAATTAAACAAAGTAAATACAATATTAAAAATATTGACTTTGAAGTAAACTAATTAACTGCGTTTTTTAACTCAAATTAGTGGAATTTAAATTTATAATAATTAAAACAAATGATACCGGGCAATGCTTATTTTGGTTATACTATCCATAGAGACGGATGAGAATTTCTTGGAATTGATGTTTAAATTTCCGTATTTATTAGTTAACTATAAACATTGTTATCATATATGTGAAAATAAATTGGACATCATCCCAATTGCTACATCCGTTAAGTAAAAAATGATCTATTTAAAAATGTAACCCTTCATGATCAAATTCTGTTAGATATATGCTACTTAGTTTGTAAAAATGTAACCCTTCATGATCAAATTCTGTTAGATATATGCTACTTAGTTTGTAAAAATGTAACCCTTCATGATCAAATTCTGTTAGATATATGCTACTTAGTTTGTAAAAATGTAACCCTTCATGATCAAATTCTGTTAGATACATGCTACTTAGTTTGTAGGCTGAAAATTTGAATGGAATGAAATTTCAATAAAATTTCGACATTGGATTACAAGACTTTCTTAAATTATTTCTATTATCTCTCTTCGGATAGTGAATCGAAATTATCGCGATTAAATTAAGAGACAAAAAGATGTAGCTAAATGATTTTATGACTCAAGTACTTAAAACCTTAAAAGTTATTAACGAAAAACACTCTTAAACAATGCTATCTCACTTATTAAAATTTTTCCTTGGCACTTAAACCTATTGAAACTGGCTGAGGAATGTTTAAGGAAACATGATTTAAATTCTACTCTCTTGCTCCTATTAATATTTAAGTCAGTTTCAAATGAAACTGATGGTCAAAATACTTATTAATTAACATTAACAATTATCCATTGATTAGGAAAATTTTAATATCTTCACCATGATATATTAATATTAGGGATAAAGTACGCCATGATTACAATGAGATTTTTAAAGGCAAATATCCTTAGGAGAAAATTTTAATTCTTGATGGATTATTCCAAGTCTTTTTGGTGTTTATATACATCTTTATAGGTAAATATGTGCGTAGGCATCGGAAAAATATACGAAACAACGACAAAACTATCCAAACATTTACACAAGTAATTTAGATTATCAAATCAGAAATAAAATTTCATCGGCTTGAATTATTATCACATGATGAAATAATTTTGTTATTTTAAAATAAGAAACTCTTCCTAAATAAGGACCCTAATAAAAAGTATGGTCCCTCTTGAATTTTGATCATGAATCTTACTCGAAGAAATGAAGTCGTAACGCTTGTTTATACTAAATATCCGCTTTATTCCCTCGAGGAATGAAATATCATACGCGCAAAAATAATTGCTTAAAGAATGAATATATTTTTCCAGGTTCTGTGAGTCAAAAAGTGCCCTGGGAGACTAGGGATATTATTCAGTATCACAGTAGCAGGTTTTATGTGTCAAAATGTTCTTTATAAGGTGTGATATCTTTGAAATCATTCTTCTGAAATTTTGGGGTGACTCCCTGTGGTGAAATACCGAGATAAACTGCTACGCTTCGGGCATCTACTTAGGTGGCAGGACACTATATTTCTTTCCGCAGCTTTCAAATCTGTTTCCATCATTACTTGTAATAAATCGGAGGACCACTCCATCGAATCTATATCATCGTGTGAGATGGAAAGCCGATATAAAATAGCATACACAAAGCTTTCCTCTATCTTTATTTGCCGACATTCGCTCCCCTCTTAAAATTTTTGCAGGAAATAGGAATTATAAGATTTGCAGTCAAATCTTAAGATAGCCACGATACTAGACAAAGATTTTTATTGAACATTGAATCCTATTTTAGGAACAAGTAAAGGAAAAAGACTACTATACTATTCCCATCATAATTTTAAAGTCCTTACTTGAATGTAATTGTTGTATTTATTTGGGTTCAATTTATGAGATATTTAAAAGCTTATCTTTTTTCGAACAATAATACTATGTCAATAATACTCCATAACGTAAATACGAATAGTTAAACGGGAAGAGGAAAATAGTGGCATGACTGGGATACGAACATAGGTCTCCAGGTAAAACTACTACTTAACGAGAGCTATTTTAGTTGAAATTTGTTGCTTTAGATACACAGTAAATATTGGTAGAGAATCTGATTATATCATTTAAAATTTAAATTTATGCTTTAAAAATTATCAATTATAAAAGTGCAATCAACGAAAGCTCTTACAAATATACCACGTATTTAAGACTCGAAAATATCCAATATTACCGATCCATGGTCTTTTTTTAAATTATCATGGTGCTTATTCCACAATGTCTCAATCCGACTTATTCATAACATAATCGTCACGAACGCTCATGAAACCTCTAGCTTGTGATTAAGCAAAAGGCGTTCTAAAACATTTGCATGTGAAATTTCAAAACTCTGTTACCCTGAGGAATTCCCCTCCAGTAATTAAAGGGTAGCGAGCGCCTAACAAAATTATCTTGGTGAAATGATAATGTGACACTTCAAATAGCACTACTTTTGCACTTAAAAGGAATTATAATTTTGAAATAACTACCAATTTATGCGAGAGCCGTTTATTTTGGAAATGCTAATGTGTTTCCCCGTAAGTTATATTTTTACAGGGGACCCTGACAGTACACCCGTAAGCACTAAGTTTCTTGGGGGCATACAGGCGGCGTTTCCTCATATAAATTATCGTGAAGACTCGAGAATGCCACGTTCTGCTCCAAGGGCGCGCCTCCAGAGGTGTGCCAAGGATACTATCCATCACTGTGGGATGGAGTATGTTTCTAGCTTTTCCAACTATTATGATTGATACGTAACTATCAAAACTCTAATTATTTCGATGATTCATACCTCTGGGGGTACTAGTTAGGAAATCAATTCAATAAATTCCATTCACAATGCCTAGATAAACATACTATTAAAACTGAGAGAATTAAGAGATTTAGAAAAATAAAAGGATTAAAATTTTTGGCCATTTTTGTGAGAGATCGGGGAATTAGCGAGAATTATTTTGTGTAAACATTCTGATGCAATCGTTGTCGTCGTCGATGCAATTCGTATCGTTGACAGAAATCATCCGAGTATTTAGGTTTTTAAATGTGAACAATTTTGAATTCTATAATTTACAACATCTTATGCAATTCCTATACTTTGATGTTTATGATACATTATTTTGCTGATAAATAATACGTATTGTTACTATATAAAATTGTAATTAAATCTTAGGTTAAATTTAACTCAGCAACTGTTCAATTTAAGGTAGTATACATAAAACCAACTAATGGAAATATAAAACCACTTCCATTCATCCACATAACAACTTTGTGATGATTTCAAATTCTTTTCTATTCACGTACTCCATTGCCTCTTCATATAATACAATTAGATCTCAGAAATCCTAAAATAAATTGTCTTAATATCAATTTTGATCCATATTACTTTTAGAAATATAAGAATCTTACCTTGAATTGTTTCGTAGAAATGAATTCAAAGTTTCTCTGACATATATTGTGATACACGTAGTGCGTTATATAAAAACCTTTTTTCTGAGTTTAAAATTGGATGAGAAGGGTAGGGGTAATGGAGCCTTAACAATCGTAAACGCGCTACCAAAGTTTGTTGGTGTTTGCCTCATTTGATATTGTCAGTAGTTACTACGTATATTATATTTTCCGTTATCTCCCACTCAACTTCGTGCCCTCCGGCCTAACTTTAGCCTTTTTCAGCCTCGTTCTTTGGCATCCGTTAGTTAGTTCCGAGATTATAACAAATCAACTACGCCTGCCAGATCCACATTCCAAAGACAAACATCTACTTCAAGGGCAAGATCTACTTTCGCAGTTCTCCACCTATCTGGCCAATTAGCTCATTTCTCCTGAAGAGCAAATATCATCTTATCCTTACCTATCTACATATTCAATTTCCTCTTCCTACGGTGCGATTGGAAACGGAAAATGCTGACAAAAATGTCTCACTATCAAGTTTGGCCATAAGAATTTTCAAATATTGATAAGAATCCTATGATCAGCGATTGTTTTACTTGCTACATAGAAATGAATTCAAAGTTTTCCTGGCATAGATATTGATACATATACGGTCAACATACATTTAGTTACAAACCTTTTTTTCTGGTGGCCGAGAAGGCCTGTCATGAACCCCGAAAATTCCAGCAAAAACAGTTACAAATAATCTTATAAATTCATTATTTAGTTGTAAGGTAAATATAATATATGCATAGAATCATTCTGCGGGAATGGTATGTTTATCATGTATGTATTTTATGTTAATAACTGGTGTATATATATGGAGGTATAAAAAACTGCCATCAGGCTTACAGCCTACCTTAGTTTATGCAATAACAATAATAATTATGACAAATAAATTTACCAGCATCCTTAAACTAAATACTCCTTCATCCTGTACCGAAGCATCCGCTCTCGCCATATAAAGTTCGAATGCTCCACTTTCATCGACACCTTGGACTTATCGGAAACATCTAACTTTTTTCCTCCAATTCCTCTCCCTTTGCCTTCGTACCATCCTCCGCCTCCCGAGAAATCCTTTCTTGAGCGGTTAAATTTGAGTGGAGGTCATCATGTTCAATTCTTTCTCAAGTGATGGTCTCAAAGATAATTCGTCCGAAAAATTTTGGGAAGGTCCCACCCAAGGGTCTTCCCTGTTATCCTGGGAGATGAAGGGGCAGATTGAAATTGAATCCCTTGTGCAACATACAATTTGTTGTTTTTATTGCCTTTACACTCACGAGAATAGATTTTATCGCTTCTCCCTTGGGCTTTCTTTATGTTCCACAGCGAGCGTTTTCAGGGATCGAGTAATAGAAACAAAAAAGCGATGTATGTAACATCAATAAACCCTCGTAAAGAATCGTCGAACACATGGCAAGGCGATTCAGTACCAGTGTTGTTACATCTTGATAACAAAAACGGAATGTCCATTGTTCCTTGAATACCAGGCAGAAAACCTTTATACTCAGGTTTATGGTGAATAACCCAACGAAAACAAAACCACGATAAAAATGCCATTACCAATTGCGATTTACGGTTTTGACGCTGAAAATCAGTAGAAAATATATAGCAGAAGGAAATAATAGCTTTATTCCTTTTTAATACGGATTACTGTTTCATTAAAGCGCTGTGCGATAAAATATTTTACAACATCATTTGCTATGATTAAAATCACTACTCAGGCTTCCGTTCTATATATATATATATCATAGGCTAGAGACATAAGCTGGTCTTAAATTTTCCTTTCCGTTAACTTTCGATTTCAATGAAAAATTTATTTTTCTCCGTATGTTTTCAATTTTCGGAGTTAAATTACTGCTATCAGATGAACAACTGTGCTTTGTCTGCCCTTTGAGGAATGTATTGAATCTATCAATGCCTTAAATAACAAATACTAAAGATAATTATAGCTCTAACAATTAAACATACGTATGTACAGCAATGTGCAAAAACACTATAAAGTCCTGCAGGCTATTTAATATTAAGGATTTAAGTATTTTTGCACATAGCTGTACTTTAATTTAAATTAACGCATCTTAGATGGAAACTTCTACACAAAGCTTTCATCCTGTAAGATTTTTTTCTAATATTGTTAAATCTTTATAGTGTTCTTACTTCTCCATTGGTGCTACAAGCCCTTTCTTAACTTTTATTTCCATTTGCGACTATGACTGCAATGTGCAGGAAATGCGAGTAAATAAATCTAATAAATGGATAATTACGATGACTTTGATAATTATAATAATCCTAAACTTCATTATATTTACCTTAGATGTTCAACTAATCAAGCGTAGGATTTTTCTATTTTGAATGTATAAAAATATACGCAGTTTTGTATCCAAAATGGATGTGAAAGTATTCACCATGAATAAAGATACCGAAAATCAGGAACCAAAATTTCACAATGATATCCAAAGAAGGAAGTTGAAAAGATACGGAAGAAAAGAAAACATGGAATGAAATACATATAGAATGATTTTAACAACGATATTAGGGAAGGAGAAATTGGAAAACAAAAGGGAGATGCTTCTATGGCCTTGCTCATTCATATACCTCTTAAGAAATCATGCATCTTCTGCGTGAGGTAAGACGTTTCCTAATCAGCGATCCGTTTCATACGAGACTACCGTGTCCACTCTCTATCCTTGACACTCCTGCCGTTATCCATTCACTTTTTATGCCTTTCCCTTTCCGTACACCCGTAATTGGTTCTCTCTCCTAGTGGAATCGTCATTCAAAGGGAATCAGAAAGATGGGAATCCCAGTTCTGCTCATATATTCAAATATTCTCAAGAATTAAAATGAACGACAAACAACGCCTACCAGTCAGTTTTTAAGATACATTTCGCGGAACTGTACATAGTTATGTAGTACATGGAGTATGACGAAGAAAAACTTAGTTTACCTGAGCAGGCGATTAAGTCCTCATTTCCGTCCTTTGTCCACAATAGAACCTACGGTCGCATGGCGGGAGTCCTCAATGGAAACACATTTTAAAATATAAAAAAGAAATAAATACTCTGGATCTGCCTCAGTAACAAGAACCTGAAGTAAATTCCATTGTTTTCTAGTTCTATTCGGTATCCATTGACACTTTATTTTACCTATATTTTCCAAAAATATAAGGTTTATATCACGATATAATGATCATTTTTACTTAATTTATTCTTTTAATAAATTTCAGAAAGACTTTCATTATGTTGGAGAATTTTTTGGATTACCCATACTCTCTCCAGATGGAAGATTTACATCGCAATTGAATGATGATTTCTACGCATTTTTTTCTTATTGTAACGTAACGTCTGGAATTTTGTGATATCTCAAATAAAATTAAATTCAAACGGATCAAAAATTCGCGCCATTTCTATTTATAAATATTTTTATCTATTAAGAGATCTATTATTATATACAAGCAAATACACTATTGTAGTATGTACCTACAAGGAGAGTAGGAACTATAGTACTTAAAATTCTTTCGAATCAAACTTTCTGGTAGAAACTTTCACTAAAGAATAATAAGAATAATGAAATTAGCTTCTCTTAAACAATTTCAGAAGCCGTATGTATGTCAAATTAGCTGAGTATGTGGAATTAAAATAGTGGTAGGATAGAAAGATCAAGATCTTCTTACTGTACTGTAAAATATTGGCATTTCTAAATTGTTTACGGAAAATATAAGAGCGTTCCTCATTTATGTTACGACTGAGTCCAACAAAGAAATTAAATTAAATTCAGACTTTTACGTGCTACTTCATGAGTTGTTATGCCCGACGTTACCATGCCAATTAACGTACAATGAGTGAATACGTTTCAAAGTAAAACGTCGTTCTATTCTGTGAAAGGGAATTCTAATCGATGGAGTTTCCTTTGGAGGAGAGTTCGTGACGGTGTAATGAATGGGAAGGAAAAGATTTAAGGACACTCACACGTTCTCCATTTGGTTAAAAATCGGAACGACAGATATATACTGTGAGAAAGATGGGAAAATTACATCTGAGAGAGTTAATTCCAAGAGGAAAGAAATTTTTACACGTAATCTCACTTAAAAACGTTGAGATAGCTCATTAAGCCAAGCCATTCGTTGATTAAAATCGTGCTTTTGAATTAAAGCGAATTGGTGCATATAGGGAATCTCTAACAGACAATTATCTCTCAGACAATTAGTTTGTACTTAATAATATACATGTATACATGTATACTTTAATCCCTTCAAGGGAAGGGAACATTAGCCACCCTCAATCCTTATTTGAGCTTCGAAGACGTTGGCCAATATTCTTTTTATTATTTCTAGTAAAAGTTTTTATCAAAGCGTTCCAATTTCATTATATGAATCACGTTTGCGATGAAAGCTGAGACAGAATCAGATGATTGCTTAAGAGTGATCACATTTTGAAATAAGAAGAAATACCCGTCGCATTCTAGCAGAAACTGCTGGAGGTATATTTTCCAGCAGTTTGCGATGGAAGATACTAAGTTCATGCAATTTCAGAGCAGCCGTCCGTAACGAAGGAACAAGTTGCTAAGGTAATCGGAAAACTTTCCTCTTCACCGCGACAGGTCGCAGGGCTTACGAAGCCGATCTTTCATTTTAAATCAAATTTAACTCGATTAAATTCTAAGTGATATTTCATCGTTTTTATAACTTCCGTCGTCAGTCGTCTTCCGCTAAGAATTCATCATTATCATCGTTTAGAGTCGTCTAACAGAGAGATAATTTGCATTTGTACATAAGATTCAAATTTCTCTAGAATTAAATACATATAAGTCGCCATTTCAGAAAATAAATTGGGTTTTATAATTATTCTCTTTGGTAGGGAGTCCTTTATGCCTGGTAGCACAAGCTGACCCGTACTACTTGACTAGAAAACTGCTGTACTGCAAACCTCGACATACCTGACAAAGAGAAAGGTAACCAAGAAAAGAGAGGACTCATTCAATGATAGAAAGTGAGAGTGAAAATGCAAGCTTCGCCAAGTCGCGTAATTAAGTACACCTTAGACAGACCAAATGATCTTAACCTTCAAAAATCGTGCGGAACGAAAAAAAAATCATTACTACCCGGAGATAGATTATCATTTGACATCATAGGTACTATCTAATCTATCTCAAGAACCATTTGCCAACTTAAGCGTACATAATTGCTCGGTACAACTACTGTCCACCTCGTAGCAAAAACCGCAAATGGAAGAAATAACGGAAATTAGAGAGTGAAAATAGACTAATCAAACCCTTGGTAAAAAAAGAAAGATAAAATCCACTCGCCGTTAGAATGATAACAAGGACAGCATCTGACGTGAAACGAAGCGACACGCTCCAATAGTCAAAGATGAAAAAGATTTCACCGTTACCGTACTGAGAAAGAAAAGGTAAGGTGGTGCAGACGTAATCTCTTACCGCCATCAACATGGAGAGCGGAAGTCTATTCAAAAGGATCTTAACTCCATCTCAATACTTTGCTTAGACAAATAAATGTAGCGGGGGTTCTGGACAGGGCATCCAAGACAGGGTTCAAGTTGGTATGCTTGCGGTATTGGTTTTATTTTATGTTATTGTATTACTAATAGAGTCTTTTTCAGTGGAGTTACCAATAAGGAATGAGATAAAATCAAACATGTCTCTTTTAATGTGATCGCTGTCGCAATCATCTCATCGATACACAACAGAAAAACACTTAATGATATTCCTGGGGTGTGAAGAGCTCTTCTGCTCAGGGCGGCAAAATCAAAATTTCTCCCATCAGTAACCCAAATTGGCAGACTGATTTTTTTATACCACGAGAAAGAATTATTCGCTTTTTTTAAGGGTTTAGCTCTGTAAACATAAAACTATCGCTTTACATTTACCCTTAAGACATCACACATGAACTTTCAGCTACGCATTACATTTATCAGACATGAAATATTACGATTTTGATAATGCATATCTGTTATCCTACGTCATTCATGCGGTAAATTCGATAATTCACATACTTGTAAAGCTTTACTTGAGTATAACGTCATCTAACCTCTCATCCCACTCATTTGATGTAATGCTGAAGATTCATATAAGGCAGAATATTATTTATTCAAATAAAATCAATTTCATTATTTTATTTATTCCATTGTAATCCTCCTGAACTTGCATAAAATCCTTTTTGAATCCCCAGTGCCTCTAGCGAAGGCCACAGACGATGTACGTACGTTTTTAACTTTTCTCAATCATTAGACAGCATCTTTAGACACGCTTACGCAGGTACAAATTTTCAAGTTTTGAGTCATGGAATCTTAAGGGAGAATATATTTTTGGGTGCACCGTTTTATATTCAAACCACACGAGGAATAACAAACAAAAACCTGGCATCACTCTCAAGGTCGGTCTAACATTCGGTGGTAAGAAAAAAAAGGAATAAACATAAAAATGACGTTATTTCACAGGTAGGGAAAACTAAACACGATTCATACCTTACATATGTTTGCAAATAAAGAATTGTAGGATAGAAGAGTTACAGCTCTTCGGAACAAATCCTTTCCTCTAAATAATGTATCTTCTATAGCAAGATCGTTATTTTTACATTCCTTTCAATGCACAACTTTGATTATTGGAAGAGATTATTCACTATCAGTCTTAAGCAAATCTCAAAGATAAAATATCTTACAGAAAAAATAAATTCGTATTGCGTTATCTAAAATAGTACTTAATTAGTGAAAGAGCAGTGCATGAAAAGTGTGATGATAGTTTTTGTCACTCGATTACTATACAATCTTCATCGTAGAAGAAATACCAATGAAATCAAGTATAAAATGGGAGAAATTGAAATTGATTTATCTTTTAGATTCTCTGATAACTAAACCCCGTCTAAAACTCTAATTACATTCACTAAAAGGAGTAAGTCTTGGTTTAAAAATCATTCTTTGTCATTGAAATGGTACATTTAATTCCCAAAACAACCCATACAATTCCTTACCGATACCCTGCCTATATAACGGTTGAAATGTCTCGAATAAATCCATGAATGGAATTCAAGATGATGAAGATAAGGTTGATGGACCTGAACTTCGAAATTTTGAGAGGAAGCCCAGATATAAATCTATTCATTCAAGACTGTAATACTCTATCAACTTGAAATTTCCGTTGTCTCAACACGCATTCAAGCAACCTAACAAGACAACTGCTTCTCTTGTTTGATCCCATACATTTAGTATCGTGCTTAGATTTGACGATGCATCAGTGAGCCCATTATAAAGCTGTGAAAAGACCTGTCAAACTAATTCGCTGGGAAAGTAAAACATCGCGTGATGATGGACGCGGGAGGTGTGAACGCGTGGATAAAAGAAAAGGAAATCCCGAGCGGGATACTCTCACAAAGACAGGTAGCTTCTATTCACCGTTACCCCAACCATAGAGGTTCATTAACTGGGCAATAAGATACTTCGTAAGATAAGCAGCAGCCACATTAACCGTCTATTAAGATATTTTAATTTCAGATTCAAACTCTGCTTTTATGTGCTCCTGATGTCGCTCTGAAGACAATCCATAATTAATTTCTTGGAGGAAGAAAAGATCTCTCGAGGATAAACAGGAAGGCTCGAAACATAAGAACGTATGAAAAAAAAATTCAGTCTTAGCCCCTTCCGAGTCATGAGAATAAAGCAATTTCCTTTGCTTGAGGATTCAGTCCATAATGACACCCGAAAACTTCATTAACAGGGTGATCAGGATTTTTTTTTAAATCTCATTTAGAATGCAATTAAGTTCTCAAGACCTTGTTTGCTTGCCTTTGAATTAACTTTCCGTGTATTGCTCTACGCTCAGTAAAATTAAAATTTCAGTTTAAAATATGATTTTAATTCAAGTGAAGTATTAAGCGGAAATGAAGGACGATAGAGCTAGAACATCTAAAAAAATATCAACAAAAGGTTCATAATTATAATAAAAATCATTTATATTTTTAATTAAAATAAATTTTATAATTAATAAAATTATAATTGAAATCCATAATTATGACATTTATAAAAGATTATAAATTAATTAACATTTTTTAAATTTATAAATTTCTATGGTGTTATTTACAATTAATTAAAAATAAAATAATTTCCTTTTTTATTTATCAATATTTCTATTATTTATTTTATATTTCAGCAACAGGAGTGTAATCATAGGGTAAAATAGATATTTCTCGATCTCGAACAAATTAAATATGATCTCTAAGAGCATTCTTGAGCAATTCAGACCTTATAAAGTAACCTCCTTTTCGGAATTGAATGTTTTATATTGCACTCGTTGTATCTGCTCTTCGATGTAATTTTTCCACTGCTTTAGAAGCCAAATAGGAGTTTAAAAATTTTCTCAGGGACTTTTTATTGTCTTTTAATAACAGTATTTCCTCTTAAATCCTTTCTGCTACTTTAATCAAATTATATTTACCACCAATCCACCCTTGGTGTATCCACCAAAACTTGCATGATGCATGTACATACAATGTACAAATTATCAGTAACAATGTTAATTATACTCTTCTGCCTTTACTTTTTATATTATTATCATTTATATCACCGTTACGTTAATGATCCAAAGAGCTGTTTAGTATTCTTCATTCTGCACACTCTTAATTAGGCGGAATTTAAAAAAGCCGTTGTGTATTAGAACGTATGTTCGAAAAATGAGTTTTTGAGGATAAATTACTCCTTAATGAGTGTCTCTTAATCAAGTTCGGTTATGGAAATTTTTCAACGCCCTCCTTTTGTTGACGGCAGTCGAAAATCTAAAATTCATCAAGTCGTACACACTTTTTCCGACTCAGAAATCATCTTGAAATAACACCTTTTAACTACTTCTGCATTCTACATTCAGTTTTAAATATAGGAGCGAGAGTTAAGTAATTGGACGTTCGGAAATTCGTACGTCCAAGGTTTCCTGCATGTTAAGTCTCTAAGCTGATTTTTCAGCAACGCCCAAGCAATTTCGCCGCAGTATTTCGAGGCGAGAGGTGTTCCTATGCGTATTCTTTCCACAAGGTGCCTTTTATTCAATCAAAATGAATACAGCTTTCTGAATCAATAGCAAATTTTCCATTTAATGGCTGAAAATCGAATGTGGTATTTACTTATCTCCAAAAGTCGTAAAAATAGAATAAGGCATGAGATAAGATGGTAAATACCAACACTGCATAGCAATCAGTATATTTGTCAGATGAACGCTAAAATATAATATTTAAGTGCAAGTTAATAATATAGAATAGAAAAATACCACGGTACTACTGATGGTTTCTAACTACTATATAAGATTTTGTAGTTATTTTATCATGCTAATCTATCTTGTTACCTAATTGTTGGTTTTCATTGTGTTCATTTCATGTTTATTTTTATGCAAATGTATCTATTTATTTATCAACGTAAATATTTGTTTATACTGTTTTTCAATAATTTAACTAACACGTAACTAATTACTCTTACATAAGTACTAGTCATGTAAAAGGCTTATAAAAGCCTACAAGCATACATTTCAGAAAACCACAAATGCTAATGCGATTGAGCTCCTTATTAAATGCAAAATCATCCCAGACGTTTTTTGTCATCTACCTACTCAGCTCTTCTCAGAATTTTTTCTTGCATTGGTTCCTTCGTCCGTCCATTTTCCTTCAATATCAGACCCGCCCACCTACTGTTTATTTTTTCTCCAAATCAAAATCTTTTCCTCCTCTTCATTAATATTCACTAATAATATCCCCGCACATTGATGATTCCTAACTTTTTTTCCTTGTACCCAACCTACTGTCTACCTAATTTATCAAAGCAAATCTAATGTGCCTCAAGTTCTTGTGTATTATATATATATTGTATATTGTGATGCTAATAGTATTCGGAGTTTGCTCCGATAATAATAAAATTCTTAACTCCACCGATAAGATCATGTCTAAATTAACTGTCGAAAACTAACTCAGCTTACAAGTCAATGTTTGTTTCTTGAGAAATAAATGTACATTATTTTATAAGCTATTAAATTGAAATGGTAACATTGTTCTTAAATTGTATTATTTCTTACCGGTATTCTTAAAATCGGTGGCTTCCGAGCATGTTTCCTCGGCGGTTTCTACATTACAAAGATTAATACATTTCATCCTTGATAATTGTATCATAAAACGGAAATAAAGGCAAATTTATAGCTTTTCGATTCATTAGTACTAAAATATTTACATGGAAAAGAAGCTAATAGTAAATGTCTTAAAATAAAAAACAATCTGTAAAGCAGTACTATTAATATTTAAGGCTTTTTGCACCCAATTCATTCAAACTAAAAAGTTTGAAAGCAATACTATTCTTGTTTCGTAGTTTTTCATAGTATCGGGGATGAAACGCCAAGTAACTCATTATAAAATATGAGAAAATAAAAATAATATGTTCAACAGAACCTCACGATTAAGCAATATTTGATACATGTTAGATTTATGATTGTATAAAATCTTACTTACAACAGTCATACTTTGGTCAGTTTGCCTTAAATTAATCGCATCATTTTATCATTCATAACACTATCTAAGTCTGGAGAACTATCACCATTTGCAAAAATATACCTTTTTTGCTAAAAAGTAGGCCATTAAGGCCACGACTGAATGAAACCAAAATCAAATTCAAAAGAAGAGACTTCAGTCTCATATAACAACTATTTATATTATCATAAACTGCATTCTATATTCACGAGGTACCACTTATGAAGAACAAAACGAGTACATAATTTTTATATGCAAATTATTCTCCCTCTGTTGGAATTTAAGCTAAATAAATCCAACAGCACAAATATGTTTTGAGGCACATAAATCCTTCTAATTAAATGGCATTAAAAGAACAAAAAGTAAAAAAATTATTTGTAAAGTCATCGGGGCAAATAAATGGTATATTTCACTAATAAGGTATAATCACAGTTATTAAAAACCCAAATTCTGCCGCAGAGGATTTTTTATAGAAACATCCAACCTTATTTCGTGTGTAAGATGAGCATCTAGCAGCGTCATTTGAGATCGCGTGACGTTGCTTGTCTCGTCCCCAGAAACTTTAGTTCGAATTGGGCATTTGATAAAAAAAATGAAACGGAAATAAACAGAATTTCGAATTCTTTCCCTCGTCAATCATCCGAACTGTGACGAATAAAAATAAAGCAACTTCCTGAAGAAATATTTTATCCTTCGAAAACCCGGACATCAGTTTCGTAAATATGCATCCAAAGCGCATTACGTAGTTCCTCCTCGACCGCCTCCGATCATTTGTCTTGGATCCTCAACCACACGTTCTCCATCTTTCGTGGCACGCACTTCTCTACCTTGTTCTACCACTTTCCTCACAAATTCATCCGGCCTGATATGTGATACAACCACGAAGGAATTTTTCCAACTCTTCTATTGGAGTGTATCCAGCAAAGCGCTGGCCAACTGCCAAGTAGTTTCAATTCTCATCGAATGCTACCCAAGATATTCCGTAGCTCAGTGTCTTATTTTGAGCTTTGAGATTAGGATTTAGGATCGAATAGATTAACTTATCCAAAATCCAAACTTCTTGAAAATAAAATACTCTCAAATGAACCGATTTTTCTAGCAAAAGGCTAGTGATAAAATCAATGAAATTCTTGCACATTGCACCTAAAATAATCTCAATAGCATTAGTTGCGTATAATAATTACCAGCTATGTTCTAGCCTCTTTCGTTGTTTGTATTGCTGATTAATACTGTCATTTAATAATACTGAATCAATGAAAGCATATTATTATTTCTCAAGTTCATATTGAAAAGCGAGAAAATACAACTAATCGTAATTATCAAGGCCATTTTCAATTTCCAATTAAAATTCTCTTGTACAGTCCTGGCCAAAATTAACGCAGCACCGGCCGTAAGGATCGCTAGGGAGGTGCTGCGTTAATTTTGGCCAGGAGTGTACCTAAAACACAATTACCATTAATTTCTACGTATTATTCAAAACTGTTAAATTTCTCAATAAATATGTAGCATTTTACAGGTTAATTGGAAAGTGTTGAGCCAACTAGAAGAAAATTATCTGGATCGTCCCCATAGCAACTTTTTTGAATCATCTCCGACCTAGTTGCTACTTTACTTTCAATAAGGATAATTATTTAATATTTTAGTCTTCCGCTCGTACAGCCTTCATTAATAATAATAATAATAAATGGACTTTATTAGGACGAGATTGAGACTAGAGAGTCTCTTCTTACACCTAAGTCTCTTCTTACACCTAAGTCTCTTCTTACACCTTCTTTAAATATGCACACTTATTTATTTATACAGGAGATTTTTGGGATTTTTGCATTTTGAATAAAACGTAATAGCTGAAAATCATATCAGCAGAGAGAAGCATTTGCATTCCATTGCCTCAATTGTAACACAATTTCATCCTTAGTTAAGATGCTAGAAATGAAAATCGATATTCAAAAAAGTAAAATTTCTCTGGAGCTAAATTTTGAAGTTACTATTTCACATCTTTTTCACAGGATTATTAATCTTTCAAAGTAAGCCATTTTAACCTAATCTATGTATATATTTCGGAATGAACTCTAAATCCCTGATTTTCTTCATCAGCTATTCGGTAGATTCTTAGTTATAAAAATAGAACACTTTTCCGATTTTTATAACATTCTTGTAACATAATTATTGCAACGATTTTGAATGGCCTTTCTTCATTCTCTTATCATTCTTGGATGACCACCCAGCTTTCTTAAATACGTAATGTAATATTTACAAACTGCGGATATTCTTGAAGTTATAGTTTAAGAGATTCAGAATATTTAACACTTTTAGAGAAATTTCTTAGCTTTGCTTTCTATCATAAGTAAATACTGATACCTTCTTGATTATTTCGTATAGTCACCAACATAAACACAAATCTAATGAAAGAGGCAATGACTTAAATCTGAAAATATATATTTCATTTGAAATGCAAATATCTACATTAAACACATCTATAAACATCGTGAGCGGATCTAGAAACTAGCCAAGAGAAGAAAGAATGAAGTAAATTCTTTTATGGATTGATCTTCGATCAACTGTAAAAATGCCTTTTTGCCGTAATGAATGGACTTGATTTACATTGATAGTGGAATAACTTTAATTGGAATCTGATTTTAATTCAAGCTCCACGGCAGAAGAAAATGAATGAATTACGCTAAGCTAATTGCTCATGCTACAAAGAGGGAGATCGCCTTCCTTCTGGACCCACAAATGATAAACATTTTTTCATTCATAACTTATAAAAGGGAAGGAAATAATGAATTTTCTAGTTTCAAAGGTAAATTTTCAAGAATAATCAACATAGGTTGGCATTTCTTACGCGTTCTCATTTGATGATTAGAATCTATGGTGAATATAAAACGAAATAGAGTTCTCTTAGTTAACAAATGTGTATGTAATCTAATATAACGCATAAATCAAAACAATATTGAAATATGCAAATTCCACCTGTATTCGTCTAAAAAGGAAATAAATTAAAAACTGCGCGCCAATAACTAACCCAGTCAAGAAACGCACCGACTTACATCTAAAATAAAATGGCAAGTCGCCAAGAATAGCTGAGCTCATATGAGATTACTCGTATATGCAAACGAAGGAAATGATGGCTGTCATTCAAAATCGGGTCAGAAGCTGCATAACTGAAAGGGAACAACACTTGGTTGGACGTAAATATCATTCTGGTTAAATAGAAATCTGGCCTAAGATAGTTCGGTTAGCATCCGATTCCTCTAACTCAAAAATAATTAAGTCCAGAATAATTCTAGGAACATATTATACCTTCCTGATGATTGATGAGAATCCATCAAATTGTCCGAACATCATCAAGTTCATTTAATCTCCTCAGATAATATAAAAGAAACCTTCCGAAAGTCACAATAAAGAAATGAATTTGAATACGAGGAAGTTACCCAAATCACTGAAAGCCATTTTTATCAGGATTTACTCAGATATGTATCTGCGCCAGTTTTTATAAATTACTATTATATTACTATAAACATATTGTCTTCGATATCTTATATATACATTCTTACTATATACATATTACTATCTTAGATACAAGTATTATCATCATTACTTATTTTTATTTAAGAGAAAGAAGGGGAAAGAGGAAATATTATTTACTTCAGATAAATTCATGGAAATTGAATTAAGCTAATATAACAGGATACAGGAAACCACCTCTATAACGGATTAATAACGAAAGAATGAGAGTAAAAGGCAAATATTCTAGTTGATTCATCCATTGAATTTAGAGGACGCAGACTTGACATACATCGTGACTTGCTTATTGATAGACATTTGAAAACGATAGATATTGATTACTGAGGGGAAAATTCATGACATAAATCTGCCTTATTTCAGGATGTAGTTATACTTTCATAACACATGACTTTAGAAATCGTCAATAACACGATTGTCTATGTAGTAATCAGTATTGCTTGAATCCTCAACCTCTCCATCATAAGTTGACCTAAACTTTAGTGAGGGCTAAGAACAAAATATGTGAAGTGGTCTGCCCTTGCTTTTCTCTCTGAGCCAGAATGCTATAAGTGGAAAAGCCAACGTAACTGTAGAGCAATGACCCTTTAAGTAATTTTTAAATCAATATATAAGCAGGCCTAAACTAATATCATTATTCAACGTTATTTATATTCAGCTTCTCTCAGTAGATCTCAATTTATCACTGGCATGAACGGGATTGTAGAAAAAGTGGTGAATTTTGAGATATTTTTGCGAAACCTGTTCCATTATACAAATGAAAAATATAACTTTCATCACTTATGGTAGAAAAAATATGGATGATATCATGATAAAAACTCGCCTAAATTAAAATGAATCCAGTATTAAAGTTCTCCCTATTTCATGTAACTCGTAACTAATACATAATAGGCAGACTTCTATTTTGAATTAAATATGTAATTTGTCGAATATTCGTATAATACTCAAATGCTTTATATATGCTATTAGAGAGCTTCCATCTAAAACCGCATTCTATAAATATTACGCTCGGAAATAATTATAAAAATACGTCTTTCCTTTTATCCCCATTTTTTTAATGCAGTATATTTTTCCTTTAGGATACAAATTTACTCTAATTTCAATACAATTAATTTAATTACGAAGAATTCCTTTAACAATCTAATATTGAGGAAAATCTTTCCCTTGCAATCCCAATCACATTACTTTGATGACTTTTTATTGTATTATAAATTTAAATCGCTATCGAATTAAAAAAAACTAATAAATATAAAATTCACCAGGAGGAAAGTTATCCAAAGTGTTCATATAAATTAAATTCTCCCCAGATTTGAAATGATTAATTCTCAACATCGCGTAAACAACATGAAAACTTTCGTAATGCGTGAAACCTTTGGAAATATAAAATCTATGAAAATCAGAAAAAAAAACTATCTTTGGAAAGCGATTCTCGCCGATTCAATACTAAAATCTTTAAAACCATTTGTTGTGACGAGCTGTAATTCCTTCCATTGATCCCTTTAATTATGACGATAGCAATCTGCATATTTTAGAAAGGGAGGATATAAAAGTCGCTATCTGAACGAAAGATATTCATCCCGTGAATGAACACGATAATAGGCGAATGGTGAGTGAGCACAGTACATACAGCTGCAATCCCAGAGCGCATGCGGCAGCCGACTTATTGCTTCAGATAAACGCGAGGAGAGGAAAATCCCTGAAGAAATGAAAGTAAAGTAATTTAAATTAGAGCCGCGTTTTTTCCTCCGTAACAAATTCCCTCCGGAGTGACTCATCCATCCTACGACCTTAGAGGTGTCTCATTTTGCACTTCCTTGTTTTGCCTACAGCCTCCAAATTTTAAGCACCTTGGGCTTTAATGACTAGAAAAAGGTTGAATTAAAATTTTCCTTATGCAAACAGCCCTCTGTGAAAGGAGACCGATCAATCTTACAATTTTTGAAGAGATTATTGAAGTGGAACTCGTGGATGATTTTCTGTCTAAATATTTCGTTCTCACTTCACAATGATGAAAAATAAAATTTATAGCCTGAATACCAACATTAATTACACATTTAATTGAGAAGTATACTCTCAATTTAATGGTATGGTACCAAAACCCTAATAAGTGTTCATTGAGAATAGAGCTGTTAAAAAATTTGATTAAATCAAATATATTTAGCTGTACAATTATCACATGGAAAGAAAACAGTCTCTTTGTAATCATAATTCTTACAATGGATTTCTAGCAATTATCTGAAATTGATTCAGTACATCAATAAAACTTAATTGTAGTGCCAGTTTTTGTTTGTCATAATTTCGTGCTATCGAAATTAAAAATGAAATCACTTAGTAGGCCTGCAATTATTTTGCTTTTAAATAGGGGAGACCGGGGCTGGTTGGCCGAGTTTTGTTTTCGGAATTTCTGTACTCATTTTGGTTTGACTTTCTGAAAAACGGATTGCTCTGTCCTAAAGAAACAACCCTTGAGCATATACGTGAATTTTTTCATCCATGAAAAAAAAACATGGAAAAAGTTATAAACAATCAAATGCGGCACCAAAAATCGGCCAACCAACCCCAGGGCCGGGGTAGGTTGGCCGAGTTTCGTAGAATAAGTGAAAGACATCAAATGCATCGATGGAAAATATTTATTAGTGAAAAAAAGTTAGTGTACATAGTTTTGTAATATGTAAGTACGTAAAAAAAAACTCCGCTCTTTACTTTTTAGTATTTTTAACATTTTTAGACTTAGTTTCGAAAGCTTTAGTGAACTTTTTCATAGCTCTCGCGGCTTTCTTTTCCTCTGCCAGCGTACGCTTACGTTTGCTTTCATTTTTCTCCTTCTCCAATGCTGCTTTTATTGGGGAATCAGTCAAAATGTCGGTCGATCGGCGTTTACGACCTCGACGCTTCTTCAAATCAGTTCGTGCACTCGCCTTGCGGAAAGGTCTGACGTCTTCAGGGAGGCTTACATCTGCAGCAGATTCTATGCTGATGGACGAGTTTTGTTCAGGGTTGGGTCGATCTGTGACAAATCCTGCCAGGAACTCCTCAGGAGGAAAAATTTCAGGATTGAAAGGGCACACGCCAGAGACTCTGAAACCAGCTCGAATATTGTTCGGTGTGCAATCGAGTGGAAATGCACTGGCTACGATTCCCGGAATGTCGTAGATGGTCATTGGTCCCTATAATCATCAATATTCACATAATATTCAATTTCGTTCAAAAAAAGGTTAGCATTTCACAAGTTTCGAAGTGAACATTGCTCTACGCTAAATTTACAACTCGGCCAACCTACCCCAATGAATGTTTTCGAGGACAATCACGGTTTAGAAAAACAAAAGTGAGGTTACCCTAGAAACCGATATAACATTTTGTAGGGTTTTGAATACCCTTTCTAGCGGTACCATGTTTTTGTAAATCGGATGTAAATTGACTCTGTTACGAAGATTAATTTACAAGAACAGAAATTTACTCACCAGTGTCAAAAAAAGAACAAACGAGCTCCTGTGCAAACGGCAACATGAAAACACCTGAAATTACGTCGGTATATGGACGAACTAATACCCCACCAAAATCACTATAGATGTCGTCACTGTGCCCAAAAGTCTTTTTAAAAAAGACACTCGGCCAACCTGCCCCTTCGGCCAACCAGCCCCGGTCTCCCCTACTAGCATTCGTTTTTTTCTACTTAAGTTAGATTTATATCTTAACTTAAATCCATAACCGATTGCATACTATAAGTCTCTCCCTCTTTTTAATTCAATAAATTTATTTATTTATATTTCCTTTAATTATCGCGAAAGGAATGCAGATCTAACGAGATGAAAAATAAAACTATTCACACATTTCAGCTGTCCCTGAATTATATGAAAGAAAACAAAATACTTTCTATCAACGAAAAAATTCAAAAGATGAGAATTACAAACAGCGAGGGTTTATATTCAATTAAGGCAGGAGCGATAAATACTCCGTGAATATTTTATATCTACGGTCCTCTGTACTAATAAAGAACATAACTGATGTAAAAGAAAAAGAAAACATCGATATATAAAATCAATAACGATAAAGAAAAACAAGATACTTTTCAGTTAATAACTATAAACGATAATTCATCTGAGGTTGTTTAGAGCACTTAAGATATGGGACTTCCAAGCATCCACATAAAGTGTAACGCTTTTATAAGCAATTGCTGAGTCTTATTTCCTGTTCCTGCTTACTCACTAATAACTCACTCAGACCGATCCTCGTATCTTTGAAAGACGAAGCGGAACTGCTCGGATTATAGCGATATATTTCCGTTCACTTTCTCTAGCAGTTCTAAGTCAACAACAATTAAAATCAAATTCATGTCATATACGGCATTAACTGACCAGAGAGTTCTGCGAATGCTTCTCTTGCCTTCAATAATACGATTGCAGTGACTTATTTGCGAGGACTTTTTCTGCGAATTGTTAAAATTTCAATGTCATCCGGCGTATGTTTATGTGACGTCGTTCGATCACGTTTTTTCTGCGAACAAAAACATGGATGATCACAGACAAGGCCACTTTGCTGCCGATCAGATCTCATCCTCGTTGTGAATCCCAAAAGATACAATTTAGCCCCACTACATTCCTTGCCAAAATTTTATACTTCATGCCCTTTTCGATTTCAATCTCAACTGTTGCACGGTTATGGCTGCTGAGGTTTAAGATCTCTATGTTTGTGCAACCCTGTATAAGAAATATACTCCACTCCGCGTCATTATTTATGCCGCTGTTGCAATTTCCTGAAATTCTATTTTAATCACTATAACTGCCTTGATAACCTCATTTTAAAACCATCTGAAACTATGGAAAAGGCCATTTAATGGCATTTTTTATGCTATTTTTATGTGAAGTGGCCTAAATTGAATGGAAAGAACTGAATTTCAATGTATGAGTATCTGATTCGTGTGTTTCAATTATCTTTCATCAATCAACTTCTATCGTAATCAAAATATTGATCATGGAAAGTGAATCCGTAGACGTTGAATTCTAGAATAAATACGAACCAATACCTCAAATATCTGCTAACTTTTTTCTGCAAATACCTGAATATCGATGGATAAGATGCAGCAGCAATAGTTTCACTGCCTCAAGTGTTTTTCCACCCTAACTTACTCACGATCACCTGTTTTACCCTCTATTTTATACTGCAGGTTTAGTTCGTCTTGCTATTACCAAACGTGCCATCGTCTTTTTCCGTAGGTATAGCTCTCATTTATGCGCTAATCCATACCTGTAACTTTTCTTTTGCTGTTTCTTCCTAATTAAATAGTCTAGTTTTTCTTCTTGCTCTTGTTGATGTTTCATATTTATTTGGTATTATATTTTATGCAAAGGCCATGTGCAGTATTTGGTATTATTTATAAAAATAAAAAATAAATGAGTCCTGCTTTTCCTAATCCGAGTCTTAACTAACGGTTTTACAACCATAGCCGAGCATGGAACTAATGCGACAATCTACTGAGTTTGGCATTGTATGTATATTTTGGAAAGCAACCTCGCACCACTCCCGTGACGATAGAAAATACGCATAACCGCAGCTATCTCGCAATTTGATCTAAGAGGCATTATTCTTGCAGAGGCCGTTCACTCGCTAGTCTTGAGCTTAATCGCCTAACGTGGGACAGCTCGAAGGTGCAGAAAATTGAGATCATGAACTCTAATCGATAAATATTCAAGCGTTACACCTGCAATTTCGCAGAATCCAACGATCACGGCCGTCCGTACGGCAGATTAAGCTTTCGCTGGAAAAGAGTCACGTACGGGTGGCGTGCCGTCTCGGCAGGTGCGGTGGAATAACACGCTAAAGAATTCGTCGAGATTTTTGAGAAGGCAAAAATATTGAATAATAACTAGAAAAACGACTGACTCGACTTGCTGATGCCCTGGAGGACTTTTCCTCTTAACAAAACGCACGAACGGATAATCGCTCGGGAATTCTGTACCTGTTTTCCCTGTCATTTCCCTCTATCATAAACGCTCATCTGCCTTGAGCGACATGGCTCCTTAAACGGATGCTCCTTCCCTAGCCTGAGACGTATTATACGTAATGTATGGAATCCTCATCCAAATGTGAAAAGCCAAAATGAAATAACATTTCCATACTTGATGAAGACGATCTATTAAAGGAAGATAAGATGGAGTAAATACTCTTCAACCAAGATAAGCTAACCTAAATAAGATAACCTAAATAAGTCCGGAGCTCTAAGAGTCAAAGACTCTTGTAAATTGGATTTTTGGATTGTCTGATTAACAGAACAAACAGCTAGATGGAAACTGACGTGGGCGAAAAAAGGAAAAACTCAAATAATTTAATTCCTTATAATTCTAACGACTATAGCTCTCTCCAAATATTACCGTTACCCCACATGAAAAAATATGGTTAAGGGCTTTTGAAGGCTGGTTTACTCATTGAAGCGTGTCCTCAAACTCTTACTTTTCATTCTGATACTACTTTTCCCCATAAACTAAAACCAACAACTAAATTTCCTGAGATACCATTCAGTATCTGGGTAATATAATAGAAATCTTGTAAATACCCAAGGTCTACTTGATTCGATCCCGATCGAAAATAGAGGTAATGTTCCTTATATTAATTGCAAACGTTTGCTTTTAGGACGGATTACAATCAAATGCAGTGAGAAAATATTAGAAACTATAAAACATTTACAGTAAATCTTTAGTGGTACTTATTTTACACTTGATTGCATGAAGGTTACTTATTTCTATTTAAATTAATAACATCGATGACGTTTGATAAATTGATTTCTCTTAATTTAAAACGGATAAATCAGCTTAGACTCGTTAAAATTATTTCTATTTTTCATTTTAAGCGTAAACTATTGCAAAAGTAATTAACAAATGTTTGAAAAGCAATCGCCTATCATTTTATTAATAAATTGCATACCCATGGGCTTGTAGAATTCAATACAACCCTAAATCATATACAGAACAACGATTCAAAATTTCGAAATACCTACTTTATTGTCCTTTTATTTCTGATACCTAAAGCGTCATGATCAGACTAGGTACTGCAATTGACATTATGAGTAAAGTGACAATTTCTCGAGGCAGCAAAAACTAATAACAACACGAACGGATGAGTCTTCCCAGAGATAATTCTAACTATATCTTCCATGGAAACTATTTTTATCATTTAAGATTTTTATATATTTAGCTTCGCAACAAACCATATAAAAATATCTGATTTTAAATAGATGAAATAAAAAGTGTTAGATATTAATATTAGATATTCATGACATTTCTCTCTCTATTTTTTTAAGCTAAGCAGAAAATAAACGTTCTGAATTTATACCATCTGGCATTACACGCACGGAGTTGGCACACTATTGCATTTTTACTCGCCATAGGATCAATACCCATAATATCTAAAATACTCGTGCGCTGCGAATGTTAGGAGAAACCAGATGTGAAAATGATAATTTGAATGTCTGAACTCCCCAAAAGATATTCGTAATTGGAGAACATTGGCGACGCTAAATATTCCTTCGCACGTACCGTTATTTTTTCATATTTGATAAATAACTGCAAGAAAAGCGACCCTACGCATTCTCTTTCTTTCAATCTCGGCCACCATTTAAAAACATCTCCCTCTCTCCAGATAATTGTAACAACCCTCTGGCAATTCTTTGAAATAAAAAAATACCAAAATATTCATCAAAAGTCGAAGCATTGCGAAAATAAACACATGCTAACCCAAAAATGAATAATTACAGCGGCCTGAGCCTTCGATAGAGTAACGAGACGTAATGCGATGAAGTCACTGTTATATGATCTCTTACCGTTATATAAGAATTATCATTCATACTCATAACTATCGCCAAGCATTGATTAATATCTATTATGTGTAGACAGACGCTTGGGGGTTACGAGATACAAATCATCACTCTGAACCATAACCGTTATTATATTATAGATATTATATCATATGGACTTCATCGGTAAACCAACAGTAAATTTGATATTTTTATCCTAGCTATCATGGGTTCGATCTCAGATGGTTTAAAGTGATATTTTTATAAGAAAATCACTGTGACGCACGTATTGTGTCTACGATTTAAAGTACTTCTCCAAATGATAGATGACTGAAATATTTTTATTGAAACATCTCCTCCAACGTAAACTGGAAAGAGATATCTCACGATGAACTAGCATCGACACCATATTGGTGCACAGCTCTCCTCATGACTAATTCATGACAACGATATTAAATATGTTTTTAACCGTTTCCCGAAACAAGGGAGTTGGCTGTAAGGGTTCTGCATGGTTCAAGGTACATTTGGGATTCTAACTGCTATCGAGGCTGTAGTTTTTCTGAGCGGTTAACATCCAAGACCCTAAAGTTGAGGCCTGGTATATTTAGGATAGCATTAAAGTTTTAATTAAAGACGTAATTTGCATTCTTACGTCTCACTTTATCCAACTATTTATCACTATAGGCAAGAATATCGGAGGGTTAGAGAAAATATATATCACCCATTAGTGTACATTATACAAGCAACTTTTACTCGTATGAATGCATATATATGGATATAATTGAAGTTAATAGAGATAAAGAATGCTTACATTAAATCTCCTTCAGAATCATTACATAATAAAATGCCGAAGTTCGATTCGTTAGTCATAAGTCGTCGTGAAATACAGTTCATTTATTATCAATCCACGTATATTTGACTTGAAAGAGCTAAATTCTACTCACTAGAATGATTTGAGTAACATGTATTTTCTATGAGAATAACGTTTAGCGAGTGAGGCATTTTTATTCAGGTTCGAAAACGGAATGTTATTGCACTCTTTCTAATGAAAAACTGCCAATAAAAAAAGGCCGCATTAGAGGATCAGCTTTACTATCAACTCCTAATCTCTGCGTGTTCCATTGGATTGGTTATAGGCTTCATGAAAAATAATTAAAATCACCATATCTCGAATTAAAAAATTGAAAAACCTTTATAAAACGACCATAAATGCTCATGTAGCGGTGTGTGTATGCTTATGTAGTTTATTTTGTAATTTTTTATATGTTTAATCTATAATTTCCGTGTGTACGGAAATCTAAACTCGTTGTTTAGTCTACACACCCAAAATAATACCAATAGTTAAAGATTTTGTTAATGACAATCACACCAATTATGCTAAAGTAAAATAAAACAAATCTGAGTCATTCTATCCTTCCATTATGATATTTTTATATACCTCGCTCCTCCTAGAAGATATTGGATAATCTAGTGTGATTAGGTGCCAGCAAAGTATAGTAATTTAGAAACAATAATGACTACATCCTTGGCCATGGCACATTTACCCAAATGAGGAACAGACTGGGAAACCGACAAAAGAAAACTGTGAGACTGAAATACCCAAACAGTTTCCATAGTTAAGAGTTTGTGCTTGGCGATGCATGCAAAGAGTCCTTCGCTAGCCTCTGGGAAATAGAAAAGGAAGCAAAATCAAACCTCTCTCACCGAAATACCGTTTAGTAACAGCTAACGGTGATTCTAGTACCAGAGGCTCCTTTTTTATCTTTTCTTGGATTGGGGAAATATCTTATCCCTCTCGTAGTAGGGTTTTTCATCCCTTTTTATAGTAGATCAGGAAAACGTAATCAATCATGGATGTTATGTCCTTCATTTCAGATTCTTTTTATTTGAGAGGTATGGAAAACAATCTTTAGGAAAATTACCTGATTTCATTTTATAAAGATAATTTTCGAAGCGTGAGAAAATCTTTCCCAGCGATCACAAGACGTTTTAGCAAAATATTTTGATTTATTACTATAAATTTGTCATTGGTGTATACAGAACATTAAAATAATTAATGATTTTAAATGAATTAGTGAACAATGAGTAATAGTATGATGAATAAATATATTAACTTGGTGAATTAGTGTTGAATGACTGATGGAGAAAATGAAGATTATTAGTATTTTGTAATAGTATGTACTTAACTTTTTGATAATGTTTTTATTTTACTTATGATGAAGTTTTAGTTTTTGATGATATATTTCTAATTGCCTTTTCCTGTGTCTAATATGTTTATCTATTACTTGGAGACAACTTTTGTGACAATTCATATGTATGATACCATACTTTACCATCTGGTTTATATATATTTGCAGATTTAATGAGATAATAATTACTATTATTTCATTAAGGACCATCTAATCCCAATACCTTCAATATTTACATTAGATGACATAGAAGTAGAAAAGGGACAACAGCATATTAAGAGTGGAACGTATCGATAAAATATTTGTGCTCATATTTACATCATGGTGAATAAAAAAACCGTTTGAAAGTGAATCATCAACTTCATTGCTGTTGAATACGTGGAAATTATTCATCCCTTTAAATTAATCTCAGTGGAAATGCTTGGATGATATATGACTCTCTACATATCACAGTTATATAACGTTTAATCAATGGCCGTGATTACAGTCAGTGGCTGTTGAAAATTGTATCTGAGTGATTTGTTCCTTACGTTTCGTTACATAACGGAATACGTCTTACTTAAGCAACTGAAAACCAGATTAAAACGTCCTGCAAGATCTCAGTGCAAATAAAACCTGATATACATTATTGATCATGGATACAGATTTACGAGTATTTTATTACTAATCGAAATATAGGAGCAATAGAATTAACATTTACAGATAAATATCAGCGGCATAAATGAAAGTATCACACTTAAGAAAGAGAAGATTCCTTAGACGTTATTTTACCTTGAGGAATATCTATCTAAAGCAAACAAAACTGTACTTTCAATACATGAGCCCTTAAAGGCAAAACATTGAAAGTAAGTTTTCTAAATTATTATTATAATTATACAATTTTGTCAATCAAAAATTAAAATATCATCTCTCTCTACATCGTAGCTATACTATGAATAACGTAGCTCTGTTTGATTGAAATATATTAAAATCTATATTTCGTGCTCCTAGGCAAAACCTTAAATCGAGTCCATTATGCAAGCATACAATATTAGGAGAATTATTTCCTAAGGTATGCGTTATCTCGAGAATAATGAGCTCCAAACTTTGCGAAGATTTTAAACCTAACATATTGAATATGTTTTTCGGAAGGAAGCAGTTCATAAGAAAATAGCCGTATGTTCTCCGTTAGAAAAAACCTTATTTTATGACCTTCAGGTACACGGAATACAGACCAAAACGAATTCCTGTTTACATTTGAATATTTATTT
Source organism: Sympetrum striolatum (assembly GCA_947579665.1). Classification (NCBI taxonomy): domain Eukaryota; kingdom Metazoa; phylum Arthropoda; class Insecta; order Odonata; family Libellulidae; genus Sympetrum; species Sympetrum striolatum. Next base: position 39,635,394 of record OX388346.1, read on the forward strand.
TGTTGTGGGAGAAAAAAAGTCTTATTGACTTCTGATAAACAAGCGCACACTGCAAATATTTCCCGATTCCTCTTCAATAAATATTTCCCTACTTATCACTTTGCGATTAGAACGTTAAAGTATGAACTATTTGGTATTCTGCTGAGCATACCCTCTTTATCTAGTCCTCTCAATCAATCACTTCGCTTGGCCATCAACATTCACACAAATAGGGACACGTGTATTTATTCCTCACTCACCACGACCCAGCATTAAAGAATGCTAAATGCTTCCCTTCTAAATGATTATTAACCTCAATAAAATATTATTGGAGCTCGTAATTTTCTGAAGATCGCAAAATCCGGTTATATATATTATTATACCTTTAATGCTGGTAATGTTTTTGGTCTATATTTATGAATTGCCAATTCTCGTTTCATTTCTTAGAACGAAGGACATCGCATTTAAAGGTTTATTTCAGGATATTAATATTAAGGAAACTCTAACCGAAAGAACTTCTTGGAAAACCTCAACAATCATTGAATCTTTTCTTCGGAATTCGATGTAAAACTATTAATTGCTATTTTATGTTGTACAAATACTGTTAATTCTTTGAATTAAGCTGTTAAAGGTATTAGTTCGTTTTTTCAAATATTTTATATAAAATAAACTCTCAATTACGATAAATAATGATATTTACCTCTTTCCACAGAATTTTATAGTGGAATCAGTCGCAATAATTTATAAAATCCTCTGGCCTGTTTTAAACTTACTGAAACAGTAATATTCAGCATTAAGGGGTAGAATTAGTTCTTGACTATTTATTGCTTTAATTATACATTTATACCTTGGTCATTTATTATTTCCTTGATGGTGTTCATACAGGAAGTCACGGTCTAAATTTGGACCTCATGGTTTATTTTTAATTTGTTCGGTAGACAAGCTCCAGTGTACGACGACCGTCAAACGGTACCCCGAGAGCAATATTTAATCCATGAAATCTGTCTACACTGGATATTGCTTCCCTTTTTTGACCAGTACCTGTCCCCTCATTACCATTAACGAGATGTTTCACTTCGGACTCTTCATTTATTATACCGCAGAAAATTAATTAGACGAAAGTATAAGCCTGTCCGGCGCGCTAATTTTTCATTCCGAGTCACCTCTAAATTCCGGCGAGGTATACACAAGGAGTAACATCCTTTTAAAATCAGTTTCCCTTTGCCTCTCACAGCAGGTGATCATGAGCTAGGAATACCGGCCGTGCTGAAATACCCGCTGTTTGACACGGAGAGCGGCCGGCAGCGAGCGCCTCACCGGACCATAGCGATGATTTCTGCGCTCACCTCCCACATCGTGGCTTCGCACGTCGCCAAGAGACTCCTCCACCCAGTCAACGGATCGCTCGGCTCCAAATACGATTTCCTCAAGTGTTTTCAAGAACCAGACGGGAAAGATCTATCATCCCTCCCTCCTTCCTCGGAAGGTTCTGTCCCTCCGAAAGACGGGAATTCCCCCGTTCCTCCGAATTCCCCGACCCTTTCCATGTCGCCCTCCCTCGATCCGGGCACTCTATCGTTGAAGTCTCCCGCTTCTTCGCATGGCTTGGCAGCGCCGGAGGTAAATGGCGGTTGGTCTCCGGCCGACGGGATAAGCGTCTCGCCAGAGATGCCCCGTCCTCACACGTGCGATGTACCCATGGTGAACGTCAGAGTTCGATTTTCCGATGACCCGGAAAAGGACATAGAGTACTCAGACTAAGCGGGGGTGGCCATACTCTAAATAAAATTTTTCCTTCCAGTTCCGCGCAAGGACGGGACTGGCCGTATAATGTGCTGTGTGTCCGGCATTATGCTTCGAGTATCATACGTCTTTGCTGGAAAGCCTAAGTCGTATAACGTCTGCGTGGTTTGAATATTTTCCATCTATACTAGGACACATCAAAGGTTCAACCAAGCCACAAAAATGAATCTGCCTCATAAAGATGGCGAATATTGCTTCCGTGATGATACTTACGGTAACTATATCACTGCGCGAAAAGAGAAATTAAGCTAAACAGATGCTAAGAGAAGATAACTAAAACAAATTCCTCTGAAAATATACTCAACAGCTAACCAAGGAGACTTTTTTATGGTTTACAAATGTTACCTTATTGGCTATTGTATACCATAGTCAAGGGCCTTTCATAATTTTTGTATTTATGAGAAAAAGAAGCGAAGGTAATCTATGCAATGGTATCAAATAAAATTTTAGTCACCGTTACGTTGAAAAAATATAAAATACTTTAATGAAATCTAGATGATCAGGCGTGTGGAAAATTAGATTGTTTTTCTTCATTATATAAAATACTTTAATTTTAATCAAGTACGTTTTGCCCCATCATATGGGTAGATCAAAAATTCATCGCTAACTACCGCTAACAGCCAACTAAAGATGTAAAACTGCCGATTTCTCAGTTGGTTTGAAGAAATTTAATGCATTTTATAACTATCTTGGTTTATCTATAAGTGTAAGAATAAGCACTAAATCCAACCGATGAATTATCCCATTGCAAAACTTAGCTATATACTTAGCAGCTATACCATTGATCAATTAATCCCAAAGATTTTTCAAGATAAAATTGTAAATATGTATAAACATATATCTGATCATCTTATAATCTATTAAAAACATACAAATATTAAGAAATATGCCAAACAGTTTTATGAAAGTACTACAAGGTTTTGTGTAAGATAGCTGTCCTCGACGTAAAAGTTGCAGTGAATCTTAACCTTTGGTATTTTAATTATTCATTTACCGAAAAATATTTATTTGTTAACGTGTAAAGATATTGACAGCTCTAACCAAAGTCCAATCTTAATCATTTAGAAAACTGATTTCCATGGCGCTAATCAAAGTATAACCAATCTATAGTGTGATTTTCAATATTTCCCAAATATGTGTATTTTTCAAATGTATTTTTATAAATTATACGAATGAAAAAATGTACTTTGTTGTAAAGCTAAATATATTTAATTTGTTATACCACCATGATGTTATATCCACTTCTATTACTGATAAAAAATAAATGTATAAATAAAAATGTCATAGTGTTCACATTTTCTAAGTTTTTTACCGTTTATTCTTTAATGTTAATATGCACTTCTTTCGCATTTTTAATGCAACTCAAAGATATTTGGTTGAAATAATTTCACATAACTTAAAAATTATTAACATTCATTGCCCGGATTCACATGTGATAAGATCCAAATGAAGTATTGAATGTTTGGAATATATATTTTGAATTAAAGCTTACTTTCCTGGACAATAATTCACCACCCGCTTAACAGAGAGCAAAATATTGGAATTATTTTTTATGTGATATCAGGGAAATCTATGTTACCTATCGTAGTTCTAGGATACAATGATAAATTTCAACTCAAAAATATTTAGCATATTTCATTTATTTGTTTCAAAGAAACAAATCATTGAATCAGCCTCCCGTGTAAGATCATATCCCAATACATCAATTTCTAACTTGCTCAAGGCAATAATCTTGTTTTAAACGACTATAGTGGATAAAATCGTATTTTACCACACCCTCTAACTCTTCTCTCCTTCCTATCATTAATTAGGCAAATCTGCGATTTATCTCACTTAGAATGTGTTCCATTATTCATATTGGTATACATTTTTATGATCGAAGACAAGCTACAAAAACAATATTTTCCTGTGTTATTACCATTATGTTTTGTAAATACCATTAGCACAATCCTTTCAGAAAATTAACAAACAAAATAAACTATAAAAATCTCTTTTTTCCACGGTAAGGTTCACATGAATCAGTATTAAACTTTATAACGGAACTTTTAAATGAACCGAATAATACAGAATTCAACCCCAAGGTGAAGATAGTGGAAGATGAATTTGATGTATAGTATCTAAATTAGTATTGTAGCACCCTAGAGTATTCTTCGAAGACAAATATGCTTAAAATGATAGTGATGTCATTGGATTATATCATTATTTTGTAAAAAAAAGTTGTCTAGTATAACGATATTGTTGAAAGCATTTACAAATTTTCACTTTGAGTGAGTAGATATTGAAAGTAATACCAGATACATCAAGAAAATAGGTTAATAAATCCACTAACTGGATTTGAATTCTGAATTTTTGCTGGGGAAAAAGAAGAAAAAATTACTTGGGGGTACAGTCTTCGTACATAATTTAAGAAACAACTGCTACAATTTGAAGCTGAAGCAATATTGATTTTGCATGGAATAGAAGGCATTTCAAGATATAAGTTCAAAAACTGATTAATAATCACTAAGTAATACACCTAATGACATCTCCGCCGCAAAAACTTAATTAGCACGAAAGCATTTCATTAGGGCTCTGATATTAAATATTAATTCGTTAGCTATTTAGAAGACCATCTGGGAAAATGATTGTTTTTTTAATCGTAAAGTTCCATCTAATAGCGTATAAATCCTGGGAAATAGCTCGTTTTAATTGAGGAAAATAAAAAGATGAAGAGTAAGGACTAAAAGAGAACGGAGCTAATGTTCCCAATCCACTCCGATTAATATGCGACCGGTGCAGTAAAGCTTTCGCGGCACGATCGCTCAAAACCTGTCCAGTGGTCGTAAGTTTATTCCTGCCGCCCCGATTTCCGTCAGAAAACGTGATTCTAAGATTCTTTCTTACGCGAGCAACCCCTTTAGAGAGGCTAATAGAGCAGCGACCCATTCCTTAAAAAGGGAGAAAGTGAAGTGCCCTGCGGCAGTGCCGTTTACTCTCGCCCACTCTGTTGATCCTTTAATGGACCCCAGCGGAGCGTGCAGAGAGATACGGTACCTGGAGATTGGTTTCACGGCCGGAGAAATAGGGCAAGGGGATAGATGCGGAACCAGCGCTACACACGGAAGCGGTTGTCGCATTTCACACTTTGGCTGAACTTTCAAATTAAAGAACTGACCTTTCCGGCGAAGACAGTTGAGTTTCGCCGCCGAATCGAATGGTTTCTTGATTGGCGTGACCATAGTTTAGGCGATTTTATATTTGAAGAACTGAGTCAGGAATCAATATACATTAGGAAAATAGATCCTAATTAACAACTTAGCGAAAAAACGCGGAACAATAAGTATACGCGACCAATGTCGACGCCATCATCTTTAAGCAAGTTCGAAACCAGCAATAATGGAATTTGTGGCTTCTTATTTACTTGAAGATGACGCTGATACGTCGAAAGAGTAGCGCTTGTATTTTAAAACTTGTTTTTTTTTCGTAGTTATTAAACAGGATCTGATCACCTATTCTGCCTTCCATTTTTTGTAATGATGGATTTTATGGAATGAAATGGTACGTATTTTTAACTTGTAAAAAATTCATCGTAAAAAATCTTTTACAAGTTAATAAGTACCATAAAATTAACCCTGAATCGGTATCGTTTATTGGTACGTATTTTTTTCTTCGTTGCAAGAATAGCCTCACTCTAGGCCATCTATTAATAGTTCTCTTCGATCTGACAATAGGAATACAGGTATATTGCGTATATGCTATGCTAACTAAAGTTTTCTGTTATCAAACTGACAACAAAAACTGGAATGTCGAAAAGAATTTACTCTTCTCTAATTTGTTCTATAATGAAATACTACAGAGTTACTGTTTATTCTAGGAATATTCTAATAATCCTCAATTACAATGACACAATGTAGACGATATTAGGCTTGCTATCTAACCCATATTTCATTGATTAACGCATTTAATCGAAACCCACACGAATATCGTTTAGCTGACTCGAAGATTAACATTTAATATGGTGGTCTAAATTTTAGTGCTCATTTTTTTGCTGACTACTCCACCTCGTTCAAGCGAAAATGACTCACTGAAAGACCTTTACCTTACATGATTTTTATCATTTCGCAGAATTTGCTCTCTCTCATATGGAATGTGTGCTTCGTACCCAGAGTACCAGATCACGTAAGAATCAAAAATTTTGTTCGTGTTTAAATGATTTTTTTATGGAAGGACTACAACGATTAAAGGATGGATATACAAAACTTCATGAAGTCTTCTGTTGAGGTTGAGGATAATAGAGAGAGAGACGCTTCGCCGAAAATTCGTTTGGCGTCGTGTAAAACAAGAAATCACACTCATCGTAATTTTCTAAGTCTTAAAAGAGAGCTTGTGGCAAAGAATATTATAACCGCTCCAGCTTTTGGAATATAAAGCAATGCAAAGATTTCTTTATATTCCTTAGTCAAGTAAGGTACCTTGGTACTATTATGAATAGGAGTCGGCAGTAGAAGTAAAATGCGGTGTGGTAGTTTCAAGGTGGAATTGTCAAGCAGAGTTGCTTTGGTTGCATTCCTCGTGGCTATTTGAATGCTGCTCATTAAACAATTTCTTTAGTAATGCATGAATAATCATCTTTTCACTTTCCTCTTTTTAATGAAAATGAATAGTAGAAGTATGTCATCGAAGGTAATTTTAAGAAACTTTTGAAATTGAATTAGTATACAACAAATCAAAATTTGTGTCCTTTGCATAGCCTTCTCATTATCTAAAAAACAATGATATCTCCTTAAAACATTATCTTTTCATATCTCAAATGTTTCTTAAAAAGAAAATGGATATTCTTCTGGGTTTTATTCTCTTAAAATATCAAATCAACCTTTTAGGAAGTAATTATTTCCAAAACATGAATATTTTACACTTCTAAATTCCATTTTTTCCATCGAATAATTTTACTAGTAAGTTTTAACAACAAAAAATAAACTCAATAAATGCAGCATTTTTCTACATATGGAGATTCTACAAAACGCTGATCTCGATCATGAGAAAAACTTCCTTTCAATCTAAACAAGTAAGAAATACTCTAGCGATGACTAACCTTTCGGAAACACGCTCGACCTTTAAATTTATCATATGCTTACTTCGGTAGATTACCGTCACTGTTCTAATTTAGTACGACCATTTCGAAAGATTACGAAGGGTTTGGAATTGCAAAAATTCGGCTGCTAAGCTTTCCTATCCCCAGAAAGTTTCAAAATGTCAACTTTCAAAATCGCTACGCATTAAATTATTCCCAGAGCACAAAAAATAAACGAAACTTTATGTGATTTATTCTTGCTGGGGAACAGGATTGAGTTTCTATTCTGCAGATCGCTCCTAATCCAAAAAGATACCTGGATTTCCAGCAATTCAGATACTCTGAGGAACATCCAGGTGAGAAAGGAACGTATTCGATTACGTAAAAGAATTCCTTACCTCCGAGGACGACTCATTTCACCCACATCTGCAAGAGTGTCACCGTAAACGGAAGGATGGTCCACAATGCCACCTCGTTGGATCTGAATTTGCACCTCCCGCTTTTGGCGCAGGCTTTCGAGTTGGAATTTGAACCTGAAAAGGGAAATCGTCAATTTTAAAATTTATACCGATCGTGTTCGCACAGTTTAATTAGAGATTGGAAAAAAGTACGGAAAGTGAGAAAGCGTACGAAATGTAGGAAATTGGTATTTAGACAGACGTTCTCTATCATCTCTACTCCGAAACTGTTTTCTCAGAAATTTTATACCACAGAAATCAGTACCACAAATATCGATCTGTGATTTGTGGATTACGAGGTTATACATTTATGGGGATTGTTGAAGATAATCAAACTCTTTCGCTCTTTAAGAAGAATCCATTTAGCATTATTTCGTAGCTAACGCCCCGTAGAATCTCCGTATTCCCATCACCCAAATGGGAATGAAAATGATCTACAGTACCATTGAATCGTTCCGTTTATATTTCCTTTATTACGGCCTTCCTAGCTTACGGCTCGCTCATGGCTGTTATGGCTTAAGTTTGATTCACTTGCTCAAGTAATAATTTTAAGATGCTTCCTATTTTGAGATTCAGAACAACCCTCTCGTCACTATGATTATCAAAGACAAAAGAAGTTTAGCCTGCATAACTGACATTCCGACAACCGACGGTGTGTCTACAAATGGACCTCCATCCGTTCTAAACGGAAGATCAATGCCAACTAAGAATAACTAAATATTAATTCATAAAAAACGAAATAGGCTCTCTCTGTCACGTATTCGCTACATCTTGGAAACGACACAATCAAAGCAAACAAGGATACGATAAACACATTGAAATGCCCTCGTCAATGAATTCTCATACAAAAGAAAATTGAAATCAAGTTATCTATTATATATAGATGCTTCTCCGGATTCATTCATGTATATACCTAGATAGATAGATAGGATACTAATTCACAGCCTAAACCACAAGCGTGATTGACTTGAAACTTTTATGGCGTATTGGCCATAACGTGTAACCTCCAGGAAAAATGCGATTTTAAACCTCAGTGTCATGGGTTCGATACCAGAAGGCCCCAAAGTCCCGATTTTCTCCATAAGGATACATTAGGGGGATTTTCGAAAACTTTTTTGAGGCACTTCCCGGAAAAGGAGAGAAATGAAAATCGAGGGATCGCTAGAAGCCATGCATATCCAACGAAAATCATAAAGACATTTTTAAATATTGTCCATAGTTCGATGCTAGGTCGGGACAAATATCGGCCGTTTAAAATGCATTGCGGAGATTTTTAAGATTTTTTTTGGACCCTTTCCCGATGACATGGAAACTTGAAACTCGGCGCGTGGATAGGAATTACGAATAAATGTCATAATCTAATTTTATCTTTTCACTGATGGTCCTTGGTTCGATCCCAGAGGGCCATTTACATTCCTCAATGCATTTCTTATGGAGATAACGTAAACAAATTTTAGGTACTTCCCGGCATGATATCGACTTCAAACTTTGTACGAAAGAAGATCAAGTCCTTAAAAATCATACTTTGCATTCACAGCTTCCAATATGTCCTGGGTTCGACACCAGGCGTCTCTGCAATCAGAAGTTGATCCGATTTTTAGGAATTATTTTGAAACCTTTCCCAATAATATAGAAACTTGAAATTTGGCATATAGATAGAGATCAAAAAACTTTCAGAAACATGTTTTAGATTTCCAAGATCGTCCTTGGTTCGAATCCAGGAAGCCATTTACATTCGTGAAAAGTAGCACGTCGTTTGAGGTAGTTTCAGCAAATATTTCTGCTTGAATTTTCAAACATAGTTAGAGATGGTAATCTTCTATTGTGGTGCATAGTAAGTTCACCAGGAAGACCCAGGTTCGATGCCTGTCGATTAAATTGAAGCGATTTTAAGAGTATTTTCAATCTTTTTTTTTCTTTTGAGGACCGTCCCGATATAATGCCGATTTTAAATTATTGTTGTCCATCTGCTTGCAGTATGCAAGCAACATTTTACTCGTAAGAAGATATAAATCGCATTAAAACGTGCTACAAAAGAGCTGAATTTGGTGCTTTAAACAGAAATTATAAATTTAAAATATTCTTCAATGTTACTGAAGGATTTATTTCAAATTATCTAGCGCCAATTGCACTAAAATAATACAAACATATTTATGAAGAAGCCTGTGAAGTAACATTATCAATACTTTTTTACAATGCTCTAACTGAGATATAAAAAGTTTAATGTAAATTAAAATACCTCGAGAAAAGAACAAACAAATTTTATACATTTGCATGCGAGGAGCATTCAGTTAGATTGCATCTGAAGCAATATTCGTTTAAAAGCAAGACTACACAAGTCAAACTTACGTAACTCCAACAATTAAATGATGACCTTCGTTTCAATTATATAACGAATGATGTATCGATTGAGCAATCACTTTTCAACAACAAAATAAATCGATCCAGAACACTGGCTCTTTGTTTTAAAACGCATTCACGTTCTTGAAATATGTATGCGCTGTCTCTTCTCAGGGATAAAGAGTTGAAAGTAAAACGTAATACTATAACTAGTAATACGTAAATGTACATGTATACGTGCGTATGAGTAAACATTGAATTGAATGTATTAACCCTTTCAGACTCGTGTCGAGAATATTGGGCACAATTTTCAGTGCTCATTATATATTATTTGTATTAATTTAATATCAATTTTTTGCATTCTTTTATGCTTTTGCTTCTTTTATTTCAATATTATGCCAATCCTTTATCATAGGAGTCTCATAGTAAGACTTTATAGCTTATTGAATAACGGAATGTCATAAGTTTATTTTTAAGAATTTCGGATGGTAATTTTTATTTCCATTTTCACTCTTATTATAAATTTTATTATTTATATCATTGAACATATGTTGTTTTAGTCTTCTATATAGTTTATAAAATATCAAAAATAGTTTTCATTCATAACTTTATCTTTAGTGACAGTTTAAAATAGGTGTCCAAAATATTGGACATCTCATAAATTGTTAACTAAATTATAGATTTCAAAATTTATTACTGGAATCAGTATAAATATATCTAAAAAAGATAAATAAATTCAAAAATTATTTTTTTCTTCTTGGAAAAAATTCAGGTCTGAAAGGGTTAAAGTATAATTACAAATCCTTATTAGATCGAAAGGAAGGCTCCGCCACATTATTGGTGGGTGCGTCACAGAAATATTAATTAAATGAATTTTCAAGAAATAATACATTTGAAACGTAGGATAGATGTAATGAACCAATGACTGATAATATACTACTAATCATGGAATATTTTTTAATAAACCATAGATAATTCTGCAAACAGATACAAAAAAGAAAAATATGCATGGGTTGCAAAAGCTGGATTGACAAAAGAGTTTTTCGCCAATTAAAATTATTTTATTCATTCGGTTTCACCATTTATAAGATGCGTAGTATTCTCTTGGTGGTGAAATCGAATTCGCTGAGTATGACCGTTCCACAAAGTAAGACCGAATTGAGCAGGTTACAGATAAAAATTTCAGTTTTTTCCACCGCTTTGCACGCGTGAAAAACTCGTGCAATCTCAAATCTCAACGCACGCCTCTTCTAAGAAGGTTATGAGGTAAAATGCCTGTATGAGAGAATACGTAACGCTCATTTTAAGAGGCATAATTACGACACGTGTCTTCGAGTGAATCTCTTCCAATGAAGACATCGTGTAAACTTTTCCTTTGAAATATAAATAAACCGCTTTTAATTCAATAGCAAATATAAAAAGCTGAAACTAACATTCGTTCTTTGATTGAGTAATGTTCTTTTTACCGGTTGATTCTTCTTACCAACTATTCAATAAGTAATTTCTTCATTGTTTTTCCACTAAGGAAGATAAAGAAAATCTTAGTTCGATTATTTTTTCATTTGTTTCAAACGTTTTCTACCAAGAAGTTTGATTTAAATGAAAGATAAAATAAATGAGATTACATTCAGGCCAACTAACATATTCTGGTATTCAGCATAATGAAAGCTTCGTGTCAGGATGTTGCCATTATCAAATAATCTGTGGCTTAAGTGGCCACACCTGAATGAAATAGAAAGTAGAGAATTTTCTATGGAAACTTATGAATATTGATCCTAAATCGGGTTTCAAAGTAACAGTCAGGAGTTTTATAACCATATCGTTGTATTTTAAAATGCTTTTTTCCAAGTAGCTTGACGTACTGTTTTTCAATTTCAGCATAAAATTTTGCAACAAGTTTTTCCAAGTCATGCATTAACTCCTCAAAATTATTTGTTCTTTGAATAAAACAATTTCCCCTTCCGGTTTTCATTGAAATTTTCGTTAAATTATTCTTTACGGATTATGAAAGAACAAATAATTCAATTCGATTGGTACTATCGGGGAATTCCCACACCTCGGTTTTTTTTCTCAGGAAGTGAAATAATATTCAACTGATGCAATGATACTTAAGGAAGTTAATGAAAATTCATTTGCAAGAAACAAATCTCCAATACTAAGACAAAGCGCCTGAGGTATTTTTTCTGATCAATCTTATGCGTCTTAGAACTTGCCACTAATTTCTTCGCTATGACGTTTGCTTGGAGATCCCTTCATGAGTGACAACTTTGATAATAGTCATGAAAAAAGATGGCATCCACTCTTCAACATTATTAAAAGATTAAAGACTTGTTTAGACTATTCAATATATAAACATGAAATATTTGTATTTTTAAAGAACGTTTAATTTATTTTTAAGAAATTTCAAAAGAATTACGCCGAACGCCACGACATAGGCAAACATTTTTATATAGAGAATACCAACATGAATATTTACTACTAATTTGTCGTACAAATAAATGATCCGTGAAAACAATATACGGAAAATGATTGTCATCTTAGAATTTAAGTAACAGTCTAGCAGTAATTTATCTTAAATAGATTATAGATAAAAATGTTAATTTGCTTTTATATCGAACCAATTAAATCAAACACAGTTGAAGTCCTGTGAGAATCTCACAGCTATTATTTTATCACTGGGAATAAGAATAAGACTGATGAAAGTGTGATTGCTTGTTTTCCCATCATCAACCGAACCGAATGCGAGAAACAGATTTATCGTGATCTGGTATCTCCTCTGCAAACACTAATAGTAGCAAATTGGAAACACAAACAAAGGAAACTAAAGCCGTTAGATTAAAGCAAATAAATCTCAACGAGGGATCCAGAATTAATTAAGATGAGATAAAAATCATAGATAAAATCTTCTATTCTGATGAAGTGTGGGGCACTTAAAAGACAAATGTTAAATAAAGTTGGCATCCGTATCGTTGGTAGATGGGTCTAAAATACGATAAATGGTGAACTTATCAAGACATGGAACCAAATGATTTATTTCTGCTCTTTCTTTTGTTAGCTTGGTAGCGACCCGGCTAACTATAACTTTATTGCTAACGCTACTGATAAAAGCTAATAATACTTAATTAGTCTCTGACTTCGGATCATAATTCTTAATTATGACACCTAAACTCCAATTCCTTTCTTTGGGACCAAGAAGTCTCAAAGAGTCCTTATTAATTAACCATTAAAATTCTCCATCATCTTACATTAGAATTATGTTCATGGTTCGATTTCATAGCATTATTAAAGAACGGAATGACACGACACAATCTATGGCAGAGATATAAGCTATGACTGAACCATTGGTCTTCCAAGAAAACGGCAGAATAAGATCTCAAAGAAGATATTGCTAAAAACATATAGATCGCCGTACATTGTACAGTGATCTAAAGTCTATTTGCTGCTTGTACAGCGTAAAATTCATAAGTTGATGATGAGTAAAAGATTCAGAATAGACCCAAATCCAGAAAAAGAATTTCGAAATACTTTCCAAGAGGGATTTACGTTAATAAAAATTACCAAAATGTCCTCCTCCCTGTTGTTAATACAAAGAAATTAACTTTCAATAGCTACTAAGGTCATTTGGCATCGATTTGACAATGATGAAATAGGCTAAGTTGTGAAATACCGATTCAGGCATTCCAGCCCTTGGAGAGATACGGAAAAGCAATATGGACCAACGCCGGCCCATTTGATGGAATAATCTAGCCCACAAAACGCTACTCTCTGCCATTTGTAGGCCTAAATAATGACCTACTCAGGTTTCAGCTCTCCTATCTCCTGTTACGGATACCACATAAACTATCAATCTCGACCTCCAAATTCACTCAATTCTATAAATCTCAATAGTTAAGAATGAGAAATTCTTAATGCACATTTACTTTCCAACCGACAAATGATCCCCATTTATCAATGCATTCCTCTCATTTCTAGCCACCCTAATGCGATCTACCGTTTCTAGAGGGACCCATACGCACCGTTCGAATAGAAGCCAGAGGCTATTATTTCTTGGAAGTATTAATCAAAGTGACTGGCCTCGGCAGTATTTCCCACCCACAACCACCCGAACCGAACTAGCATGAAGGCCGCGGAAAAAATACAATAGACTGAGAAAATCGACAAAAGGATCAACAATCTAATTCACGCTGTACAGCAGCAAGTAATGCGTCTCTAATGAGAGTTGTTGTGTAACATTGTCTTGATATTGAATAAAGGGGGGAAGAGGCGGATATGTTCGATGCCAGGCAAGAGCAAGATATCCACATTCCGAGGGAATTGCAAAATCGGGCGAGCGGAGCCAGGTGTCAATTTATGTATCAAGAAACAAGGAAATGACAACTTAGAGGACGCTTAGCAACAATGCAGGATGCCCATTGTCTGTATTTATCCTATTTAAAAGGACTTAGTAACATGGATTTCACCTCCGCGAGTTGATGCAACTTCCAATGAAAATGTGATGTAAAGTAGGCAAGTAAAATATCATATCCTTGAAACCCCATCTCCAAATAATCAATGGAGATGAAAAACGGTACATTAATCTACTCTGGGAACAAAGGGATGAAAATTAGAAGATCCACTCCCTGAAAAAATACTATACACATTTTAAATCCATCTTTGGCTGTTAAAAGCGCTAACTAAACAACCCTCTCCACATAACCGAGAACTTGGATAGTTAGTCAAACTACTAGATGTACTTCTGCTAAAGAAAAATCTACTTGGTAATGTAAAAGATTACTTATGACAATGATCTTAGGAAATTTCTGAGAAAAAACATGAATTGAAAAAGTAATCCAGCTAGAGTAGCCCAGAGCCTTTTCATTCTATCTTTCATTAACCGCATTTTAAGAGGACGCTCTATGTAGAAGTAATCAAAATAGCCTGGAAAGGAAAAGATACTTCCAGGAAATGTTGAATAGCAATAGATTTAATTTGAAATTACTGTCAGATAAAAATATTCCAAACATATTTTAAACCGTTAGAAAGATTGGATATTCATTTAGATGAAAATGCTCGGTTATTTTCATTCAACTTTTGTGAAAGTAATCTTAGCAAAGCGATAAAATAATATTAAAGCCTGTAGTCAAGACGTGGACTGACTCTAAGGACTAATATATTTATATTTATTTAATACTAAAGACTAAGGAATTCAACACGGATTACTAAGGGCGTACAAAGAAGTTTGAAAGCTTATGCTCAATTGGAGAATAAAAAAGAGGAATAGGTGACAAAGAGTGACATGACAATGAAAGGTTAAAATGGAGAAATGAAAATAGACTTTTAGTGAAGTATTTTCCATTGAAAGAAGAAATTAAATACTAAACATATCGCACTAAATCTTTTAGTAAAATTGCACAATTTAACTATTCTCTGGCTTCTGCTGTCAGTGAATTTAAAATTTCACTTCCTTCGTCTAGTTTACGTGCTAGGCACTTGTTCACGATATAATCCATTTTTTTATACCAAGACCACAGACGCAGAGACTTAATGTATCTAGAGCTTGAGATATGAGGATACACCCGTCCATATCACAAAGTCATTGAGTAACCAGAGGGGCAAATAATTCGTGTGAGGTGAGAGAGGCTCGGGGCTACTTAATGGGTGAACGCCTAAAAGAGAAGAATAATCAGGAGTGGACCTTTCGGGGTTCGTGTCTATAAAACATATGAGCTCTCGAGATTATGAATGCTCACGAAACCAGAGCTAGGACTTCCTCTCTCTTGGACCGGACTTTACTGGGCCCGGGGCGTTACTCTTTCCTTAAACCCTCCCATAACGCTTGGCCCCGCCACTGAGACTGATCCGAGATAATTTAGGTAACTATAATACTAACAGTAATTAGACGTCGCCGAAAACAATCGACAAATTACTTTTTAATAATGAAACGAGATAGATGAAGAAAAACATCCGTGATGGAGCATTCTCGCTAGACAAAATACATTTTTTATAAAGGTGAGCTGTAAATTAAGAACTAGTTGTAGAGTTTCCAGCAAAAAAAATTCTAAAATATCCAAAACAGGGGGATAAAACCCGATGGGAATCGCCCCAAGTGGCGAATCAGGCTGAGTCTGCCAAACGTTTATTTTTCAAGTGTTGCTGCAATAAAAAGCTATGGAAATGTAAGTTATTACGTATTTTAGATGCACAGCCAGAATTTGAAAAAAAAATCAAAGATTTGAACAGTTCGATTTCGCTCTAATATGTCTATATTGTAATACCATACAATTTTTACGTATTTCATACGAAGCATTTGTAGCAAAAAGATGATATTTCCATATTTTGATTAACTAAGCAGAAACAGAGGTGATGAAGTAATGGTTGTGATTAGTCATGTCGTTATTTTTATTAACTTTTTTAAAGGTGTTGATAATCTCCAGAATCTGAATGTTGAGGGGAATTTCAGTATTCATTCGCCACGCCCATGGCTGTCGCCAAGATTGTCCATCCACGGTCCAAACAATGGACTGCGATATATTCTGCTTTGTTTTCAATAGCAAACGAAGACAACCTCAGACTTTCTTCATCTTGCTGAATAGAGCGAGGTCTCGTTCTAATTTAAAGAAATATCCAACCAATAATTAAAATAATCATGGGTGTTTCGAGTGATATGTGACTTACGGAAAATTCGACAAGGTTGTTTTTCGCCGGTGTATCGTCATTTTCAACAAAAGAGAAGAATAATGAATAGAAACCATTAAGGGATTGAGGCGAAAGGGAATTCCTTCCGACCTTCGCCTATACGCCCATGAAACTTAAGAAAATAATAAGGAGCCAGTTTCTCATTGGATGCAATGGTGCCGATGGGAAGCAGGAAGTGAGGTCAGCCATCTACGAGAAGGGAGGGATTTGGGTCTGATTGACCAGTGACTGTACGGGAAAAAAGATTGCAGGGGAAGGAAGGTCGTGTGCCCCGGAGGTGAACTGTTCCAGCTGTTGGATCCAGTGTAGCAAAAAGATTTGTAAGCCTGCCACGATATCATGACTTTCCTTAAGATCGCCATTATGTGAAAAAATGTTAATCGACTTCGTAAATTAATCTGTTTTACTTTGCTCTTTTTCGATACTTCTATACTCCCACGATTCCGCATTCTTTGGATTTCTGTGGATGTAACTCTACAAATTGGCCTTTTTTTAATTATATCCCTCTGACAAGTATTAAATTGATTGTTGAAACGGAACGCTCTAAGCCTATGAAACTTTTTACTGTGACATACGTCATCTAATTTTTTTATGTTTAAATCTTAATACGCCATTTGCTAATTTGATGTTTTATTGGTTGACAGGGTTCCTTTCTTTCTCATTCTGTTGAGGATGGCGATCTGCTACTACCCAAACTTTCAGCATTTACTTTATTTAAAAACTAAATTAAGTTATAATGAAGTATTATAGTAGTATGTGATTAGATTCATGTCCTTTAATTATAGCGAATATTGAAGTTAATTAAACTTCAGCAAACAGCGGTGAAAGTCATTTCTCTATATTTTTTGTGGTATGCGGTAATTTCTAATTTCCCGGAAAATCATCCCTTAAAAGTTTATTTTTTAGAGGAAAATGTTTTTATAATCCGCTTCAATCAATGTAGTAAACATGCCAAACTTAAGGGAAAATGTTCATAACTTTTCTCAGTAAGTCCCCACTTCACAGTATCAGGCGATAAGTTGTGGAAGTCCAACAAGGGGCAAAAAGGAAACTAATATTCTTGCTTTTCCCAGAGATTTATTTTCTTCTTTACACACAGCAAGACGACCTGTTTGTGCGGATAATGGAGATAATCAGGCATGATGATGGTGTTTATATGGAAGAAAATATATATATGGAAAAGGTACGTATACTATTTTCTCTTTTTTCCAAGCCTGTAGCATAGCAATTGTTTTATCACTTAGAAAAATCTCCGCTTTCCTAAATAACGGCGATGCGCTTTTACTCGGCATCATGATTTTGATTAGATGAATCGATAATTTCAGTTCTGTATTAAATGGCTTCGGCCCGGTGGCGAATTTTTAGGCAAATATTACATAATATGCAACCTTTCTACTCGGAAATCCTGTGATACATCCTTAATATATGCATTTCATTATAACTATTTTACTGCATCCTATAATAGTCAAATACTTTTGAAAAACTGAAATCAGGATCTTCGCTAGGGTACCCAAACATGAGAAAATATACACAAGAAATAAACTTTTTATGAATTAATGAGCACTGTTCTTGGAAGATTGTCAAATACTTCATAAAATTATTGAAAAATATCCTAAGGAAGTGATTAGTGATCTAAGATATTTTATTTGTAAAATCGATGGTTCTTAAAAGTTTATTTTAAATAAAACGTTCGGTAAATCCATCATCATATGGGTATGTATAAATAGTACGGGTGAAATAGTTGTTAAGATATGAACAAAGTGAGTTGATTTTAGAGTATAAACCTGTGAATGTAAATAGGACTGATACTAATCTCACTGTAGAACAACCGAATCCCTGTTTACTTGAAGCAGCCTTATACAGCTAAATACCCTCTCCAGTTCCGAAGTCATTAATGCTTGTAAATGTAACTACTTTTTAGAGCAGTGTTACTGACGGGTTTCTCTCTAGGTATGGGCAAATGCCAGGCAGGATATGTTCTCCTTACATTCAGTTCCAGATCGTATACTTAATTGGCATGAATGAAATATTTTCCTAGAGAATGCCAAGTATTGCTTGGCAAATATGTAAGAACATGCAATGATTTTCCACCAACCGATCCGTCTGCTAGCTTTCACAAAAAAATGAGAGCAACGGAGGGCTAAAATCGCCTTTTTCAAATCGATCCGTCTTAAAACGTACATAAAAAATCGATTTTCTTAACCTTGACTCCCTATAGATAATGGTTACTATAGTATTTAACATTCCTAGATTAAACGCCAGATCATTTAGAAAAAAATGTATACGAAATATTTGCAAATTTCACTTCTTAAGCAAATTTAAATTAGAAATAGATTTCATCACATGCATTTATAAGGGATATGGTGGCCCAAATTTTACCCATCAAAGATAATTGTATGAATTTTCTGGCAACAGTTGGTGAAATTTGACGTCATCTTCATTAAGATATTTCAACATTAAGTCGAAATTCATTCAACTTTATTAACTTACAATGATTTATGGCCGATGCCATTTTAAAGTTACTATTACGAAGCACTTAAAATATCTTCCTTTAAAATCAAATTCAAACGCGTTGTTTCAATTAATGGAAGCCAAATAAAAGAATGGGAATACTTGCTCTTTCTGCAGCTCCTAGTTTTTGGAGGTAAAACCCAATAATCATTTTAGGTCTGATATAAGGAAATTAAGGCGAGAGTTAGCTGTATAAATGGTTTTCTAGAAAAACTCCAAAAATTGGCAGGGGAAAAGAACTCAAATAAATCTATTGAGAATGACCACATAATGACGAGGCTTCTATGACAAAATGTCATCAATAATAGCTTACTACGCTTTTTGCCAGGAAAGTAAGGTCGTCAGCATAAAGGTGAGTAGCAGATTTCAATTTTGGAGAGCGTTACTTGACATTTGAAACTTGTCTCGTGTATTTCACGGCCTTCCTCCAATCGGCCTTTCTTGAGATTATGCAAGAGCCTCATAAATAAATTAGTTTGTTTTTTGACCATATTTCACATTCATAATATATTGGAGAAATGAAATTAACAGTTATTATTACGGGTATTGAAATTGAAATCGGTGTAATTATTAACTAGTAGACATTTCAAGCCAAAAAGAATTGGGAATGCGATTTTTTTTCTTCGTTGTATATTGAAAAGCAGCGCATTGATGTTAGCTTTGTCTTAATCCTTTAATTAATGAATACCTTTCCAAATCAAATTCAAGTTCTTTTTATGTTAAATTTCAACATAAAAATGGACCATTTTTACTAAACACAGTTTATTATTTCTGCCTACAAGAAATTTCTTTCAGATTTAACAGTAAAATAATATTATATTTATACTCTAGTTCACGCATATCTAAATCCATGCACGGAAGGAAGGACACCAAAACACACGTCTAAATATAGTAGTATTGGCTACATAAGAAATATACATAAACGACTAATTACGTAGAGCTAATCTACATACTAATATGGAGCGTTTTGTGAGTGTGAATCCACAGCAACTTAAGTACATTTACAAATGTACCCTGTGAACATAAACCCAGCGTATGGCATTGGCATTATCTAAACAGTACATTAAGAATTTTGTTCCTATATCGTTCCAAAACTGGCAAAAGACTAATCTTAATTTTAAAAACTTAAATTTGAGTCGGTAGTCTAATTAAAAATTAGGCTCGTTCTTGGCAGTTCTAGTATCGTAAAAAAATACACCTTATTGGTAATGGATAAATTTCCACTTAAACACTTGAGATATTTTACATCATTCATTATTTAATTTTAGAAGGAAAAACTACCACATTACGTTAAAATAGTACTCAGAAGAGAAAAAATCTTCTCGATCGTGAATACTAAACAATGGATCATATGCAAGTTGCGCAAATACCAAGTATATTAATGGAGTAATGATACCACGAGTCGATATACATACATGTGGCAGCTATTTTCCTCGCGCTAATTTATACGTTACGCCACGTGCCCTCCATTCCAGCGTGTACAATTAATGAACGAAATATGATTAATAAGCTTGATTTCTGTTAAATGACTCCCATTGAATTGAATGCCGACCCATTGTGTCCAGTAACAAGGACATCCTCTCCGAAGAATGAACTCCACCTTAAGGCAATCATTTCACTGCTTCAAGTCACGCTGTAAACAAGTGACGGGAGAGGGATGAATTTGTTTGGATGCTGCGCGTGCCTGTGTCGTAATTTCTTTCTTCGCTTATGACTTCATAATGTTTGCTCATGCGAAAGGGATAGGATTTCAGCTTGGTTTTCCTCTTTGTCAGAACGAAGGATAATTACGAAAACCGAGATTTTCGATAGCGGAAAGCAAGATGGACGGAAAGCAATTATAATATTCAACATCTGCTACTAGTACGCATAAATGAGCGAAGTGAGTGTGAAATAAATAGAAGGACTTCGAAGCCTTCGATAAGCAGCTCTGCAACTCCTTCAATCAGAACCCAAAACATATAATGAACATAACATTCCGGGTTTAATGTTGAGCAAAATTCCATCCATCTGCAAAGACGTTTGTCCTCTTTATGTTGCATTACTCACTTTACCTGAAATGAATAATAATTTTTACCCACTTGGCTCCCAGGTGGCTAAGGGAAAGCTAAGTTCCCCTTTGGTTATAACAGTACCTGGTCCGACTACAGTTGGGGTCCGCATATGCGAAATAACAACAGCTGTAGAATAACTTTTAAACACTAACACGTTAAGAAATTACATTTTAATAAGTTCGATTTCAGAGGAAACACTGCCTACACTAAAAATTTCAGAAAGTACACTATTTTTGTGAGTAATAAAATCACGCAACTCTTAGATTAAGGCCTGGAGAAAATATAAATAACAATAATAACTTTTAATCCGATTTATAAGCCAATAGATATCTTCAATTTAATCGATTGAAACTCGTTATAACACATATGGTATGTACTGCTGTACAGCTGTACTAGCTGTACATACCAAACACTGGTTAATTTTTAAACCTATTTTCAAAAAGTATGTATGTACTACACGACGGTTTTCTCATTATATAACTCATACCTCCACCGTTTAGCAGCCAATCAAACTTAAATTATTTTTGTATCATATATTATAGAATATTGAACTAGTAAAATATTTCGCAAAGTCACAGATGAAACTAAGAATAGGCTTGGGTTTTCTGTGCTCACAGAGTTTTCGGACCCACACGTTCAATCGACACAATTGCAACAAAGTGATATTTTATAAGAGGCTCTAAATATTTCAAAACAACAAAGTATAACGTTTTTGCTTTGACATTCCTTTAGGTTAGTAAGTTAAACTTCCTTCGATTCGTCGAGATCTAGACAATAAATATAGATACCAAGGAATGGGCACGCGACCAGATTGTAAAACAACAATTTGGCCTTTCACCATTACTTCTAGTGCAAAAGTAAGTACGTGCATCAGTCAAAGCAAAATGTGCCGCTTCGCAAAAACTATCCCCTATTTTCCTAAAAACCCTATATCGTAAATAGAGCAACCTTCTTTGTGAATTGCAACGATAAAAGTAACTGAAATCATAAACAAGCTTCCTTACTACCACTCATTTCTGACGCAAAAGCTAAGTTATATTCTGCGTAGAATTTGCAACTGAAATGCATAAAAAAGTATCAAAGAGATTCCGACGGCCTCTTCAACTGGAAAAATAAAACGAAGAATTAAATATCTCTTTATATCTGATATCCTTAATTAAAGGCGATATATGCAAATTCCCCGAGGATAAACAAGTACCGGTTCATTCCGTCAGCAATCACCAACACCGAGCAAAAACTTTAGCCGAAGGAGATCTTTATCCATTTCCGGCAATTAATTCCTTTTAACTAACGCCGAGAACTTGAAGTGTCGCGCTTTAAAACGTCTTCATAGACGATGAAAAGACAAGGATTCTACTGTGACAGGAAATAGAGATGTTTTAGAATCTGAGTATATTTGATTATCTGAATGATAGCGCATTAATTCGAAAGTTTTTTATTACAGAGTAAAATTGTGACACCAGTTGTACATTTATAGCGAAAAATAAGATCTGAAGTAGTAAATTCCAAGAGTAAGAGATCAACGCTCCTATTAAATGATCATAAATAAATATTATAATAAATATCGCAAAGTGATGTAATAGACCCGATCATTAATTCATTCATTAATCCTTTCAGACCGTGTGTGCAAAACTTTGGACACCATTTTCAGTGCTTATCATATGTTATTCATATTAATTATATATTCAATCTTACGGATTTATTATTTTATTTTAATATTAACAATCATGTATCAAAAGAGTCTCATAAAAAGATTTTATTGCTTACTGAATAACATAAACATCAACTAAATTCAAAAATAATTTTTCTCTTCGTAAAAAAAATTCAGGCAAGAAAAGTTTAAAATATCTTATGAAGATCATAAAATTTGTGTCATGAGGAAAAGTTATCATTGTCCTGTTTACTCCAATTTAAATTATCAAAGAAGTTGGAAAGACTTATCGGTTTGTGTAGGGTGGAAATAGTGTTCCACAAAGCATCAGAAAAGAAATTTACCCTTACAGTTTTTGCTATATAACTAATTCTACTTCATGATCTTCGCAAAATTGCGATGTAATGTGAGATTATCTGACGACTTTATTAATCAAGATTAAGAAACAAAGAAATCTTACAAAGTCTAATATAATTTTAAGAATACTGGGTATGACCTTTCCTTGCAGAACGATCAAACATAGCGACATCCACGTAGAAATAACTCCTGGCAATATCTAACTGCGTTTTATACTTGTAGCTACGTGAGGAGTGTGTCTGTTCCATTGAGAGAATTACAGCCAAGATGGATGTATAATGACAACTGCGAAACCTATAAGGAAGCTGCAATTTGCTGCGGGACGAACGTATGAAGATGATAAACTGTGGACAACGATCCCAAAAGAAAAATTCAAGACACAGAATGAGCTGGAAGGTAATGGAGTTTTCCCAGACGGATTTTCACATTCAATTTTTATTTTCACTTTGTATAATTCAGTAAGGAACGTTTTGATAACAGATCACCACTTTACTAATTTTTATTTTATAATATTATTTTATAACTGACTATAATACCCCTGAAATTCGGTAAATATTATATAAAAATTACCTATTATCACTCATAGTATAAAATACTAAACATTTTAGCGAATTAGCGAAACGCGCGTCGACCCCTTCCTCAATTTTTGACAGCTCAAGGTATATTTGTGACTCTTATTTATCTAATTGCAATGAAAATATTTTGTGTTTAGGTGGAACTAAAAAAAGAACTTACCTTAAAACGTTCAGTTCCCAGCAGCAACTGATTCGCGCTGCAACATAACTTACACATTCGGTGGAAGAGAGAAAATTAATTATTCGTAACGATAATTGATCCATTGCTCTTTGTTTTAACCTGATCTTTGATCAAAGTAATATAACATTAATAGATAACAAATACAGTGGTACCTTAGTTAACGACGCTAATCCGTCCCAGGATAATCGTCGTTAACCAAAACCGTCGTTATCGAAGGCGCGATTTTCCACAGGTATAATAATTTTAAAGGATTACCGTATTTCCCGGCGTCGAGGATGCGCCCCAGTTATTGGAAGAAAAACTTATAATATTTACCGATTTAACTCCGGTGAGACAACATGTGCCTATGTGAATTTGCTACAATTTGGCAATGAACTATTTTTGATACTCTCCACTAGCTGCTATTCAGTATGTTTTTATGATGTAACATCATAACGTACACCAAATATCAGTTTATTATGTAGTGATTATAAATAGACGTGCTGAAACACGTGAAACTCCGGAAAGACCAATCGACGAGGCGTCGTAAGCCAAATCCTACGTCGTTACCCAAGATATTTTTTGGTTACAGCAACTCGTCGTTAACCAAGTCCGTCGTTAACTAAGGCCGTCGTTAACCAAGGTACCACTGTATAGTAGTATACATATTTAAAAGAGAAGGTATTCTGCCATTTCTACTGGTTGGTTTACCGGAAATGGTGATAGTTGGTCAAATAAAATATTATCGAATTATAGTATGGGTACATTTAAGTGTTAATTTATGATGAAAGATATATACAGGTAAGAAAAACAATGAGTAAAATAGGTAATTGGCGTAAAAGAATGGGGAAATTTCCATGATATCCCTCATACCACATCTGTTGAGGCTTCAAAATAAAATTTTCTAATGAAAACCTATTATGTTACGGTGATTAACAATCTTGTTGTTCATTGAACTCTGGTTTAAGTGTTCTACATTAGCTTTCATTTATCCTTATTTTGAGGCATCGGGAATTTTTTGATAAGTTGGCAGTTACCTAGTTTTATTAATATCCCGATGCCCATAAACTTGGATCAGTTTGAATAGAGAAAATCTGCGTAAAACCATAGCGAAGATTAAATGAAAAACAGTTGCCACTGTGATGTTTTCTAATTTCTCGGAAGGCAAAAGAAAAATGGGACCTTTAAATCTTCCTTTTTCCGCTTTCATCTAAATTTGATGGAAACGAAGAAGCCGAAAGCTGTGATTAATTTTGATTGAATAAATTAGGCAACTAAGAGAGCGGATTCAGCCAAGGATTTAAACAGAGCTCTTCATCCAATTATCATTTTGTGTGGGGACTAAATCGAACGTGTAAATTTTATTGGATCGTCAATCATCCAAAGCGTCAAAGGTCTTTACTTAAAAAATTGAGCCTATAGAGCAAAGATTAAGATGCTGCTGCTTCCTAATGAAGACGTCCTAATTTTAAAATACAGCGCAATTTCTAAATTGATTTCGTTTGAATTTCTTACCAGAATTCTTCTTTACAATCATCATTCTTGTATTTGTAGTAATCTTGCAAAGCGATCCCGCGTAAAGAAAGTGATATTGAGGTGACTACAACGGAAAACTCTGAATTGACCATAACGCTGCTTAATTAATGGTTAAAAATGTAAATTTAAGCTAAAATTACGTCCCAAACGGGAACATTAATGTAATCAACGGTCCCGATTCCAAGAATCCCGCACAAGAACGAAATTATCAGAATAATATTCATTTCTATCTTTATTCATGTGGTGGTCAAATTTTTCGAGGAAAATGAATATTCATTTAAAACTTTTGGTAAACCTTAACCTATTATTAACCGCATAGGAAGGAATGAAGGAGAACATTTAAACGTTACCGATATAATTTTTATGTTGAAGCTATAAATCCTTCAGTTGCTATGGTTCTCAATTACTCCATGCAGCTAAGAAAAATTCTATCAGTATTCATTTTAATTATTCCTCTGCGCTAGTCTTCCAAGATTCCTCTTAAAATGCAAAAAAATCTTTCTTCAACAATTGAACAAAAAATAGGCATAGCGAAGCTATTAATACGAAGAAATAAATCAGGATTTAGATAATATTCGAATAAAACATAACTTCAAAAAAATCATGAACGTAAATCCTCTTGTCTTGCCAAGGAAAGTGTTATACCACCTATCAACAACACCTAATACGAAAAGTATCCCAAGGTTTATGGTCCTTTCCATAGGTCATCAGATTATCGAAATCAAAGAAACATCTTTCAGTATTTTTCAAACAACCCGGAGAAAATATCTTGAGAAATATTTATAATTTCGCTAAACTTGTATAATAGATTTTCGATTTGATATTTCATATTAAGTTTCTAGTTCTACAACGTGAGAAACTATAAACAAGATAAGATTTTCACATAACATTCACTTTGTACATGAAACTAATATTACCAAGATTCTTCAAATTTATGTTTGATGGAATATTTCAATATAATTTGATTATTCGAATTCCGTTTACACCTGCACAAAGAAAAACTTTAGAATGATCTCGTATTTTCCCGGAGCATATGATACAGAGCATCTCGGCACTTCGTCCTGAAAATGGCCCCTAGGGAAGGAACCGAAACGTCAACTACCATCGAGGATTTGGCCCGGCAGGAAACCTGTGAAACCTTCCTGCGCAATAACTTTAGAAGTTTCAGTTATAAATATTTAGTCATGGTTCTGGAACTTATATGTTACTAAATTGCTCATGCGAGATTCCCTAAGTTAACCTATAACATGAATTTTTAGAACGTGCTACAAAAAACTGAAAAATAAAAAATCGAGAGTAAAAATCCTTAAAATTAATTATAAAATAATATTCTAAAATTAATGTTTCTCCGCGATATTCAAAATCAATAACAACCAAGCTTGTCTTCTTACTACTCAGAAAATTTTAAACCCGTAGTACCCATCATAATTGTTTTCACGTTTATGATAACGCTACTCTTTGTAATTTGTCCAATTATTTCTTATGTCGTCATAATATGTTAGAAAATACTCTAATGATTGATAGCTTGATATAGCGTTTTTGAATTCCTTCGTAAAAAGAAGGCCGTAATTTTCTCCGTTCTTTTCTTTCTTCTATTTAATTTGGCCCCAAATAAAAAGAAAACATCAGCCACCTCTAACCTATAACGTATATCTCGACAAAAAACTATCGTCGTGTTACATTTTGAGGAAATATCAAGCTTACTCTGGGACAAAAAGTATCCCGATGTTACCTGATTGAATTAGATGGCTTCAAAACGATAGAAAAATAGGATGGGAACTTTTTCGAGTCACTAATGCGCAAATAATTCAAGGCAAATAATTTTATGAAACACCAAATCTTTAACGGCATTAAACGGTCTGAATTGCCTAATGTATACCTATTAGGGTAACTCAATATAAATAGCAAAATAAAATATTAGGTTAGCCCAAATCTCTCACCTTTTTTGAACGTCAATGTCAAATTTAGAGCTGACATCCTTTTTTCGACCAGGTATTATTTCATTGTCTCGGAAATTAATGTATGGTATGGTTGTGACTTTTTTAATACTAAAGGCGAATTTAACTGCGTAAAAACGTTATACTAAATGCGTAATCATAATTCATTTCCACCTAAAAGTTACCTTTCAGTACTTCCTGCAAACCTGGATATTTAACAGTTGTATATAATGACAACGATGTATAATAGCGTATATTGCCACTAATGATTACTGTCACACCCTCGTAATTGCCGAGTTGTTAATAACCTCCTCAATTATTTCTACCACTCTAATTTCTGCCGTTATCTCAAAAGATAATCCTCTGTCGTTTGGCCCAACATATCCTGTTTTTCAACACCTTCCGACCGCTCGTTCTGCCCTTTCTACAATCTTCTTATCGAAAATTATTACATCGATTAGTCGTAAGTTTGTGATCTTTTATTGGAAACATAAATGAATAACATATTTAATTTTAGCTGGAATCAAACAGAAACAGTTTACTTTCCAGAGTTTATACAAAACCGTGGGAAAGGTACTCATCTGTTCTTGTTTACTTTATATAAGATGTAGTTCCACAAAACAACGTTTTTCAGTGTGAACTTTATTTAGCGTTGAAATCGAGATATTATATTCATCTTGTCGCAAGCATCTTTTTAGATGCAAAATCTTAGAATGTAATTATTGTTGGTTATTATTTTAGACGAAATGTAATGATTGTATATTATTATTCAGAATTTAATTACTGCTGGTTATTATTTCACATGGCATTTAATGATTATTAATACATAAATGATACATACATAAATGATATGTAATGGCAGATTTTGTACTTGTATTGACGTTGTCCTCGAATAGATGTCCAGTTATAACGTATGTATGAAATAATAAGGATATGAAAACATTGAATCCACGAAAATCTGAAATTATGTTCTTAATCCTAATTAAAAATGTAATTAATTTTTTCTTATGGGTACGACAATAATAGGCACGGATATTATCGAAAAAAAATCAGTTAGCGAAAAAGGAAGGCTAGAGCAGTCTTTCATTTGGCAGTGGATACTGAATGGAGAGATTTCTCTCGGGGAAAGAGAAAGGAAATCGGAAGAAAGAATGATCAGAGAAACTTAGCGAGAGGACAAACGGGTAGTTGTTGAGAAAGGCGTAGGTGGGGAGCAGAGAATGTCCAGGGGCATTGAAAGCAAGGCCGCTGAGCCCTCTGGCAATACACGAGCAATAACGCCATCTCATGACCCACGTTTCGCCCTTTAACGGCCATAGAGGTGAGAAAAGCACGGAAACATCTAATATCAGACATACTGAGATGACCTTGGTCATGATTCGATTCGATATTGTAAGGATTCATACAGCGGCGTAGTAGGCTCTTCCCTTCAGTATAAATTGTCATCTGCTGTTTACAGCAGCAAACTGGATGGTAATAAGTCATTTGAAATTTTAATATTATTGCTGTTAAATCCGTGATGTATTAAGATTTTTTATGCTGCATACTGTTAGATATTATGAGTTCAATAATAAATTTCATAACATATTTTGCAATTTATTACTGTTCACACCGTCTATACTTAATTTTGTATTATTAATCTTATGAATGATTTATTTAATTTTTCGTGAAATCAATGAAGAGTTGTTACCCCAGAAACAGGTGACTCATCTTAGGAGTGTCTTCCTAATAATTTATTTTTTTCAAATTCAATATGCAAAGTACAGAGGAATAAAAATTATTCTTACTATGAATATTCAGGTGAACTGAGTAAATGTATTATAAGTAGTAACTGTACAACTTTAAATGGCATACATCCATGCAATTTTCTCATTCCGAAATAGCTGAATTAAATAAATTATCTAAAATTTCAATTCGTGTATAGCTGAACCGTAATTCTGAATATCTAACGGTTGTTATTCAACCCTGACATCCTAAATCACTTATTGAGTCTATGGAATAATTTTCTCACTCCTATTTTCACTTTCTATTTATTAGCACTTATATATAATCAATAAGTAGGAGGCATTTTTCGTAATTTAACAATAGCGAAGATATCTGAGACGCCGGAAAAATTCTAAGGAAGTGATAAGAACCAACAAAAAAACAATGAAATGTCAAAAATATTTACAATATGTTACAGCAGAAGAGAGAATAAAATATAAGAGAGTCGTCATCATTGCCAAATTTTATTGCAAGGTGTATCATTTAACCTCCAAAAGAGCCGACTCAAATGGAAAGCATACACCGCCACATAGGAAAGACTTTCAAGCCTTGACGAATATATTTACTGCGAAGGATAAATAAATTGGCTTATGTAACTTAATTAGACGCTGAGTTTCGAATATGCACTCGCATTATTTTATAGAACCCAATAAAAAATTCAGACATTGCGTTTATGTCTAGTGAACGATGATGTAATAAAACTGTTTGAAAAGATTTGTGAGATTATATACGAAAGTAATAGGAGAACGTTGATATTTATTCTTTTGAATCGCATCGTATCTATCCTGCAGAGCCCAAGTCAACTTGATTAAATATACCTGTGGCTCGCAGGGTACCAGCGTAGGTGTAGATAACTGGTATTATGGTTTATGGTTGATTGGTTTATGTTTTCAACTGTCAATATAATTAGTATTACTGCTAAAAACGTTTTATTAGCTGAGAATCTATTAACCGGCACTGCCACGCAATTGTTTATCTGTATGCGGTGAAAAATTATGAATAATAAAATACTTGACTTGTTGATCCGGCCATTCCTTGCACAGAGGGGTGCCGGATTAGCGTGAATTCCGGATTACTGAGAGTGCGTAAAAGACCATGTAGTGTCGTGACCGAGTTTTCGGTGTGCAGCCATAAAGAGAACTACATACTTTCATATATTACAGAGGAAATATATGGTAATGTAGAACTTAATATATAATAACGTGTGATAATTCACAGATACGAGATGGCATATTTATTTACGGTTAAGAATTGCATCTGTAATGTAGTATGTGAACGAAAGATCAGTTATTACTCTCTTTAGAGAAGTCATACAGGTTTTTATGAATTAATATATGTTTTTGGTATTATTTTTAAATATAGTTAGTGCCTGCTTGTCTAAAAATAACCCATTTCCTCTGCACTTGCACCTTTTCTTATTTTTCTTTCACGCTTGCACTCGTTACGTTGCTCCATGGTTTTACGTCAGGGAAGAGTACCGGATTATTGAGGGCCGGATTAGCATATCTAGTGTAATTGATCCATAGTACTGATTGAAAGCCTTCGACTTTAGGTACGGGTACTTAGAGAATGAAATTCGCAAGGATACTTATAATGCATGTTCATCCTCTAATTCTTATAAATTCACTTTCTTACTTTCTCCATATACGTAGTATAGAGAAAGTATTGTTTTCAAGAAAAAAATCGACTTTGAGATTTCAACGGAAATACACGTTTTGGGGTCCCTAGAACACGTTTTAACCATTTTTGGAACCATGTCTGTGTGTGTGTGTGTGTGTGTGTGTTATTATTATTATTATTATTATTATTATTATTATTTTATTTGACGTTAAAAGAAATTGAGGTTTACATTTTACCCTTTACAGTTCACATTATCACGTTTTTTTTTATAAGGTCGTTTCGTGATTATCTCCTTTATATCACGGTTCACAATTCAGTCCATATCACAGTTTGTATCACAGATTGATATCACAGTTCACATTTCAGTCCATATCACAGTTTAATATCACAGTTAACAGTTTAGTCCAAATCACAGTTTAATTTCACAGTTTAAAATTCAGTCCACATCACAGCTTACATCACAGCTAGTATCACAGTTTAATATCGCAGTCCGTATCAAGGTTTATTATCACAGCGTGCATTATTGTATCTTTCATTTTCGAGGAAGCTATTGTCTAGTCGCCAGTAAGGGCTTTTCCAATGGTCCAGTTCCTCCACAATGTTGATTTTTAGTTTTACGAGGTAATGGTCGGAGAAAGTTGGCATTACGTCTATCTGCTGTAGGTTCTCAACGGCATTTTTGTTGACGTAGTATCGGTCTAGCCTTGACTTGGAGTAGTAAGGTCTGCAGGATACGTAGGTGTAACCTGCTTCCTCCTTCCGAAATTCCTCCCACGCATCCACCATATCCAATCTTTTCATAATGCATTTCAAAATTTTGGCTGTTTTAGGATGTCTTTCGATGCCTGTGGAGCGATCTTTCTTCGGGTTAAGGGTGCAATTAAAGTCGCCCCCGACGAAGATCTTTCTTGTACTGCTGTCTGCTGGGCTGTTTAAAGTAACGTACTCTTCTACTCTGTTTAACACAACTGCAGCGTGGGCTTCATTGTTGGGCGTGTAAACGTTCACTATGTTAATTGACTGTCCTCCCCGAGTGGTCAGTAATGCAGCTTGTGCGTAACCTACCTCTAACACCTCTTTCTTTTTAACTGTTATGTCTTGTTTTTTTTTGACTAATATGGCTGTTCCAGAACATACATTTGTTGGTGGATTGTATATGCAGTTGTATCCAACAAAATCCAAAGCGCCGTCATCTAAGTTTGTCTCTTGTAGCAGACAAACGTCGGGATTTAATCTCTCCAAGAGTATTTCAAATAGCTCTCTTTTATTCGCGGAACGTAAGGATCTCACATTGTGTGTTATGAAAATAAAGTCTCCTGGGTGTTTCTTCATAACAGTTTCCTCCGTTGTGAGATGGGATGGTTTATTCGTCACACCTTCTGAGGGCTTTCAGAAGCCTTTGGATTCTAATTCTAAAGGCTTGCTCTTTAATTATTCTCTTGTCTATGATGTCTTCCAAAACTTCGATTAAATCTTTAGTGTCAGAAAACATGTCAAACGCTTTTTCTAGCGGTTCGGTACTTCGTTTTACCTCTATTAAATATTTTCTTAAAGATGGGTATGGGATTGGAATGTGCCCTCCTTTTGAATAATATCTCGTTTCGATCCTTTGAAAGCTTTCTTCATCGTTTTGTTCAGGTTTTTCTTTTCTTATTTTGTTTCCTCTTTTTCTTTGTGGCGAGTTTATGGGGGATGTTTGGGTGTTATCATCTCCTTGCTTTCTTTTTCGCGTTTCGTCTTCTTTCGGTGTGTCTGGTATTAAATCTCGTACTTGACTTTCCGGGTTTTCCTTATTTGTTATGGGGTCTTCTGTTAGTATTTCGTTTGTGTACATATTTGTTGTTGTTGTTGTTATTTCCATCCTTTCCTTTTGTCGTTCTTCGTTTACGTCCATCTTATCAGATGTTAAAAGAGAGATAAGGTCAGAAGCAGCCGTGCGGGTTGTCTTCGCTGTATCGGGAGCCACGCTTTGTGTTTCCTTTATCGGTTCGGGGTCGTTAAGGACAATTAGATCGCTTTCTTGAGTTGATCTGAGTGAATGGGGCGCTGAGTCTTCAGTCGAAGGTGCATTCTTCTGTTCGTTTGTTACCGATGGCGTAATCCTCGTGCTGTCGATCTCGTCTGCCGTGCATGCTTTCGCGTAGTGACCCTCTTTGTGGCATTTAAAACATCTAGGTTCTTCAAAGTTGAAGTAAATTCGATGATGGAGGCCGCCGAAATTAATCAAAAGTGATTCCGGCACGTGTGCTCCATCACGTTTGATGATAAAACATTGTCTTCTCCACGCTTGTATGTGGGTTAAATCTGGTCTTTTCAGGCCGAGTGAAAGGAAGGTTACAGGACTGACGACTCGTCCTATTCGACTTAGAATTTCTGACAAATCGTCCGATGGAAATTCGGGTGGAATGTTGGAAATAACTAGCCGCTCCACTTTTTGAGACATGCGGTTTGCTACAACGTAATTATCTTTGATTGTGATTCCTCCGTGATTGGACATGAAGTTGTTTATTGTTTCTTCGTCTTTGAGGTAAATGCATATTCTTCCATTGGAGAGTCTAGTAGCGTGGGTTATATTTTTGCCTCCAATTATATCTGCTAGCGCAACCACGTACTCTCCGAGTGGAGTTGCTGGTAAAGCCTGCATCAGAATTCCAAGTTTTCTTGTAGGGCCTGTTGATAAGGGGGTGATTTGAATATTCGACTGAAATGTGCCTCTTTGAGTGGCTAACTCAGAGGTATTCGCACGGGATTGGTGTGAGATACCTTCCGTGACTCTTGCGTAAGTTGTTTTCTGAATTGGGGGGGTTAGGGGAAGAGAGTCTGAAATGGTATTTTGAAGATTAGGAAAACTTTGCGAGGTTGAGTTATTAGAGGATGACAAATTCACCTGAGGGGTGGAGGAGAATGAGGTCGAAGGCAAGGAGGAGGAGGTAGAAAGCACTGTAGTTGTGGTATGGGGTGGCTTCACAGATAGCGGGGCAACGAGCGTTGGAGTGGAGCTGATGGGGCTTATGGAAGGAATAATGCTCCCTTCAGTCGTTGTGCTTGACTTACTATGATCTATAGATGGTATCACGGATGCTGAGGTAGATGTGGCATTCGTAGTCAGTACGATTGCTCCTTTCTCCCTCCTCAAAATTGTTGAAGGCGAGTGAAGGATTTCCTCATCAGATGTTAGATTCAGACGTCTCGGGCTACGTATACGCTGCGAAGTATCTTCTTCCGCTGGTCCAGACATGATTGGTGACGATGGTTTATTAACAGGTGAGAGTACGGTTGTAGATGACGATGTAGATGGTTTGGTAACGTCGGATTCGGTGCTCATTTCAGGTGAATCTTCGTAAAGGAAGTCTGCCGCATCCGATCGGGGCAGCGCCCGAGCGGCCAGACGATCGCTCGAACGAGGCACACTTAACCTATTTTAAGTTTCGAATGCTAAATGATAAGATTAGAACAAACTAACTGGAAAAATATTCTCTCTATGAATATAATAGAGAGAGGTCACTTTGTAGAACACTTTAGTAAAGTCACTAAAACCACCACTACAAGAAAACACACGATAATCACGTTATTTCGGGAGCTCACGAAAGGAACGTCCGAACACCACGAGTGACTGTGTGTGTGTGTGTGTGTGTGTGTGTGTGTGTGTGTGTGTGTGTCTGTATGTGTGTGTGTGCTTGTGGGAGCTCTAACGTGAAAACTATTAGTCGTATCAATACCAAACTTCATATATAGTACTGTGGTGTGTGCTGTCAGAGTTGATTAGTTTTTGGAGTAAATCGGTTAACCGGAAGTCGAGCTTCATTCATCAAAGCTCATTTCCGGTTTTCAATATACCTCCATAAATATGATATTTAGGTATATACTATTATATATAAACGTTTTAGAAAATATAATTTACTATAACTTTTGTATGAAACATATTTTTGTATCTATGGGCGACAGGCCAATTTCATCGTTTTTCATTGATCATGTCCCGAAAAACATTATTTATAATATTTGTAACGAAAAGATAATAATATATAAATTAATCACTCATCTTC
The DNA here is from genome assembly GCA_947579665.1 of Sympetrum striolatum. Classification (NCBI taxonomy): domain Eukaryota; kingdom Metazoa; phylum Arthropoda; class Insecta; order Odonata; family Libellulidae; genus Sympetrum; species Sympetrum striolatum. The sequence continues at coordinate 39,669,907 of OX388346.1, forward strand.
CAAGTTTAGATGGAATATAGAGTTCGAAATTACTGTCGTAGGTAAATATTTACATCTTATATATGGAGAAAGTCATGTGCTGGCCACATCAGATTTTTATTTTTCAGATGAAATACTAATACTTGCATCATAAGAGTAACTTCTCCTAATAAGATTAAATAAATCTTACTGTGTCCTTGAAATTGGCTGGAGGAAGCAATTAAACGAACCTTCGAAGCTTCTAAAATGGTTTACTACCATTCGTGATGAAACAACGACTTTTTAAGGCGCCGACTACCTCTGTGTCTATAAAATGAAGTCAACCGTGGAGTAAGTGAAGGTATTACCCCCTTTTTTTTCTATTGAATCAACGATTGCTTGCATGCTAAAAAACACAAAAACAATTGCTATCGCTCTCTTAGGACAAGTTGTTACAGAATGCATTCCAAAATCGACAGCAGTTTGCCAACAGTTTGCCCGATAACGACGCTTTCTAACTTCTTGATTAGCTCACTGATTTATCTCCACCTTGATAATAAATCACCAATCCTTTCGAAAAGACTTCAAATCCGTACAAAAAGATATAACAATACGTAAGTACAGCTCCTTGAAAAAGGAAGATAAAAGGCCTAGGAAATGAAAAATAAGGAGAGAAAATGTGGAACATATGAGAAGAAATCAAACAGCTTTAACAGAGTATAAAACAGAGAGAGGAAACGTGCCACGGGTGAGCGCTGTTGAGATTTTACTCTACACACTATAAGTGCATACAGGGAAAAATAACAATAAAGAATATGAAGTAAAATATATTAGATAATAAAATCCACGGAGGAAGGCGTAGTTTTGTGGAAATCCATCACAATAAAATAACAGAAGTTAGTACTTTTTAAAAAAGTACTAACTTCTGTTATTTTATTAATATTAGATAATCTCTACAGTCAAACTTTGCGGATAAAGAGTTCTGTCAGTACCAGAGAAAGAAACGCACATTCTTTCGGATAATTTACTTATTTACAAGACTGATTACCTTCCATCTATATTACGATTATATGCTTCTATGTGTGTTAGACACATGTTTTCCTTTCACGGGTATAAGACAAGGGTTAAATGGAAGATGAGATCTCCTAATCCCAATTTTGCTCAATAAAGACGTGTGAATTTTATTGTGTCTCACATATTTTTCATTTAGGATTGAATTGATTTATCTAATTGATGGCGAAGAATACTTTCTGATTCATATTGGAAGAAGAGAGTAAAAACAAACAACATTTTGATTTTTGAAAATTCATTCGCTTAAATTTATCACAGCAGTTTTCCTTAATATTTAATAATTATTCTATGATTCAAAAACTAGAAAATGTTCAAAATAGACTTGAAATGTCGAAATATCTTAAACTAAACCTTTCCAAAACCTTCCTTCCAAACTTCATTTTTTCATTCATTTGTAGATTAAACAGAAGCAAACTATATAGAGCCTTGCGTCAATCTTTAACATAAAATCATTTCACAAAACAAAAAAGTATTTCATCATTTGTGTGGTTTAGTTTACTGTAGCATCGTTTTTTTTAGAATCGACTAATCTGGCCTCGACTTAGTTGCAGTCCTAAAGGTATGAGTGAGTTTTTTCATTATTTTCCATCGTTTCTTAATATTATCAAATAAATTAGTATATAATGAAATAACAGCATAAGTTTAGAAAGGAAGAAAATATAATGTAAAGCTCCGAAAAGTTTAGATAAGAGAGGAGAGATGTGAGAAAGCAGGGTATGAACAAGAGCGACGGTAAGAGTAACAGGAATAGAGGAATGAAAAGAAATGTGACAACGGCAAATATGATAGGAGCAGAGGAGGCGAGAGAAAAGCAAAAAGGAGTCTAAGTGCTTTGGACAGGGGATGTTAATACAAGCCAAGAAAATGACACCAACGGATGAGAAGACTGGATAGGCGAAAGAGGGCTTCATATATGAAGGGAATGAAAATGGATACCGACGTCGACCTATATTATAACAATGTATTTCGCTCGAAAGATTTCAGAACTATTTCTGCGTAGTCACTGGTGCCCCAAATATATAGTTCAGAAATAATCGAAACGGACATTTTAGTGCATGAACCAACAGGAATCATAACATCAAGACCCAGAAAATATACGGAATAACTTACATAAGACGCTTAGAGATGAAAGAAGACTGACAAGTGGAAATAATGGTAAACTGTATACTGTAAGTTATTGAATACGGTAATTTCGCTAATATTACAGTATCTTATATTCTCAGTATTAGACCAAGTCTATAAAATAAATTTTTCTTTGCAATTGATTTTGAATTCATCTTTCCACAAGTAATTTTCTACTATTTCAGAGCATCATTTAGGGAAGTACAATTTGATGATCTACAATAAAGAAAGCAAATATTAAAAAAACTATTATAAATATTTACAGAAGAAAATTATCATAGGAAAAACAGTACCTGTACCATTTCCTACTTTCCATTCATAAAAACATATCCTTTACGCAAAAGAGTCGTCATTTCCTGAATGAGGCTATTCAAATATATTATCGCCCCTTTATGCGCTAGTCGATGATTTATAATCAATTTATCACTCAACTTTATTAATATTTACTTCTTCATTATTTCTTTTCTCTACCATCACTTTCCATCAAGCGTAATTCCTACAATTAGGAAGAAAATAAGAGCTAACATATCCTCTATTTAAACGACAATTCCAAAGGATAATTCTATAATAAAACCATTCTTTGTTTCTTTTTTGCTGCTTAGAAGTATGCCATAGGAGACGTCCTAGTTCAGTAATTTCGGCACTGTGTTTGCACGCGCAACCAACAAATCTTCATAACTCAAGGCGAAGAAATAAAAACCGACAAAAATATAAACGCTTAGGGGTGTCCGTAATCGGGTCAGTTAACATACAACCGTTGGTGTAGATGGAGAAAAAGTTAAGATCAGGATGCTGCTGCACCTTGAAGGTCTCGAGAGGAAGTGACGGAGGTTAAGCGGTCTACCTTGGGGAAAGGATCCACGTGGAGCTCCCCATCCTCATCCCTTCCTACTTGACCAAACCACTCGGGCGTCGACGCTCGTCAAAAAAAAGACCAATCCTTCCACCTGCAGGTTTTCCGATCGGTTAGGAGGCACGCGTGTGGGGAGGACTCGGTGGCGGAAATTCCCTTTGAAAAAGGAACGTGGGAGGCTCGTTCGCGGTAGAATTATTTTTCTCCCGAATCCTTCGATGTAATCGGAGCCTCGAAATTAAATCGATAGATAAATTTAACGTTTAGGAAACTCGTCTTATTGCGAATGAAATGCATGATTTACGCGGAGTCGTAGTTTTCACCCATTTTCGTTGACGTGCTGATTAAGAAGAGTTTCTTCTTCCGTGAATTATTCAGGTTGGCTATCAGATGGAATTTAAAATAAGGTCTGCTTAATATTCTATCAGCCTTATTATAATAAATTCCTTCCTCTTTTTTATTGATTAATGGTTATTTATATTTTAAAATTGGTACAATAAAAACGGATAAATATTAAATTTAGATTATATCCCACATTATAGGCTATATCTTTTAGCAGATTACAACCTTCTGTAACTAGATTAGGCTTAAACGTAGATATTGATTGATTAACAGGAATTTTCTATGCTAATGTTGTACATTTTATAGTGTTAGAAAATTTAATTTTTCGTGGATGATAGCAATTACGAGTGCTGAGCACTTTATTACGTTAAATATTATTTAAATCATTAAACCCTAACTTAAACGATTGAGTGATAAAAATTTCTACTTTTAACAATCCAAATACCATGTTAAACGGTGGAATTGCTGCATAAACCACAACAGATCTCATATTTGATGTTTATCATAGGCTTAGTCGAAAATCGAAACTTTATTTGTATTTTTGCATTTTCTGGGTATTCATAATTTTGGCTAGGGTACAAATTTTTTGCCATTAAAATTAGCCTTCATCCGGGCGCGCGGATGGTAGTTTACTATCACATTCATAAAATCGCGTGCAATTTTTGCCTGGAGGTGTGCGGCGCGCCCGGATGAGGGTTAAGCAGAATTTGGTAAATCCTACAAAAAAAGGTGAATTAAGGCACGCATGGTATACTTCCTCGGAATTTAGGGCCAGTATATTTAGATATGGTTTACATGTAACCGAGTCTTTGCACAACTGAAAGGCGTAATAACCATTCGCACTACGAAACTACATTTTCCTCATGCTATTGATTTATATTTATTTACGTACTTCATGTGTTTATTTATACGCACTTCGTGTATTTATAGTATTTCTGGAACGTTTACCCCACAAATTCTAACGCACACCTACGCTCTGAAAAGGATTTTGTCCTCTGAATCGCTATTCGCACATAAATATTTCATTCTCAAGGTAGACTACTAAGTCATTAATTATTTCCTCATCCCTCAAAGGTCACTTTTCACGTCGGATATATGAGTTTTGGAATCAATTTTACCTCGATTGAAATTATTTGGAATATTTCTTGTCTCTTTAGCTGCTATTGAGGACTGGAAAAATGTGACTCGGCCCTGTCATTAAATTCAAGTATACGCATGATGCAAATACGGGATATATACTTCCAGTTTTCAAGTATGTCTGTACCTCGACAGATCGCAGATTCCTTATCTCAAACTTTTATTTCTCAACAAAATTGAAATGGAGGCTCCACCATTCCAATTAGGAACTCTCTGAGGTGAAAGAGTCGTTTTATTGAAGTTCGAATTCTTTTGAAAATATTTCGTTTCGATTCACGAAATATTGTCCTACCTTAATCCAGTTCCTCGCATAAGTCAATTAGATAGCTGCTGATATTTAATCAGGGAGAAATTCTGTCCATTTTACTTACTTTTCCCGTAAATGAAAGTTCTCTTTGCCTTTACATTTATACCTACATCTACGGCAAACCTTCTGGTAGATTTTCCTCGAAACTTTCGAAAGCAATTTTCTTCGATAGCGTCAAAATTTATTTCTTCCGCAGCCAAAAGTAAGCAATTGAACTATTTAATTCTCAGGGGAAAAGGTGATATTCTGTACGCATAAGAGTTGAATTTCTCTGCACTAATTTCTTTGTGCATTATTAAATTAGATTTTAAATATACAGTTTGAGAAAATTATATGCTCTTCGTCAGAAGAAATGGGTGGGCCAAATATTGAGAGAAGAGGGATAGCTAAAGGTTGTATTTAGGGTAGGATTCAGGGGAAGACAGAGACGAAAGTTGTTGGATGACATAAGGGGTGGGGTTAACTATAGGGAAATGAAGGAGATGGCGCTTAATAGGGATTTTTGATTTTGAATGAACCTACCGAAAGGTAGAGCACTCATGAATGAAGGAATATGCTTTTAAGAGCCTTCGCCTAGAAATTATTATCTTGTTGGATATTTCTTCATCCAGCAATATTGAAAATCACGGGTCACATAATTCATATTTGAAAGCAATTTTATGATACAAGAGCTATAAAGTTAAATCATGAATATAAAAAGAAGAAAGGCAAAAAACGATCTTACTAAGTTAACGTAACTTAGAATTGATTGTGGAAGTCACTAATGAAATGTTGTAAATAATTTGGCATACCCTCATGATTACATTTTCTTTTCCAAATATATCACCATTCACTAATATCCTGTTTTGAAAGATAAAATATAATAATCGACTAAATACCTTCATCTGAGGTACGGTTAACATGGCGAGGTCAAAGATAGATGCTTAGATAAAAATGTATATTTCACAATAGCGAAATTGACCTTTATGGTAAAATAATGCAGTAATGCTGAAGGTCGAGGACGCTGAGATACTTATCACAGCATGAGCATAAACTAATCAAATGAATTATGAGGTTATCGAGAATTGGTGAACATGTAAAGAAGTTATGCATTTTCTTAACCACACATAAGACAAACGCACCTACGCAAGAACTAAAAATAATAGAAAAGGCGACGTATTTACAGGAAGCTGAGAGAAGCCATCTATTTATCACGGTTGCGAGAGAGAAATTCATCGACAACAAAAGACCGTTCCAAACAAAAACGGAGAGAGAATATTGAAAACCTTTCCTTTTCGTCATAACCTATGCTACCTAACACTAGCTGAATTTTCTGAAAGTTTCCAAGAAGACTGATTTCAGGAATCAAGAAAATGGTTAGTTTGCAGCATTAAGGAAATGCTTAAAATTAGACAAAGGGAATTGTGGGAAGAAGAGGTTCGAGTCCTTTCTAAAGTACTTAATGCCAAAGGGGCGACAAACCTTGCTAAAATAGTTGGCCCACAAAATTCGCTCCCATTCTTGGTGAGACCTTAGTTATATAACAGGCGAAATCGGAGAAGACAATCGGGCGTGGAAATGTTGGCCTCTCTCTTTTGCAGGAAACAGGTCTTGCTGCTACTTGACATTTACGATTATTTCAGAGCCAGGCCAAGGAAGACGCTGCAACCTGACATTAAATATATTAAATTAATGGTTTAACAAAATGATCCCGAGCATTACCTTGGGGAACTTCGATGTGGTTACTGGTGAGAGTTAAAAAATTATCTGATAGGAATACCTGGTAAATCTTAAGCATTAGTTTTGCCGTGGGCTATAAATACACTATTTAAATATCTGGAAAGAAGCAAATTGACGAATTAACGCTTTATAGCATCCTTGCAGTGAACCAACCTTTCAATTTCGTGAGCATTTAACCATCTCTCCAGTTAAACCTGTAATTAAGCTACAGATTTTGGATACAGAAGATCGAATTCCTTGAAAGAATAAAATCTTTGGTTGGTATTTACTTTCCTTAAGGTTACGCTCACGTCAGTTTCATTGTGACCCTTAGAACCTCTTATTCACGATTTTAAGAGACTTTCATAGCATTCACTTTTCATTATGGAAATGGCTCAAAACAATTGCAATCATTTGCAATATTTGAAAAATAATTATTCATAATGTACTGTTGACTATTTTTATAAAATAAGATAACTTCTTCAGAATAGCGAGATCATGTACGTTCAGTCATTAAACATTTTTCCATTTCTTTTGAAAATTACAGCTAAGCTACACATATGAACAATATAACAAAACAAGTAATTCGTTTCTATATTCTGATGTTGCCATTTAATAAACAAGAAACTTTCTAGACCTTTGAGGCTAAGTAATGGAATGTATTGCTGTAATCGGTTATATCATAAGGGTTACTTCATTACTTGACAGATATTACTGTGACGTTAACTTCCATAGTAGTTTTGTCATAAAATTCAGGACATGCTGACACTATTCCCCATAGGGTTATAATTCCGTTACTACATCAGCACTATATATCTCCCAATCTGGCACTTTCATGCTGAGACTTTTCGAAGATATGTTGCGTGATAACATTCTCTATGTTGATTTTCTTAACCGCACAGTGTCAGTTCCTATCACACCGAACGCTTCCTAGTTGGCATTCAGACGTCTAGGAATGCATTTTCAATGGAATAACAACTATGAAGATGTTAAGAATGCAGATCTCAAGACTCAGGGGCTAATGGCATTAGAAACAGGCTAGAAGCATTAAGAATGCTTAAGCATTAAGTGCGTGCTTCAAAATCATCCAAATGACCAAGGTCAAACAAGCGAATGAGCCAATACACAAGTACACCTGTCATATTTAAAGTATGATTTTAATATATAAATGTTACGGAAGAAAAATAAGGAACAGAGAACTCTAAGAATTCGAAGAATTCCGTCCCATTCGTCCTTTCCCACAACAAAAAAATCGACTAAAACCGTTAATGTCAAACATTTCCCATAATAGGTGTTTTATTTGTTTCCCCACAATGGAGTTTGTGATTTATAACACATCTCATATCTGAGCTTCCTCGAATATCGGAAAAAAAGGCCAAGGAGGCACGAATGCCGAATTTAGAAAACTGGATCAAGCAAAAAGTTGGCCGTGGTGGAAATCCGATGGGATATCAAATTTTCGCCTGAATAATCCATAGAAATAGCATCAGAGAACTGCTTGTAAATTCAAATGCATTCGTGATGATCATTTTCCCTCAAGAACCAATGCGAGTTCTGAAATTATTGCCCCTTTAAGAGACTATTGCATCACCTTAGTAGCAGTATTTGCCCTTTTCAAATGTCATCTCTGTTAAACATGACACTTTTAGAGTACATACATTTTATGAATACAGATCAGATCGTTTGATATTTTTTTCTTTCTTCACCGATGGAAATAAATACGATTTTATCTGAGATCTTCCTCGAAATAAATTCATGAATTTTAAACGCAAATCTTGGTTTTTAAGTTTTTCTCTGGACCTCGGTTTTTTTCTTTTCCATTTAAGACTACGATGTTCTTCCTTTTAATTTTTAAAGTGAGGGTTTCCATTTGCCTGTAAAGGATTTCATCTATACATAAATTGGTAGGCAACTAACACAAAACTTAAAATTTTACCTGATGTTTTCTTTCTTATAAATCTATATAACTATATAGCTGCATAGAGGTAGCCGATTGCCTTGAAATCTTAGTAATACTATCATTCGGATAGTGGACAGAAGGAAGGGAATCGGGTAACTTTTCTTGAAAGAGATTCAGAGTTAAAGGGGGGAAAGAAATGAAGTGCATTTAGTTCTATTTATGCGTAATTTTTAAATAATGACGTATGCCCTACTCCTTTTCTTGGGTTTTCTTTCGGTGACTACAATGGGCCATTCAATCGTCTTTAGGGTTGTTTCTTTAAGTCTGAGTTGTTGTCCTTTTGGGTTAAAGAGTAAGGATAGGGATTCGATAGGTTTCTATAGAGTGGGTTATGAAGATAAACTGGCGGAAGAAAGTAATTGGATGGTATTTGTCTTTTTATTTGTCGTTTTGGAGAAATGTGGACAAGTTTCCTCCAGTGGCCTTTCTACTTATTTATGGAAAAATTGAGTTGTACTGCACAATTACGGCTTGGGAGGTGGAACCTCTATCAAGTAAAAACGAGAAAAACTGAATAAAAAACAAAATTAGGATATCCAGACAATACTACGTACAGAATAAAATTTTATCACTTGTCCACCCAATCTTTGATTAACTACGCACGAATCCCACATATTTTTTATAAGGAAGATCTATAATTTGGCAAATCACATTAATGGAAATTAGATGTTCTTTATCTCCTCATCGTCTTATAAAAAGGTAAAAGGTGTTGGCCTATGAACCAGAAGGCCTTCCTTACTCAATCCCATGGCTTAATTATTTTTTCGCTTCTTATTTGAATTCATTGACTCGTAGATGGTTCATACGATACATCATTGTGGAAATTTACAAAGAATTTTCAATTCAATAAATGCATAAGCACTAGTAAGCATATATGATTAAACCAAAGCATATCAGCACATGATACTATTTTTAAATCATTCAAGAAATCAAAGGATTTTCAGTTTTTATATTTCTATTTTGTGGAACTAGTTCAATCTCTTCTTAAACATTTCTAAAAAATATAAACTCCAAGATGCAATAAACTTTGTGAGTTGAGTAAACGATTTCAAATTTAGTGTACGAAATAATTGGGTACGAGTTCGTATAAGACAATCATTTTTTTAAACAATTGTTAAAACGTTTCTTATTCAACAAATGTGATATAGTAGCAGTTTTCCGTGGAAAATTATTGTAATTAATGTGTCTAAGTTAACGGAAGAATATTCAGGAAATTCTTAGAAATTTAGTTCTCGGACAAATTCTTTTGTAACCGTATACTGTACGAGTAAAATGTAGCTTGCGTACTGCAAGCAGATCGAAAACACTAATTTCATGTCGGCATCATATCGGGAAGGCCGTCAAAAGAGAAAAAAAAGGATTGAAAATATTCTTATTATTCGCAGCAATTTAATCGTCTGGCATCGAACCTGGGTCTTAATGGTGAACTTACTATGCAGCACAACAGAAAATCACCATCTCTTACTATGTATGAAAATTCAAGCAGAGATGTTGGCTCCAAGTGCCTCAAACGACGTCCTACTTTTCAATAATGTACATGGCTCTCTGGATTCGAACCAAGGACGATCTAGGAAATTTAAAACACATTTTTGAAATGTATCTATGTTCTCTATCTATATGCCTAATTTCATGTTTTAATATTATTGAGAAGGGGTTTAAATTAATTCTTAAAAATCGGATAATTTACTGATTGTAGAGACGCCTGGTGTCGAACCCAGGAAATATTGGTAGCTGTGAATGCACAGTATGACTTATTTGGACTTCATCTTATTTCATACAAAATTTGATGTCGATATCATGCCGGGAAGTACCTAAAACTTTTTACTGTTATCTCCATAAGAAATGCATTGAGGAATGTAAATGACCCTTTGGGATCGAACCAAGGACCATCAGCGAATATGTAAAATTTGATTATGAAATATATGTATAATCTCCAACCTCATGCCGAATTTCAAGTTTCCTTGCCATCGGGAAAGGGTCCCAAAAAAAATCTTAAAAATCGCCACAATGCATTTTAAACGGCCGATTTTTGCCTCGACCTAGCATCGAACCCAGGATATTTTCCGTGAAACTCATTTATGTTTTCGATAGATCATGACCATATGTATAGGCTCCTTGAGTTTTGATTCTCTACCTATCCGGGAAGTATTTTTTTAAAAATCCCGAAAATCACGGCAATGCATTTAAACGGGAAAAATCGGGACTTTGGGGCCCTCTGGAATCGAACCAATGACACTGAGTTTCAAAATCGCATTTTTTCTGGGGGTTTCACGTTAGGGCCAATACGTCGTAAAAATTTCAAGTCAATGACGCTTGTGGTTTAGGCTGTGAATTTGTATCCTCGCTATATATATATATGGATACATGAATGAATCCGGAGAAGCATCTATATATAATAGATAAAAGTATATGAGGGGCATTATGAGGTGACTAAATCGGATGCTTTAGAATTATGAAATGATATCCTCAATGAATTTCAGATTAAAAATCAATTTCTTTGATTCGACACTGACAAGAGTCCATATTCTGTTACTCCATCCCATGCAATGAATAATGTCTTAATAAATAATAACTACCGCGGAAATTATACCACAGAAAAAGTACCGACGAACAATTAAATGCCGTCTGCAATATCTAAGCGGGAATTTCTCAGCGATGATACATAAAAACCAGCAAAGGAAGCTCCTTTCCTGAATGAGGCTTTTCCCGCAATCCATCACCATTGGTGGTCTCCTTTCGACAGCCCTGTGATTACATCTCATACCCAGTTTTCCATTGTTCCCTTCTATGCTATTCTCATCAGATGTGACCACTTTTACTTCTTCTAAGCCCATCTATTTGCCGCTATCTTCTCCTTTCCATCGATTTGCCTTCTAATTCTCACTCAGCCCTCGCCTTACACTTACTATTTATTTCCTATTAATGATCAATAATGATAAATACTCTTTTCGCCTGCAGTAATTTTCGCAAATAAAGTACTTCATAATAGTAGTAGCATTGTTAAAAGTGCTTCGACAGTGTATGTCATTTTGCACATTGGCTCCCACCGGGAATCGAACCCAGGATCGCTTTTACCGTAGGCAAACGCGGTGTCCACATGACCATCCGGGAAGAAGAGCTATGAAATGTCAAATTTTACAACTTGAATTGTTTCGGTATAGTTTCGGTATAGGCAGATATTTATATACTCGAGTATAAGCCAATCCGAATAAAAGCCGAGGCTTTAAGTTTTATCTCAAAAACTAGAAAAACTAATTGACTCGAGTATAAGTCTATGGTGGAAAATGCAGTAGTTAATAGTAAATTTCAAAATAAAAATAGATTCCAATAAAATTGCAGTGATTGAGGCATCAGTACGTTAAATTTTTATAAATATTTATTCAATTATACTATTAAAATATTAATTTAATTAGGTATCCTCACAATATTAATTCAATTATACTATTTATATATTAATTTAATTAGGTATCCTCACTCGAGTAAAGTGCTTTTTCAGCAGAAAAAAATGTGCTGATAAACTCGGCTCATACAGAAGTACATACGGTGTCATTTATCTCTACAAATTAAATAAAATCGAATAATATGCAATAAAATTCTAACTCATTCCCACGACAACATCACTCTAAAAATAATCAACCATGCGGAAATATCGTAATTTTCCAGCTTCTATTCTTATTGGAAAATACTTGGATCTCCATCAACTGCAACTCTTATACATAAAATATGCAATAAATAGAGACAGGTTTATCGTCCGCGATTTAAAGGCCAGACGGATCGGAGAATGGCTCCCCAAAACAAACATCTGAAGTATGAAAGAATGAGGAAGTGCAATCAAGGACGAATAATATGAGCGACGTGCAGACTGACACTTCTTCGAAGGATCAACGAAATTCCTAATGCCTTTTATATAACAAATTTACCAGATTTTTTTAACGCAAATTTTTACCAAGAAGATATAGTAATTCTTACAAATGTTTTCGAAGAAAGTAGCGCAGGAGAAAATTTAACAAATGTTACAGTTCAAACATAGTATTATTAATTTGTTACTGTTATAATTTTTATTTTTATCATTATAATATTTATTTATTGTTATTTTTGGGCAAGAACTGATGATAATCAGCTGAGATAAAATACATTTTAATCTTGAATGATTAGATTGGTTGTGAAAACAATTCCTCAGTTGGCGTCTATTATCAGGTAAATACGAAGACTTATAATAAATCGCTAATATTGATAAAGATCTATGTCTTTATTTCCCATCCATGGCAAAAAAAGACCAAAGACCTTATAATCGATCGTTTCTGACTGTAATCCGTGGAAATACATAATGAAATAAGAGGAAGAACACTTTTAAATTTCCACAAGATATCATGCAGACGACTGGTTTCGGCAATAATAATACATTTTTATTCGAGCGAGATTGAGACTAAAAGTCTCCTCTTCCATCCAACCCATAAGGTAATAAGCTATCATCAGGTGAATATAAAGAAAATGCATAAAGAAAATACACATAAATACTCTTGGAAATTTTGGAAGGAAGGGTGAGGAGAGGGGAAGAGGTCATAAAGGTTATTTCATTGGTCACCTGATGATGGCTTAGTGCCGAAACAGGTCATCTGAATTACCTTGTAGGAATTGCAATATTTATCTTCTCTTATTTCACCTATGACAATGTTTTGGAGCGAACGTACTCCGTAAAAAAGGTTGCACGCAAAGTCCCCAAAACGGCTTGTTAAAGTGTTCCGGCCGGGCAGATTTACCTTAGATGGTTAAAGGAATTATATGTACAGTGAATGCAAAACAATGATGTTCCCTACTACGGAGTTCCACCAAGTCAAGGGGTCGTTCGACGATTGAACGTATTTCATCGAGAAGAAATACCTCGCCTTGAGAGCAGCTGCGCAAAAGGTGATAATATCTAGAGCTCAAACGTTTGACAAGTAAATTAGCTGGTGTAAAAATACGCTCATATTCATGCACCGACGGCATGCATAAATTGATTTTGAGACTTTTCTTCCTTTTTCCTTTCATACTGGCCCGATTTCTGAAACACTCCTATTAAAGCGAATCGAATACGATTTGAGTAAAATGAAAGTGGGGTTATTCAGAACATTTTGGAATTTACGATAAAGTTATCGAAAACGACATATTGGAAATGAGCAGTTCTGTGATACATTGTACTTTTAAAACCTCACAAGGGCTATAACTACTCAACATTTTGTTTACCAACTTAAAGACCAGTTTTTCTGAAAGTAATGTCATCACATCGCACACAATTAGCGAATAGAAACAACTACGACAAAGCCGGGTTCTCACGTGGTCGAGTGTACGACCGACAACTTGACTTGCCCACATGAATAGTAAGTGCACTTTATTCGTGCACGACTCATATCATTCTCGCAAAGTTTTCTCTGAAGAATGTTCAGTCGAGTAATATGCAACAAAATGTTGGCGTTAAGGGAGAGAATCTATATAGTTTGTGAATATTTAGCCGTTTATTTATATTCCACACTCAGACTTTTCAACGAACTGCATTATTTGAACGCAATACTTATTTATAAAACTACAGTTCGCTCTTACGTCAACTTCGGTAAGCTTACACTCGACTGACTTGGTCGTGCAAAGTCTGATCTGGTGGAGAAGTCGTGTACGACCGACAGTAGCTTTAGACTAAGCTAATGACTTTAATAAACTACAGTTCCCTCTACCATATTCTGATGAATGGAATATATTCATTTGTAATTTGGTACAGGATAGTGAAAAATGTATCTTTCATTTACTCTTTTCACAGTCTTGATCATGGTTTAGACAAAATGAAAGCTTCTGAAGTATGAGTGAATAATTGCACTAATCAATGTCTTTCCTTACGGACTGACGAGAAAAGTGTTACTCATAGAGTCATTGTGCTTCTTTTGCGTGCATATGTTCCGCTTATAGCATTCTGGCTCAGTGAGGAAAGTAAGGGCAAACTACCGCACTACTCATCCTGCCTAGTAAACCTCATTCCTCACTGCAAGTTCTTAGTAGCTTCTGTCGGAGAGGGTGAGGCACCAACCGGTCTTCGGGCTGAATACTTTACAAACAGAATACAACAGTTGACAGACAGCATACAACACCATATTAAACTGAATACCCCGAATTCGAAAAACCAGTTAATGATGACAGCCTATCAGATTTTGAAAACATACGAGAACTAAATAAACAGGAAACATCAACAGCTGATAAAGTGACCTCGGAAAAGAGGAAGACAGGCATTCATGCGGTATCCTGCAACCGCAAAATATAGCACTAGATAATATGATGAGAATTAGTCAACACTCAAAATTTCGACATTAACCTCCAACAAGAAATATAATTTTAAGAAAATTCTTACATGAAACTAACTACAACAACCATGTAATATTTCTTGAATCACTAAAATGTGCACAAAAATGTGTTTTTAGCAACCATCTCCATTTCAGAAAATCAGAAATCAGGAAATGCAAATCTGATTTTAATAATAATGACTTAATTCAATTGGATTAACTTATGAAATGCGTACTTATTTCTAGAAGGAAGCAGACAAGGCAAAATGGCAAAAGCATGATGCTATCTGAAGTCCGCTGATCCCTTCTTGTTTTCTCCGAATACCGATGAATGAGGCGAGGAACGCCTACGAATACGACTATGGAAGATTTTAAACCTCTACTTCATTAACAGCCGTGTTCCAAATTTTCTTTCTTTATATTAGAGTTCTTGTAAATCTGAACAATTATATACACCTAGATTAATATTGAGCGATTTTGGAAAAGCGAAATTGGTTACGTGAGTAGACTTTCTTGTAGAAAATCTAAATAAAGGTATCATTTATTACACCATTAATAAATGCTATGTACGGGAACAGTTCTCATTTCCGTGAATTTCCGCCGATGGTGAAGCTATCTCTATAATTACACTCCCACTCATATCTTCATCTAATTCAAAACGAGATCAAACTTTTTCAGCGAAGGAATGTAGGAGCACAGACCACATGATTTAACTTCCAAAACCAGTTCCCAGAAACATTAATAAAACAACATTCTACATTCCGACACAAGTTTAAACTCATAAGAATGAAAATTTCTATTGGCGGAAACCAGATATCTGCAGATGGGACAGAACGACCGGCTCGACGATCCTGCTCACGTTTTCAGAAACGTTCGTCTCACGTAATCGAATCCAGTAGACGAAGGTTTATCATCATCGCGTGGAATTCCCCTCTCAAGATCGCATCCAAAGCTGGCGATCGGAATCCGAAACAGGTCTTAAATGCCTGTTATCACCGATTCATCGATGGTAAGATTCCGCTTCTGAATAGCCAAGATTTAGTGGGTCCGGTAAGTAAAGGCCTCCTCTAGTGATGCATAGTTCCTGCTACTAGTCTTGAGAAATGGCTACTTTTCGTTTGCCTTTTAGCATGGGATGAAGAAAATGCTATTTTCTCTTTATATATGATTTAGGACAATACCTCAGTGAAAGCAAAGGTATTTTAAAACAATTGTGGAGCCTTTTTCTAATTCTAAAGCCTTTTCCTAAAGATTTTCCGCCAATATCCCTTATCCTAATATTTCTTGTATGTTAGTAGTACTTATTCTTTATATATTCTTGAGGGATTCTTGAGAAATAACGGCTTGTCACCAAGCAAACGACAAAGTTTAAAATATGAATACCTTACAAAATTATTCTTCCTGCAATAAAGCTCACTCCATATATACTGGAGGGAGTTTTAGAGAAAATATTTCTAGGCAATACAAATGGAACTTCCAGTATCTTAATAGGATGACAGCTGAGCAACAAAAAATTAATGAAATTATTGTAAGGTCACTAACTCTGCTATCACATTCACACGATGTTTCCCATTCTCTTTGGGCACGGAAGAGAGAAAAATGTATCTTTCATCTCCTTTTATCGCAGTCTTTTTCATGGCTCTGCTGACAGGAAAGCTACTGAGGTATGAGAGACGCTGGAAAATATTGCATTGATCCCTCCTTACGGAATTCAACGAATACTGGTTCGGGTAGAATCATTGCTTAGAATACGTGGTCTTATTTCACATACACTACTCTGGATAGGTGAAGAAAGCGAGGGCGAATTACCTCACTCCTAATCTTGCCTAGTAAGCCTCATTTCCTTCTACTAGCTCTTGGAGGGGATGAGGTATCAACTGGGCAAAGAGCTGAATACTTAACAGACGGTGACTCATACCGTATTTTAATTTGATTTTCTGGCGTTACAAATTTAAATTAACGTAAAGGATGAAGATATGATTGTGTAAGAGGTACTTAAAAGTCTGGATAGCCCAAAAATGAGTGAATGTGAAGAAATTCGGTGGGATTAGGACACGAACCCGTAGACTCATATTTAATTCCCTGAAATTTGGTTCTGAAGAAACGTCTCCGATATTTCTTGGGATAACAGTGGCCTATTGATGAATGTTATAATCAATTCCTTAATTCTAGAATATTCTTCTGAATTTGCGAAATTTATGAAATTCTCATACTCATACATGATACTCAGAAGATGTACGACATGTATGTAATCGAAGCATGAGTGGCATTTCCCGCGCTTCATAATTCAGCTTGTTGATACTTTGGAAAGAGATGTAGTGTTGTTTCATGGATCATATGCCACGAAAAATGAATATTTTTCAAAAAGGTGGAAAAGTTATCAAATTTGTGGGAAACGCCACTTCGCTAGAGCAGGAATTCCGAAATGGTCATTTTCCAAAAATTAGCATATTTCTCTAAAAGTAGTTTAAGGAGTTGATTCCATCCACAACAAAGGAGCCTGCCTTAAATTAAGAAGCGTTTTTCCCTCTACCAGCGCTTTATAATCGGCTATTCGGAGGAGTCCTTTGGTTTTTAAAAAATAACTATATCGGGATAATGCTCATTTTAAAGGTGAAGAAATTGTATAATAATGGTGCCAGCTTTAACTTAACGAATTCAAAATTATTCCGATATGGCAAAATAATTGCTTTAAGGGTATAAAAACGAAATGTTCCTACCGCACTTAATAATTATGAAGCATAGTAGGATGGCTATTTCAGATCTATAATTGTCAGAAATCTTGGAAATTATACCGTTAATGGTTTCCTCATTATACTCTAAGCAACATTCCGGAACTTGGTGTATATTATACATACAAACGAATGTTTTAATTATAATAATAAACGCGGGTCACCGAAAAGAAGCGAAGCGCATATTCTGAATTATACATATGATCTGGTACTAACGGAAAGGAGAAAAAAGAAGTCGTGGGGAAAACTAAGGGACAGGAATCAAAAGTTTTTCCGATCGGCGGTAAATGAGGAATGGTAAGGGAAGAAAAACACGGGTAATTATGCTAATGCTGGACCGATCGCTTAAATGCGTTAAGAAATTCCGAAGATGAGAAAATCATCAAAGAAGGTAACATAGACCCCGAAAACACAACTGGTAAATAAATTAAAGCAATAAACACTATTTGGAGCGCTTTTTGATTTGGTAATAGGAGGACAGCAAGAGTACAAGCAAGCAATATTATTTAAGCAACGATGGTAACCATTTTGACTTTTGGTCAATAAAAGTGAAACTACCAATTTGATACAACCTATCTTCAATGCTGATCTCCAGATGGAACTCATTCTATTCTTCGTTAACCCTTATCGCCTATGCACTATAAATGAGGTACCAAAGTATAAGATTTTAACGATAAATTCAAATATATCTCTATTTATTTATAAAGTTAAAATAACACTAGAAGTTAACATATAGTCAACATTTTTAGAAATTTATATATTATCTTCAGAACGACACTTGCGGGTTTGCACATCTTAAACTTCGTCACTATCCTGTAAATAATTCACAAAATTCACACGCCGAAAGACGGCTTGCAAGGTAGATATGAATATGTAGTTGCAAACCACCTGTTACTCATTATCGAAATCGTACGGGAAATCAACTTTTTTTTGTTTCAAAGGGACTTAAGACGTTATTTGATAATCACATCGTAATTCAACCCATCCCATTTCATCGCGTTAAAAAGAATCCATTGCTAATTCTGGAGTTACAAATGCATAAAAGAATCTTCGTCTCAAACTGGATTGGAACTATCCAGTTTTTAGTGCAGAGAAATTGACAAATTACTCTCCTGCAAGACACTTTTACTGAAAAAAGTGTCATCAGTTTAATGAAACAGAACGTAGATAAACTTAGTTTAACGAAACAGAACGTAGTAGAAACAGTACGTAGGTTGGGAATCCTTGAAAGAAAGGAGACTGGAAGCTAGGCTGCGATTGCTTAATAAATTCAGGGAAACTACATTTGCGGAAGATACAATCGGTATCATGCAACCCCGGTCAATCCGATAATGAACGTAAGTTGAGAGAAATAGATGCTAGGACGAATCGTTTTAAAAATTCATTCTTTCCGCGAACGATAAGCGACGATAACCGAATAAGGAAGTAGTTTAGATTCAACTGGTGTTTACACCCCCTGCCACACGCCGAAAGGCGGCTTGTAATGTATTAATGTAGATGTAGATGTACTTTTTCAAAAGAGCGATTCCTAGCGGAATAAGCATGAGCTAATTACGTTTAATAAGATAATTAAACCGACGTTAACGCCGCTATTCACCGTTGAAGTGAAAACTGCCATATGACGTTAAAGGATTTTATTCTTTATACCTAAAAATTATCACTTTTAAAGCGACCATTTTGTATAAAAGCACTTTAATGATATGTGCGCAAATCGTGGCTCATAGATGGTAATAAAAAATCATAGTATTGGCATATTTAAAAGCTTAAACATAAGTTCAAACGTAGTCAGTTAACTGATTCACTTTTTTCCGCTTAAAAATTCCATATATATATTCTTCATTGCAAGGTGGTAATAATAAATACAAAAATGCGCTAAATAACCTCACAATCTTATTTGGAGGAGTATAATAGAGTGCTCTTACTACGCGGACGAAAGTAGATAGTGAAAGATAACTTAGCACGTAAAGGCGTGCTCCTAGGAAAGCTCCCAAGGAAAAACGTGCATGAAAAAAAGTTTGACAGACCTTACTCACATCCGTTTTTCCTTGGGTATCTAGATGAACTTGAAAGTTAGGAGGATTCTTGACGCTAGTGACGTACGAATTTGGCTAAAATCTATCATGGAAACGTTAATAACTTATATGCAAGAAATATTATTTTTGAGGCATCTACATCAGTTTTCCATGCATTGCATTTTCAAGGTTGTTTGAAATGGGACCACTGCAATGTTATTAACTTAAGTTGAGCAGCTTAACATTTCCTAAATATGTACTATGGTTACCTTCAGAGAAAATACAAAATCTTTATATATTACGTATTTTATTTCTCTTGATCCCTGAATCTCGGATTGTAATATGAGTAAATACAAACTACCATGCAAATCCGCAAATTGAAATATTTTAAGTAGAAATAATACATTTCAGCGCCTGCTATCAAACTGATCGCTTAAATGATTCATTAACCTATTCTTGCTCTAAGATTATAGCCGGTTGGCAGTGGCTCAGTAGATCGAAAACCTTTCGAGAAGGGAAACTCTGACAGCTGACACGTGCTGATAACACCTCCCCACTATTCCCTCTTATTTGCCGAACCATTCTTCAAGAAATTGTAAACTAACCTGCATATATAGCGCTTCAGCAATTACATATTAACTGTCGGCATTAAAATAGATTTCATGATATTAACATCTATTTCGATAATGGCTAATAATAAATAACGATAATGAGATCATTATCCTGTAATATAAATCCCATCGTCTACTTATATACCGCTATAAGTAGCACATTATGCATGCAATGATGAACCCAAAGAATTGTGTAAAGGGTCTAAAATCACTGTTAACAATCATCACATCTTTTCTGGAGAGAGATGTCAAGAAATATGAAAAAAGAGTGAGCAAATAGCCCATTCTCATGAGCTATCTTCTTATGCTCTTAATTAGGTCCAAACTGAAGCAAGAGCATGATTTACTCTAGTTTGTGAACGATTTTCTCTCGAACCTTTCCAAAATTTCTCTTTATGAAGAATGCGTGATTTTAAATTAGCTCTGGAGAGCATAATGAGGCTGACCACCGCCTCAATCTCCCTAGACCTCAGACGCTGGCATTGAGAAAATTGGACGTATCAACACTTTCCCGCTTTTTATATGATTTTTCGGCTATCTCTCTCCACCCATGCATGCATCAAATCAACACGCTCCAGACTAACTCACCTTCAAGTTTGAGTGTTTTCGAATTAGTAATTGCATCCATCACAATTACATGCAACCTCATACCATAATTACCATTCATGCTTAGTCCTTTTAATTCATAAATCGAAAGATATCAAATAAATAAGAAGGGAATTTTGATGGTGAAAATTACATTTTGTCCGAACTGGAAGATATAAGTCACAAATACATGAACGCAATAGACTTAAGGACTTAAAAAAAACTTTTATTGGAATGTATGCTTTCATATTTGTTGAAAATGTATAATTAACTAAAAAAACAATTGTAAGGTTGATAAAGCGAATATCTATACTTTGAACGCACAACTCACTTCAGAAAGTCATGATTTTCTACCTAATCAATTCAACCTAAATGGCTACTGTCAATTGCGCTTTAATATTTTGTGTGAGTAGTGATTTTGCAAAGATCTAAAAAGGAATGGCAAAAAAATAGCTTTAAAAATTTTCATTTGACAAACTGATGTACAGTGAAACTTTTCTTTAATAAAAATAAACTTTTGTTTTGTTAGGGTTCACATGGCTATTTTGTTTTATATACTTTGATAAAGTTTAACGAAGTTCAAGCTTCGATAGTCGATTATATTTATATTATTTAAAAATTTCACTCAATTCAAATATATGAATATAGATACTGAAATAATGAAAGCGCTTCTTTCAGTTGAGAATAATACATTACTTATTTTTTAAAGCATATAGCTGTTGAGAGAAAAAATCTTCAATTAACCAAACTTGAAATAATGCAGTACAAGTTTATTTTTGATACGATAATATAATATCCAACTTTAGGTTCTACCCTGCTACAGGACCCTCAAACATGGATAAAATACTGCCTGGAAACTGCCTCTCGAAAACTTCCAGCTAAACCGGAACGAGGTTTTCTAAATCCAACCGATCCGACCTTGCTAATCTTGCGTCGAAAAATATTTTTTTACTTTCGGTTGCTCGCCCTTTAATCCTCTTGAGTATCGTTCCTCTTCTAAAGCAATCAACGAACTTGTAATAGGAGTATCATCAGGCATTTCCTTCGACTCAGATCAACCAGAAGCCGCTTAAGACAATTTATCTCGCGACTTAGGAAGCAGTAGGAGATGATTAATCTCGATTGCGGTTAATTACAGGAAAGACGCAGACGAATATTTCCACTGGATGTGTGGAAGACAATTAACGGTTTTACGACGAAAATTTGCCTAAGTAACCTTGAACGACATTCGCCCCAGACAGTAACTCCTCCAAATTTGTGGGAGTGACAGACTACGGCAGTAAATTTCCTTTGGAGCGACTTTCGTAAGAGCTACATTGGCCAAAAAGGATTGGATCTGAATGACCACACGCGTACTGCCTTCCCGACCAATCAGAACTCGTCTTTTCTCGGCGTTTTACCATGAGTATTTAAATGGAGTCCCCTTCCACAAATGCCCCCCTTTCGCGCAAAAGAAAACGGGAAATTTATTCGAGATAAACTCGATGCTCACGCAAAGGTGATTATGCGTAGAAAAGTCATAAAATCGGAACAACGAAACTCGTGTGACTCACTTTGGAAAACCGTATTTACTTTATGCAATTATCAACGCTGCAGAGGGTACACTGCCAAAGTCATGATCTGCAAACTTCGCCTTTGGTCGAAAATTTCGATATTGAGCAGTAAAAAGCATCCACACCTGACATCACTACAGTAAACAGCATCAAAATGATTAATTATATAGTTTCCTTCCCCAAAATACGTAGCGAATAACATTTGAGACTAATTATTATTCTAATAAGAAATATCTGTAGTAACTTATCATTACTAAAAATAATGTATCCATCAGTATTTTCAACAAATGAAATTGGTTCAAAATTCGTTTCACTAGCGGTATATTTCTATTAAGCTCTTTAACACGTTTTAAGTTAATAATTTCATATTTGGCTTGTAAAATAAATGGCTTGTATCTTACTGGAACTAAATAGGCGTTCAGATACGTGAATATAGATTTCAAATCTTGAGCATCATTTTCTCATCTAAAGAATAGACGACGAACAGAACAATCAGTTGAAGGTCAGTAGTTATTAAATTCAATTTATCTTTTGGTTATATCTAATTGCGAGTAATCTCTGAAACCTTTTATTTTTATCTTACAAATATCTTGATTCAGTATAGGAATCGGTTAAAATTTAAATTTAAGTATAATTTATATCTGTATCTTGGCCCGGAAAAGAAATAGCATCTGATTGATAGTTGGAGTATTTAACTTTGGAATTCAGGATATCCGATTCACGTCAATCTTATTTTGAATATAGTTAATTGTTTGAGAGAGAGAGAGCCATCAGCCATGAAATGAGCAAAGTACTTAAACTCCGGAACATACTACATCAATTAACAGTTTCAACTTTTCACATCGTTATTCAAAAACATTATAAATTAATCGCACAATGATTATACTACTTACAAGACGAATTTAAATCAAAAGCGAAAAGAGGATAAAAATATTTTTTGGAAACAAATGCCACACTACCATCCGACTATATGTTTTATGATGTTTCAACGACGATGCCATTTCAGACTCTAGGTGATCTGGGTAGTTATGTGAGGTGATAGGAAGTGTTATTAGTGATTTCCTTTCAACGAAACGACGCAGAATTTTCTGATACACAAAAACTCTTTCTCTCTCCAATACACGCAAAACTCTCGAATCAGTCAATTCTAATTTTCATCATGAATAATTTACACACAGTGATGAGTGTAGTTAATATCTATGATTTGATAGAAAACGACCAGGATAGCTAAGTCACTTAAATTTTGTCACTGACCTGCATATCTAATTATAACTCCCAAATCTTGTTTGGGACCTTCCAGCACAAAAAAAGGGAATTCTACAACCGGATGAATAATGAATTTGGATTTGATAGGAAGTCGTCTTGGAGATTGATGAAACGAGGAACCATTAAATGAAAGTGATAAGACGAGTTCCTCGAAGGGCCAGACTAGGAACATTTGAATGACGGTTTCTTGAGTGTGAAAAATCATTTCCGATGTTACTACTGCATTAGATTGGATGATCATCACTCATTATATCATTATTTTTTTAGCTTGAATATAAAACTACAATGTAGATAGCAATTCTATGAAGATAATTGATTGGTAACTGAGGCGTTTAAGATATTAAGATTTCTACTCACAAAAATTCATTAATGAGAAAGTAAACATGATTCAAATTATACAAAATACTAATTGACACAAAATAATTTGTGTTAGAAAGTGTTTATAAAATTCTCTAAATTAAGGGTCAAGAGCTGGAAGAAATTCGTATCTATCAGCAAAAAATCTAACATCACTAATACTACTAGGTTAATGAAAGACGAAAATTACGCATGCAACTTACAATAATATCCGCATTTCGAATTAAGAGGTAACACCAGAAGCTTGACGAAACCCCTATCAAGATAACGCACTCATAAAAAGCCTAATTTAAGGAAATGAATGGTCTGACAGAAGGTAATTTCAGACGAACTTAGTCTTTTATTACTTATTTATAAAACTCAATTTTTCAATAAATAATTTGATGAAACCTAAAACCATACAATGCCAGTTTTTTCGAACATAATTTATGACCTTAGACTTATGCTGAATCAATAAATGGGAGAAGTTTCTAAAATTAACCACACCATTGATATCATAAAAAGCTGTTCTAAAACTTCTCTTTTTATAAAAAGCTTCGTCTCTCAAACAATGCGACGCTCTGGCTGAATGAAATACGTTTTTAGCGCATTAGTTCAAAAACCAGATAAACAGAAAATGGGCAAGACTCCATCTCAACTGTTAGTTTGGGGAAACATACTTTCATTCACTTCATAACTTCCTATGAGTTTTAAATTCACTTTCATTACAGCGAGCGATTGGCCTTATAGAACGGGAAAAAATTAGTACCCCATTAGATACGTCGATTAGTTTCTCAAATGGCATCATTGATTTTATTTTTATTATCACTTATGTTCCTAGCTTTTCCTCTTCGTGTATGAATGAGTTCCACTCCGAGAATTTTAGTTTTACTCCGTGGGATGCTGCCTTTTCCTGCTATTTCCCTAGGCATCTGTCAGATGCATCGATCGGAATCCTACAGGAGAGGCATACATCGGGAAATATAGAGCTCTCGATAAGAAAGATAAATCACTGTTCCATTTGGAGAGATGTGTTACCTGTTCGGTCTTATCGTAAACCTATCGTGCTGAGAGCGGAGTCTCGCCCCTGAGCTTGATTAAAATAAATCTCTTTTCTCCGGAAATATCCTACAGTTATCCTATCTCAATCTTGAAAAGAGTTTTAATCTTTTTGGGATACCATGTACAAATTATGATTAGGGCCAAGTTCAAAACAAATCACGATGAAGGATAGTTCCTTATACTCAAATATCTGTATTGACAAGCGTATCTCCGACGGTTTTGAACGCCTACGCAAGACTTCAACCCAGTAGCATGCCCTTCTAACGATCGCTACTCGTTTACTTCATAAATGAGGCCTTAGAGCTTTTCAAACCTTGATCTCCGCCCAAGTTGGAGGAGTAGCTCTAATTTTAAAGAAGTGGAGAGAAACGGAAACAGTCCTACAGCCAATCAATCTGAATTTATAAATTTAAAGCTGATGACGAGGTTATCAACCAAACCTGTCTCACGCTTGTCTTATAAGCATATTTTATTCGTAAGTATTATTATTTCCATGTATATAGTAGACCACCAAGGCATAGAAGGATGTGAAGGGCGGTCTATCTATCAAGGGCTAGTAGAAGGGAATGGAGCTTACTAGGCAAAATGAGGAGTAAGCAAGTCTTTTCTTCCCTCACCAAGTCGAAATGGCGTAAAAGGAACATGTCCACGTAAGTGAAGCACAATGACTACACAAGTAACGTTTTTCTTAACATTCCAAAAGGAGAGACCTTAATCAGTGCCAATACTCAGAATCGTTCATACTTCAGTAGCTTAGTCGTCACACTCTCGAAAAAGACTGATAAAGGTAGATGAAATATATTTATTTCTCTAACCTACACCAAAAGACAAATCGAAAAGATTCCATTCGTCGGGAGAAACAGTGAGGGCGAATAACATCACAACAACTTACATAATTTTTAAATCCTTTTTATCGACCCATTGAAATACTGAAGCAAAGTATGCTATATCTACTTCCGATGAGGTAATATCCTAAAAATCTTAAAGAGAAGGACAAAGAACCGAAGGAGAAAGAAGAGACAAAGACAAGGAAGACAAAGAACAATGTATCAGAATTTTAAACATTAAGTAATTCAAATGTTAATACCACCACATGAATTAAACCAGAATTATGAAGAAAATCAGGATTCAAGAATCACTCTGTTAAGAAAAAAAAACTCTTCAAATCTATGGGAACCTAAAAGAAAGAACGAAAGAGATTCCACGTCATAGTACACTACGCGCGAAAATCCCAAAACCTTCACCGTAATCCATAGTATCTCAATCTAACAATCTCTTCCTGCCCTCATAAAAAAGATACGCCCGCTACGTCTATTCCAAGACAGAAGTCACCATAAAATAAGCAAGCATCCCCGCCCAGGCAAATTTTCCCTTCTCATAAAGTTATAATAACGTAGGAAGAAACAATCGTTTAAGTAATTAAGTGAACGGAAAAACCTTCCGAAATAGAGATGTAAAATATAAATGCAAAGAAAGTTTTCTCTGCTTTCATTTCTTCGTTTACAACGCTTTCTTTCGATTCAAATTAGCAGCGTTGCGAAATTGTTGTACTACATTATAAAAAATATGAAACATGTGATATTTCTAAATTATATACTTAAATAAAAAAGGAGATTCAGGAGAAAATTTCACGAAAAATGTTCTTCTTTTCACTTCGCTGTCCTTGAAGGAATACTCTCAATATCTATTCCCATTCAAGCTTGCGAAAAGTATAACTTATGTTTGGTATTATTATATATATATAGTATAATTCTTATGTTTGGAGAGTAAAATTATAGGTTTAGAGCAGATTTGCCATTGGTAAACTCGCCGGGAATTTCCGAAGACAAATCGTGTGTGTGTGAACTTCAGCAGGCACTCGTACGTATGTACTACACTTGAAACATTCAAAAATGGAAAAGTTATATCTCCGTTGGATCTATCCCAACGACGACAGAAACAGATTCATCAAGCATATATCAGCCTTGATATTAGTATTTATATAACCCACGTAAGTAATGATATAGTTTTTAGTTACCTTCGCCGAAAAAATCAACCCGATATTGATTGCCGCTTTACAAACGCCTCGGGCGTTCAAATCACTGGTTCCATTTTGTTATAATTATTTCTACGTGATCGAGAGACATCCCTTGGAAATAGATTTTACTGACTAATGGGACGGATACCCTAACAGAAGGTGTTTCCGCCTCCTGTCCCCTTTCAAATCTCTCACGGCCGCGGTGAATGTTCCCAGCGTTCCGATGACCTTCGCACGTGTGCTTCTACCCCACTACCGTCTCCAAAAACGTCTCTTGACCCTTATATTTCCCTCTCTTCCTTAATTCCTCCGGCGAACGCCCCCTTGCGCGAAATATCGGCCAATGCATGCGCATGGAGAGGACGATGGCGATGGCGGACGTCTAGTCTGCTTATCCCACAGGAAGCTATGTCCGCAAAGAGATGCAAAAAACGCGAAAGGGAAAGTACTTCTCGAGGATGAAGGATATCCACATTTTGGAGAAGAGAATACGTGCATTTTCCGCCCGGCTTAGCGAAGAAACGTTAACTGAATGACCGAGATTCTCCCCTGTGCGGAACTACTTGTCCGCCAATCGATGGAAGAGGGAGGAGATTTTAGGGACCTTCTCCCGCAAAAGCTATTTTATTTCGTTCAAGGTACCGACTTCATTGTCCCATATGTTGGGTATAGCCGGTGGCGTATTCACAGCTAAGCCGTTGTGACACATACTATCTGTATCACCTTAATCGAGGCAAAATTTACGGCAAATTTAGAAGACACTTTGCCCTTTGTGTTGAAGAATTTCAATATCACTGGCAACAAATAGTAAGCGTTATTTGGAAAACAAGTACATCCGAAAAACGTGAAGCCGTACTTTAATTGGCCTTCTAAATTCGGCGTTACATCTACGAAAGTCTTCCTTATTATACACTGTCGTAATAAGACTCCTCGTTGTATTACTGAAGAAAGCTTCTTGTCTCAATAGGAATCAATATGTGAATAAAAATTACCTTTTGCCATGAGAAAATATAGGATCAAAAAGGTCAAAAAACAATAAAAATAAAAGAAAAAGTAATTTCTCTTATCAGCGTGAATTCTGCTTGAAAGCTTCATAGAACTAATTTCTACTCAATCTTAGTTAGCAGAAGTTTATGGATATTTATCGTGTAGTTCCGAGCTTAATGAAAGAAACTTAATTTATCGGAAGACTGACTGCCAAATTTATCATAAGAATTTGCGGAAATTTCTGGAAGGAAACAGGGAATCTGAATTTCTGTCGATTGTACGCAAGATTCGACTAAATCTTTGTAGGAAAACCAAAACTAGCTATAATCATTTACTTATACTGATGCTTAAGCATTTTTCTTCAGGAAATAGGTTATACTCATTGTTCTTCTGTGCTCTTATGAGTTACGTTTCATCAGTTAAGTTGTTGGTAATGCATAATTTTTTTAAAGTATATACCTATTTTTTTAGAAATAGATTTCGACGTTGTAAGATTTGAAAAAAATCTGAGCATATCAAGCAAAGAAGGTGAATATAAACAATTTAAAGGAATTCCCAAAGCTAGACGTATGGTACAGGAAGCCCAGAGAGTCGAATCTAAGGGCAACTGAAAAGTAATGAACCAAACATATAGATAACCTATTAGAAGGACGTGGATTCACACTAAACGAATATCACGAATAGATGGCTAATCATCATAAAAATGTAATGTTACAATCCTTCGTCTAACTTTCAGAATGAATGACTAAGCGGGAACAGAAATATGTTCATTCAGCAAGGTGAAGCAGTTTTATTTTCATCGAATACTTGCTTAAATTGTATAATCTTTCTGAGACTATTCCGAATGCTTTCAGGAATAAATACTAGGAATAAAAGGAATGGCATTTCCTATAATTTGACTTTGGCTTATAATATAAGAAGATCCTATCTTGGCATCTACATTTTTCAGACCCATCCGATTACTTCACGGCTCATATTTTAGTTTTAAGCGAAATTGCGATTTTCATTGCAAAATTTTAAAGGAGAAACCGCTACACGCATATTTTCATGAATTTTGGATTACCGGATAGCCAATTGGGCAGCGCGTTCGCGGCTTAGACGAAGGCGGTTCTGGGTTCGATTCCCAGTGGGAATTCGTGAGTGAAATGATCTAAGCAGTCGAAGTACTTAGTACTTTTAACAATGCTATTACTATTACTTATTATTACTATTATACTTACTATTAATGTATATTGTGATAGTATGAGTGAATTGCAACTACTTTCACAAATTACCCAAAAACGGATAGTTCTAACGACTAAAATTCAAGACCAGTTCTCAATACTTAAGAGCGAATGCTCTAATAATTTTATACATAATGTATTTTATAATGAAAGTGATAGAATTAAGTGGATACCTATTTTGTAGCCAAAATGCTTCATGGCACCAAATATTATGCCAATCTTTATGGAGTCCTTCCAGAATACCTTTACGGGGACATCGTCAGTCTTCATTATTCGAGCTTTAATAGGAACAGGAGCGACTCTGATCAATTAAAGGTTATTCGTATTCAGCAAAAGCAACGGAGTGGTCAGACAGCGACGCAGATTTTCTTGGCTTGAGGAACTTCTTTTAAATTGAAATGCGCTAAAATTTAAAAGAATCAGCCTTTCAGATATGGACAAGGTCAGACGTAGATTAGCCCATCAATTTTGATCGCTGGAGTTTATCTGCATGCCTTATCAAGATGCTTGCTTACGAATCAGATGAAACAATGAGGGAAGTAGCAAGACTATGATTCCTTCACAACTTCATTTCGAACATTTTATGGCTGAAGAGGATTTATATTATAAATTACTTTAAGATAAATGTAATATTTCATATTATTATTGATGGATTACATCTGTTCAAACAAATATAATATTCTATTACTAAAAACCCCTGTAATATAATTCCCTTTCGATTACCTCTTTTTGTCTTAATACTTGGTCTACGGACTTGATGCTTTCAACCAAAATAAACTACCTGTAACTATAAAACATTCCGATTCCGTACTAAAAAAAACTTTCAGTAGGAAGACATTCATCGCGATCATTTCCGAGTAAACAAACGTTGCTAACATAAATAAAACAGAAGATAATTTCGTTAAGGCCAGATATTGACCACGTCTGTTCCCATTCATCGAGGAAACGAAAAATATTCACGGATTGGAAATATTGAAATTCAAACAACCTTCACGAACAACACGATCGGCCATCAAGGATTCCAAATTCAACTGCATTCGCAGCTGGATAAAACAACGTTATGCATGTGAACCTGCCTCCTATTCTATACAATCACTGTTATCAGGAGGCACGGGAATGAAGTACCTGATTACCGCAAGGAAGCTTACGCCACCATGGGCAATATCCGTGCCAAGGATTTTGGAAAGCCGCATTGTATCTCTTTTCTCTTCCTCAAAACTACGATGCTAAACTGAGGCTACGGAGCGAATAGGGTTCATTTCGACCGCTGGGCAACTTTGCCCGAAGAAGATGTTCCATTGTCATCGCCAGATTCATGAATAAAGAGAACCGGAACACACACGGACTTCGAAAGCGATCGTTCTTGGGAAAAGAATGAAAGTTCCAATTCCGAAACTGCCACAAAAAAATGAATAACAAATAGATTTCGTCTGCATCTGCCTTTTCGTAATAATGCATTTCATACTCCAATTATCTCATTCCTTAACGAGACGCGTTTAAGGAAGCATAGTAAAGTGAGGATACACCAGGAAATATTTGATATTAGATTTACGTATTTCCTTGAAATTTTCCTTCTGATTGTTACCTCACGGAAGAAGTCAGTGTGGAAAAACTGTGGTGAAGAAGAATTTCGTGTGGTAAGAATATTTGACAGCCAAACACAAACAGGAAGAAATAAGTCGAAAAACATCCGACATTTATGGTTGGATTTAAGGAAATCTTACATTAGAAACCTTTGTCAGCTTATCTTCTTTTTTAACCCACATTTCCACGATTCAGCATTTGATTCGAAGATTCCAAGAAATTTTTCAAGAGTTAAAAGAATAACAAATGAGAAATTCGGAAAATAGTGGGCTGTAATGTGGAATGGACTAAAAGAAAAACAGCATACCGTTGATGGACAAGAGCGACATCATCCCGTCAGTATTTATTATTATATAGATTATATATACAAACATATTATTCCAGAAAGAGTTAAAAGAAGTCATCACCCCCTCCATCAAAATAAATTTCACCGACTCGTTGGCATCATATTGAAAAATCTTCTGAAAGGAATTTCAGCATACCCCCCAGGGTGTCAAATAGCATTCAAAGACTTCCTATAAATCAAGTGCTGCTGTGTGAAAGATTACAAAGCTTGTCTCTAATTCATAAAAGAAAACAACGGTGAATACTACTCATACCAAATAAAATCTGGAAATCACTGTTCATTCCTGTAGACAAAATGAAAGCAGATCTAGAATGCTTTTGAATTGATGTCTCCAGTATTCTACCATTATGTACAACCGGACCATCTCGAAAAGAGAGATAGGAAAGCATTATGCCTATGGAAAAAGAACCAGTACCAGAGTATAAACTAGCTCTCTTACCTACTACTGATATTGAGCCTGGCATCCTTACTGGGACTGCGTATAGACATCTGACCTTTTCAAAAACAAATCACCCCAATCCTCAGAGGTAAAGGTTACGGCCATACCAAGAACATTTATAATTTCTTTCATTGTCGTAAGAATTAAATAGCTAAATACAGGATATGCTAATACTATCTTAAGCTGAATGAACAAACCAAAGCTTAACTCAAACGCAATAGAAATGTTGCAGTAATCAAGCTACAATTAACCTCTTCCTTCCCTTCATTTCAAAACCGCACCTATCCCAAATTTTCACTCAATCCCAACCCACTTTAATGTATTTATAAATCATAAATGTGTAAATATAGCGAAGATAATGAATAGTTACTAAATATCCATTAGCACATGATATTAAGTAATTTCAGACCCAACTATGACTGAAAAATAAAAACTGTTTATATTTGAAATTTTGACAAAATTTTAAAGAGAAACGGTAGATCTCACAAACCTGAACTAGCTTCTTTTTTCAGTTTATTTACGATTGTGATGTTAAAATTTGTTGTTTACTAAAGGTTTTCATCAAACCAATTGACAAAATGTACACACCTATTTTTAACATACTAAGACTAGATAAAGACTCGCTGAGATGGGGTTTAGCTACCACGTTCCATTACTATTAGTTTTAATTCACTTTCTGTATCTAGGTTAAAATCTTTCGGTGCTATAAAATTGAGGATATTTTGTATAGAAGAAGAATTTAAATTTACTGTATATATGTTAAAACTTTTCCCCACAGATTATTTTCTATCTGTTAATACCACAGTATTCATTGCAGGCCAGTATAAACAACAAGCACCAATTATGGGGCTCTAAAATATTAATCAGAAATAGTATTAAATAATGGCATTTTTGCTTCTTCTTCTTCTTCTTAACTTCTTAGATAATGGCATTTTTGAGGTCCACTCCAACCAACTCCACTTTCAGATCTAATGATGTCCTCCACTTTGTTATCTACAAGGAATTTCCTGATATTACTCAAGCTCAAGTATATAGCGAACTTCCGAACGATTTTCGATTATTTATTCTATCGAATTTCTGTTGACTAAAATTCAAAACTCCTTTCCATATTATAATCATATGAATTGGGATAAATTCAATGAATTCATCAAAAATAAAATCAATAATGACGAACTTTTAGCCCTTCCTTTAAATATAACTAAAACAAACTCGTAAATTTTACTCTTAAATAGCCTTCTTCTTTCAGCTAAAAAAACATCTCTGCCGAATCAAAACCAAATGAAGACATTTTCCTCCCACCTAAAATAAACAAATTAATTCCAGCAAGGAATTCAATCAGATGTACATTCCATTACTTCAAAGATTGAAATGGCCAGGTTTTAATTAAACTTTTAATAAAGAAAACTATGATATAGATTTGGTGTTTCTAACAAAGCTATTGTTACCTTGTTTCGACGAAAATAAATTTTCTATGTAAAATAACTAAATTTTATGCAAGATGCGATGCAATAGTTAGTTAGTTAGTTTGACCATTTATTGGCGAGGTTAGGCCCAGGTGGGCCTCTCATCCACCTAACCTCGTATGTCGATTACATTTAAACTTATTAAAAACTCAACTTATCAAAAAAATACAAAAAAAAGAGTAGAGTGTGGGAAAAAATCTTTGCAACCGAAGGTTGACTAAGAAAAAACCCACGTTGCGGGAAAACATCCACAAAGAAGGGGGGTGAAAAAAACCCGCGAAAACACAGTAATAGAAATAAATACAATAATATACAAACATAAAACAAACATAGAAACATGAAAAGTGAAAAATATTAGATAAGAACAATTATTTTAGAAAGTAAATTTAACAAAACGTATAGAAGACCTAATTGATTTAGTTATAATAAAAGTTAAAAGCTATAATAAACTAAATAATCTAATATTCTAAAAGCTACAATATAGTATAATAAAAATTTTATAAAATTTCTTCAGCCGGGGGCATTTGTCAATAGATGTTTTCATGGACTGTCTTGAAGTCCTTGTCATTATATAGGTAATTCCTATTAAATGGAGGTGCCAGTAAAAAATAAAAGGAAAGAAGATACGGTAGATGAGAAGTATTCAAAGATTAACAAAATAATAAGTGAATCAAGTAACATCCATGCTCTAGTGTAAGAAGTTTACCGGTAGGTGTTGGAATGATGGCAAGTGCTAAAAGGATAGTTGGTGCTCAGAATTGAATAGTCTATCAGTGATATCACGCTTGAAAGTGGGGAAAGATGATTGCGCTGATTTAGAATGGGTATGTGCATTCCAGTATTTTGCTCCAAGTACTAGAAACGTTTTACTGCATAAATCTGTTTTATGAACTGTTATCGAGAGTTTGCCGGAGGGACGAGTTCCTAGTAGTTTTGAATTGTTAAGATTAGTAAAATAGTTAATAAAGTAACTGGGACAACTTTTATTAAGAACTTTGTGAATGAGGTTGGGGGTATGCAGTTTTCTTCATGAGTGAAGACGTAGCCATTTCAATTCTTTGAATAGTGGGGTCACGTGATCCGATTTTTTGGCATTGAAGATGAACTTGATAGCATGATTAAATGCTCTGTCCAACTTAGAGGTTACTACTTTGTTTGCTTCATTTATAAGTGTTTCAGAATAGTCAAAGATAGGAAAAACTAATGCTTAAACGAGTAATTTCTTTAGCTGAAGTGGTAGTATATGCCACAATCGTTTCATACTATGGATAGTTGAGTAAGACTTCTTGCAGACAGCTGATGCTTGAGGAATCCAAGTAAAGGATTGATCAAGTTTTACACCTAGGTTATTTACAGATGAGCTGTAATCGATTTCAGTATTTTCAATTTTTATTCTAGGTAGCGTGGTTATGCTGATGTTACTAAGTGTCTTGGGATAACCAAAAATTATGGCTTGAGATTTGCTGGAATTAATTTTGAGTGCCAAAGAGTAAAGTCATGAATGTAGGAGGGAGATATCATTATTTATAATTTGAATAGCTTCTAAGGAATTTTTTGGTTCTGTTGATAGATATATTTGCAGGTCGTCAGCGTATAAATGGTAAAAAGTGTGATTCAAGTGCGAGGATAGGTCTTGAAGGTAGAGGGAGAATAACAAAGGGCCGATAATAGATCCCTGAGGAACGCCATGATTGTTAACCAATATTGAGGAATCATTGGTGAAGCAAGTTTGGGATCTGTTCAGAAGGTGTGAGGAAAACCATGATAAGTTGGAATGGGAAAGATTAAATCTCTTCAGTTTGGCTAAGAGTAAATCAATCTCTACTGAATCGAATGCTTTACTAAGGTCAATTAGAGCAAGAAAAGTTATTTTCTTATTATCCATGGTTATTTATGATGTCATCTGTGACTTTAGTAAGTGCAGTGGGGGTGCTGTGGTGACGCCTAAAGCCAGACTGGGAAGGATCGAAGAGATTGTTCTCAGATAAAAATTTAGTAAGCTGCTGATGCACTAGGCGTTCGAGACCTTTGGATAGTGATGGAAGAATACTTAACGGGCGGAAATCATTAGCATTGTGTGGAGTACTTACTTTAGGAATAGGGTGTATAACTGAGGTTTTCCATTGGGATGGAAAGATACCTTGAGAAAGGGAGGAATTAAATATATGCGTGATATAAGGAAGGAAGGCATAAAGGATTTTATGGATGAATTGAATCGGGATACCATCGATTCCTGTGGCATTGGATTATATAGCTAAGAGGGAACTTTTTACTTCACTGATGGATGACGGCTTAAATTTGAATTCTGACTTGGTAAGTGGAGTTAGTCTGGATATCGACAAAAGTGACTCGTGTAATTCATTTGGTGTTATTTTTGTGTAGTTGTTAACGAAATGTTCCTTCAAATTGTCGGGCGTTAAATTATGATATAAGGAGTCTTTAGATTTACCTATACCTAGTTTTGACAATCCTTTCCATAGAGATTTACCGGAATCTTAAGGAGTTCTTTTGCAAATTTGGCTTTAGCGTTTCTGATTGCTCTTTTGACTTTGTTTCGAAGTGATTTGAATTCTTCGAAATCTGATAATAGTTTAGATTGTTTATAATGACTTAGAGCTTTATCTCTTCGTCTCATAAGAGATAAAGTTGAATCACTTATCCACGGATTCGGTTGGTTTTTCACACGTTTGGTTAAGAGAGGAGCGTGCTTGGATATTAATTCTGCAAAAATTGTATTTAGTAGCTCAACTTTTCCATCTACATCATTAATTAGGTATATATCATTGAGTGGGAGATAAGATATCGAATCACGTAAGGCATTTAAATTCATATTATTTATGTTACGATATGTTATCAATTTAGGTGTATTTCTCTTCGAGCGTGTTGCGTAGTTAATGTATATCGAAGATATGTAATCGAAGAAGTAATGTACATCGAAGTATATGTAAGACTCGAACGACTCGTGCGGGTGAAGGTAACATCCTAGATTTACTAGCCACCACCCACCCACAATTGATAGCTAATCTCGATATAGTTGACGGTATTTCAGACCATGATGTCATAATGGCGGAGATGAAAGCAGTAGCGGTTAAATCTCTTAAGCCACCGAGGCAAGTATATGTAATTCGCAAAGCTAATTTCTCGGAGTTTAGGGTTTATATTAACGAGTGCAAGGATGATTTTTTCCGCTTCTTGGGTGCAAATACAGTAAATGATAGTTGGATAGAGTTTCTCCGGATAATCAAAGAAGGTTTAATTAAATTTGTTCCTACTAAGAGCGTGCGTGAGCGTAAAGAGCCACGGTGGACGAAACCTAAATTACGAGCATTACATAGGAAGCAAAGAGTCATTCACTCGCGATGGAGAAAACTCAAAGCATGCGGAACGAACCATGAGCTCGAAGAACAAAACTATAAAGAAGTGCGAAAGTTAGTTAAGGAAGAAGCGCGAAAAGAATACCAGGAATATAGATCTCGAACCCTATTAGAATCATTAGGTGGCGATCAGAAAGAATTTTGGTCATACTTGCGTGAGACCCGTGGAGGTCAGTTTTCTGTGCCTAGCCTCATAAGCGCAGAGGGAATTACCGTAAATAAATCAGAAGATAAAGCTAACTTACTTAACAGGCACTACCAGAAATGCTTCACTGTAGACAATGGTCAAGTTAAGGATTTTACCTCGCGCATTGATTCAGAGATGTGTCCCATCGAGATATCGGTTGATGGAATTGGAAAATTATTGCGAGATATTGATAGGAAAAAGGCGCCAGGACCCGAAGGTATTCCCGCTGTTGTAATAGAAACTTTAGCCGATGAAATTGCTCCGCTTCTACAGATTTTCTATCAGAAATCATTGGATGAGGGAACCGTCCCAATGTCGTGGAAAAAAGCTAATGTCACTCCGGTGCCTAAGAAAGGGCGCGCGTCAAAACCAGATGATTATAGGCCTATTTCATTAACTTCAATTTTTTGCAAAATAATGGAGCATATTTTAGCGAGCTCTATCGTTCGCTTTCTTTCTGAAAAGGGAGCAATCAGTCAGAGCCAGCACGGATTCCGTAAAGGTAGGTCTTGTGAGACCCAGTTAGCGCTTTTTATGAATGACGTATCTAAAGCAGCAGACGGCGGTGTTAGATCAGACGCAGTTTTCCTAGATTTCAGGAAAGCTTTCGACACAGTTTCTCACGAAAAGCTTATCCAAAAGCTGAGTGCCTACGCGATCGACGAAAAAGTTATCAGATGGACCAAATCTTTTCTAGAAAACAGATCTCAGCGAGTTGCGTTAGATGGAGTTTTATCCGAAGAAATAAGTATCTCATCAGGAGTTCCACAGGGAAGTGTTCTTGGTCCAATCTTATTTCTAATTTACATTAACGACCTCGTAGATAACGTAAAGAGTAAGATTAGATTATTTGCCGATGATACCCTGATATACAGAGAGATTTTGACAGAAAACGATTGTAATGTGCTTCAGGACGACCTGGACGTAATATCAGGATGGTGTAAAGATTGGCAGCTGGATTTAAATATAAATAAATGCGTTGCCATGAGTTTTACGCGCTCCACAAACATAATTCCCACGCAGTACCAAATCTCAGGTCATCCATTAGAGTTAGTTCACGACAACAAATACCTAGGAGTCACGTTTAGCAGTAACTTATCTTTTAAAGAACATGTTCGAGATGCGATAGGAAAAGCGAATAGAATGCAAAGATTAACTGGTAGAACGTTGAGAGGATGCTCATCGAGAGTCAAAGAAATAGCTTACTTTTCTCTTATTCGTCCGAGTCTTGAATACTGCTGTGCGGTTTGGGACCCACACGAAGTAGGTTTAGTCTAAGATTTAGAGATGGTCCAGCGTAGAGCAGCCCGATTCGTTTGCGGGGATTTCAGGTTTGATAGCAGCGTTACGGCAACGATAGAGTCCCTCAGTTGGAATTCACTACAGATGAGAAGATCTGAATATCGTCGGAAACTTTTCGAAAAGTTCAATCGTTCAGAATTTATAGACGAAGTAAGTGAAATGTTATATGTTATAGTGCCAGTAAGGAGCGAACGCGATCTCCGAGAGGCATCGACGAAGCGTTATAGGGAAGTAATCGTAAGGACGGATAATAACTTTTGGTCGTTTTTTCCCCAAGCTATTAGAGATGCTAATAGGTAGGAATGAATAATGGTGGTGTATTACACCCCCTGCCATACGCCTCTGGCGGCTCGCGGGGTATATATCTAAATCTAAATCTATATGAGATCGTGTGCAGAAATATCGGGTGCAGAAATTTGTCCATGATTTAAAACTTTACTACGATTGCTTACAAGAATAAGATCTAATAGTGAGGCTGAGTGGTTAGTAAAGAACGTTGGATAAGAGGAGAGAATGTGAAAGTTTATGGAATTGAATACCAATTTCAGTTGCTTGGATTCAGCACTATTTGCGCAGAGGTTAGTGTTGAAGTCGCCCATAATTATCACATCGTCGTAAAGGTGTAAGATATCAGACAAAGCCTTTTCAATGTCAGTAAGGTAACCTATCTTTGGGGGTTTATATATAACGCAGTAGAGCAGTTTTTTACGCTTATGATTAATTTCGAGCATAATAAATTCGGGTCGCCCGCAGTAGTTTGGTTGTGAATGAGAAATTAGTTTATGTTGGAGATCATTACGTAATTAAACACATACACCACCGCCTCTTTTACCAATTCTATCATTTCGGACAAGTTTAAAATTCGGAATATTAACGAGTGAAGACGAAATATTTGGTTTTAACCATGACTCGCTAACACCAATAATATCAATGTCATTGACTGTTCCTATAAGTTTACTTTTATCTAAGTGTGCCACTATACTCTGAGCATTGATGTGTACTGCCATGAGTGAGGCTATTTTACGGAGACTTTCCGATTCTGTGCACAAATCATTTGTCTGCGAGCTGGTAGTACAATGAGATGGAGACTCGATTAGGGAGATAGTGAGGACATCCAAGTTTGGGAAGAATAAGCATGCGTTGGGATTCATTGAGTCACTACGTTTTGTTGGAAAGAATTGTGTAGCCAAGGGACTCAGGTAGAAAACACCGGGGGGTGAAAGAGCTTGTTTTTGACATGTTTGAATATGAGTAGGGATGTTCCGAGAATTGTAAGTGTTCATGATTTAGCCAAGAGTAAATGACTTTAAGGGGTAAGAAATGAGAAGGAATTTCTACTGTATAGACTAACACGAAAGAGCTTATGCTCACGGCGAGAAAGAAATAGAATTTTAAAAATTAGGGATCTTTAGAAGAAAAGGAAATATAATCTGAAGTGCAAGAGGTAGAAAAGTTTATAAAGAGAGAAAGTAAAGAAGGTAAAAAGGGTTAAGAAGAAAAAAAGGAGAAAGAAACGAGTTAACAGAACTCTCACTTAACTTAATTTCATTATGAAGCCGGAGTACTGATGAGTCGGGAGCGTGGCTTGTCGATGGTCTCCTTAATCCTGTCGATGTCCTGGAGGGTTGTTGCTGTGTACTTGGTTTCATTGGGCCCTAACACCATCACCCTGCCGTCAAAGGTCCACACACTCTCGGCCAAAGGAATCCTTGGCCTCATCAAGAAGTCTTTTCCTATATCTAATTAGAGATTCAGTGATTAGGAACCCAGTCGTCTTCAGTGCCTTCTTGTTCCTCCACACGACTTCACGGTCCGCATATGATATAAATTTCACTATCAACGGCCGGTTACGTTTGCTATAGCGGTACCACTGGCCGATACGGTGGGACCTGTCAATGCAATTTACGGGTATTTTAACCCCAAGCTTATCCTCAAAATATTTCACGGCAAGGTTAATGGGTACTTCCCTGTCGATCTCCGGGAGCCCGTGTATAAGAAGACAGTTCCGACGGCTGTACTGCTCGAGAGCATCCAGCTGGCGTCCCTGCTCCTCCACTTGCTCCCGGAGCTTTTTCAGTTCCGTGTCTACTCGATTGAGAATAGCTTCTCTTGGGCTTTCCAGCACCTTAGCCTGGATGGCGTTTATATCGACGTCTTTGCCTTTAGAATTGGAGATCTCCTTACGGACTTCTTCCTTAACGGCATCCAGTATTTTGGGGGATATGCTTTCCTCAACAATCTCGGCGATGGAGACGGCCTCGCTGACCACGACCTTGCTACCTCTAGGCATCCTCGCGGCAGGGGGTAGAAAATGGTGATAGAATGGGTTAAGTGAAAGTTCAGGGAGACAGCTTACCACATCCGCGCTCTATGACGACTGAAGAGAGACTGACTGCAATAGAATATATTCCAAAAATGATTGGAGTATGTAGCACGCCATGACCGATGTAGATTACTACTTCGCTTCAGCGTACAAAAATAGTCATCGTAGAAGAATATAAAAAATAGTAAAAATTAGCATAATTAATTAATCTGATGATCCAACTACGGATCTTCAAATCTCGCCCAGCGTTTTCGTAGTTATTCGTTTCTCGTGAGTATTTAATAGCTTAAAGTAAATTATCTTATCTTCATTGAATAATAAGAGAAAAGGAAGAATATCAAAAGAGAGTGACTAGGTAGCTACAAAAGTGGCCCACTCTTTGCTTTTGGTTGAACGGTCTCACTTCGAGTCCGAAAACTCTCGAACAAGTATCGCAATCCTCCCAACCTTGCTGGCGTTCTCGAAGTCGTGTAGGGTTCGAATCTGACCAACCGCTTTGGTGTTTTTGTTTGGCCATCACTTCACGGAAGAAGACATTATTCAAATGCCTCGAAGGAAACTGCAAATAAGGAGACTTTCGGGACGGCTATAAAAGAAAGAGAGGCCTTTCGGTGCTGCTATCACGATCCTTTGTGTGCAAATCTCAAGCATCGGTCGAGACATGGACAAGAACCGCTTGCTTTTAGAGGCTCACCAAATAACGGAGAAAGTGGAAGTTGCGTACGTTGGATTTAAACTGTTTTTCAGGTTGGAATTGATTTCAGTTTAACCGATCCTTAATTAGTAATAAATTCCTAGGATGCAATTTGCATATTTTTATGCTGCCAAACTAAATCACATCGAAATAAATCTGCTGTTTTGTTCCAACAAGAAAACCGGATTTTTAAATAAAACGATACCTAACACAATCTTATATAGACTTATTAAACCATAAAGTAACGGGTATAAATGTTAACTAAACCTAAATGAAACTATACCGTGCTACCGGAATTTTTC
This sequence comes from Sympetrum striolatum, assembly GCA_947579665.1. Taxonomy (NCBI): domain Eukaryota; kingdom Metazoa; phylum Arthropoda; class Insecta; order Odonata; family Libellulidae; genus Sympetrum; species Sympetrum striolatum. The sequence goes on from OX388346.1 coordinate 39,711,058, forward strand.
TATTTCCAACTCTAAGTTGTCCCAGTTTGAAATAACGAACAAGTAAAAGATAGTAAATGCCTTTTATACAATATGCAGATGGTAAAATTCAAATTGTATTGTTCATATTTGTTCTTAAAATAATTTTTTTCGGATATAAAAAAGTACCTCTTTACGAAAGTCTAATTTCATAGTTACGGTAATCGTATTATGGAGAATTAAATTATCGGTTTCGTATATAAATAGACACAATATAGTGAAAAACGAACTCTCAGTAAATTTGGCATACGGAAAAAGTTTTGCAATGCACTCATCGCGATAAACTTAGATGGGCAGCAAATGTTCCTTAGGTTGTAATTTGCTACTAGTAATTATTGTTACGTAGGATTACCTTAAGGTCTGTTATTTGCGCACGCGAGGTCATGAGTGAGGAGAAAAACATCCGAGACATTTTCCGAGTTCAAAAAAACGATACGTAAGCATTGAGAGCGTGAGTGAATCAACTGGTAAATCGATTTTTCGTGTACTTGGCACTCGTGATGATAAAATGAAGAACTTTTTAACATCCGTTGAATTTGTATTATCTTTAACTTCTCCCTTAATTTTGATCTCTCTCTACCTGCAAATTTTGGAAGTTATAAAAACAGTTTTTCTTTCCCACTTATGATAAATAAATAGTGGTTTCTATCAACACCTATCAGTTGAAACTTAAATAATCGATGAAAATTGTAAATAGAGGAAATTTAAGGCAATAATTTTTACAGCAGCATCATATTATAACCGGAAGTAGGGAGCGTATCTTATACAAATCTATTACAAATCGCGAACGTAACTACGAACCAACGCCGAACTCTATAGAACGGTTGGAAGATGATAATATAGTTTCTTACTACTTTAATTTCAAAGGTTTGAAAAAACAGGTCATTTTTGTGAATGTTGATTTCATAGTAGTAATTGACAAAATATTGCTTCGTACATTTGATCGTGGACAAATGTATTATTATTTAATATTTATATTATTTATTTAATTAACAAATTTATTCTAAATTTGTCCAGTAAAAATCAAACCTACCGCAAGTCAAAAAAGTAATAAATTATTATAGATTCACAATAGACAACTACCTACGAGGAAAAGAAGTCTACCGTAAGAGGAGATAAATTAAATATGTTCTGCCATGTTTGACCGGGAGGTTTATCAGTACATAACATAATTATTAATGCATGTTAAATTCAAAATATAAAAGGCAATATATATATAATCATTAATTTATATTATATTTATTTATACTAATATTCATAAATTATATCAATTCCAGAATTAATTTTCACGAGCAAAGTCACCGCTCAATAAGTTCGCAAATTTCGCGAAATACTCCCATAGGGGTCTTCACATTTGCTTATAAGCAATCACCCATGGGGGTGGTTACAATTGCTTATTAGCAATAGTGGGACCCCCATGGGGATGTATTGCTCAAAGCGACGCGCATTGTGATAAAGCACTTCTCTCACCACGTCAGGATTGGAAACGATAAAAAAATTAACCATTACTCTGTAAAAAAAACGTTATTTTAAAATTATACCACGAAAAGAACAATTTAGAGGTGTTTACTGGTTAGAAAGCAAGTATGTGATGCTCCTCTTATGGCTAACTCTTATGGCGTTACGTAATTATGACATAAATAAACAAATTAAATTTTAATTTATAATTCGTTATCTCGTGCACTCTATTAAAACACTGTAATATTAAAATCGCAAAATAAGCTATTGAGTTGCTTACCTTTATAGATGGTTCAATGCAATATCAATTTAAGTCACTTAATTAATATTCAATTAGAGTAATCGACGGCAGCCATCTTGAAAACTTCAGTTGTAGACAACGTAGTGCCGTTCTCGACGAAAAAATGCAATATTTCTCCATTTTGACAATTAGATACTTCAAAATTAGTATCACACGGTGGCAAATTGAATACCATATCTTTCTAATATTAAATTTCAATGCCGGCGACTGATTTCGCAATATTATTCACTGGAAATGTTCAGAATACTTGGATTTCGCGCCCGCGATACCACTGATGAAAAGTAAACTTCCCAGAATGCTTTGCTCCAAAATCCACATCAAGGTAGCTAAAAATTATTAGCAATTGCTAAACTTATTAGCAGTTGCGAAAACCCACATGGGTAGAAGAAACAACATTAGTCCTACGAAATTTAGGCAGTTAACAAAAGAAGAGAAATCAAATAAAAATTCTTAATTTGATCATTAAACATAATTTTTGAAACGAAATTTTCAATCAAACCTATTTACTAAAGGATATTATGCGCTCGTTTGTGGTGATAAAGATGACGGCGAAAAATTGCGTTGAGGAAAGAGAATATTTTTAGGAGATGAGCAAAGTTTAAACGTATTAGGGGTTGTAAAGCTGTGGGTTTATATAATTCGGACGAATTCCATAATTTTTAAATCGAATATGTAATTTTTCTGAATTTCGATGATACTTATAGTAAGTATTTATAAAAAGAATCAGGGTATGAATAACGTCTATTTACAGCTAAAATAGATTCAAAATTCAATCCACATTGAGTTCCGCCATTCTTTTACCAAACACGATATTTGATGCCGAGCTGATTTGGTTATCCTAAATGAATAGGCTTTGTATTTAAATTGTGAAGTAATGGTTGGAAGATGATATTATATATTCCCACTAATTTCATGGCTAAGGCTTGAAAAATGGATATTTTTATGAATGTTGATTTCATAGTTACAACTGACAATACATTCCTTCGTACATCATGGCCAAATTTAACCGAAATTCATCCAGTAAAATTCATATCAACTACGTCAGAAAAATTTTAATGTAAACCAGAGGTGTACGGTAAATGGAGTTTAAGTTTAAAAATAGTTAAGCTCCGTCATGCTTGACGGAAGGGTTAACTAGTACCGTTATGAAAAAACGGACCGAATTGGCATTTTGCGCTACGCTATTAATCATCTGCCGCAAAACAACTGCTGAAATCACTTAAGTATCTAGGCTTCTTAGAATGCGCAACCACGCAACTTGGGCGTATGTTCGCCCACGCGTGAGAAGGATAGTCTAGCGGCTTTAATTACACAAGGTGAACAGGAACAAGCGACGCCAATAGCAAGGGAAGCCTTTCTCCCACCAGAAAGAGAACGAGGTACTCGCAGCGATCCCATAATCTCATTATCCGCTCAGTTAATTGGGATACCGCGAAGAAATTCCTTTTAAAGAGATTTATGGAAATGCAGCAAATTATAGCTGAGATATATTTCATATGAGATGAAAATCCGTATGGAGGTAGGGGAGGATGAATAAAATGCCTCTCCTTATTTCTGCATGTTGAATGCTTCGAAATTTTGAAAATGAATGATCTCGACATTCATTCGTTCTCTCGAAAAGTTTTACGTATATCATATGATATACGTAAACATGCTATGATGATTTTTGCCTTCTTTTTATTACTTATGGGGAGATAAAATATTTTTATTTAGCACACCCCCTCAATGCCGGACGTACTTCCTGATATCAGTTCTTTGAGAGAGCAGGAACGAAAACACACTTATGGCTTGATCCGGACACTATTTGGGACTTAGCAGTTGGACAAAAAGCATAGTCATTATTCTGCAACAGAAGTCAAATATAATATTTATGATCGTAATTATTGATTGCGAAAATCAAACTACATAATTTTAAATAATTCGACACCGATGAAATAAACATTCTCTCGGGAATCCATAGGATATAAAGCCTCCTTGCATAAGCGCACAATTATCCTCAACTTAAATCGTATACTAATAAAAATGATATCATATATAAAAACCTTATTTCATGTATTAAAACTTACTTTAAATACATAACATATCATATCTTTTAACTTTAGATTTACTCCGTTCCAATATAGAAAGATGCATCTCGATGGACACTAGCATATATCAATGATGATACTTAATAGGAACTTTCAAAGGCTGAGCCACGCGGATAAGATATAACGTAGCAATTACTCTCTAGAATTATCTCAGCAATTATTTCTTGACCATCTAAACTCAATTTCCTCCTGAGTCTATTTAACGTCACTTTTGCGCTAAATGATCCGGAATCATATGAAATCTTTCCAAGGTAATTAACCTAAACAAAATAAATCTAATCTTCAATTATCCAGTAACGCTCTATGAGGCAGCTCTGAGGATTTAATAAGATAATTACCAATCCATTCCCTTTCACAAGGATGTTTAAAATATATTCTCTAAATGCGCACGCGAGCGTAAATATACGCAATGCATGAAAATAAATCCTACGTTATTCGATTTGAAAGCGTCGTAAGTTTTTATTTCTTTTCAATATAGTTATTATTAAATTGTAATCTTGAAAAGGCATTACCCAGTATATTGCGCAGGTATCAGGAACTGGCCGTATTTTTAATAGTAATGCTAAACTTTTCTCGTGCCAAGATTTCGAAATACGCTATTGAGTATAATAAGAATTTATTTTAAACAAGGTAAATTTAATCAATTTCTGAAGTTGAATTAAAGTAGTATCGTGGAATTAAACTGTCGCATGTTTCTTGAATGATATAAGTATTCCGAATATTTTATTGATGCACATTCTCAATTATATTACGAAACTTTAATTCCCCCACATAAGATTACACAAATACTTCTTTATCAGAAGTGAATTCATTTTAATTGAATTGCAGCTAGACTCAGTAATCGGTATATTATACTGGAATCGTGGATTTATTATAGGGAAAATGTATTGAAGCTGATTTTTCATGCAAGCATTTAGTGATAAAACAACGTGGTACTTTTATAGACTCTTCTAAAGCAATTTGCTTTAAGTTGATATTATTTTCTCTAACGCTCAATTGCTTTTATGAAATCCTTTGCATGTATGAAATGGAAAATAAATCCAGAAATAAAAAATCAATGAAAATATCTTAGAAAACGGGCGAATAAGTGACGAAATATTAATATTTTCATATCATGAATGTAAAAAAGTGTTTGGGCGAGCGTTTCTAAGAATGGGTCTACCTACATCTAAATGTTCTCATATAGCTTACGAAAAGTGGTATTTTTAGATAATGTGAATTTTAGAAAAAAATAGAAGAAGTATATAGACCTGTGCTCATCAATGCTCACAGAGATTACAGAATTAATTATTGTTAATTCTTACGATTTGAAAGACAATGAGAAATGGAAGAAGCACTTCCCAATTCCCTCTCCGCAAAGTTGAAAAAAAAACACAGAAAGGAAAATAAAGAATTTCATACTTGTCATCCGAAGATGAAAAATCTCCAGGGATTTTTTTTTTAGTTTCTCTTTCAAAAGACTCGTGTCTCCTGCGCGATAAACTGTGGACCACTAAGACAGGAGAAGCTATGAATCTCGTATGAGAAAAAATTCACAACTGTAAACGATTGAAATGCAAAACCATTGAGTAAAGTGTAACTATTTTGAGTCCAAAAATTAAAAAAGGATAAGAATTTAGAACTTCTCGAGGAGCAAAAATGGGCTCAAGGGCTCAATCAATTAATGTTTTCCCTTAAATTTCATTGTCAAATTTCCGAATTTTTATGTGATCAAAATATGCATTTAGTTTTTATTTGTAAAATCTGTAAATAATTACTATATTTAGTTAATACTATTTTGTCAGTCAATATTTTTATCTTCATCTTTTTCTTTTATTCTAATCATTTATTGTACGTCCAATCTTTTATTTTAGTCTCGTTCCTGACACTATCATTGTTCTCATTTTCCCTTTTCTTTATCCCTTTTAAAGTTAAGTCGCAAAAGGATTCGCAGGTTTTTTACGTTTTTCAAGATATTTTTACTCTTTTTCCTAAGTGGTGGGTTAGGTTTTCATGTATACCCAAAATATATTTCCTTCTTTTCGCTGTTTCCTTATCCATAACCCAAAAATCTCTTTCGTGAAATATTTAATGAAAAAGCGTGAAATGTATGTACTTGTAAAATGAGACTTGTTCGTTTCAATCATTCCATTCAAAATATTCTCTATCGTTATTATTATAGATTTACTAAAATATGGAATTCTCACGTTTAGCAGTTTCGTTTGGAGAAATTTAATGGAGAAACGAGTGATTCCTACCTGCATACCACATAGATATCTCACGGACGTAATCTAAAAATATTTCTTCGTAATAAAACATTACGAGATAACGAGATCGTTAGATTAAGTCCATAATTTGCATTATCACAGCAAGCGACTGTTTGAATTGTGAAGGTTATTGACCTAGCAACATCTTCCGTTCGAGATTCACCGATAAAATTGATTCCATAGAAAGCTAAATGACATTTTCTTTTTAACTAATAATCACAGTTACTCTAAGTACTCTTGATTTCAATTGGACTGCTGATCTCAATCTCCCATCGATACGTACACGCAAGAACGAATAAATTTCGTAATCCTGGGCATAGCCTTCACACAATAATAATTCCACAGCTGAGAAGGTTGTCCAGCCTGATGCCCCGATATTTCCTCGCACGTGTCTATGGGTGGGAACGACTAGCGAGTTCGTTGTACGAAGGCTCTTGTTTTACGAAGGTCCGAAAGGTAGAGGCTTTTCTGTAATACGATCAAGGTCGAATCTTTTGTATGAATCCATACCCACCATTGACATTAGAGTGAGCAGATTTTATATATGACTTCAGACTTCTAACGAGCGTACATGAATCATCGCTTGAACTCACTTTCGGTGTTGAATATTCGCCTGAGAAAGAAAAATAAATGGAACATTTCGAGTTGGCTGCGGAAAAAGACACAGAAATGAATCACTGGCAAGTATCTTTTTATCTCGGGTCCAAGGTCAGAGAAAGGCACGATTTTTATTAGGTCTTCCACCGCCTGCGTAAGTTTGGTATTTCAATGCCAAACTCACGCACGTGTGAAGCCGGCTATCGTAAACATTAGAAATGTGCGAATTCACGCATAATTTTACAAAAAACTTTATAATAGTTAATTATGTGAGTGTTTTAGGGTTGCCTACCACCACTTAATTAATGTTTATCATGGTTTCGTCTCTCTAAATACAAACGCTGTTTTCTATTCCATTTGCAGATTAATATTTAGACAGAAAAATGTATAAATAATTCCAAGTAGTAAACGATAAAATTTTTAATTTATTCTTTATTATTTATTTTTTTATTTATATAATAATATTATTATATTTATTTACAAGTTTTCCATTCTCCTCACTTGCATAAAAGGAGGGTGGGAAAAATTAATTCACTCTCATGGTCACGTATTAACCCTATTAGAAGCTCGAATCCGGGTCTCCCGGTTTCCAGTCAGGTGCTCTGTCCGTTGAGCTACTGAGGTTCGATTCCCGGTCCCGTCCGACTTTTTTCAAGACTATTCTTCCGTGGGAATTTTTCTGGGTGCATGCCATCGCAAAATCACCTTAACCATTTACTTCTATTAGAAATCATAAAGCAACAAAAAATTATCAGGCCGCTCTTAAGTTCGCCTATATTCAAAGAGAATCGTATCGAATCGTTCGAGAAAATCGAATTCAATTCCCAATCAAGATCAAGCGAAATATTCTCCATCTATCTTCCATTTTAAATGTCAGAGAAAATAAAAATGCCATTTAAATGAGTACATTTGTCGCAGGAAGTGACGAAAGGAGACGAAAGTCTTGAACGCTCGAATTGGCCGCACGTGGCATAAAAGTCGCACGTGGAATAAAAATCGCAAATGGACTTAAGGCCGCGCGTGGCCGTAAGGCCGCAGGATCCTTTCTTCTTCACTACATATAGGATAGATATCGGTGTATCTGTGCTATATATTGTGCTATATTGTACAAATGACATATGTACTATATATGTTACACCCCAAACGTGTAATTGCCCAATTCATGAAATGGTCAAAATTTGCCCTACCTACCATACTCAACCCATCGGCGCCGCGCATATTGAATTAATTAATTAATCTCCGCTACAAATCGTGAAATATGCGCGGCGTCGATGGGTTGAGTAGGGTAGGTAGGGTTCCTTTCACCCCAAACTTGTTATTGCCCATTTCATGAAATGGGCAATTACACGTTTGGGGTGTAACATATACATTCCTGATATATATCTATTTATATATATATTTCTAATTTCTTCTCTCTAATATTTTCAAATAAGTATTTCAATCAACTAATGGCCACACAAAATCATAATTTTCATAAAAGATGTAATGAAAAATATCATGAATATATAAAAGCGACGAGAAAATGCTTAAGGATTTCTAGGGAAAATCGAAAATTACACCGAATAGGAGCAGTGAGCATGAATAGCCAAATGAGGATGGCACTTTAATATAAATCACTGACGTATTCAGTATAATTCTAATTACCTTCAGGCTAAGATTGGTCCTTCTCATATTTAGTGAGGTCATTTCTCTAATACTCTGATAAGTGGATCCTCAACTTCTGTCAAAGAACCGTTTACTTCAAGTTTTCTTGATAATAAATTCTATCATTTCATCCTTCCTCTCCTTAACTTTCTCCAATAATCCCTCGTTTCTTGAAACTTGTTGTTCCCATAGTTCCAGTTTCTTTATTTTTAAAATAAAAATAGCCTCATCATTTCATAGCACATGATACCACATTTTATGCTCTACACTTCTTCTCTAGGAGTTATTTTCCTTTCAACTAGGAGTTACTTTCCTTTCCTTCAAATTCAACATAAGTGTTTTTATTTTATGACCCTTATCCTAACTCCAATTCGTTCTCAGTTTAAGGAAATATTTTGAATATTATTTTTATAGAAAATTTGCAGTAAACTCATCTCAAAATTTTGTTGTTATTTCCTCTTTTTTCTGCTCATATTTAAATTCCACAGACTTTGTGTTCAGCCTGATAGAAGTACTATTTTTTGCGTTATCGTTCGTCTTATTCGCTAGTCCAAAACTTCTTGGATACATGTAAATTCTAATTAATTTTTAGAAGTATCAAAAAATTAAAGAACAACGAGAAAATTATATTCTATTGATGAGATTTGGTAATTTTTTTTCTTTCTAATCAATAGTTAAAAATTGGTTTCCGCCAAGTATTGCCTTATGAGATACTTTGATTTTTAATTAATCAAGACTGCTATACCACACAAATAACTAACCATGAATATTCGAAATTAAGTGATTTAAAAATAAAGGAGAAATTAAATTATCTAATGATTTTACTTATCTGAAGAGCTTCAACCATTTCCGAAAAGTCTTACAAATCATATGAATCGATGATAATAACTTCTCCGAGAAAATTGACAGTGGAGTTCTAACATTTAAAAAGATGAAGTCAGTAAAACCTGTTACGCGGAGATTCATGGCATTTTAAAATAACTGCGGCTATAAAGTATCTCATCTTGCGCGGTATTTAATAAAAAGAAAAACCTCCTTTTAAAAAATTGCCCATCTTAAAAAAACACGCATGGTAGAGCAAGTATCCATATTTTTCAGGGACTGCGAATTTTAACTCACTCGGGACGAAAACCTCGTGAATTTCCGATAAATAACGTAAAATATGCATTGCTCACTCTCGAGTATACTAACATAGGGATGATATACAACATAAGGTATGTTAAATCCCTGACCAGGGCTTCCATCCATTTTAAAAGAGTATCCGAATTAGTGGAAGCTCCTAAGTGGAAATTTCGTCTACTTTATTTGACGATTCTCGTGAGTGAAGGGCGAGAGCATCTCATAACCATCCTCTGCCCATCATAAAGTTGTTTCTTTCGAAATACTAAACAGCACACCATTTCAAATCCTGATTCCCTGAAGTGGAACGTAACGGACGGAGACCCAACCCGCTCCTCCTGACATTTCTTTCAATACTCCGTTTCGTGGTTGCCATCACAAGTGGCGCAATGCCATAAATGTCACGTTTTAAGCCGTCATAATAGAACCTCACGAAATAGATTTTTGCCGTTCCAACTTAAAATTAGAGAAAGAGAAGGGCAAAAACTGCGAACTTGGAATTCGAAAAAAATTCTATTGTCGGCAAAGAACTGCCCAAGGCGTTCTGACGCCTCGAGCAAACTGGGGCATAAGCGTCATCAGCAAATATTTTTTATATACTGAGAACACATTAAACGGGACTATGCAACTCTTTATTTTCTAGCATTACCGACTGTTCCTGTATGATATAAAAAAATCTTAATATTCAGAGCGGACAGGGAATAATAGCATATCCCTGACACCATTATCGCCACGTGTGTTCAATGAAAAATAACTTCATAGAAAAAAGCCGAAAACATTCATTCTCCATGATAATATTTTTCTCAAGAGCCTTATACAAAAATTATCTAATTAGTTATTGTTGCAAGACAACTTGATTTTGTATTAAATACACCTTAATCTTTGCATTTTATTTCTAATTATCCGTTTCTAAAAATTATAATACTTTGAAAAATAAAAAATAAATTACTTTGTAAATTGAATTAATTCCGTTTTGTTAAAATTAGAAAACCACACAACCTAGCTATACAATTCCACTTCGAAATAAGCTTTTTCTCCGCGACAGCAAAATAAAATTTCATGGATATCCCAAAATTCTTCTACACAATATCCTTTTAGAATTTTCAAAAGTAATCAAAAATAAAAACATCTAAAATGGTTAGTAGCTCGTGGTTTTAAATTGGAGTTTACGCTTTTAATATTCAGCGAAGATTCATTTCAACTTTGAAATATACTAAATTTCATCTAAACCAATCCAACTATAGGAAATATTACAGTGAAACTCGCTTTCTAAAGCAAACGAAATTTCCTGCATTTAAACGAAACGATATCTTAATTCAAAATGACTCCTCCGCCCTCCTACATATCTCTGACTGTAATTAGTTGATTCCGTCGCAAATTATATTGCTAGATTTTTTCTTTGTAATATTGCACCGGGATTTAGTGATTTAAGACATATTTTTGCCAATAAAACCGTTCCATAAAGCCTTTAGCAGAATTTTATTGCTGGAGAAGACAACAGTATTGTTGATCATCATAATAATGTCAGTTACAACAATTAAGGGCTATTCCATGTTAATAAGAAATCAAAAACACACAAGAAAGACTCCGTGTACTTGATTGTGTCATTTCCTGCCATTAAATTTAAGTTTTTTCAATATAAGGTTATTTGCAACGTGAATAAAGGTGAGATTAGTTTGCAAGCCAACCAGAACTATGAAGAATTAGAATTTTCCGCATAGTGGTAATTTAGTATGTCTACCATAATAAAAGTAATAACAAGCATTTCAATTTCTAGCTAATTATTTATCGAGTGGTACACTAATTCGATTCCTGCGGGGTGGTGATTCTAAAACCCATGAAGCAAGCCTTTCACTATTGGCTACTTGAATTTTCCATCGAAAAATTTCTTCATTCATATTTTCCTTTCTGAGAAATAAAGACTAGACAAACTGACTCGACTACTGGGAATAACTCAGGATAATCATTCCTTAGCCAAATCGTTCAAAATGTAAATTATACGTTTTGTTTTTTGCTTTCGATTGCTTTATATATTTTCCTTGAATGGGGAGAGTATTCCTCCGCTTCCTTTAACTCAACTTAAATAAAACTCGTCGATTAAATGTCAACTTAGATTTCTCGAATTATAACGAATAGCAATTTGCTTGAAATTCTACGTAAGAATATTCCCAGGAATTCAGCAGGTAAATATGAACACGGGTAAGACCGTAATGGAAGGCAGGTAAAAAGTAAATAATTCGTGAGTGCTATCGAAAGTCAGGGTGTACGTAACTTGCTCCTCGGACCGTAAAAGCAGGCATCGAGGAAGCAAGCTAAGAAAACATGATGACGTTGACTTTATTGAGTACACAAGCATGACAATGCAATAAAGCAATAATTAATGAGATGAATCAGCGACTTGAGATAAGTGAAGTCCGAATCAGTCAACGCAGCAATTTAAGTCCCCCTATTCTCGCGCATCTACCTTATGAAAAAGTTGCGAATCTATTTAAATTATATAATTTCACATTAATACATTATTTGAGATATATTTACACGCTTTTAGTATTATCAACAATGAATGTGTAAATGTGACGAGTATTACAGGAGAAAATTTGTCGACTGTACAATTCTCTCCCATATATGGCTGCTTACGGAGCATATCGAATCGTCAAGTAATAATACAGTCTCATCAAGTAAGCTATCCACTTCCAAAATTAAATAAAAAAATCTGCATAAACGGGGAACAAGTAAATTCCAGAGGCGGTATCTAACTGCAGGACAGGCATCCTTAAAAGGACAAAGCAAAAGTCAATATAGTTACAGATATCATTAAGAAGAATGCATAATATCAGAATACACAGCTCCATAATCACATTAGAGATGGGAATTGATTTGACTTACTTAACTAATAATTTACAAAGACAACGCAGTGGTTTTTAACGCAATGTTAACTTTCGTTCCTACCAGCAGACTTTTCCATGATACAGAGACGTCAACTTTCAATGACCGAGTTCTGGGGAATTCTCTGATTATCTTAATAACCTTACCAAATGCATTGGATCCCTCTCTCAAAAAAAAAAACTGGGCGGACACTTCTTAACGCATACCTAATAGAATTTCCTTTCCGCGAAATAAAAAAGGTAGCAGACCTAATAAGGCGAAGATATAAAAAATAATTTCCTGTTGAAATGCTCCCCCTTTTCGCCTGTCAAAATCCCCACTGCTCTCAGTGAGTCATCTTCACGCGTAGGACTTTCTTCCAAGCTTAAGAATTTGGAGAAACCATCATCGCGTATGACCAGAAGGAAGAAGCCTCCCTGGTGTGCTGCCCCGCATTGCCCATGGCCATCAACGGGCTTAATGTTACATCCGCAGGAAAATGCTTCCATCATTTGTGAACATGAACGTAGCTTCCTTTCCTGGACTGAAACCCTCCTACAAATGAGTTTTTTTTAACGGTTTCTCGAATTACACTTATATGCATATCAGGGTAGAATACGATTATAGATTTTCACCTAAAGCTACCAGATTATATTTAGATTTATAACACATCATTCCATCAATAGCAATTCCCGGTCGGAACCCAAGTGCAAAATGTTCTATATTGTCGAAACTATTTTAACATGCTAGCTACTTCATCAATAGCAAAGATTTCATCCTGATTGAAGGTTGTTTTTTTCACCATAGTGACACTACCAAATTCAGTACTAACATCTCTAAAAAATTAAGAAATATTATAGCAAAAGTTAAATTGACTCTGCCAATAAATCATCGGACTTGAATTTCACTGTGCTCAAAAATAGATTGTCACCCTGGTTAGTGATGATCTGATCTGAATGATGATCGAATCAATGATTTCTAAAAACTGTCAAAAATGTGTACTGCAATATTTCTCGAAAAATAGTTTAATATTAACAAATTGCTATAAGCTCCACAATTTCGTTAATTCATTACAAAGATATTCATGCAAAATTACTTTTTCGATCGAGAGAAAAGCTCTTAAGCCACGGAAAGTTAAGTCATATAAAAACTAATTAAATATACCAAATAAATCCTTTCTCAACTAGAATTTATAGTATTCTCCTCAATTATGCATAATCTATCATGGAATTTATTTTCTTCCTTCACCATTAAATCTGAACAGCGTGTTTTACTATTTAAATGATTAATTCTAGAAAAACGATACATTGGGCGATTTTCTTGATGCAGTATCCGCACTAACAATGATAGTATTTGTTGAAGAATTACATTTAGCGTCAGATAAACCAAGACGGACTCACTCTTAAGATAAGTAATACTTGACCATATTACCTCGTTTCGGCTGTAAAAATTGCAGTGGAATTGGAATGAATACCGAATTCGAAGAAAGATTCAGCAAACACATTTATTTTTGAAAGTGGTTAAAAGAAATACCCAGACCTTGGACTTTGTTTGCTGAATGGATTAATATGGTAGTTTTGCGGTCGCTGGACTTCCGGGTGTGAAAAAAGTTCACTACTCTGAATAAGTGACTCACAAAAGGGTGATTAACTTAGCGGTGAACGTCTAATTCTTTGGTTAATCAAGCCAGAAACGATTTTGAGGGACATTATGTAGATGTTTAAATTAAATTACTTAGCTAAAATTGAATGAAATGACACAGATCTACCAAAATACCTAAATAAGACTCAGGGGAATAATAAATTTATGTATTGGAAAACAAATTTGAGTTCTAATATGCAAAGTTGATACTTTTCATTATCATTTAAGTCAAGCGTTTATAATGTCACGAATTTTTAATTGAAGTAAAAATGTGGAGACTCCTCGTTTTTCTGAGAGCCGAACTTCATTGTGCAATTACAATAATTTATCCTTAATAATATAAACAGGATAACTCTTTTGAATCATTGATATCTGTATTGAACCAACTTGAAATGGCCGTAAGAAGGGGAGACTACCTAAAATTACTATTTCCAAAATATTATAAATTAGACAACATTTTTAATAATTTATTTCTGTATGAATGCTAATTAGACATGATTCGAAGTAACTGACAACCACGATGTACGTAGTCGACCTTCCAGTATTGCTGACACATTTTTATTGTATTACAATTTTAGTAACGCAAAATGTCGCAATTAAAATTTTAAAAAATTCCAATTATTTAGGAGACAATAGTTTAAGTTATACGAATTTTAGGTTTTATATAATCCACTTCCTATGGAACGTCGCTTGGGCCAATGCAATCTGACCTTATTTTCACTCCCTTCTACGTGTTACTGGAAGTTTCCAATCCAATCAATCAAATATCCAGTTATCATTCCTTTCTATTCCACTGACTTCGGTGCCCATTGTACAATTTATCTACCATTCACGTTTAGTTTCGTGGCTATTGCCTACAGTTGGCTATAATCGTTGGGAGCATATTTCTCTCTATTTACGAGCCATCCTGCTAAAGAGAAATTCCGAGCTTGTTTACCTTTTTATCGACCAATTGAACTTTCAGTCGGCCACTCTCTTTTCTCTATATCGTTTGTGACGGAGATTTGAAGAAATGTCAAATTTTCGTGATCTTCTCTTTCCATTAATTCCAAACTATTTTAAATTATTGCTCCTAAAACCTTTGGATCAAATATTTACAATTTTTCTGCTCATCTGCGATTTTTCTTGGTCTATCTTGCAATCACAAAATTTGTTTCTAGAGATTTTTTTATTAGTCCCTGCTTCTTGTCTCTTTCCCTAACCAACTCACTCTCAGCGAAAGTCCGTTCTATCAATAATTTCACTACTTCTTGTGTCTCAATTTTCCTCTGATTTGCATAAACAAGCAATGACGTTATCATGTAAATGACCTTTCGGAGGAACTTTTAAAGTTCTATTAGGAAATTCACGGAAATAATTCGAGATAAAACAGGAGAAGTAAGGGAATACACATATTAAAAATAAAAGTTAATATAAACCAAAAAATTTCCTTGCTATTCCTTAATAAGTCCATACGCCATCGAAGATTTTAAGTTTGTCATTGAATGGGCATCTCTAAATCTGTAATGATTCGTAAAATAACTTCTCCATTCTGTTTACACGCAAGTGCTTTGATTCCTTCTGTATTTTCAAAACATTTGAAAAATCTCCTTTCGCAGAAATGCATCATGTAGTTTCTTTTCTACTCAAACTCGTAAAACTGCCACCATCTTTTCCCGAAACGCGTTCTTTGAATTATAGCTGTTTCGAAGAAGGAAATTCCTCGGAAGTGCACTGTTTTCACTCTCGCGGAAAGGCGCTAATAGAATTTTAGGCAAAGGCAGTTTGCGAGCGAGCGAACACATAATTAGCAGATGAACAAAAATAGTTTCGTATTTGCTAGGTCCAAGGTCATAAGAGACAAATGTGCAGCCTGTTTACTAAATTCCCAACATTCTTAAGGAATCCGAATCAAGAACTGATAAAGTGAAAGTTCATACATCACATCTATAGATACACGCAAGATTTATCTAGCTTTATAGTGAAATAAAATTCATTGGCTCAGAAGTTTTATACGAAGTAAATGAAATCGTATTTCCAATAATCAACGAACGCGTTCTCAGAGAGGCATCGACAAAACGTTATAAGGAAGTAATCGCTAAAACTTCTGTTCGTTCTTTCCGCTGTCTATTAGAGCAGCTAATAGGTTAGATTAGGTAGGGATGCTGTGTTTCTAGATCCACTGCCGCTGGTGGCTTGCAGGGTACATATCAAATTCTTATATTTGACAAACATATTTGATACTGCTCCAAGGGTTGCAAAGAATATTCAAATTGAATGAAAATTTCAAGACCATTAGAAAACCTATTAGAGAGAACGGAAGAAAGAGGAGAAAGTCAACAAAGCTTTCATCTTGCTGAGCAAACTTCTGCACTACTGTTTATTGAAATATTTTTAAATGGGAAAATATATTAATGTAATTTAATTATTGTACCGGCTTCAACGTTCCGCTATACGAGAATTATAAATCAAAAATACGAGAAATTTTCCAGTCTATAAGAGTATATAGGTCTTCTACGTCATTATGCTCAATTTTATATCTTCTTTTTCCGGGGTAACTACAGATGCAAACTCTTGAAATATCTCTTTAGTTTCATAAAAGAATAAAGTTCTTACCGTCAATTTCTTCACTTATAAAAATGTAAGTTTTTCAGGATTCTTCGAATCAATTATTTTCGTATAGAAATAGAAAGAAATATTGAAAAGTAAAAATAGAATATTTTATCTAACCGAAAGATATATTTCAATTATTATCAAATTAATAAAATCACAACTTTTTCACGAAAAGGGAATGATTCTCTTTTGGAAAATCATTTCAAGAAGTCCAACCAAGAATACTTCATGAACTTATCCTCAGATTAACACTCAGGAGAAAACTGCATGAAGCATTCCGCAAGTAAATCAAATTCTAATCAGAACTTAACGAGGCCATAAAAAAAAATTTTTCAGCAAAACTCAGTCAATTCTCGTGTTTGAGCGGATACGACGCCTTCCTCCAACCGCAGATAGGAAACGGATTTCCCACGAATTTATTCAGGAGTACTCAATCGGAGCTCTCCTTGATCGAAAACCAGCCTCTCTAACTAGAGCCGTTTTCAATCGGATCTTCTATGAATCAAACGAAGGCCTCTCTAACAGCTTTCTCTTCACTCACCGAGGTATTCCTAGTCTAGTTCGAAAAGACTCGTTTTCCTTCACAACTACATTTCTCGACTATTTTTTTCCGGGACGTGGGAGACATATTGTGCGCATCGGCAGCTTGGAACGACAACCCGTGCAAGATTTAAAACACCGAAATTCCTTTCACTTTCGACCGAAGGAGATCTTGATATTAGTTTCTATTTTAAGTGAGCCTTTATTCCTTGCTCCATCTGGTTTGGAGAGGAATGTGATCAACTCGAGTCCAGGTGATTGTTTGGATATTACTCGGATGATTTACTCTTAATATTCTCCGACGCTCATAAATGGCTCAGTTTTATGATTCAAAGTGTCCCATTAACTTGAGCCCTTGAAATGTACTTTTCAATGAAACGTCAATCTCTTCACCGGGCTCTTTCAATAGCTAACTAACCTGGGCGTAAATAACAATCAAATTACTTCAAAATTTCGCAATTTTATTTGTAAATCTGAGACAGCATGATGTATTCACATAGCATCAGAGATAATATGGAAATCATTTGCATTCAAAATAGAATTTGTTTAAAATGATATTTTCCCTATGTGATTGAGTGTATGCGTATGGAAATTGAGCCAAATTTGGTGTGACCATGCTCTTAAAATAGCTATCGTCCCAGGCGTAAAATGAAATCAAACTAATTCCGAATTTCATACTTTATTTTTATATCTGAGACTGCATGATGATTCACAAATAATCAGATATAATTTAAACCATTTATTTCCGAAATATGATTTATCTATAATAATAATGCCCCTATCCGAGAGAGTGTCACATAGCATCAGAGATAATGTGGAAAACCATTAATTTCCAAAACATGTTTTATTTATAATAATAATTTCCCTCTGCGAGTTAGTGTATACGTATCGAATTTCTCCCAAATATGTTGTGACTGAAAATCCAAAACATCATGTGGTTCCCGTTGAAATAAATAACAACATGGAAGGATGTTATTTTCCTTCTGGTAGTCTGGAAAAAGAAGGTAAACTAGAACCGTGAACTTTTGCATCTCATGGCGACTAGGGCTTAATTTAACTCCGTGGTCTACCCTTTTGGAAATCGTTACATTGAAGAAGCGAAAGTTAAGAAGGACTAGAGGAAAACAATCCGACGGCAACACTGTAACCGTTTAGCCGGGAAATCCACGTGCCACAACTTCCTACATACTCTTGATTCAAAGGAAGCGTGAGGTCAAGGCATATCTATGACGTACCGGGAGAAACCTTCATCCCTTCTGTTGATCTACCTCTAACAACCCGTTAACCGTCTGACATCGAAACGAAATTCTTCACAGAGAGGCATTTGAAGGAATATCCCCGATGAAGATAAAACCGTTCACATTCTTTACGTTAATACCGGTGTGACTAAACTGAGAAATTTTTACGACTTGTTTTGCTTTATTGATCACCTGCTCGAGACAGACGAGTAAGGACACACGTACGCTTGGCTGTTTCGGACCACAAATCTTCAAGAAGAACAACACAGATTGAAACTTAAAATTCATACACAGAAACTATATTTAATATTTTTTTTATAATATTTCCAGTGTTTAATTTCTTCATCATTATTACTTTAACCCATGATATTTTCTATAAATACGTTTCCTAATATTTTTATCAAAATACGTTAAGATATTGACGGAAGAAACAAAGAAAAAATTTAAAAAAGAAATTTTGTACCAATTATACTTTCCAATTAGGCCCGTACGAGGTCTTGTTACCCCTAGTCCTGAATTATATTCCATATTTCTGTTTCTTAATAGTGCTTCAAAAACAATGCTATCTTCTGCTTTCATTTAACCAAAGCTTTGAGACAACATTGAGTCTTAATTACAGGTAATTTATTCGCAAAAGATGGAAGCAACAAGTTAAATTTAATTGATTATAAATTTACAAGTCTTGCAAGCAATAAAATGATTTCTACCTCTTTGAACAGTTGCAAAATCTTCCGCGCATAAATTCTCCGGAGCGCAAATGGATTACTTTATAAAGTTCCACGTAATTTTTCGCGAAATGTATGAAGAATAAAATGGAACTAAATGTTATATAAACACATTACTTTCGACGACTTTTTGGATTGGAGATAATTCAACCAGTAAGACCTGGCAAATAGCCGAGGCGAATTATTTTAAGGGGCGGGTAGGGCATTGATATCAAGTGACAAGCACTCCGTGAGACAATAATAAATGGGTATTTCCTAAACATTCATTTCTTTGGGGTCCTCCATTACATATGACTCCGACTCGGCTTGTTCTGTACAGACTTGTTCATACATTCTCTCCCTTCCGTTCATTAGTTCCCGACCGAAAGGGACAACACATCTGCGCCACAACAGAATTCCAACGTAACAAAAGCCTTTCCTAAGAGGAAATACGTTATCCCAGCAAGTTAACCTCAGGCCAAATCTCCCTTCTGAAATCTTCTAAGCCGTTTTTCTAACTCAGATTTCGGTGGTTTCCCTTCCACGGATGGGGAATACCCATGATGAAACGTAAGGAAAATCCATCATGGCTAATTTGTTCCAAGTATGGAGCTGACAATTTGTGTTAAAGGATTCGTTTTAGCCCTTGTTTTCCATACGAGTAAAACTTACGCGTCGATCATTGGTGGATTTGAATTACTTCCTCGTGAAGAAGACTGAAATTCTACGAATCTATTCGATAATCTCTCCACAGAATCTCGATTTCAACTTTTTCTACTTAAATCTGTTACGTAAATAAGGATGTTCTAAGTAATTTTTCATCAAAACCAAGAATGATTTCCAATGGCAGAAATCCCAGAAAATCGAATTTTCTGTATGACACACAGACTTAACAATCAATTTTTTGGGGGAAGTTACAAATAATAAAATTTAAGCTATTTGAAAACCTCATTTACATGGCCAAATGCATTATGTTAGCTTAAAAACTACACTAATACATTAAGACAAAATAAGAGGATTTTTTTATACTTTTAGTAATGACCTGGTGAAGTTGATATTGCAAACAATATTTACTGAAATTGCTAGTTTCATCTACAGTGGTTACTCCATATAATTTAAAGAAAAGAAAATTACTGAATTCATTCTTTAGTTTATATAAAATAATATACATCTCTACGTTGTCTTAAATGACGTTAATTTTAAAGACTATTTCTCTGACATTTTCATTATTTATTCAGTACTTTAAATCCAATAAAATTGTATCTATTTTTGGATGTTAAATACAAAAAATTAGCCCCTTCGTCATAAATACTTAAGTTTTAAATGGTGCATTGGATTCCATATTGTTTTTTTTTAATTAAATAAGTTCAATTTAAATAAGTCTCACATACATCGAAGACGAATTTCTTTTCTTCAATTCCATCAATCATTAAATAATTCGATATATAATAATTCCATTATATATAATAATCACATTAAACACGTAATAAATTAATAAACAAAATTTCAATCCGAAATTCGTTCTATTTCAGTCGGAATTTAACTCAGATTTTCAGCCGTTCAATGAATTACGATTTGGGCTGGGGATGTTACGTAACCCAAGCAAAGAACGACTTCATTCCCTGTCAAACAGCGTACGGTTTACGAACGCCGGATCGGTAATTGCGGCTAAACGCAGCAGCCGCAAGCAAGAGGGAAAAAACGAGTAAATGTCCCCTAGATATTTGCCACAGAACAGTAGCTGTGATAGAACTAAACCTTGCAACCAAAGCGCAAGGTCAGTCCACGGCGACCATAGTCGATTACCCGCCTCCTCATCCCTCCGATCGCCCCACTCAGCACCATCGAAGGCCGGTGAAGGCGTCGATCGACTCCCGCGCACCCCCCTCGTCCCCAGCGAATGGCGAACTCGCGATGACGTCTCCGGAGAAAAGGGTTTGGACCCCTCGGCGCGCGCCATCCCAAACGTTCACCCCTCTCCGACTCCGCACTTCCTCCCCCCTCTCCCCCGTCTCCTCCCCCGGTCGTTCGCTATGAGCCCCCTCCACGAGATTCCCTATATTAACTGCCGCTGGGTTATTTGCGAGGTTTAGTCTGTCAAGGGGCCGGGGACAGCTACCACCTCCGTCTAGGTAGCCCCGTAGAAAAAATCCGCGATAATCTTCCGTCACCGAGGAGCAAAGTGATACGCCAGTGCAAACGGTGTTTTCCAGCTCCTGCATCGAGTGTGGGGAAGTCTGCGCGACCATTTTTTCTCGGGGACCGAGTTGAAATTTAGCCTCCCGAAAAAGAAACGCTCCCTTTTGGGAGAGAGTGCTTCTTCGCGAGCGAAGGAACGTGAATTACGGAGATCGGAGAGTTTCGGTAGATGCCACCGCAAGAAAGTATCACTCCACCCATGACGCCCCATGTGGACACGACTAATGGCTCTCCGGCGAAGGAAGAGAAGAAGCCGGAGAAGCCGGAAACCGAAACGTCGGTGCCGGAGACGAACGCCGCCGACCACAAGCCCCCCGCGGATTTCGACGACATACTGCCTTACCTCGGGGAATTCGGACTCTACCAGAAAATCCTATTCCTGCTGCTGGCCCCGTTCCTGTTTTTCGTCGCTTATGTGTATTTCGCCCAAATTTTTATAACCCTAACTCCGCCACATTGGTGCCGCATACCCGAACTGGAAGGATTCACAGCGGAGGAACGGTGAGTACTGAAAGACCACACTCCTCATAGTGACCTTCTTACATAGTAAAAATGTAATCTCAAAATGGATCAGGATTGCGATATTTTCCGAACAAAAATTTTCTCCCATCTTCAATCACTCGAAACTTTAATGATTGTCGAAATGGGAACTTCAATTTTCTCGCGGTAAAGAGAGCCCACCGGTAATTAAACAGCTGATTTCTCTTCTTGAGTTCAAATATAATTGAGCCATAGCCTTGTTTTGTGGAGAGCTTCTCTCAAAATGCAAGGACGTGTTTTGGTACCGAAGGTATGATTTCTAAATCTTGAATTGAAAACTCTAAAATTACGTTGTGAAGGGAGAGAATAGCAATTTGAAAATTATAAATTAAGTATTTTAAGCAATTGGAATATGGCGTTCACACAATCTCAAACTATTACAAAAGTTACTCAAATTTTTGGCTTAAAATGCTTAAAACCACAACCAAATTTAAACCTAATTTTATTATTTCAATTAAGAAAAGTAAATATTTCATTGAATCAGGAATTCTGTAGATCGATTAAAAGCTTAAATTATTTTGCACTACCGCTCCCTAACGTTTGGAAATAACCTAAATGAAAAGCCATAGAGTTTTTCTGCTGTTTTCAGTTTTCTCCAATTAATATTTGTTGATTCAGAGTCGATAAAGCTCTCATGTTTTTTTTAAATTCACATCGCCCTAAGTAACTGGGCGCAGCAATTGGAATATATATTTATATATTTGCAGTCACGATACAATATTTGATTCAATTTCATCTGCAGTCGTAAATAGTTATCTGGACTAAGATGTTTCCATTAGAAATATTCGTAAATGCTCAGCATATTTTTTATCAAAACTTCGCTTGCAGTCCTATTTCTCCCAGTGAATTTCAATTGTAGAAATTGCAAAATACAAATATCGAGCTCCCATAGAATACATTGACTTTCTTAACGTTACGATGAAATCTTGTCAGTAACCGTGACAAAGTTATTCAATTTTACTAAGATAAAATAAAACAACAATCTAATTCGCCCTCTAAAGTTAAGCTTAAACTCTTCCTTCTAAAATACCGCTATAACCAATATTGTCTCGGTACAAGCATTTGTGAGTGACAGCACTGTGTTATAGTAGTATTCGGCGCGTCTGAAGCCTAAAGGTGATTATTGGAAAATTTCACACCTCTAGAGACACGTAGATGCTGAAGGCCTCGCAAAGGCGGTGAAAAGTCTGAAGGATTTTAATTTTTTCTGCCGTATGCTTTTTATAGATTTAAGGTAGTGTTTTAGCAACACGGACGTTAGAACAACGGATACGCTTTCCAAAATATCGCTAAAAAGCAGTTTAAATATGTAGATGCAGTTGCCGTTTTTGGCACGTCTGATCTCCTAAAAATCCTCTACGTTAAAGTAACTAATTGATACGTAAATCCTCAACACTTAATTTATTTGTTCTTATTAGAGATTTACTTGATGAAGTGTAATTATAGTCTAAGTAAGCTGGCGTCTTCTTAGTAAGCAAAATACGAGAGAGAATAAATGAAAACTTTTAAACGATTAGATTTTCAATTTTATCGAAAATCTTTTAAAAAACTCGTTTAATTTTTTCGTCAAAATATTAAGGTTTTGGCAGATTTTATCAGACCAAGAGCGATTGTTGCCAGCTAGATTAGCAATGGCACCAAACTGCGTTTACAAGCCTACGTCAAACTACGAATACTAAGAAATGTGATTGCACTCTTTTAGCCATAAAGAACTATGAAAATGACACCGCTAAATCAGCATTTCCCCTGTAAAAGAATTATTTCTGTTTTTGCGAAAAATTCAATTTCATTCACCTTCCATGCATTAAAAAGTAGTACTAACGGGAGATAATAAACATTCGCTGCGTAATGTTCAAATTTCCCAATTCTTCTCAAAAGTTGAGATTTTTGCAAAGTATCTCTCTATTCGATGGCCACGCAAAACATCTGCCATTGTCTTATTTCGCCCTTAGTTGCATGACTTTTGGAAAGTTACAGCAGATAAGAATAATAACCGTAAATCGTGCATTTTGGAGTCCTTTGTAAAAGTATATTCCCCTCTTGCACTGTAAGATGCACATTAGACAATGGAGAGTCACGGCTCGAATACTTTCTATTTTCCCATTCTCGTATTCGACGAAGACCATTCCGAACGGCACCAAGGTCGTTGTATACCTCAAAGAAAACAATTCTCCTCATTTTGGGTTTTCCTTTTCATGACTGCGTCCCTACGTCATGTGCGCATAACACATTGCAATCTCATGTAACTCTTACGTTAACCTAAGGGAATGTAAATGAGAAATTGGTTTCTAGGTAATATGAAATCACTAATGGGGAAGTGGGTATCGGCTGGATTATAAATCCAGCCGATACACCACTGGCGATTTGCAAGTGATATCTTATAAACGAATTTCAAAGTGGATTAAAGTAAATAAATAATCTGAGCTATTGCGGTTGTATTGAGATCCGTAGCACATATCGTTCATAACATAACTATTCCCTAAACTATATTATATTCCATAACTAAGGCCTAATATTTATATTAACAATGAAAACTCGTAATGTTTATTTGTCTATGACTTACTGAAATATTCGCAAATAATCGTTAATTTTAAATTATAAAATTTCACAAGTAATAGTTTTGCATACAACGTAAATATTCCGCTAATAAATCGCAAGGATTAGAATAGCATGGATTTAGATGCTGAAGATTAGTAGAATTTAAGATTAGGTGCTCCAAATTACCTCCCTCTTAAATTAATTAAACCTTTCAGGTTGTTTTATTTGAGTAACCTATCTCTCCACCCGCAAGTTTGTTTGTTTTTTATTTCGTGTCCTTCATTCCAATGTTATTGGGGCATCTACAAAAATATCTTTTTCGCTGTACTTCTGCATCGTAAGACAGTAAAGCTTGATTCTTCTTATCTTTGTCTGAAGCAATTTCAAGAGGATATAAAAGAGACAATTAAAAGTTAAGCATTGCGGAGACTATAGAGAGGTACAGCAATGAAAAACATTTTGATGCTATGACGGTCTCTATCATTGGGAATTTATATTTTTATGACCTTCATAATTTTTTTGCTATTTATAAAATTTATTGCCGACGGTAGGGGGTGATATGGTTATGTAACAAGATTTTTTATGAAATAAAGGTTGAAAATCATCCATATAGTTGTAATACCAAGATTCAATTATGTGTTTAGTTTTTCTCCTCGGGGGATTATATCTGACAGTTTTAACTCCTAGGCCTGAGGTGGTGAAACTGTGGCATTGAATCGAAGTGCATCCTTTAGACTATTTATTTACAGCCTTATAGTCACTTTCTGATATAAATGCACGTATGTAAATGATTTATTTTAAAATTGATTGTGGATAATTTATCTTATCATTCAGGATCAAATTCGTTGCTTCCGGTGAAAATATAATAGAAAAATCATCTACCTAGGATTACCTAGTGATAAAATTTTTCAAGGCACGATTTATATGTTTAACCTTATGCATTTAGACAATATTCCGATCTAGTATGGTATTTCGAATGTGGTTCAATTGTTTCATATTCAGCCACATGCATCATTCTTAAAATACGGAGTGAAGTAATTTCCTTTAAGCCTTAACGACTTGTTCCATTATCTCGTAGTTTACCCTCCTTTTAATCTTGGGGAATATCTTGAAGTGGAATGTGATTCCATCAAACTTTTGTTAATGGGGCAATATGAAATCTTATGTTCCTCAAGCTGCATGCGTCCCGTTATCCCTCAGCAACCGGCATTGGAACGGTACCAACACAGTAAAGAACAGGTTGAATAACTCGACATATGTCGGTGCGATACCAAATAAAGCGAAATGCAATGGAATCATCACATGTAAAAACACCCAATTGCTGTTTTAGATAGCTTTTTCTTGCATAATAAGTGCTACGTATTCATAAATACTAAGTTTAAATCCAATATTTCTCAACTATTTCATTCTGAATTCTAAAAAAGCCAATATTTCTCAACTATTTCATTGTGAATTCAACTTAATCCTTAGAGATCACACTATTAGTAAAACCTAAAAGCAACATTTAAAATCTATTAAAAATTTATTTCAAATACCACTGGTATGCAATACATGTTTCATGCGTGAAATTTCCAATGACATTATCAAAGACTCGAATATTTCAAGTAAGAACTCACTCGAAAGAATTCATTATTTTAAAATGGGACTTTATATATAATGGCGTATTGCTCATGGGTATTAATGACAAAAAATTCTTCAATGATAAAAATTACTTCGAAATGCTCAGTTTTCTCTTACATCAATCGCGTCGAATAGCTAATTTTAGGTATTGAAAGTCAATCATCTATGCATATATTATTCTCTCTAAACCAAGAGAGGGAAAAGCATTAGGTAACATTTTTATCGGACCTCTTAATAGAGGTTTCTTCTGAATTCTTCATTCCATCAACACATACGTAGCCTCATTTTTCTATTAGAGGTTTCAAATCTCCAATACTTTGTTTTGTCGGTGTTCCTCGTCTAATTTCCCGGTAATCTCCTTACAAATCATTCGAAATGCATTACGCTGCTAAGTATTTGAGATGAGTAAGAGATTTAAGCTTCCGGAAATGTACGGGCAATGGAAAGAAACAGCACCGAGATTTAAATTTAAGAAACTGCAGAGGTTTAAATGAAATTTCGTTTAACGCCACTTTACGTACCACTAGTAAGAAAAATAACAGTTGAACAGCGCAAACCAGATTCAATGTTTCAAAAGAGATGACCTGCATCTTACTCTTAAATTGCCAGCCATGGAAGACCATGAGATGAAAACTGTATGAATATCTATAAAAGATAACGATTTGGATAACTCTAAATAGTGGACAAAATACAGCAAGATCGTTGACAAAATAACTATAACTCTTTTAATAACACTATAAATAAATTTAGTTGGAATATGTAATTTGGTGGCAAGATGTGTAATTTCAGAGCTAGTTAATGTAATAGTTTGAGTTTAATATCTATAATGTCTGGAAACTTCCCACAAAACAATCTACATAACTGCTTAAAAACCTTTTTAAAGATACAATAAAAGTATACGAAAATACTTGTTTACTTTTTAAGAAAAATGATACAAAGTATCTCGGGGGAAGATCCTTATGCCCCAAGAAATGCTAGCAAGGAACGGAGGAGGAATGGATCATGGAGGTTGCTAAATATTACTTCGTAATAACTTTAGATCGAAGTAAAAAAATTAGAAAAAGAGGTGTTTTCACTTTTTTTAGCTGTTAAATCCCATTCGGATTTTTTGCACAGAAATTCACATGAAATAAAACGTAATGTCTCCTACACAACCGTAAATCTGTGGAGTAGATATTTTTATGTATTAGTGAGAAAAATCAGTCAAAGCCATTAAAGTCATTCCGACCTTTTCCAATGCCATCGATTTATTTTCAGGGCGCCTTCAAATCACGACCGCGAATTTGGCACCATAGACATTTCAAAGACAAAGTTTCGAAATGTTCCGCACGACGAACTTCCCCTTTCCGCGGTACGATAGCGATAGTAAAACTCCATTCCTTTACGCGTTGGCCGCTTGCACGCGGTAGCACCAGAGATCGGCGATTCTTGATAAATTACCATTTTTTTTGCTCGAGTCCTTCGGATGTTACTAATGAAATTTCGAGTCAATGTGTGGAGGGTCGTCCTGCTCTTGGGCCTTTCTCCAGATCGACCTCATGTTCCAGTTATTTGGGACTCCCAACAAGATACGGCACGTGTATGCTCTCAAAAGTCCATTGAGAAGTTCTCAATGATCCGCATTAAAAATCACCCTTTATGCATTCCTGGTGACCCATGAATTGTCTCCTTGGACTTTCGTATGATTTTTACATCGTGGGCGGACTAGTGGTTATGTCACAATGATTCACCCCCTCTCTCCTTTCCCAAATTGGTGAATATCGAAGGCTGGAAAGTTAATAGTTGCTATAAATAAATTTTGACGAGCATTACTAATATCGCTTGAGAAAATTGAGGGCGGAAGCTGACCTCGGTGGGCACCCGTCTGCACCCACATAATGAGGTCGGCGGTTCGAATCCTGCTCAGAGCAGTATTGTAATAACGATTCATGATCGAAGTTTAAGTGAAACAAAGTTCCCGGTCTATCAGTGCTATATTAAAAAAGCATGCCTCGTCATATTTACCATCAGCAATTTTTGAGTCTGGGGTAGTTCATGAGGAATATTCTTTGTTATTTATCGTAACAATGGCAATAAAGAATCTCCGCATACATAACTGGAATGTAAGCGGTTGAGATTTACTAAAGGAATTAAGTTCCTCGGTAGCTGGATTTTCGATTCTCGTTTACGATAAGTCCAGACGTATTTACTGACATTCTTCGAATGGGTTTGTGCTTTCTTATAATTCATTTTTACCAAGCTCCGATTTTATACCATTGTATCATACATAGTTCCCTCATTTCTTGACTTTCTTCCAAATGTTATGATGATCTAAACATTAAGGGATAATCTTCGAATTCACTTAT
The DNA here is from genome assembly GCA_947579665.1 of Sympetrum striolatum. NCBI lineage: Eukaryota > Metazoa > Arthropoda > Insecta > Odonata > Libellulidae > Sympetrum > Sympetrum striolatum. The sequence goes on from OX388346.1 coordinate 39,739,347, forward strand.
ATTTATCGATATATTTTAAAGACAAAATGGCGCATGAAGTTGAATATACTATTTGCTTTAAATATTCCACAAACAGCTTATAAAATAGTAATTTATTATTGCGAAAACAAAAAGATCCGCAAAATAAAATCCAAGATTTGACTGTATTGCGTCAATAAAAGGAAAAAACGGAATGAAATGTAAATTCTTATCAATGGAGAACGAAGCCTTGAGAAAATACCTTTCAAAAGCATTATTCGGATTGTGAGAGATTCTTTCGTGATGTAACCATGAAATTGTAAATGCTCTTCTTCCATATTCATGAAAATGAGCTTTTTATGAACCTGAACAATGTGAAATTCATTTGCTCATTGATGCCCCCAAAATATCCATTTAGAATCCATCACTCCATCACGAACCATCCTAACGAAAGGTCTCATCAATTGGGAATTTGGATATACTGTCAATCCTAAGCCAAACGAAAATCGGGAATCAGCTAGCCGAGACTCAATCCAGGGACATTGTTGGAATGTTTAGCATGCTCTTCTACTAACATCAACGTTTTCTGGAATTATATTCATGTGAATTGTAGTAATTAAGTGTTGTGAAAAAGTTAAACCGTATTAATCGCCAGCGAACAATGGAATCAGGAAAATTAATCAATTTCAAAAAAAGGAAGTTAATTCTGTTACAATAGTTTCATAACAATAATAATAATAAACCTTTCCGTTAGATTTTTAACTGTGTTTTATAATTTTAGACATCTTTTCTATTGAAATATTATTAACGTTTCTTCGGCAGATCAAACTGACGCGATTAATAAAAAAGAGTTTCGATCGCGAGGATGATGAAAATAACAAGAGCACGATCATGTCAATGAAAGCAGAAGGCGAATCCTCGTTTCAGCACGAATGAAGTAATTCATTAAGACGAATGCTATTCCGAATCAAATCGAACAGAGAAGATTGACTTCTGCCATCAAAGGAAATATAATGACCCTCCGAGTTTATATTCCGATTTTTTACGTGATGTCTCTCTCGCGTCTCGTTAAAATGGTCTCGTAGCGAAATAAAACTGAGAAGCGAATGATGAAATAACAGGAGATTCTCTAATGAAGTTGATAATTTTCGATCAATATATAATTTGTATAGTGTCGATTTAAAGGTGTGAAATGTACTCATAAATGGAAAAACTGATACCCGGCAACTAATCATTTTATATGAAAAATTAACTTGAAGCCTAGGGTCATTTCTAAGATCTAAGCTCTGAAATATTGCTTCTATGTTAATGAGCGGAATCATCCGTCAGCGGGGACCTGAAGAAGTCTCGTATCGCTTTTGATGGTTGGGGGAGGTAGAAACTTCGTAAAACAATAGAACATTTATTTGCGAGCGCTAATAGTGACCAAACTTACTCATGGAAGTATAAGAATTTTTCCCATAACTATTGAACCCCGCCATCGTCGCCAACAAAGATGGCTTCATTCATTTAGCTAAAGGAGGCTTCCGCATGAAGCTATCCTTCCATTTTATCGCGGTTGCAACGCATTTATCGCCAGCGGTCTTACCTTTCATTGCTTAGTTTTCTGGTATATTTATGGTGCCTACGAGAAGCAGTTGCTGATTAGGTGATACTAGGTTCACCTCAATTACATTATTGTGCAAGTATCTTAGATGATAGTTATCTAAAAGTGACAACAATTATGCGAATTATACAGAGTAAACGAAGTATGGGATAATTAGTAATTTATTATTATTTATTTATTAGACTGTTTTGAATAACTAGTCAATTCGGTGAGTACTGAATTAGGTATGAAATCTGACGAAAAATGGAATTTTCATTTTGCTGTTAATTATGCATAAAAACTTCAATGTTTTATCGTTGTTGAGGCTATCGAATAATAATTAGTTAAAACTTTTAGCATTTAAATATGTTCGCAGTGAATTGTGGAAAACTTACTTCAATTATGCTGAGTAAATAATAAATTAGCAACCAGTGTATCACGGAGGAGAGATTTTTATGGATAGATACAAATAACTCTCTCAAAAAACAGTAGCTCGAAATGTTTCTTTATTGAAGGAATGTAAAGGTTTAAAAATAAACTCATTTTAGGTTTCACTGATCTGCCAGAATGTAAAAGTTAGTAATTTTTCATCAAATCAATATATAAATATTACCAAATGTACTAACCGCGATGCTGTTAACCAGCAACGATCGTCCCTTTTTGATAGTAATTATTTTATGAGAACATTTTGGGTATTTATTCTATAATATGCCCAAGATTATCTTCACAATTCCAATAAGGATATATTGTTATACAGAGAATGTTATGTTTGAGTACATACACATCCGAACCCTATTTAGTTGTTGATGCTTTCATTATAGTCTCTGTGCAATTTGTTGAAATCTGTAATCATGACGAAAATTAGAAGGAGCTCTTTCCTCAGATAAGAGAACAGTAGTAACGGTGAAATAAAATTAGTCTGATGAGGAAAGATAAAATGTATGCCTATTCTGCTGCAGCTGTAGTCTGTGTAAAGAGGTGAGAAAATTTACAACTTAAAAATGAAGCTCAGAGTTTGCTTGGAATGTCTGATAGATTGATAGTCCCTTCTTATTCAGAGTTACAGCTTTGAATTTAAGTATATTACTTGTATTATTTAATTAAATATTTATCAAACTGCTCTCTCTTAAATATCATAAATGCCTCCTATTTCTCATTCACGTTTTAGTAGCATGTCGATAAGTTTTGCACGTGATTACTGAAGGTGAATGAACACAGTTATGCAGCTGATCAGAATTGTTTTATAAAAAATAGGCTTGAAAGGGAAGCAGAAAGGTCTAATAATAATGAAGATTGTTATATCAAAGCCTTCTGTTGCGTAATGAGGAGTTTTTACGTCGAGATGTGGCAATATAACCAATTTTCAAAGTTAGAGAGGGGAACGCCATGGTGGACTTGAGGAGTCCAAGGTCTTTTATCACTACAGCGATCAAAATATGCTCCCCTCGCGTGTAATTCCTTCGGCAAGTGGGTCACAATTAAAGGAAAAAAGGAACAATTCTAATGGGGTAAGGTAAAAATCTATTGACCTCCCCTTTGTACAAGAAGTGCCAAGAAAGTATACAATGGAGTACCACGAAAAAGGAAAAGTTACACAAAAGAATATTTCAGATACTATCAACTTCCATTACATTTTTCTGAAAGTAATTTCCATTTTTTGTAGGAGAATCAGATTGACTCGTGTTTTTTTACATTCCGCGAACAATAGGCTGAAACTGGAATATGAAATGTCTTTCATAACAGTTTTCAATTATATGACTATCAATATACATGGTTTATCAATATATATGGCTCTCAATTGACATGTGTTAAGCAAATGAGCCATCTGAGAGCTGCAACAATGCACATCAATTAAAAAATTAAGTACTAGATGTTCAGAGAAAATGTGAATCTTTATTTACAGTTTTACCAGGCCTAGGTAACTTTTTATAGAGTTCATCGAACTGGTAAAAAAATGAAATTGCTGGAGTTGAAATCTTAATAAAAATAAGACTTGATTTTTTATTGGTAGTAGCTCCGTGAGGCCTTGACGATTTAACTATGGAAGCGGAAATGGTCCAAAATAGTAGTATTCCCTTATGCTCAAGGAAATATTCCCAGTAATTCTTATACACAGTTCATATTTTGGTTAAATACTCAAATTCTAACCTCTAATTTTAGCTGTTAAAAGTCCAACAATAGAATATAATAATAAAATATAAATTTCTCCCTTAAAGTATCAGCAAAAGTTTGTTGAAGATAAGTTGAAGTGTTCTAGCTGATTTAACAAGCACAAATTGTTCAGCTGTCTCTCTTAAACTTAAATTTATCTTTACCGAGAGTGTGGACCTTTTCGGGAGAATAAGAGAAAAATGTTCTCTAAGAATAATACCCAAACGCCAATAATGATAGCAGAGTTGGCTCATCCAAAGATTGCCTTAGTTTCACTTCACCTGACTGCGGTGAAAATGCCATCGCCAAAACAATTCAATAATTAGAAACTTACTGTGTGTTGTTTGCTAGATAACTGGACATAGCGAAATTAGAGAATTTTACTCATGTGTTCTCTCTTTTGAAAATATTCTCTACTCTTGATTGAAACATGTATAGATAACCTAACTCCAACGAATTACCGTGTATTTAAGAAAATGAGAATATGCTAAATCTACAAAAACCATCCCACAACTGTTCTGTAGATACACATGCATTTGAAGAATTTGTCTTCAGTCAAACTTAGAGAGTCAATTCAGTTTGAATGCGACATTGCTCGTACTTAAGTCCACTCCCCAATCGCATACCGAACTGCCAACAAAACAGTTTTCCCGTACCATCGCTCTCGAGCGACACCATAATCCTTCCTACTTAAACGACCTTGCCACGCAATTCCATTTAACGCGGGTGGAAGTGGGGTAGTCTGCTTTCTCTCGCATTAATTTTGCGCGTTACCGTCCATAACATTTTAGACCATTAGGAATGGTGTGGGATCGAGAAAATTGAGCAGTCCGTAACCTTTGCCAGAGAACAATGGGAACCCACTTGCACCCACTTCTTAAGACGTGATCTTAAACAGAGATGACGTTAAATAAATCGGCCAAATTATTTCCCAACTCGGCAATTCGAATTCTTAAAAGGCAGTCATACGATTTCAGTACAAACAATTTTCTTCAGTTCTGATGATGAAATAAAATGAGAGATTTGAAGGATTCGGAAGCTCGATTTTGATAGCTGGCAAATGTGAAAAGTAATTTTTAAGTTTCCGACGTGCAAAGCAGCCCAAAATACAATTTAAGAGTTAGAGTTGACGGAAGCCAAAATTATAGTCTATTCAGCAGTTGTTCATTAATTATGGCGATTCTATATCTTAAGATAAATTCTTCCATTATCATTATGCAAATATAAGAACGATTGTTTCATCGATATCATAAAATCGAATTCCCTCTTTGCTATACAAATGTACTTAGATATAAATTTTAGAAATATGATAGGTAAAGTTAAAACCTCAAATAGCACGACCAAAACTACACATCAGATTGACAATACTGCTATCGTAAACACAACATATTATACAAAGGAAGGGTAAAATCGAGATATCATTGATACTACAATTTAGATAATTGAATACTAACGTCATATACGGTAATACTTTGCTTTGCCATAGACATGCAGCTCTTAAAATCTATTTCATTTCATCGTCCAATCGTTCGCTAATTTAAATGCCTATCTGCGAAGTATTCAGTTCGAAGGTCGGTTGGAGCCAAAAATTAATTATCAAGAGGTAGTAGAAGTTAATGAGGCTTAATAGGTAAGGTGAGGAGTGAGGTCATTTGCGCTTGCTTCCCTCACTGACTCAGAATGCTATAATGGACGTGGACAGAACATGTCCACGTTGAGTGAAGCACAATGACTCTACGAATAACTCTTTCTTAGCATTCCATATAGAAAAAAGGGAAAATTGTTTCCTCCACCACCGCTTGCACACTGAAGGGTTTATGACTTTTAAACTCCTTCACATTTCATGAGAAAGCGCATTAATTAGTGCCATTCTACAGCGTCCTCATTCCTCGGTACCTTACATGCCATCACAGCCATGAACATGACTGCCGAAAAGGTATAGTAGCTGGAACAATTCCTATTCGTAGCGTATATTTTTACTAAGTGTTCTAAATTACCTTCTCTAAACCGCAAATATGATCGAGGGTTCCCGGATAAGGACTATCTTTGCGATAAACTTCGACGTCATTTAATCAAAGTGATTTACTGCGAAGCTTTTAAAATCGAAAATTTGCGGATGTTCCCGTACGGTTTTATAGATATACCCAGAGTTGTGTAACTACCATGGATAAGGAAATAAAATTGTCGGAGGCCGCGCGTTTCCGGTAGTCGCCCATCGGAATGCTACCGAAACGGTCCATTAGCTTCGGGGAACGGTTGAGAGAGCGGTGTCCGAAGGAATACGTTACTCTCAATGAAACTTCCTGAGAGGTTACTTCGAGGAAATCGCTGCAGTGAGAATTAATTTGCTAGCACTGAGAAAATAGAACGAAATTCAATTTTCAAGCAACCTCGTAGCAAAGTATAATTTTATGTGTATTTCAACCTCTTAAAGTTTTCAAATTTCAATCATAGCTGGTTTATCCGTAACACAAGGGTATTTTCCTTCCTTATTTAGTGCTGTGCCTTTTACATGTGGATAAATGACACTCCTTAATAATAGAAATCCTTTTGTTTCAATCTTAATTTCACCTCTATTATTACTGTTAAGGCTATCCTTTATTTATTTCCAAAGCGAGAATTTTTGATATTCTACTTTTATTATCCGTGTGATGCCATAATGACAACTGATATATTTCTAATATTCTCATCTAAAAAAATAAGTCCGTGAGAAAGACAAGTAAAACCCGCCTCGTGGTATAAAAAGTGATAATTTATGAATATAGGTAGTTATTAAATATTACTACATAAGCATTACTAAATCTTTAGAAATTATTCCAATTTCAATTTAAGCAGCAATTCAGCATATATGCCGTATTATTTTCAAGATGGAAGAGAGAGATTAAAGAAGTTAAAATATGTAAATAACCTGAGGATAAAACTGAAAGTTTTGTTAAATCTCAGGAAGACTCAAATTGTCTCTAAGGTTTAACGAATACGTCCAGTTTATGAGATACAGGTGTTTGATAATGTGAGGTCGATATTTATCGAAAACCTGTTTATTTTATAGTTCACCATCAAATGCGTCCTACGTGCTCTGGAAAATGAGATAAATAAAGTGAACTCAACGAGAGTGATCAGGATATAAATCCTAGTGAACGAAGACGACCTTAACGATTAGAGACATTACGTGTCTTCCTAAGAAGGATTGCGGAAGACTAGTTCAATAACGCAATTCCTCTTTAGCTTGAAACCGCGATTCAAGGGAGACTTAAACGCCCTTAAACGCCCTCATTAACCTGTCGACGGATTATTTCTACCTTCCGCAGAGATTTCCTACTACTCCTCAATGAGCTCCTGGCCTTGACCCCTTGCAAGACTTCCGAATAATATATTTTACTGCGTGCGATGCGATTTGACTATTTCTAACGAACATCTAGAGACTCTTGATCTTCCGGTTAGGCTAGTTTGCCATGATCCATTTGTGCCCATGATCATCTGAATCTCGTCAATCAGAAGCTGTTAAATATAATTAAAGTTTTGCAGGTAGCTCAAGAGGTAGAAATGAAAATGTCTCCTCAGAGCGTCGTTAAATGTTATATCAGATCTCACTATATACTTGTCCCTTGTAACACATCACCGCGGCAAACATTCGATTTTTCTGGTGATAATCAAATGGTGTGGAAATTTTCGTGAAATCATGAATAATATAATTCCTAAAGGAAAGTTACCGTGAATTTTTCCTTAATTTCCTCGGTGACTCATTGCCATCGAGAAGCCAGGATAGATCTATGGAGCAATTGGGGAAGTTCTTCGAGACACTTGATACAGCTGAAAGTTACAGAGCCGGATGAAAAACTGCGCGGAAATGAACGGGCATCCCCGGATATGCTTTCCATTTTTTCTTATTCTAATGCAATTCGTCAGTACTATGACGTAATATTATTCCCTCCCATGTTTGAAATGTTGATAATTCCATTTAATTTCACCACCGTGCTGGAATCGATTCAAGAGACATCCTCCTTGGAGAGTAAAATTTCGTAAGATAATTGAGTTAATGAGTTCAACCTCTAATCATTCACGTATTATTAAATCTTCAATCGACCGAATAAACTATGTCGTGAAATAATGAAAGTTTCCAATTTGAACCGATTACCTTTATCCTTAGCCTTTTTATATTTCTTTGAAGAATTATTTGACCATTGTGGCAAGTTTATACCTCAGTTACGGAGGACAACTATGAGAACAGAGAATCGAAATGAAGTCTCTAATAATGAGATGGAATCTAATATTATCTACCAAAGAATGTGAAGTATTTATAAATGAAAGGATGGGTAAATTCCTTTCCTAATGACGAGAACGGATAATTATGCCGTAGGAAATACTTAGAAAAACCTAGAGTTTAACGAAGTTAGTGCAATTGTGAAGTTTCTAATATCGAAAAAACTTAACAAGAATTTAAAAACAGTTTTGCTCATTTTAACCCGAAATGATTTTTCCTCAGAATTCGACTAAAATTACACTTGCATAGCAATTATTAAATTACTGATATCCTTCTTTATTCTGTTATAGGAAAGCACTTGGAATTCCCAAAACTGCAGATGGCTCCTACGACTCATGCCTCATGTATGGAGTCAACTTCTCGGAGATCCTCAACAATTCCAGGGGCGGAATTCCCGAGGCTAACACAGAATGGCCTCTGGTTCGCTGTATGAACGGCTGGGAGTACGATCATTCCGAAATTCCATATCCAACTATCACTTCCGAGGTGAGTTGTTCAGTAGAAAATTCCAAAACCTCCAGTGCTTAAAATCACTCGGAATGCGAAAAAATATCAACAATGATATTTGACTGAGGAAATAATTTCAGTGATAAAGGTCAACTGGATTAACCTTTATCACTAGCATTTGTTTTGACTCGTTTAAAAAAATAAAAGCATTCTTTCCTTATGTTAGCTTAAAAATGTTAAATTCGGAGCTTAGTGAATATGAAATTTTGGATTGAACAGGCGACGCACGATAACTTGAATTATAAGTCTTAAAATGTATTATGTTGAAAATATTATATTCCAATAATGGTGTAAAATTCTCCTTCTAGAACCTATTTTTACTGTGTAATTTTTTTCTTATATTTTTCTGAAGTTAAAACAATCACTTTCATTTGTTCATAACAATTATATTGTCTTTAAATGCACTTTTGTTTTAACTTCTTCCAACGAAGTCTTACCATACAGAAATGGCTTTCCTAGTAGTTTGTCGAAACTTGTATCAATCGGAAATTATTTTGATAAAGATTCGAGAATGATCTATTTATAAATCAACCGCTACTAAAAATCATTTCCTCTAGAACGTTAGGGGAAATTCGATTATAAAATCTTAAGAATAAATTTCAACTCTCTTCTAATTTTCTGTAGAACTTCCACGAATACATATCTGGGGCGATTACCTCTATAAATAAGCGATCAGCATGATACGCACGATGAAAGTCATTGTTAACAGCATAAATGTAACTATCTGAAGAGAAATTAAAGGCTCGTTTTCATTAACCCGTAGATGAATTGGGTGTGTGACCAGTCAGCTCTACCATCCGTGGCACAATCTGCATACTTCATCGGAGCAATAGTAGGAGGCCTAGTCTTCGGATGGATGGCAGATCGGTACGGCCGAATCCCTGTACTGGTGATCACTAACTCTTTGGGTGCGGTTGCTGGTTTGGCGACGGCCTACCTCTCAACATCATTCTGGGCGTTCTGCACCCTCAGATTCTTGGTTGGACTTGCTTTCGACAACTGTTTCACGATGATGTACATCCTTGGTGAGTAGGATTTTTATTTCACCAACTGCTAGAAATAAGAATTTGCTTTGAAATTAAATACATAATAAACATATTTAAAGTTATAAATTTTACTCCGTGTAGGCATAAATAGGTTCAATTCTTTCTGTAAATACAAGGACCGCCTGTAGTCTTAGTTCTTACCCCTAATTTTTCGTAAAAGGATTTTTTTGTATTATTCGCGTAGATAAGATAATTTAACAGTGATTAGGATATTGATTTTAAGCCAAAATACTGAACTATAAGAGGAAATCTATTCGATGTCGAGATATATTTTTTTATACCGTCCTTTCGGATGTCAGAACAGAAATAAGGTCATTAAGCCTTGGATAAAGCACTTTTCTCTCACTTTAAAGTGGAAATTTATTTGCTCGAGGTTTTACGATAATTGAATTTTTATGTTGACTCCGAAACGGAGCGATAAGAAAAATGAAAAATCTTATTAGTCCGCTTCGAATGCGCGTAATTCATTAACCTATTGCGGGAGAGGTCTAGCGTTAGTTGGCCTTGGACCATTAACCACTATGCGCATCGACCATTTCCTGAGTCTACCACTACTCCTTTCACGGTCAATCTCCGCGCAATCAAAGCAAATACTTTCTCTCACGCAATGGAGCGGATAAAACGTTGGGTCAAGGAAGTCCAACTAAAATATGCTGCCTCCTGAAGAGGTATGATAATATATGACGTTCGATTTCTCAGAATGATTATGAGAAAATTTCAGAATCTTGCAGAAGAGCTATCATCATTATTAAAATAATAAAATTTCAATTTAATTTAAATCCTGACATCGAGAAAATGAAAATTTTCACAATACATTTTCTAGAATGATCCTATCATATATCCAATCAAGTAAAACATTTTAGTTGGAAATATTTTTGATACTTTAAAAAAAATAATTTGAGGATATATAGAGAGTAAGAGATGATAGTGTGATATAATCTCAAATAAAAATATTAACATACGCATATTAGTTAAGGTACTATATTCATAATGATTGTAAATGAAAAAATTGAATATCCTGGATATGCTTCAATAATCCTAATTCAAAAGCTTCATGGAATGAATAAATGAAATCATAATTAGAGAAAATATAGGGATAAAGCGGTAATATATTAAACTATGAATAGGTTCAAAAAGACATATAAAGAGTAAAATGACCAATCGCACAGATGTAATGTAAGTACCAAATATGAAAAATTGATTTAAATTGCACTCCTAAAGCTTACAAATTAAAATGGTCTTGAAAACTTAGAAAGTGTCATTGAAATTAAAACTTTTCCTAGAAGTAAATCCACAACCCATATAGCCATAGAGGAATTTCTGGATAATGAACTATTTTTCTATATAAAATTTTCATCAAATAATAAAAACAAATTAAATTTCCTCCAAAGTTTTTCTCTGGCTTGAATTTGAGTTTAAGCTTAATACAATTTTCAAAAATAGTATCATGAAGGTAATTCTCTTTTATAATCTTACTAGATAGATTTGATCTAATATTTTGCTTTCATTTTACAGTTTTAGAATACGTGGGACCAAGTTGGCGTACATTTGTTGCAAATATGTCTATAGCAATATATTTTACTCTTGGAACCATCTCCTTACCTTGGATGGCATATTTTATAAGTGACTGGAGACTCTTTGCAGTTGCATCCTCTGCTCCTTTACTTCTTGCTCTTTTAACTCCTTGGCTGGTTCCTGAAAGTGCCAGGTAAAAATAAATTCCAATTTTACTCGATTTTTTTTTTAATATTCCTTTGGATTTGAAATAGCAAAACCCAAATCACTTCTATATTAAAATATTTTACTAAATCAAATTCTTACATCCTTTAAATTCAGTTTAAACCATGTATTTTCTACATAACCTCAGATCAAAAAACAGGAAGGAACTCGATATGTTTCATCATCAGGCTAACCTCCAAAACAATGGTAGCACTTTGGTTTTCCTTGTTCTGAGGTTTATCAAATGTTATAATTACCTCATTCAATTAAGATGGAATTACAATATATCATCCATATAATGATCCTATGGCCTTTATAATGAAATTAATTCATTATATAAGTAATTTCATATTCTTATGGTGAATTTAATTAAAATGTTTCTTAAATCTCCCTAGTAAATGAAAGAGGCCATGCTAATAACATTCACCTCCTATTTGAAGAAGGGTAGAGGAGCTCTAATATCCATTAAAATTATGTAGTTAATCAATTTCACTATTTATCTTAATAATAATTTTTCTATTGCAGGTGGTTGGTATCTCAAGGAAAAGTTGACAAGGCCATAACAATAATGAAGAAATTTGAAAAAATAAATGGAAAACATGTAGACCCAAAAATTTATGAAGAATTCAGGGTAAGCAATGCTTTCCATTCAATGAAAAGAAGCAAATTCAACATAAAAAGTATTGATATCAGTAATTTTAATGGACTACACTGCTATGACTTAGAGAAAATTAGTAATTTTACAGTCCCTAAAATTTAATATAATAATAGCTTAATTAATAGTTATAGAAAATAGCTTTCTTTACATTTTTTAGCAATTATTGATAAAAATTACATTTCACTAACCACTAGAACTTAAAAGAGCAGAAATTTATCATACATAAATAATTAAAACAGGGAATTTAACCTGTGCAATGCATATGCCTTTACTTCATTTTTCAAATTTGCTCCAAATAGTTTATAATTTCTTCCCTTTAATATTAATAATAATTTTATTACATGGGATCAATCCCTTTTAAAATAAAAAATTTGAAAAGTACTAAGAAAATTAAAGTATGTATAAGCTAAAAAATGTTTTGAAAAATTTTGAAAAATTATTTCAAGATATAACTGCGAGGAATAACACCAAATATTCAAAAAGATTAAACATAGGTATAATAGAAGTTTAATCAATATATAGTATCAATGTAAGATACATTAATTTTTTAATCTAAATAAGTTTCAATGTGTTTACAAAATAGGAAACTGAAATAAAGAGGGAAAAATAACTTTAACGCCAGGAACTAATTTGCCTAATTGTGCCTCCATTGAATAGGTTAAGCAAATTAGAGAAGTAATATTACAGATATTGGTTGATTTTATAATAATGGAAGCCAAAAACATTTGCTGACCAAGGCAATGAAATAGCACAAGTGAAGTTACAAATATAATTTTAAGCTACAAGATAATTATTTTTAGTTCATTTAGCACAAAATTTATTCTTTATGTACTCCCATCTAAAAATATTGCAGTATCTTAAATTGGAGTCTTAAATTAAAATTAAATAATTGCTCTTAATATTGCACAGATGAAACTGCAATCTTGATTGCTAAAACTATATTAATCTCTGTAAAAAAGTTATCCTATTTCTATTATGGATTTCGTTTGAAATTATATGAGACCAAGAGAGTACACACATTGGTAATCATGGGCAAACACATATCAAGACCAATATTTTAAATCAAACATGTACTTGTACACATTTTAAAATAGTATATGTATTATCTAATTAAAATTTATGATTAAAATTGCAACTTTCTCTACAATTTAGGAGAGCTGCCAAAGAATTAAAAAAGAAGACGAAGAAGAAAAAACCTACTCCATACTCGATCTATTTAGAACACCAAGAATGCGAAGAATTACTATCCTCCTTGTTCTCATTTGGTAAGTATATTAAACTTTAAAGTTGACTATGTTATATTAATAATCATATAATCCCAGTTACTCATCGGCATACAAAAGTTATAGTTTTCAGCTTATACAAGTTTAAACTATTAAAATAATTCATTACCTATCATTGATTTCTACCTTAAAATATATCAATCGTTATTGATATTTCAATTTTAAAGCTACTTAAATATTTCTCATCATTCTAGGATGATCATCTCTCTTGGATATGATGGACATGTGAGAAGTGTTGGAAATCTTGGCTATGATGTGTTTGTAACATTTACTGTAGCCTGTGCAACAGAATTTCCAGCAGACACAACTTTAATATTGGTGTTAGATAAATGGGGAAGAAGATGGTTAGCTTGTGGAACACTTATTATGTCTGGATTGTTCAGTATTCTTTCAACAGCTGCACCAGCAGGTACGTCATGAATGAATTATCAGAAATACTATTCTAATCTATTAAAACTGTTAATTAAATGTTTTCAGTATATAAATTACAATTTATATGCTAGTTGATGTGCATGAGTTTCCTACCAATTAGAAGCTTTGGCTCAAAATTACTCGGTAGACTGTCCTACCATTGCCTTTACTTCCAGTTGATTACCAAATCCTTACTTTTATTCAGCTAATATTTCCTTTTGTTTTTATCTATGTCATTACACTCATCTATGTCTTACTCTTCAATTGATGAAAACCAAACTACTAGTTTATTTTCTTCCTTATTCATTTTTCAGCCATTATCCTTTCTACTAAGATTTCATTCTGTGCCTTTTAGCTTGAATTCGTCCATGGTTGAGAATGTTATATTATTAAATTAAGTATCCCAGTATTTTACCTTCTGTTTTTGTTTGATTGATAAGATCACTTCATCTGTATATTCTCTTATTTGGAGCGATAGATATTTATAATAATTAAAAGAATTATTCTTTTTCTTTAATAGACTCTGAAATGATTTTTCAGAAACTCTGGGTCACTTCCCGATTTTGTTTTTCCTGTGCATCATGTAAAATATTATGAAATTTGTTCCCCAAGATTTTTGAAAAACTAATAGAATACAGTGTAAACCTATTCTTTTACAACCTTACATGTCAAACAACACTCTGTCTACAATCTCGTATTATAAGCCTAATATAGCCCTAATATATTTTTCATTTTTTCAATATAGTTGAAGACATAATTTCTACCCCATATACTTCTTCTACATGTTCTATTGACCTTCCATTTACATTTGTATCAATCTTTCTGAGTTTGTTGATTTTATTCCCAATAAAACTCTTAACCTTTTTAAACAATAAAATATCCCCTTTTATCAGAACTTGTTTTTCATAATATGTTTGCTATTTGACTAAAACTGCTTAGCTCGTTTAACAATGACCAGTACTATCCTTCCTCATCTTTCTCTTTTCCATTCCACCCTCTTATTCATTTACTGATCACCTTCCTGTTATCTCTATGTCCTTCTTTTCATTTTTAGTGAACATTTAGATGACTTATTAAAAAATCTGAAGTGACACAGATCAAATACCTCCTACCTGTAATTTGCCAAATTTTGCTTCCATTGATCTTGTTTTCTTCCCTCAAAACCGTTTCTTTTTCATCTTTATGGTTTTTGAATCACCAACTTTGCTTATATTTTAGAGATTAAACAATCTTCTGAATGAAAGATTACTTTATTAATGTAAAATTAGCTCAGAATCAGCATCAGCTTACTTTGGAAGTTTTCTTCTTTCAGTATTTAATACAAATTGTAAAACTCTATGTAAACAAAGACTATTACTAAATATACAAATACACAAAACCATTAATTTACTGATCAATTTTAAATTTCTACTAAATCAAATTAAAATTGAAAATTCCACAATTTTCCATTGAGAACTTTCTGAAGAGGGATAGTCATAAACTTGATACCTCCGAGCATACATTGTCTTCCAAATGATGGATAGAAGTCTGATGTTATTGGGAATCAATCTTACAGGATCTTTGGTCAACAGTTTCTGTAAGTAAAGAGTAAAATCTGAGTTTGACTCCCAACTATATCCAACTCCTTCACTTTAGTTTCTCCTTTGGGTAATTCATTTTCACAATAGGATCTTACAGCTCATAAATTCACAATTAAACTAAGGTTAAGAATCAATCATCATTAGGGCACAGATTTTTTAAATGATTCTATTTTCCAGGTGGATTTGCAGCAACATTAGCAATCTTAGGTCGCTTCAGCATCAACATCTCATATAACATTGGATTACAATATGCAGCCGAAATTTTGCCCACAGTAGTGAGAGCACAAGGAGTTGCCTTTATTCACATAATGGGCTATGTTGCCAATCTCATCTCACCATTTGTAGTATATTTGGTAAGTAGAAATGAATTCATAAAAATATAGATTTTTATGATAACCCATAGCACCAGTTGTGATGATATGAAAGGTATGAAAAATGAAGATTCCTTGTCATGTATAAACCCTTTGGATCATCGTAAACTTCCACTAACCTTTACTCAAGTATCATTCATGAATTCCTATCACATTTAATCTTTAAAATAAAAAACCTTTTCCAAGGTTGTAATATTCCTTTTTTATTTTTAACAGGCAATAGTAAATCCTGTGCTACCATTATTGGTGTTAGGAATATTATCGTTTGTTGGAGGAGTGCTTGCCCTTTTCTTGCCTGAAACATTAGACAAAGAACTACCAACTACATTACAAGATGGAGAAGATTTTGGTAGAGACCAGAAGTTCTGGGATTTCCCATGCTGTGGAAACAAAAGGTATTTTATATTCTCAATTCATTTTGCTTAGCATTAACCATTTCACAAAGCTCTAAGTTATGTTTACTCTTAGTATACATGTTATGTAAAGGATGCTTGTAGGATGCTAGTAATTTGACAGAGTAAATAGAAAATTTTGAGGAATGCTTCTCAAAAATATTGAAACTTAAATTTTTTTATTTTAATAATTGTAGTCATTCTAATTTCATACCTAAATATCTCAGTTCACTCAATCATTCTCTATCATTTTCAATTTCTGAAATATTCCAAAATATTAATTTAACTTCAAATATTAATGAGTAGGAACCATTCTCTGAGTTCAGAAACTTTCCAAAATCTCGAAAGAGAGAGAGAGATCCTGTGAGACTCCCTCAAAAATATTTCTTTTGAATACCTTCACGTTAATAAACTTTTTTCTTTATTTTATATTGCTTACCTTTAAATATATTTTCGTTTTTGTATGATCAGATTTCTAGCTCACAGTGCCAATTTCTGTTCTATTTCAGATCTGTCTCAGAAGAAATGATCACAGTGTCTCATGTAGGCGAAAGTAATTTCTATAGATCCCATAATCATAGAGTATCTAATAGATCATCAATACGAGGTGAACTTTATCGTTCACGTCTACTCAGTCATGGCCAGCAGTCGATGAGGAAGAGAGCAAAAACAATTCCGTCAATTGAATTGGAGAGTCAGACAAAAGCACCAGGTGATATGAACCAAAGTGTTTAAGGGTTACCAAAAGAGAGAACTGCTTGAAATTTTCAGGCTCCTTCATCAATGAAATGGCAGTGATCACTAATTGACTCATCATTACAGCCTAAAATTGATTTGTCACTTGCCTTTCTTGAGACTGAAGGAAAACGACTTTATTGTAACCTTAACTCACTTGAATGTGGGAAAGGAACCAATACATACTGCCTTGAAGTATTATTTTCATTGAAAATGTGACAAATTTTATTTATTTTGTTTTGATGAAAGGATGTAAATTTTATGAGAGGACATTTTTGTGTACAGTGGTACATAAGCTGTGATTTCATGATAATCCTGAATTGGAATGTAAATAGTATCACGATGTGTGTTCAGATTCTGATGGTGTTTATCCTACTTTCCTAGTCAGTTGCATCCATCATATTTCCACATGTGGAAAGAAATGCAAAGCAAATCTGTTGTTTTGTATGATGGTAGTTCTTTTCGAGAAAAATGCACCAACGATGCTTTTGCATGCCATGTCTGAGTAATTTAAGGATTGTAATTTATTGTGTGTTATATGAGAAGATGATGATGAAATATTTGTATCAAGAAGGCATTATTTTTTAGCTGGAACATAAGGCTCCTTTACTGAGGAAGCTGATTGAAGTCTTTTAAAAGAATGATCATAGCCTTCAAAAGACCTACCAAATACATGATTTTTAAAAAAAGAAATAAATATTTTGATATGAAATGGACTTTTCTTTCTTAACAAAAAATGTACCAATTTTATTAATCTTTGAAGGACATTTCAAGGCTGAAATAAGACTGGAACATAGAAGCAATATTGATAAAATGTGAAAATTTCCCTATATTGGTCAATTGAAATTATAAATGAGTCAAAAATAGAATAGTATTATCAAGAAACAAAATGCAACTTCCAGAGGAAGTGCTGTTTCAGTTCTGATAATTCAGGCTGACTTGGGAATCTATAATTTTGCCAAACACTCTTGATATTCATTATTGATATTAAGTCTTTAAGATTAATAATGGAGGGTTCTAAAAATTTCAAGATCAAAAGGTTAAGAAGAAATAGATAGTAAAGTTAACAGTAAAAATTAAGCTTAAATCAAAGATAAAATAAAATGCCCGAAGAAAATTATTAACACCTCTAATAGAACATCATGGTTCTCCAAATGAATCTCCATCTTTCTGCAGTTTTGAAGACAAAACTATATTTACAGGCTTTTAAAGTGAACAGAATTATCGATGCTGAATATTTTCAGAAACATAGTGTTTATCATTTCGTATAACCAATGCTGCATTCCCAAGAATCTTTAGCATCGATTCTTTGTGCAGCAAAAGCCTTCATTGCAGAACAGAATTATTCTACATCAAAATGGTTTATCTAGTCTCTCAGATTAACTCAAATGAAGACAAACATTTCTCATACTCATAATATTACATGCTCACAATAGTATGCTGTATGGATGTAAGTATGCTAAGAAGCTATTCAGTAAAATAATCTATACAAATTTGGCATGACTTGCTAGAGAAGAAAACTTAACACTGTAAGCAAAATACACTCATAAAAATATCCCCATGACTTTATAAAAGCTTCCTTGGCATCTTCCATTTCTAGAAATAACACAACTCAGGTATGGGAATTGATCTGCCAATTTTAGTTTTTTTCACATCAACCTTTAAGGTAAAATTAGCCTTATTCTCTTAGCAAGCAACACTACTTTTACTAATGGTTTTCTAATGTTTATTTCCATCCCAAACTCTTTATCATTTAGCGCTTTTATTGTACCACATTAAATTTAATTAAGTAGATTAAAACTAATTCTCTTTGAACTCAGACACTCATTATCTCCTTAAAGTTCCATGAGTGATGGTATATTCACTTAAATATAGTGCTTGTAAACCCATTAAAGAATAAAATTCTATACTTTGGTTATTTTCATATTCATTAAATTCATTTCTTCTCCAGCAACTTCACATCTTTTATCTACTTCTTTTTAAGCTTCCCTGCAATTTCCACTTAGCATGTCTAGAAAAGGCTGGAGAAGGAGAGTCTTATTCCTCTTCCTAACATCACCCATACTTATTTTCCAAACTGCTATCATATGTTGAGTTATTTAAGTAAAAATTTTGCATCAGTTGACTATCCTTTTTTTCTAAAAGTGCCTTTTTCATCCCCATTGAATTTATTTTTGACTCTGAAAACTGATCTTCAGAATTGCCCTACTTAAAGTAAATAATTCCATTTAGAATCCTTGTAATAACTTCTGCTGTACTAGTCTATGCTGAATCTGAGATAATATAGACAATGTTCCATTTTTCTCATTCTTTGATGGAATCATATTGTTTTAATAGAATCCCTTGTCAACATCAAATCACAATAAATTTTCCTGCTAAGATCATTGAAATTTTAAATTCTCTGAAACACAAGATTTTTAAGAAACTCAATAAGGACATCATCAAAACCTCCGCTTTATTCACTTTCATCTCAGTACTCTTGCACTATTTGATATTTTAGTCCCAACATTTTCTTCAGTTTTTTTGCCAAATTTCTAATATTATGTTGGCACACTTGGCAAAATTGACACTTACCTCCTTTTTGCCATGGCTTGATCATTTCCTTTATCCAACTATCACCAGCACTCTTTACAATACTTATATAGACAAACGACAGAATTCCAATTTTCAAGCCGTTTAAAACCAACTCATTAACCTTAAAAACATACTAACTCATCATGGGCCTGTTAAGTAAAGCTACATAATTTCAAAATCTTTTTAGTTAACTGATAGAACCATTTGGAAACAATTAGATCTCAAATATTATTTCAATTGGAATTATTTTACTTAAGTAATTTCATATAAAACTTTATATCAGTTCTATTGTAATATTTCAGTAAAATAATATAGGTAATTATAATTAAATATATATCTTAAACCTATATTCTCACTTTAAACGCTCTTCAGTTTTGTTTCAGGATAATTAACATCCTGATTAAGATTTACCTTTTCAAATTCATAACTGTTTTGAATAATATGGGCAATTCTTCTGTTGTCAATCATTCCAGGATGGAGTCACATAATTGTTATTAGAATCAATCAACTTCTGAAATTCATATAATTATCTCAAATTAGTTTAGTCAAAATTTTTATCAAATTCAAGATCCAGAAGCATATACCGAAAACCTCACATACAACTCCGAGGGCTTCTTCCTAGTGTTAGTGTTCCTCTTCTCATAGTGGTTGTCTCCATTATCATATTCTTGGTTTTTCATCAAAAGTAATCGGCCATACATATATTCATTAGAATTATGATGCATAAATGAAAATTCCCTAAATATGATTTCTTCGAGAGTAAATGTATGATTACAAAATGAAATTCGAATACTCTCATAGTAATAGTTATGCTTCAAGTAAAATGGCGTCACCTAATTACCATGTTAGTTTGGAATACTAATCTTTGTCGAGAAAATATGAAACTTTTACCACCACAAAGAAGGTAATTACATAGAGAAGGCAAACTCCCGCAATATATTAATTATAAATATGAACTTCAATGAGTTTCATAGGCTTGATTGTTTCAGAAAGAACTTGATTATAAGGATTAAAAGAGAATGATAGCTGAGGCAGCTGTTACGGCGAAGTTTAAATTTGCCCGAAAAACTGAGCAACGAAATATATCAGCGCCGAAACATAAGCATGCTCTAATTGCAGGGTGAACACGAGGTCTTCGAGGTCCTGTCAGTGAATGCACGGGTTAATAGAACTTTAATTCAAACATTTTGATTGATAATGGCAAAAGGATTCGCAAGTATGTATTTAAATCATCATTGAACAAAGTTTTATTTGTAATGATGCTATTTATTATTTATCGCTAATGTTGTTTTATTTCAGAAAAACAAAGTAAGCGTATCCCTGCAAGGAAACGTTATAAAATAGAAAAGAGAGTTCGTGAGCACAATAAAAAATTGAAACGGGAAGCAAGAAAAAAACAAAATCAAAGTAAGTGAATTTGCCGAGATTAATCCTGCAAAGTTGATTTCAAACCATTGATTTAATAAATGGTATTTTAAATTTCCAGATAAGGCTCCAAAGCCGATAGAAATTCCGAATGTTTGTCCTTTTAAGGAACAAATTTTAGAAGATGCAGCAGCATATAAGCAGAAAATGGACGAGGAAAAGGAAAAGCGTCGACAACTATTAAAGGAAGAGAGGCAAAATAAGAGAGAAGCAGCAGTAAATCAATTGCGTGGTGGATTAGATGGTTTGGTTGCAAATGCAGAAGAAAGAGTTAAAGTTCACGAGGCTCTTGCGAAAAAAAGCAATGGCAATGTTGGAGAATCTGTTGCTCTTGTTAATAATTTAAGCGATGGGTCAGCCAGAGCATTTTGCAAGTATGTTCATATACTAGGTAGTTTATTAAAATTACCACCTATGGATAGAGTAAGTAAATTTTTCAATGATTTCTTTTAAACTAGGGAGTTTCACAAAGTCGTGGAAGCTGCTGATGTTATTCTTGAAGTTGTTGATGCAAGGGATCCTCTAGGAACTCGATGTCGACAAGTAGAAAACACAGTAATCCAGGCCAAGAAGAAGCTGGTTGTAGTATTGAACAAAGCAGGTAAGAATTTTCATTGCTTTTTACTGTGATTTTTAGTCTTGAATGTGACAATTAATGGTAGTTTTAATATAATTTTACAGATCTAGTACCTCCTGAAAATTTAGTGCAGTGGCTGAAATATATGAGACGTTCGTTTCCGACAGTGGCATTTAAAGCTAGTACTCAGCAGCAAGCGAATAGATTGGGTGAGAGACATATTAGGGGTAAGAGGAAGGGAAAAGGAAAGAAAGGGCACCTACCCGACCATGGAATTTCTTGGAAGAAAGCAGTGAAGGGTTCACCTTGTGTTGGTGCTGGCCCTTTATTCTCACTGTTGAGTGGTTATTGTAGTAGTGGTCCTGCTGGCTCTACGGTTCGAACATCCATTAGGGTGGGCGTTGTTGGTAAGTTTTTTGGTTGCTTGAGCGTTCTTTTAAAATTGTGATATTTCATTGTCTAGTAACATACTCAAAGTATTTATTTTTGCTGTTTAGGCTTACCCAATGTTGGTAAAAGTAGTATCATTAATAGTTTGAAAAGGAGCAAAGCTTGCCGGGTTGGAGCAACTCCTGGAGTAACCAAGTAAGTACCTTTTTTGTTGGTGTTTTGAAGCAACATTTCATTTTTTAATCGATTTTAACTATTATTTTAAAGACTTTTATTTGTTTAATAGAAATTAATTTAAATGTCTCATGTATGTGCTATTTTACTGTGTATAATCTGTTTTAAGTTTTTTTTTCATGTATATGCCCAATATTTATATTATATTAGCTTTAAATGCATTCAAAAACTGGTTTTATTCATTGTCTGTGATTTTACGATTTTTAGGACCTCTCAAGAAATCATTCTAGACTCCAAAATACGTTTATTAGATTGTCCTGGAATTGTTTTCGCTGCAGGAGATCGCACTGATGAATCTATTGTTTTGAAAAATGCTACTAGGGTTGATATTTTGGAAGACCCCTTTACTCCTGCTGCAGCAATCTTGAAGAGAACAAATAAGCAACAAGTAAGTGCTGTTAAATTTCAAGAGAATTTCATTCATTTTAATTGTGATGTACTTAAGTTAATTATAGTTCCTTCACTTTTCACTAAAGTGGAAAGTGAAGGAAACATTTCCTTTCAATATCCACCAGTAAAATTTCTCCAATATTTTGATTGTGATATTTTGTTACGTTCAGGATATGTTAAGTTAAATGAATGCAATTTCCCTTACGAAGTAAAATTTACATATAAAGCCTTTATTTTGTGGACTTACTTATTGGAGGAAATAAAATTCAGTACATGAAATTTCCACTTAAAATTCTTAAATATATGGATGGTTTTGAACTTGAATGTTCATCCTGTGGTTACCTGAAGATGAACATGTACGTCTAAAACGAGTCTTAAATTGAAGAATTTTAAGTGGAATTGTTACAATTTTATTTTCATCCATTACTTTCTGTACACAGTGAACTGGTTGATAATCCATGCATATAGGCAAACTTGATAAACTAATAGAAAAACTGGAAAACCACCCAAACAGACCAACCAAACTAAAAGTGATTTATCTAACAGGAGGAATGTAATATACTAGCTGATTATTTCAATCAAATGGATCTTGCAGCCTAAAAATAATTTTTATCCGTAGTTTTTGAACTCCCCTTGATTTATATAAATAAACTCAAACAACCTTTCTTTGCTGTAATTATGAAAGTGAACTGAAGTTGTTAGCAAGAGGACATGCTACCCAAGATAGAATTTTGGAAGATCAGGGTAGTTTTCAGACCTCTATTCAGCAAAATATTAGCTTCTACATATTTGAAGATCCTTGCAAATTGTAATTTTAGATAATTTAATTTTGTTTCATTACATATTACTTCAATCGATTATCTAATGTTTTTGTGGGCAATTTTGAAAGAACGATCTCAACTATTAGATATTGAGTGAAAAATGTTGTGAACCACCGTAGTAAATTTTGTTCTAAATTATCACTTATTCTCTGTTTTTGTTTGTTTCATCAGATGATGGAGCTTTATAATATTCCATCATATTCAACTCCTGAGGAATTTCTGTCTCTTCATGCTGCAAGAATGGGTCGACTTAAGAGAGGTGGAGTGCCAGATGTTAAATTAGCTGCACGGTGTTTAATCGATGACTGGAACCGGTGAGCTAAAATTTGTGTTATTTAAACCTCCTTGCTTACAGACCAAAACATATTATGATGATGAATGATAGGCTGATTACAAAGTAATAGAAAAATGATAAGACCATTTAATTTATTCTGCATGTTGTATTCATGCAACTTATCAGTATTATAGAACTAAAGTTCTGTTTTGTAATTTCCAGAAACAGTAGTATTTAGTTTGTAAGCAGTCTACCTCTCCAAGGACCTCTGTCAGAGGTGGGTGCTTCTTAGAAAAGCAACCTTGCACTTATCTTTTAAAGTTTTCTTGAAAAGCAATAGTGGGATACTTGGGTTTGAGCTAAGTCATACAGAAATTATAAAATCTATGGTTGAAGGTTATATAGAACTTTTCTTAATATTGCTCATCCTTGCAATTTAAGTTAGGTAACATTATTTGCATGTTTAAAGTTTTTGAAGTTGTTAATGAGGAAATCAAATTCTTATTCTCCAAATGAGAAGTTAGTCTTATTACTTTTCAATTTTGATCTGTGCTTTCAGGGGCCGCATAAAGTACTACACTCTGCCACCTGAATTAGACGAAAGCAGTAGTCATGTTAGTGCCACGATTGTTGATTCTATTGGCGAAGATTTTGATCCATCAAAATTCGAAGCTATGGAAACAGAAGAACTCGCAAAATTGAGTTCTAATTCAAAAGATGTAACCATGCTTCTTAAATCAGATGGCATGATAGAATCTGCTAGAAACGAAGATGATGACATGGTTGTTGAGGGTACTTCTGCTGCTGAACAAGGAGATAACTCAGAATTGGTAAGGAAATGAAATTTTTGGTCTAGTTTAGTAAGTAATGAATACATTATAATATATTCTCATTGAATCCGTTTCATTTAATTACCCAGAATAAATTGTGCTAGTTTTAAGATGGCAAAATGTTTTCATCTGAGCTTTGGAGATTTACAATTTTCACTACCATAATTTTTCATTTTACTTTGGATAATTTGATTGAAGGAATTTCTATTACAGTACTTCCTTTTGATTCTTATGTTCTAATTATGAAATTCAAAGAAATGAATTTGTTTTTATTATAAAATATGGTTGGCAATATTCAATGGTTCATGGCAATGTTTTCATTAATTCATCATTGTCTTCAAGCTTAATTGTAAAAGTTTTTTTTCTTTTATTAGATTTCAGATAATGTGTCTGTTCAAGTAGGAAAAAAATCAGGAAAAGGCAACTCTAAGGAATCCTTAAAAGACAACAAGAAAAAGCCCAAAAACCCTATGATGTTACTCGAAGGAAATCAAAAATTAAACAAATTAAAGAAACTGGAGGCTAAAAAGATGAAAAAAGCAAAGGCAAGACAAGGTAAGTTTTCAACAAAATAAAACAATTGTGCTCTGTGCTATGGATTTGAAAATCAAATTTATTTTTCTTAAATTTTCAAGATTTAATACCTGATTCATATCAGTTTTTAAATTAAATCTGAGTCTGAGTATTTTCTTGGGTTTTTTCTTCAAAGTAATTATATTTTATAATTAAATAATTGGGATCCATTCATTAATCTGTCAGTTAACTTTCAGAAGTAAACTTCAGTGTTTTAACCTGTAATAAACAGTTATGTTAATAAAGTGGCCTCTATTTCTCAAGAGATTGGGATGGCTATGATACTAATGCATTCATTTTTGTATTCTTGTATGGGAAATAACATCCTGTAAATCAGTTTTTCCGCAATGGATAAGTGTTAAACTGCAAAAATCACTAATCTTGTGATTAATTATCGTTGCCTTTTATTTTCAGATAAACAAGCAAATATTCTGGCTGGTGGTTTGGAAGAAATTTCCATAAATGCAGCTGATGATGATGATTATGATTTCAACACAGATTTTAAGAAGGTTGACAGTAATTAAGGATTTATTATAATTTGTTAATAAATTGTTTGCTTACAACTGGCTTCTTATTCATTAATTATGAAAAGATACTCCATATTATCTTGTTAATTATCAATTCCTGATTTGTTAATGTTAATTGTTTTTAAGAACTGTGCAATTACTCAAAAAATAGTTATTTTTTCAAGAACTTATGTCATTCTAAAAATAATGCGATACTCTATATACTCTATACTCCTGGGAAAGTATGATAAGTGACAATAAGATTATCAATGACATCAATAGTGTATCAATTAACAGGAGATGTTTCCAGCAACAATTTACACTCACATCATAACGATACCTTTATTTCCTCTTCAAAGTGATATTTGGAATGGATGTATAAAGAATCAATCACTAACTTAGGTTTATATATACAAATAAATCATTTAATTACAAACTTTAAGTTTTACCCAACAGTGATTACATGGAATTTGAAAAGAATGCATATCTTCAAACGAAGTCCTTCAACTGAACATCAGCACTGCTCTGCACAAGGCTTATCCTCGAAAGCAATGATCTTCATGAAGAGATAAAAAATTTTATGAAATAATTCAACCAACTGTTAATGCGATAAGTTCTGCTACTTCATGACTGGTTGATCTAACTGTGAGTTGCATGGTAACTCCATCTCCTATGAGAGCCAATTTGGCTCTTACTAATACATCAAATCCACCTCTGAAAATTCCTGAAAAGTGAAGTAAAAATGGATGAGAATTAATCTTTGAATATTTATATGCTAAATTAGAACCAGACAATGAATACTCCATAAGATCTAACTGCTTAGCTTACGCACATTGCTTGCTGATTAGGATTTGAAAAGTAATTTTGCCTAATAGCTGTGATATACCACATTCTACTACAAAGAATATATATGTAGCTATATTAATGATGAAATACCTTAACCAAAAGCTGATATTTCAGTGAAGAAGGAACTACATTCAGTAAATGAAAGTTGAAAACTATAAGTACCAATGTTCCATGTAAATTAACCTAATTAGATCTGCGGCAATAACTTCCTGATTATGAGGCATGCAAAATTCCAAAATAGTTTAAAGAAATCAACTCCAGTGTTATTTGGTGGAACTTCATTTTAAACTTACAGAAGTAAAAAACACACACACACTTGTACGAATTCCACATTTTTTAAATAAAGCTGTTGACCGTTTTCAGTGTTAAAGCACCATCCTCAGAACAGCTGGGATGGTGCTTTAACACCGAAACTGGTCAACAGCTTTATTAAAATTTGTGGAATTTGTACAAGTGAGTGTGTTTTTTACTTTTGTAAGTCCAAAATAGTTGTTTAAACCATGTAAATAGAAAGTTAATATTTTTATTGCATATTAAAGACCCAAATAGAGACAACTTGAATTAGTAGGAGGAATACAAGTCTTCCGTTATAATCCTTGAAAGAAAGTAATTGCACCAGAATTTTCAGAATAAAATTTATGAAATAAAGAAAATTGAATAATAAAGTTAAATAACTTTGGCTCATGTGTGATAATATACAGGAACATGCAGATGCAAAATATCTGAGATAAAGGAATACAAAATAGAGGATGTTTTGTTGGTATGATGAAACATAAGAAGAGGGTTACTAGTTCGTCTTGGGCAGGCCTGTCCTATGTTATACAATGGATCGGATACTTAGCATTAAACCTGTTACCATTAACTCAAGAAGGAGCTGGACATGGAATTGAGTGTTGTTAATAACAAGAAAAAACTTCAAGTTCTTCAAAAATTATCTCAATCACAAATTATAAACTATTTTGAGAAAGTCTATTAGAAGCTAAGTTATGACTACTAAATGCATTTTGATAGTCCATTTACAGATGACTAATTATCATGAGAATTGTAAGACACTCTCCTACTACTTCATACAATCCAACCAATGAAAGCAAAATGAGATTAGAAGTAATACAGAAAAGCAATTGTTTAACACTCATTCTATCCATCCACAAAAGTAATACAGAAAATAGGAATCAATCTCTTGGGGTCACACCCCTTGCCAAATGCTGGTACATACGTGGCTTCTTTGGTAACATGTCTGACAGTTATTCACGACGGAGCTATAAGAATTAATCATCGACTTCAAACAGAAAAATATTTTTGAGCGGGTGATTCATTACATGCAGTTCCATTATAAATAGTAAAATATGAATATATATCTACTTTTTTTAAACATATCAATACATAAGGTTATCCATTCTGAAGTGGTGGATATTTGTTTATTGTTATGCTGCAAGTTGGTCTTTTTGGCCAGGTAGCAACGTTGAGAAGTTTTTTTTATTTTAGGGCCATTTATAATACCTCAATCTAGAATTGTATGAAGCAAGAAAGATAGTATAAACTCAATTTAACAGAAAACCTAAAAATTGTGTTTGCATTCTCCGATCACCAGCAATTTACTAGAAGCATTTTACTGAGATATTTAAAATTACGTTAAGAAGCAACTGGTTGAATAACGTTTTGTTTTGACGATCTTGACATTATCTGCTGGCCCAAAGTTTTTCAGCATAGTATTCATTGTACTTGCTCCACAAACAAGAGGATATTGTTTTAGCAGAATAGTTGAAATACGTATACTATCTAGTAGACTAACTATCAATTCCTTACAACAATTCACCATCTGAACATTTGAGAATCTTAGTTTGTGAGGGATAATTGTATTAATAAAGCTTACCAGATAAAAGCAATGTATGTGCACTACGTCCCTCAGACACCCTATCGCTCCTTTCACAAGGAGCCATTCCCATGAAACGTATAATGTTCTTGACAGCCTCTTCCAAGTTTCCACTGAGGGAGTATGTATCTTCTATCTCAAACTGAGTTGGAGGATCCGCAGACAATCCAGCTCCAGTCTCCTCCCAAGCAGATGCAAAGTTACCTTTGGTAACCTTTCTCATGTGATCAGCAAGGGAGACTTCAATATCTTCCAGCTATAAATAATAAGGAATGATACGAAATTAAATCTAAGTTCTTTGGCCTTACTTCGTGGAATGACATTAGAAATGATAAACACATATTAAGAAATATATATATATATATATTAAACAGGTGAAAGAAGAAAGATTTAAGTTGGTGAAATAACCTTCATATGATGATAATAATGTGGTTAGCTAAATAGGATGGACTGCTTTTACTGTACAATTGACATACATGAATGATCACTAAGATATTGACTTTAAACAATCATTTATGGGCATTAAAAATCACATTAAATACCACAGAAAAAATAAAATACATTAAAATTAACAGTCTCAGGCAACGTCTTGTGCAAATACGTCATGATGAAAAATAACAAATTTGTACTTTTTCCACAGTATTTATTAGAAACAATAAATGGAAACGAAACACGACTACATAGTTTCAGAGATTGATCTCCATCATCAAGTGACCAAGCAATTATGCTTTACGTTTTTTAATTATTGCTTATAGATTACAATTAAGTAAAATGGACAGAGCACCTAAAACATGATACAATTTTACTACCTTCAAATTTATGAGTATTTTCTAAAATATATGTAAAGCTATCCTGAGCCTGACTTCAGTCCAAAGAAAATTTTAATTAACATATAATTGACTTCACTGAAGTAAGAAATACACAGCATATTGATCATGAAACATATCTGAAAAACGCTAATACTCATTCTGAAAACACTAAGCAAGCTAATTCAAAACTCTGCCAATTACAAAAATTAAAAGGAAGCAAAGAGTTTGCGCTACTAATGAGAATGTTTATAAGAATTAGCTTTTTATCTCCTGTTTGAGGCAAACTAACAGTGAACTTATTACTCAATTATCCAAAGTACTTTACTTAATTTACCACCTGAAACTCACAATATATTCATCATCATAGCCTTCTTCTGAATCAGGCAGGCCGGTGGCTGGGTCACAGTCCTTCACAAGGAATTTCAATGTGGCACCAAAAGTTCCTATAGAGGAAAAATAAGTTAAGTTTGATTGGCAACCTATTGCAGTAAATCCTGTCAAAGGCAGAAACCTGAGTGACCAAGTAAATTTTCCGGCTTAGGTAGGTTAACACAAAGTATATTTATTTATTAAGAATTTCTGTTGCAAGAAATTGATAACACAAATAAACAAAGAAAATGTAATAAATATAGTAAATTTATTGGAGTGCAATCAAATTTCTTTTTAGAAGGAAAGGATTAAAATACCTTTGCACACAAGGATGTGCACCCAGGAAAAATCTCAAGGAAAACAAAAAAAGTCTGATGGTTCCAGAAATCGAACCTGGCTTGGAAATTGTCAGACTTTTTCCAAGTCCGTTTATCCTTGGGAAATTTCTTTTTATAATCAAGTAGCTCACAAGCAGAATAAATTAAAGCAAGAATGCTTAGCTAGAGGAGTGAGGGAACATGTGAGGTGAGCTAAGCTCAAATGGAGACCTCAAGTGTAAACTATCGAAATAAAATCTTCCATATAGAGTGTATTTCTTCTAAGTATTCTTTATATTTGGGATTGTTTGCTCATTCCTTGGTATATACTGTTGAAAGCAAGAAGATTTTGTTCTGCCTTTCATAGGTTCAAATAGTTGTTCATAAGGGAGGATAAAGGAATATAGATTTGTGTCCGCTTAATTTAATTAATTGCTTGGAGAGAAACACTAAATTGCTTGCAGTCAAATCAACAGCTAGAACAAACATAAGGATTATTCTGAAATCAGCAGAAAAATGTGAAATATTCAATCTCTTTCAATGCCTACAGGCTTATCTTTTGACAAAATATTATTCGAGCATCCGGAACATTAGGATTTACTTCTCTTTAATAATACCGCTAAATGTTATGAGGTAATCTCCTCACTAATTGAGGAGAGAACCTTTTACAAAATATTCCATAAGATTGTTCCAACTTTATACAAAAATACAACAAATACTCTAAATAAGAAAATATATTAAAATAATTTTAAATCAAAGATAAGAGTGATTTTATTGGATAATTATTTATGATTTATTTTTGTCGTAAAAATAAACTTTATGGAAAATTGAAATTACTTTTACATGTATCTTATAAAAAATTCCAAATACCTGAAGTCAAACTTGGGATAAAATGAAAGAGTAGTTTATCATATGAAGGATAACAAATGATTACAGGAAACAGCTTTAGCAATATTTTTAATGGAGCCTTAGTCCAAGTACCTCCCCAGAGCCCCAAGCTTTTGGACATTGCATGGCATGATGCAGATAATAGAGGTCAGATATCTAAGTAATGATTTCAACTTTTCAAAATGAATTCAATTAACACGTTGAACGCTGAGCGACGACGATCGTCGTCCACTGGGCGCTACCCGGTGGCAGCTGACGACAATCGTCGCCAAAATTCGCTTTGCTTTTCGAAAGCTGTTTTAGAGCAGCGCCACCCCGTAGCGCTTCTGTTATCCTTTTCAGCCATTGGCAAGGTTCCTTTGCATATATATCTTTGGTAGTTTCGCTGTGCGACCAATGTATATTTTTTTGTTGAATTGTTTTCTAGTGGTAATTAAGCACGTTTTTTTAATGTTCCTTAGATTCTTTTGAAGAACCTAATCATTTTATTTCATGCTGATGTTTATTATTTTGAGTTACTTGACAAAAAAAATACATGTATGTTCAACTTTTTTTCGTTTTATAATATTACCATGCGAATTCGCCCCCCCCCCTCTCGCTGATTGTCGCAATTAGATCTTTTTACTTTAACGTTTTATTTTATTGCTGTTCTATGTGCATTTTCTCTCTAATGTCTATCATTTTAAGTAACTTGATAAATACAAACATGTATTGTAGATTTACTTTCGTTTAGTAATATTACCATGAGAATCTGCCCCCCTCCCTGATTGTCGCAATTATATCTTTTTACTATAACGTTTTATTTTATCGCTGTTCTATGTGCGTTTTCTCTCTAATGTCTATCATTTTAAGTAACTTGATAAATACAAACATGTATTGTAGATTTACTTTCGTTTAGTATTATTACTACGGGAATTTTTTACGAGTCTTACTTTTTCGTTTATCACTGATTGACGTGCTTCTTTTTGAAAGTTTTGAAGCAGAAGAGGAAAGAAAGAAGCTATATTCATAGGAAGAGGAATTCCGTCTGCTTTGAGAGTAAGGTAATTATAATATTTATATTTCATTTTCAATTTAGTGTCTCATACCACTGAGCCTTGTTTACAACCACAATGCTATATCTGAGAGAATTTTCCGTTTCCTAATTAATTTTTTATTTATGTAGGACGGAGTGAAAGGTTCTACGCTCAGAAATATTTGGCAATTGGGGGAGTTTTGCAAATCCTGATTCTTCAGGGTTTGTATTTTGAAAAATATCCAAACCCTGGAGAACCTTCCGGATTGTATTTAAGATTTCTCGTGTGTACTGGATCTTCTGATTCTGATGTAGGTGGGTTGGGCCATGTCAGCAATGTTGTATGGAAGTTGATGGAAGGAATATTGGACAGTGGTAGGTCTCTTTTCATGGACAACTATTACTTGTTAACGATTTGTCTCACCATTTACTAGAGCGAAGGACTCATTGTACCAGAATTCTAAGAGGTAATCGGAAGGGGAACTCTCCTGCGGTGATAACTAGAAAACTAAAGCGGGGTGTGGTTGTGGATATTTTCAGCACTGAAGGAGTCTCCGTTATGAAGTGGAAAGATAAAAGGGACGTTCTGATGATCTGCTCCGAATTTGGAAGCAATATGGTCGATGTTCGCCGCCGGAGGGGGGTTGGTATCACCTTAATACCAGAAGCCATTACTAGATACAATGAGTCAATGAGTGGCATCGATCATTTCGATCAGATGATGGCAAATTAGCCCATTGAACGCAAGACTCTAAAGTGGAATAAGAAACTGGGTATCCACATCTTTCACCTCCTTTTAGTCAATAGTTATTTCCTCTACCGACAAACCTATCCCAACATTCCTCTGTACAAATTCCGCCCTTCTGTAATTAAATCCCTCCTTCTTCCATCCTATTCTGAACGCATACCCCAGTACCTCCATAGTATGTACAGTAGAAGTCCGTTATAACGAGTACGGCATATAACGAGAGTTGCGTTATAGCGAGTGATTCATTGGACGTTGTCCGTCTCACAGCAAAAAGGATAGGGAGTTACCTCCATTATAACGAGTGATCGAAATCTGAGGTATCGTTATAACGAGTGTCACGGTCCTATATTCGCCTTGCAGGTAGCTTATCTCATAATCGAAGACGTTTCACGAGTTTCACTATCTCCTTTGTCCCTCACGTCTCCTATATCTTATTCCCTTGAATCTTGTTTCTTCTCGGCGATGATCCCTCTAGTCAGCAGTTTGAATCGAGTTACCAATTTATTGGAATCCACATGTGAGATTTGTTTTCATTCGAAACTTGGCACCAAATCGTCTAATTGGAGGGAGTATAAGAGATATAAGCAGCGCTGTTGCGGATTTACAGGGTAATCTCTCCCTCGCGTCACTGTCATTAGTTATGAAGCGTGTGAATGAAAAATATCTTGAGAAAGAAATTTGATATGAATTAGGGGTGCCTTTCCACATGATGGTCGTCGCTCTTCCATCAGTTGATCATTAGACGTGAGTCCGTTCAGAGCTTTCCAATAACTGAGTTTCTAGTGTGACTGTTCTGTGATGGAGAGTAAAAGAAAGGCTTTAGATTTAGCAAAGAAATTTTAAATTGTGCGAAAGAGAAACCACGAGTAAATCCGAAATCGGCAGACGGTATTGCCTGTCATCGTCGACTCTATTTTTCCGATTTTGAAGAACAAAGAAAAAATAGAGTCTGCATTCATGATGCAAAACACTCCAGGAGGGTGTAAAAAACTACGATTAGCGGATAATACGGAGTTGGAGTCCATTCTATTTGAATGGTTCACCCAGCAGCGATCTCTAGGAATTCCAATCAGCGGAACAATGATAAAAGAGAAAACTGAAGAGCTTGCCCTTCGCTTAAAACCAGACAATTTCCGTTGCACAGATGGTTGGCTGAACCGATTTAAAGGAAGAAGAGGAATATCACTCCACATAATTAGCGGTGAATCCAGTAAAGTATATGAGCAAGCGGTATATGATTGGCTTCCAATTCTCAAGTCGATCCTCGAAAGATACGAAGAAAAGGTAAGTGATCCAAAAAGCAAATTATCGTTTAAATACTATAAATTGTAAGATAGGCCTTGTATTTAGTGTGAAAAACAGTTTTTTATCTCGAGATAATTAGGACATATACATTACGGATGAGACAGCACTGTTTTACAATTTACTGCCGGAAAAAACTGGCTGTTAAGGGCGACCGCTGCAAAGGTGGAAAAAGGAGTAAGAAGAGGCTTACAGTTATCCTCTGCACAAACATGACTGGATTTGATAATTTAAAACCATTAATTATTGGAAAATCCATGCGTCTCCGAGCCTTTTGTGGCCAGCGAAATATTCCCTGTACTTACGAGTCCAACGCCAAAGCATGGATGACAGAAAAAATTTTAACGCAAGGGCTTAAGTCATTCGATGCCAAAGTTAGAGGGAGAAATAGAAAAATTGCGCTATTCGTGGATCGCTGTCCGGCCCACCCCGTCATTAAATTGACTAACATAGAGCTTGTGTTCTTTCCCCCTAACTGCACAAGTGTGTTGCAGCCATTAGATCAGGGCATTATTCGAGCTATAAGGCACCAATTGTCCTGGAGGCAATCCATGGGTTTGCACTGGCCTGGGAGACAATAAATTTTAATTTAAAACATACAGAAAATGATTCTGTGGATGGATCTGCTGAGCTGAATTCGGAGTTAGTGCCCCAAAGCTGGAGAACTGTGTCCAGCTTATTGGACATAAACTGCTCCTTTGATGATTTCGGTGCGGTAGACGCGAAAACTCCTGTTTGTGGTTTGCTGAAAGACGATCAACTAGTAGAGCAGCAAAAGAATGACAGCAGCGAATCGTCGGATATCGAGAGTATGGAAGAAGATTCGTTTAACCCTCATAAGGATTCTCTGCGTCTTTGCGGCGCTCGTGGTTTTTAAAATCCTTAGTAGCGAGTCCCTCTCGCAAGCATTAGGGGTTCTTAAATCTTTGTGTTTAGCTAAAAACGTAGCCTCGGTGGACGATTTAATGAATTTAAAGCGTGTAGAAGATTTCGTCACCAAACACTGTATGAATAACTTTAAACAGATAAGAATAGATTCATCTTTTAAGTAAATGCTTTTTTACGTAGAGTGAGACCGAGAAATCAAGTTTTTACACCAATATATGTTTCTTAATTATTGTAAAGTTCTTCTAACTTCTGTTTAGGTTAATTTATTCTTACTTTCAATGTTTCTGAAAAAGTGAATTTAGCGTTAAGTACAGCATTTCGGGAAACAATTAATGCGAATTGACTGGAACGACGATATCTTTGGACTAAAAATAAACTAAAGGATGCAAATACGTACCTGCAAGTGGCCATCAATTTTGCTATTGCTTTGTTACAATGTTTCAAATAAAATTCTTTTCGTTCTTACATAGTTTATCCGATTATTTTTCCCTAAAAATTAGCACCATTAAAAGAAGAACATTTGTTCTTGGTTCCCTCGATTAACCTTCATCCGGGCGCGTGGACGGTAGTTTACTGTCACATTCATAAAAGCGCGTGCAATTTTTGCCAGGAGATGTGCGGCGCGCCTGGATGAGGGTTAAAATATCGGAAGTGAACGGTGGGAGTTGAACAGTGAGATTTCTGTTTGTGCCTGGAGGACAAGAGAGGAAAGATGGGAGCTGGGGGAAGACGATATATGAGAGTAGAGGAAAGGAATTCTGCTCTCACCAGCTGCGTTGAAGAATTGCCGGCACCGGAGAAAAACTCGTGTCTAACGAGCATGACTCTCGTAACTACTTACACTACTGAGAAGCCATGTTTAATTATTAAGCTAAATCACCAAATCCTAGCTAATACGATTATCTTATGATATAGTATTACTTTCGACGATTATTTAGCGATAATGATCCATATTTTATGTTAGAGGATATAATAATATTTTTGACGCGAACGTACTCTTTTACGCATTCTGAAGCATTTGCGTAGGAATTAAAAACCCTACAGTTCCATTCGGACACATTCGCTGCCCTTGGATTCAAGAAGATGGGCTTAGTTAGACTTACTGTTAGAAATCGGCTATAACGAGTATCGCGTTATAACGAGTACTTTTCCGATTTTTGTCAGCTCTCGTTATAACGGACTTCTACTGTACTCCAGGTCTCTTGGATTATCGAGGCATTTTCAGCAGAAGTATGACTCCAAAGAAAAACAAAAATGTGTGCCCCAAAAACAATGTATACATAAGTAGGGGGTTCAGGAAAGATACTATGTTTTATACAACGATGTATACATAACTAGGGGGTTCAGGAAAGATACTATGTTTTTTTGCCCCACCTGCGACGGATTGCCCCACTCTCCTTATTCCCATGTTTTGTGGAGTTTCATTGTAATATAACATTTTAATTTAGTGTAATTATTTAGTTATTGTTTAGTTTGGATCTTTTGTTGTAAATACTTAAATTTTATTCTGATTTGTATGTATTGTGTATAATAAATTATGCTATGTGGAAAAGCAGCCGCCTGTTATCATTTCAAACATTCCTAATTGAATGAAATAATGGATACAAAACGGCTTCATGATAAAATACTTTTACTACAAAATAATGGATCATGTACTATAGATAATAGCTAATGATTGCCTAATATTCTGTAGCTTATGAATGTATTTGCAGCTTTAAGTTTTCGTAAATACATTTTATGATTCCAGCGTTGTGGTATAAATGTGTAAAACGATTCGCAGCTAAGGGGGATAAAGAGATCTAATACAGGTGACAACACGAATATGATCAATTTAGTGCCGATAAATTACCAATAACTGTGCGTTTTTAACTATACTTTAGGCAAATATACTTAAGGAAGGGATCGACTTTAAATATTATGAACAATTCTTCTGCGTGAAATATAGAATTTCAAAAAATTACGTTTTTCAATCTAGGTTGGAGAAAAAATTCAAAAAGCGCAGAGCCATTTCAACTAATAAGTAAATTCATATAGTATGAAGGTAAATTATACTAAAATTTTAATTTTGCGGAAGAATTTGCATTGAAAAACGTAAGGAAACATTCAGGCATATTTTAAGAGATATAGTGGGAGGTTATGCAACCATGCATTGCAGCAAAAAAAAAAAAGGTGCTATCCGGTGGCGGCTGACGACGATCATCGCCAAATTATAAATTTAGAAAATCGAACCAAAAAAAATTTATTGAAATTTTTTCTTTGTCAATTCATGATCCTACATATAAATAAAAACTTTAACTAGAAAAAAAAATGTTCAGTCACCAGCAAAAATTCAAAATTTTACCATAGCGTTCAAAGTGTTAATGTCAATATGTCAATGGTTCAATTCAATTTCAACATTTTCAAATATATTTAAATTTAAATCAATCATAGGTAAATAAATTAATGTTCGGTGATAGACCCACTAAGGCCTAACTTCACCTGATCAATTTTTAAGTAATAATTTATATTGGGAATAATTTTTCAACTCCTTTTCTAACTACAACTAAGTTTTACCTGTGGTAGAAGCTAGTGCTTCAGGAAGCCTCAATAAGACATAAGAGGAATGACTTTCAGAATATGGCAAGCGACGAATTCGTATTTCTGTCAATATTTCAAATTCATCTGGACATTCCAGCTGGACTCTTACATTCTCCAATAACTGGTCATTCAAAGTATTGGTGCAATCAAACTGAAAAAGTTAAGGTTAATTATTTACTGAATGAAAAATAGAAAGCTATAAGTAAAATTAATAGTATAAGAGAGTGATCAGTCTCAATCTCACATATTAAGATAATATCGTAGAAGAACAACATAATAACACATAATAAGAGTAAGACATCAACCAACCATTCAAATGTTCTTTTGTATCTTTTAGACTCATTTATAACTAAAAATATCAATTAAAAGATGAAGAAATTATTTCACAAAGAAAATTTTACCTGCAACAGCAGAAGATCTTTATACATGTGCTTGATGCAACGGACAACATACTCAGTCTCTGATTCCGTTAGTTCAACTGGTTCTGATGTACGGAAAGGAGACTGAGTGGATAATACTTCCAATCCCTGGATTGATTTGAGTTTTTCTGCAAGCCTTGTGGGCTCGTCCGAAGCTACATTGCGTGGTTGGGCACCTGGAACTGCTCCTGGAGTAACACCTTGATTTACTCCATCTATTAATCCCTCCACAGCACCAACCCCCCTCTGTTCCTCAGCACCAGCAGCTGGTGCTCTTGGTGCAGCAGGCACAGTTGTTATGTCAAATGGTTCATCCGTTGGGTTCATTGAGTACTGATGTAAGGCACGCTCAAGGCTTGGTATAGACACCTGAAAAGTAATCATTGAAATTCTCTTTTAACACTCTGAGTACTGACCTCACTGGCTTCACCCCGCCTGGACCTAGGTCCTGGAAGGCCTAGACTTTTGAAATCAAACTCTAATGACAATAGTTACTTCCCAAGAAATAAATGAATGAATATTGAATAAGGATAGTAATTTAAACAAAAATAGTGTCTTGCATTTCAGAATAATTAGGGCCACAATCTGGCAAAAATTATTTACAAACAAGATTCATGAGGAAAACAACAATGTGAACAGAGATGCAACAAGAAAACTGCAAATTGAGGTAGACAGACTTAGAGAACAGCTTCAGTGTATTACAGCAGCATAATGAACAAGCAGACATTGTCTGGGATCAGACCTGCTACATCATAAGTGATAAAAGTTGAACGATTTACAGTACCAATCCCCAAAAACCCTCAGTTCTATACATTCTATAGGTGATTCCTATAATTCGAAATTTAGGTATACTTTTATAGTCAATTCTTAATTCTAAATATGATTCTCGTATGAATACCTGAAGTTTAAATTACAGCAAAAAAATTGAAAGAATTATTTCGAAAATGTATTTCTCGTTTCTCTAGAGATCCATGGTCTGTACCCCGAGTGTTAGGACAGAACATATTAAATTGGTAATTATACACATATAAGTACACATACATTATATAATTATTTTCTGTTTTCATAGGCTAAACAATTACATACTTTCCTTTAACTTGTTTTTGCTCCACTAGTGAGGTAATTTGATGATGAGGGAGATCATAATGAGCAAAAATAATGATTTGTAATTTCGGAACATATTTTTTATGGATGTAGCCCATCCAACCACTAACCAATTTCAGGAAAATTGAGCTCAAAGAGAGAAAACAAATTAAGAGAGCCCTAAGTATTTATTACTAAACTTCCAAAATAATAATAAATTTCTTTAATTTTAAAGGTTAATATTTACCTCTAGGCTATCCAAAATATAGCGATTGCTGATTGCACGATCATTGAAGGACAAAATATTATGGTAATAAGTAGCTCTGTCTCTAACTTCATCATCAGTGTCCATTAAACATCTAGCAAGCAAAACCTGAAATCAAAAGTCATTTCATGTCATTATATCTCAACATTATCACTAAAACTAAATGAGCTCCTTCATTATGATTGTGTTTAAAATTCACATTGCAATCTGAATGTATTCATATTATAAGAATAAAAATCATTATACAAACCAGAACATTAGGTAAAAGATCAGGACAAGTTGCTCCAAACTGTGCCATTGCCGCTACAGCAGCTGCACGGACTGCAGAATTTTCTAAAATCATGCGATTATAAACATACCTAATGTACCTGTAAAATTGACATGAATTACAATTATGAAATGCTTATGAAAAATCTTTTCTTTGATAACTAAAAACTTTTTTAAATATAAATGTTATTATAAATATGTTAGAGTGACTACATAATTACCATATGCTAATATGCATACTTGATTAAATATCATTAATATAAAAACCAATACTAGAAAATACTGCCTCGTAAGAGTGATTGTTACAAAAAAAATAAAACTATAAATTTTAAGAGAAAAATTTAAGAGTAAATCGTACTGCAAATCAACAGTTTAAAAAAATATATGTTTCACTAATTTACTACGTCAAATTTCTCTACCAAAGGGATAGATCATACACACACGTGTATTTCTTATACAACAAGCCAAGAATTTTTGATATTAATGAGTAGCAACATATATAAATAAAAATATAAAAAAGTATAAATTATGATTGAAAGGAGATAAATTTTCCATGATTGGGATAAAGTGAAGATAAAGTACATCTTGTTAATAATGGAAATATTGTAACAAGAGAAGTGAAAGGGATATAAAAGATTCACAATTAAATTTATTCTAAAATTGGAATGTTTTCATTAAAATTAATAACTATTTGTATGCTCAACTAGTATTGCTTAATTTTACAATCAAATTTGACTTTCATTACCTGCTTACACTAATAATACATTGATACAATAGTAAATTAAATTTACCTTGATGGATGCTTAGTTCTGGGACCCTCCTTTCCAAGTAGGTGTAAAATTCTAACAGCCAGGCTTGTATGCTCACAATCCTCGATGAATTCGCAAAGATGCGCCAAACCTAAAAATCATAATTATAAGTATTTTTTCAAAAATGTAACAGAGATACAATTTTTTAAAACTGAACAAAGTAAAACAGACCTTTCCAAAGAAGATAAAAGAGAGGATAAAACATATTTAAATTCCCAAACTTGAAACTGAGAAAGAATTATACAGAGCTATAACCTTCTAGATACAGCCTTCTACAGAGAATATACAGCCATACTACATTCGAAATCATAAATAACAGTAGATATACTTGCTACGATAAAACAGCGAGTGTCACTCAGATTTTACAGGAAGCGGGATGGGAATCATTAGAGGATAGAAGAAAAATTCAAAGGATAAATTTATTAAATAAGTTCAGAGAAATTACGTTTTCAGATGATGTAACCGATATAATGCGACCCCCCTGCTTTATGGGCCGTTAAAATACTGCCAGAAAGATTAGGGAAATAGATGCTAGAACTAATCGTTTCAAAAATTCATTTTTTCCGCGAAGTATACGCGAAAGCAACCGTTTAGGAAAATAGTCAAGGTGCTTGACTCTATTATGCACCCCCTGCCACACGCCGAAAGGCGGCTTGCAGGGTTCTTACATAGACATAGACATTGTAGAAAGCAATAACAATTGTGTATTTTACAAGGAGCTGCAATATTTTTCTCCCAGAAAGTTAGCTTCTTTCTTCTGAACAAATTTCAGGAGAGTACTTAAGAAGAAAAGTACTATATGAAAAGTAAACACAATATATGAGGGTTTAAACAAGTCATAAATTTAAAGCTTAATTTTAGCTCTTAAGTACAGGAAATACTAACAGCTAGGTCAATTATGTGAACGAGTACCAACATATGAGTAAAGACAAAAACTTATTATTTTTATTCAAACGATAACAGAGGCTAAAAAAATCATTTCAAGCTAGACAGGAACTAAACTCATAAATTTTATAAGATATGTTTTATTTAGGACCTACCAGTTATACTGTTTTTATAGTGACTAAAACATAACATGACTGTACAAAAAAGTTTTTTCTAGGCTGTATAAATTCTGTATAAATTCATAATATTAATACTCTGAGGCTAAATAAAACATGGGAGGTAGTATTATTAAACCTCATACATACCTGTTTCCTTGGCATCAGGATTATCCTCTATTACAGTAATTATAGTATCGGCTATGGATGCCTTGTAATCTAGACCACCTTCATCTCTCAACATCCCTGACAAGAAGTTCATCAGCACAAGGTGTTTTCGAGGAAATTTGAGGCATAGAGCTCTTATTGCCTGAAAATAAAATTACCTTTAGAATCAAAGTTTTTGAATGTATCAATTTAAATCATTCAATCTACTTGATTACTACTATAAACTACTGTTAATATCAAGAATTTGCTCTGAACAATCAGGTTATAAATTCACATATCCTTGAGAATAT
This sequence comes from Sympetrum striolatum, assembly GCA_947579665.1. NCBI lineage: Eukaryota > Metazoa > Arthropoda > Insecta > Odonata > Libellulidae > Sympetrum > Sympetrum striolatum. Next base: position 39,780,571 of record OX388346.1, read on the forward strand.
TTGATTTTCTCAGATTAAAGTTTCACGAAAAAATATTAAACATCAATATCATATGGATAAAGTACAAAGTATAAATTTCATACTTGTTTCCTTACACAAAAATTATTACATAAGTTGCAAGATGCCAACAGAATGTGGCAATGATTACATACCTGCACCACAACAATCTTGAATTCATCACTGATTTCACTGACAAAGCTTGAAATTTGTTTCATCAATCGATCCACTGATGACTCAGCACCAGTTTTAAGGAGCGTTGTAATGGCCAGAGTAGCAATAGATCTATTAGAATCAGTAATTAGGTTTTCAAGATCTAAATTGCATGCAGTTACTGCAGCAGGATGTGTCATGGCCACCTAAAATATAGAACAAACCATTAAGTGTGAAAGAGCAAAAAAAGAATGAATTGAGAAAACAATAACTAAGTATGAATGAATTCAGACTACCATGCAATATCATTTTTACAAAATTGAACAAATTGTCTTAGTTTGAGCTTTCTTTAATCCCTCAAGGTTGGTAAGTTGCAAAGACCAAGAATGACCTTCTGAGCAGCTGGATTTGGTCCCCAGTGATTTGTTACTCTACTAAATTTGTGCTCTTGCACTTATTCGCAAGAAATATTTTCAAATTATGGTACTATGTTAACACAAGGTTTGAAGTACACTATTATCTGCTAAGTAATGTAATTTTAAACAGAATAGTTTGAAACTTGGCTATTTTCATCAAGTTACATACAGCAACTTAAATTTTAAAATGTGAACCTATGCGTTCTTCAGTAAACAGATTTAGCAGATGTATCAAATTATACTGACAAGCTGTGGATTGGAAAAATAATAAATACTGCAACAAGGATATCGAAGATAAGTAAGTAATTCATAAGCCATGTTTCTCTTAGAATTAGAAATAATATATTTTTTCCTGGAAAAGCAATCGACCTAGAATTATCTGATCATCATTTAATCTTACATGAATTTTTAAAAAAAATTACAAATTATGGTAAAAATAAGGACATGGAAATAAAACCTCCATTTATTTTCCTTTATTAAATTAATAATTACAATGGAATGAGGTATATAAGAAAAATTCAACTAAAGCCGATAAAATATTAAAACAAATGAATTCTTACAGCATCAGTCCTGCAAGATTGAAAAGGGAAAGCGACTATCATGCAGAGGTCTTCAGCCTTTCATCCCTCAACCCCCCAAGCCACTTTTGTCCTAACCTCGAGTCTTCCCCATCCCTTCCCTCAAGTCACAGAGAAGTTTGATCAAGGCATTCAACATGCTACAATGGTTGTTATTCAGCAGATTGAAGGCAATATAAAAAGATCAAACCTTGGACCACAAATATCTTATGCAAGAGATTTCAAATAGACTTTAATAATGTAAAACACCAAGTCAGTCCTACAATAAAACCCTTTATTATAAATCTTATAGTTTGACTTGTATATGATATACTAAATGAAAAAAAAAACTGTACCACTTTAACACTTTTGCCAATATTAAATATGATATAGAGAAATTAAGGATAATACTAGATGGTACTTTTAGTAAGAATCTTTCTAAAATAATAAATAATACTTTGAACTAAGGGTCTTAAAGAGATGAGTGCTTTCACAAATCTTTCATAAAACTTGATAAAATGATCATTGAATAGAAAATATTTTAAAATGATGAATTTTAGGATAATACATACAAATAATAAAGATTGGCAATAATAAACTGGTCATACAACCAGTAGTTTTTATTTAAATTTAAAATAATTCATTATTCAGAATTAAAGAAAAAAGTTTAAGATGTACCTTGTTAAGTGTCCTCACAGCTGCAAATCTGATAGTTGCTTTAGGACTGCTACAATACAGCTGCAAAATACTAATGGCAGATGCCAATTCTCTGCTGGCAGCATTTGAGGTGGAAGTTCCACTTTTTCCAGAACTAGATTTCTTTCCACTGCCTCCTCGTTTGCCACGCCGTCTGACATTCACAATCGCATGGGCAGCTTCATAGACAACCATTTCAGACTTGTGTCTGAGGCAGGCTTCCAGAAAATCAAAGAGAGGAGAAGATGGCGCTGGCTCATCACCACCATCATCATCATCTCCATCGTCTCCAGCAGAGCTTCCGCTTTCCTCCTCTATCAATTTACAAATTATACGAATCTGAAAAATTGGCAAGATGAAAAGGATATGGAATTAGTACAAAAGAAATCCCATATAAAACAGAAAACAAACCAAAAAGTCACGAAGAGAAAATAATCTAAGGTAGCCAGGACTAGATTTAAACAACTTTCCCGATGAACTTGGACAACACTTTGAGCACATTTTTATATTATTATGAAGATGAACAGTGATTAACAAAAGCAAAAATAGTTACAAGTACCCCAAGATAAGAAAAAAGACAGCAAAACCCTCAGACAAAATGAAAAGAATGACAACCAAGTATTCTTCATTAGTTTTTTGTTAAGACTTATTCTATAACTCATATGAATCCAAGAGGATAGGCTTGACGAGGTTATACTTGGCTTAGATATTTGCTTCAAAGGAGATGCTAGTGAAAAATACATTTCTGGATTTTAACTGAAAGGGAAAAATCCAAGCAATCATGGATGTGACAATTATGAATGTATGAAAATGTACTCACCAGCATGCAAACAGCATATGGGGATTTGAGTAGCATCCTCGTAAGCCTTGCTACTAATTTGGTGACAGCCAATCTATCAGTCTTCCTGATGTGGTATAACACTCCTAATGCATGATACTGAACCATCACACTGAAACGAGATGTGAAAATAAAATAAAACAAAATATTAGTTATTATTAGCTAGAAATATAATAAATAATTATTTGGTAAAAATATGAGGTGATGACTAAATTAATCATTGAATTCTTAAACAATAATTTATGTTTTTGACAAGTGTAGTAACTATATACCCTAATGAAAAGCCTACAGTATCATAGAATTGTTACCACAAAGCACATGAGGCTGCCATACAAAATTCCTTGAAAATCCTAAACAAGAATAAATGTCCAAAACCCTGTGAATTCTTCATAATATATATTACAAAGTAGCTACAGAAATCTTATAGAACAATGTGAGTTAAGACATTAGCATGACAGGATGCAATAAAAATAGGTATCAAAAAGAAAGTTTAATTTGACACCAAAATATTAGTAGTCATTGTACTAGTCTAAGTTATACAAAAGTAAAGCGGGAGTAAAACGAAGAAGAAGATATTTCACTACAAGTAAGAGATCTAAAATTAAGACAATCTCACCTGTCAGAGTTGACTGCTTCCTGTGCCTCATTGACCCAACGCTTAACAACGTCTCCAGCTATTTTCGTGAGGTGAAGGCTGCTGACCAAGGCTGCACTACTCACCCCTGGATTGCGATCCACAATAGCCTGCTTCATATATCTTTCAATGGCTTGGAGCATCGTTGCCTTGCAAGAGAGAGCAAAACAAAACATTGTAGTGAATTGGTGGTATTAGCTTCTGTTTGAAGCTAATACGATAAACTCAGGTTGGAATAAATTCAAGAGAAAAAATCTTGAACCGCTAGTTACTTACATCAGTGATACTACACAGCGCCCTTATAGCAGCAGCTCTATAAAGATCCTCCTTGCCGGTCATATCACGGGTGAGGCTAGATGTCACGATTATAACATCATCAGCGATGGGTGATAATTCTTTGATACCCAGATACACCATTCGGCGCAAAATCACATCTTTTGACTGAAATAGCTTTGTCACAGCGAAAAATGCTTCTGTAGCTTCCGTGGAGCCAAGTTGTTCTCCCTTAAATATTTAAACCAGAAATTAATAACAATTTAATAAAACCGCACTCAAAACATAGCACAATAACTTCAATAATACAAGCATGGATCTTCATAATGTAAGATTATAGGCAACATAAATTACCTGATTGAGTAAATATAAGATCTTTGTTAAAATATGAGTACATTTCCGAGGATTTACTGGGGTTTCATTAAATGTACGAGCTTCTTGTAAAACAGTAGTTTTTTCAAGATTCTGGAATGGGTTGCAACTCCCTGAAAGATGACGTAAGACAAACATTATAAGAATACCGTAACTAAGTAATAACATGAATATGATAGTTATTAGATATTTTATTAGCAACTAACTACAATTAGTTCCAATAGACTGACTGCGTCAGGACAGGATAATCTATATAAGGGAGTAATTAAACCGGCTCATACGTATGATGTTTACGTACCTTCTTCCTCTTCTTTTTTGTCCCGTTTAAATGAAATCATGTTGAAACTTCCTTGTGATATTTAAATTTGAATGCAAAACATTAATTTCGAAATTACAAATAGCTGTTTCCGCAAGAAAAATATTTGCACCGACTGTCAGCTTATGAACCCGATTACACGTCCACAGCATCGGATATCGTAACTCATATAACAAAAGACTTATGAAAAAGGAGGGCCAGGGGGGGGAGGGTGTTTTAACCGTGTTACACGTATTCCACAAATAGCGAAACTTGCGAGATACCATGGCATATTCTACGAGATGTTTTTAATCGAATATTGTCATTATGGACAAGAATCGTGAAATGTAAAAAATTTATTGTTCATGTTTGGTGATGAATTTAGTACAAAACTGCACTGAAATCGGCTGCATTTCAATGAGTTTATTCATCGCTTTACAACTCGAGTGTCGTTACAAATGATGAAAGTGCCAACATTTTTATCAGAGAATAAATGTCACATTACAACTGGTGACACGTGAGCTCTAACACAAGTGCATTTTTTCAATGAAACTTAACAGGTTTTCATAAACCAATAAATTAAGAAGCATTAAGTCATTGGCGTAGCCCTACGAATTTACTGTTAATATTTTCTTGTCGATCTGATTCATTAACATTTAATACGAAGCAATGAAATAACAATTATGGTAATTTGATATTTTATTCCACCCGAACATAAATTCTTCATAATTTCTTGACTAAATAAATCAACCACTTGTCAATAAATAAACCATTTCAACCAATTTTTTTAACAAATCATTCAGAACAATTCAACCGTTTTCCCCAACGGCATTTAGCGAATTCTGCATGGAATTGTCACCATCCATTGAAATATCTTCGTTTTCTTTGAACATGTCAGGACTTCTGTCAGCTACTTCCGATTTTTCTGAGTCATTTTCAATATTTGATTCTCCTGTACTTTTTACAGCACTGGATTCAGTTTCCTTTACATCATCATTAATTTTCTCACCAACTCCTGTTGATGTTTCCATTTCATTTTCTGCAGTAAGGAATTTGAGTGATTAATACATCGTCAAGCTTATTTTGATATGATATTAAAAAAAAGAATTTTCAATTTAACCATGAAAAATGACTACACCGATAATAAAAACAGTGTTTTTAAGTAACAGTATTAATAAGGACAGTGTTTTTATTGATAAAACAGTCAAGTTTGATCTTTTACGCAATAAGAAGTAAAATTCCCATATAAGAGACTAGTCTACCAGGAGTGATTTCCAAGAATATGGCTTGCTTTTGACCCAACCCAAACAATGAAATATCATTATGCTAATCAAAGTTTTGTATGAGCCATTTCCTCTTGATATATCACATACTATAAATCTATAGGACCAAAAAGATTCAGAACCCACAAGACCTGTCAATCATTGAACTTATTGGTAAAATGAGAAAACCATACACCAATCATTGCATGTATAGTACATATGTATTGATGTCCTTCAAAGATAGTGGAATTCTTATGTCCATATTATAAAAAGCAAGAAATAAACATGGAAAATTAATTTTCTGTACACATTTTTCATTAAACTTTTATGCACTGATATCAACTTTAAATTAAGAAAAAAAAGCAATAAGCATTGAAAACTAAAGAAGATATTTATGCATTATTATCATTTGTGGTGTGTCATGATGATATTTATACGAGGTAGTTTTTGTAGAATCGTCTAAACTTATTTGTGAAATGATGACCCATTTGAATTAAGGTCCATAAATTCCTTTATCCTAGTTAAAGAAATTTAGACAAATCACTATTAATAATATATTTGATACTAATTAAACTGAGCAATTTGAAAATATTTTCATAACTTAATAAATAACAATTCTCAAAGAGTTATTAACAAAATGATGTTGAAAAGAACACTGACTATATGGAAATGAATGAAAATTTGATTTTGTGGAAATTGTCAACATTTTATAAAGCTCTCCAAAAGAAAACAATCTTTTGGAAACTCAAGATTTGCACTTAACTACAAATGCTGCATTATTATAATATTGTTCCTATTTCAAACATCTGCCTAGAATAAAAAGTTTAATAGCTCTCCTAATTTATAAAATTGATAATCCTAGAAGTGCATTTTGAAGGGTATTTCCAAACAGAAGTGAGCTAATACAAACTCTAGCTATCACAGGCATGGGCTTCTCTTGCATGCCAGCTTTGTTTCCTCTATTCATAGTTCATGCATGACTAAGCTAACTTTCAAAATAGTTAAAACTTAATATTCTCGACAGATTGTAGCTATAATATATCATTGATGGAAAGAGTGCAATCAAAATTTCCTATAAAAAAATAATTTCAGGCATAACTAATAATACGAATACTTCACTATATTTAATTGATTAATTAAACTTAACATAAATTATTCTAAATGTTTGAACAAAATAATATATAAACTTCCATAACATGACTAGCGTGCTATTCTTGCATCAACTTACAATTTGATGTCACTCTTGAGAAGTTAACCTGTTCAACAAAATTTTATTTTGGCCCTCTGAATTTTGCTACAAAGGCAATTAACTGTAACATTAATTAACAAAATTATTTCCAAGGATGTATCATAGAAAAATTAGCCTACAACATTTGGCTAAATATTATTACATTGATAAAACCAGTTTTTCCAAGGACAAGAGAAAATGATTGAAGAAAATAGGAAAGAGAATCTGGCAAGAGGAAAGTTTCTGAATCGAACCATTTCCAAATCTTGAGCAAAACAAGGTTTCATGTACAAAGTGTTCATTTTGATTTGGATGTCTGAAATGGCTTCCATTGGTAATACACGTTATGTTAATTTCATCTCTTTCAGTCTTTGTTCCTTTTACAAAATTAATTTAGAAATAATGGTCTGTCAACATTGTTAAGGCATCAAGAGAAGAGATTTGGAATAAAGAATTTTAGATTGATCATGGAATGCAGTCCGTGATTTGAAATTCTGAGAATTTAAGTAAGTAGATGAAACTTTTTCTATTATAAACAACCATTCACCAAGAAATCAAGATGATTGTTGAAGCCAAGCATATGCATTCGCCCATAAGAACATGTAAAATTTGGAAATCATTACATGGTAGAGATATTTATAAAAAAAGTTAATTGATATTCCACCATGCTTGATGTGGAAATTGACACAATTGACAATTTAACATTAAGCAAAAAATATTGAATAAAATTCATACATCAGTCATATGCAAGTCAGCTTCAGAGTATTCTCTAATATCCTGACTTTTAAACAAACATAACCATTGTATTTTTTTATACATGTACACATTGGAATTTCTTAATTACAAGTACACACTGAAATTTTCTTATTTAAAAAGCTTATATTTACCATTTGCATTGGCACCTGAGTTCTGGTGTTTGCTATTTTTTTGCGTATTTGGGTCCTCAATAACTGAATAAAGATAATCGTAGAGATTGGTGGTGAAAGTTCCGTTCTGATAGCAATGTTCATAATATTGGCATAGATGCTGCCACAACTCACCTATAGGGAAAAAAAAAAAAACAAAATGACTTTGTGGAATGGGTAGGAGAGTCTAGTAGTTACCCAACTAATCTGTGCTATGCTATAGATACAATAGTTATGTAGTAACTCCCAGACATAATTAGTCAAAAGTTTTTAAAAAATACCGTATTTACTCTAACATTATGCACCATCGAATGCAATGCACACCCCAAATTTCCAGTGTCAGAAACTGAAAAATCATTTGTCTGCAAACGTAATGCACACCTTAATATATGTGGTCATACCATTCACAGCATCATATACATTTGTACTATACATGTATATGCTGATATATAATTATATTTAAACTCATATACACTGTATAGAAAATGCCAGTAGTAGTCTACCCCAATAGTCGTTAACATGTGCAAGTTCATTTCCGCAAGTGCGCACATTAACCAATTCAAAATTGGTCATTAAAATTGGTTGGTGCTTGATGAGATAACCAATTCCCTTTCAATTAAAAACTATCAGAATACACCTTAGTATATAGTGCCTCTTACAGTCAAAACATCAATAGCACATTGGAGGGAAATTTGACGAGTTATATGGAACCAGAGTGAGCTGGGTGAGAAGCTGCCAATCCTCCGCTATGGAAAATGTGAACAAGTAGTATGCCCAAATATAGTGTGCGATCGATTCTTATGCACCCTGTGATTTTTCAGTGAATAAAAAAGACTCATAAGAGTGCACGTTATTTTCCAGTAAATATGGTATATTCTTGAAGTTGATGACTTTTATTCCCAGAATACATACTTTGAATAGAGAACAATTGTAGGAAGTATTCCAGCTTTAAAAAGAAATTCATTATTTTGTTTACTGCCCTCACTATGTTAAGACAGTGAATAATAGTTTATCAATTTATGAAACTTTAAGAAAAAAATCTTACTTTGACAAACATAATTACCAATCAAACAGAAATATAAGGAGGCCATTTCAATTAATAAAAGATACCATGACAGATTTCATTTTTATATGAAAAGGAGGTTAATTACTTACCAATGGGAACTTTATTTGTATACAAAAAATTGTGCATTTCATAAAGTTCTTCCTTCAGTTTATCATTTCCAAAAGTGAAATACATGAGATTTCGCTTAGATTTGGCAGATGCCATAAGCTGCAGAAGGGCTTTGAGACGTGCATCTCCTTTAAAAACACCACAACCCCAGTTACCAGTAGCCACAGCAGGCAGATCTGAAATCTGCTCTGGACTGTGAAATCCTACATATGCCTGAAAGAAAAATATTCTTCACTTACTAAATAGTGAAGTGACCACTATTATAGCAAATACAATGCATGAAGTATAAGGTAAGACATGTTATTATTCTATAATTCTGTTAGTACATACATACGTACTACCTTAAAAATGGAGCCAACAATGAATAAACCAAGAGACTTTCAACGTATTCAACTTGAGATGGATCCCAATTAAACAGATGAGAAGACTCAAAAAGGTGAATATTTTTTTAAAGAATACCTCATTACATATATAATAAACTATAATTCAGTTCTCAAATATTATAATTAGTTCAACTAATTCTTGAAATGTAAATTGAAAGGTACATTTTCATCTATCCAGTACCAAATGACAAATGAAAAATAATCCATTCATTAGAATACAATAGCAGGTACCTTTAAATATTTACCATAAGTAAAATACCTACCTTGTTTAATTCCCTGAGAAGAGCTCCCTGAGAGTACTGATAGTTGGGTGAGGAAAAATTTAATGCATCAATAGCCACAATTGAAGTTAAGCGGCGACCATATTTATCCCTTGCCAATTGAGATCCATTATGAGATGATTTGGAGCTTGAAAAGTCTCCAGCCCATTCAAAATTCTCACTATACCCTTTATATACACTGAAGCGCTCACAGCCTAAAAGAAAATAACAAACCCTAATATTAGTTCTTAGAATGTAAGCTATCATTCTCTTATACTTTCACTAGCAACAGTAATCAATATTGTGTTTTCCCAATGAGAGTTTTTAAGAACAAACTCCAGACTAATAATGTACAAATTATTACAATTCAAAAAATACCTCAATAAGTTCCAAATGCCAAATTATTTTCCATAAATCGGATAAGATAGAGTAGATCTTACAGTTTACATCTGTAAATTTGGGAAAGCTTTATCAAAGCATAGCTTATAGAATATTTAGTAATTCACTGGGGAGATTTTATCAACGATAAAACTATATATTAAAGTACAGGGAAGTTTTTGTACTGATAGATAATTCAAAGTAACATATACAAGCGGTCCCCAAACTAAGAATGCCTCAATGTTTTAATGTTTAAAATAATAAAAGGCCACTGATGGTTGAAAAAAAGATTTTTTAAAATTATCAAAAACCATCAAAGAATGTAAATGCTATGGCGATGTGCATATTTCGTTTCCAATGAAAGCATGTTCAAAGCCCGAAGGTCGGCAAGGAACTGCCAGATGCATAATAATATAATATAATAATAGATATAAGAATAATTTGGCAGTTGCCGAACTCTGAGCTTTGAAGATGCTTCCAATGAAAGCGAAATATGCATATCACCATAGCATTTACCTTCGTTGATGGTTTTTGGAGCTTCTTATAGTCTAAATTTAAAGTTTGCTTGAAAAATATATCTACACCTGATCCTCATGGCATGAAGTGATGCAATAACTTTTCCAAGCTCAGAAAAAATGAGTCACTTAACTGTTTAATTTTATTAGCAGTTTAATTTTTCATGTAAAAATAAAAGTAAAATTTTGGTTTAAGTTGTATACTCTTCTATTACATAAAATCTAACAAATAATGAAAATAAAGAGCGCTTAAGAAAATTCAATTAATTAAATACACTAAGTTAATTCTCTGTTATGGGAGTTGACTGAAATGGAATTTTCCACTAGACCAAGAGTTCTTGAAAAAAGAAGTTTTACAGAATATATAACAGATAAGGGGTCTTACACAAATTATGTAAAACTAAATTCTCCAATTTTCGACCCCCCTCCAACCACGTAACACCTGGCCGGACCCCCCCTCTCCCCAAATTGCATTACGTAATTTGCATAAGGCCCATAATGGAATATTAAAATTAGTTTAAACTATACATAAAAACAAAATAATTTACGCTAGATTGACCATACCCAAATGCTTCACATCCTACATCTTTTTTCATGCAAATATCCAAAATAAAAGCTACCAATCATGTTCTAATTTTTACCATGCCTCGACTTTAAATTTATAGATGCATGATTTTATTGATAATGGGTGATTTACTTTTGTATGAATATTTTCCAAACAATTGTGAGTTAAATGTCACATACCAAACACTAACAGAGCTTCTGTTTTGTCCAAAACTTCAGTGAAAAGTCTTGAAACTATCAGCTCTGGGAAGATCAAAAACTGTATTTCTTCTTGGACACATCCAGAGCCTAAAACGCCTCCTCCGACAAATCTGAAAATTTCACATGCTGACTGTATTTTAAAATAATTAACATTTCTTTGATGTAAACTATTTTAAATTTATCAACTATAAAGACTTTAATTTAAATAATTAAAGTGCCCTCTACTAAGTTTTCTATCAATGATATATAGTCAAAAGTTGATAATAGAGAACCATAATTTATTCCTTTTTTGCATGTCAGTATGATGCACATGAATATAATTGATTCCACCTTAAACTTATAGATACTTGATCATGGTCAAAAGAGTAACAAAGAAGAAAATACATATTCGCTACTACATACTTTTTAAAAATTCATGCAACACCTACTGACATTTAGGAATAAATAACTGGAAACAAAAGTACTCAGGATAACACTGATGGCATTAGCAAGCAGAGAAAGGGATATGCACCCTTAAGAGGGCTAAAGTTGATGTTAAGGGACAGCGGAAAGGAATCAAGAGAACTATAAAAAGAGAGTTTGGGAAGGAGGATAAAGAGATCAGCAATCACAGTAATCTTATATCGACATGCTTATACTTAATTTTTTTATATACCATTAACATTTTATGAATATACAAGAAGAGAACTACAAGAAGAGAACTAAATATTCAAAAAAAGAGATCAAGTTACACTACTGAATTGTAAAGAGAATATATTTTAAAATATTTTTATAAAGAGATGTAATTTAATAAACAATAAAAGAAGCCATTATGGATAAAGCTGATGAGGATGAATTATAATTTAGTGATATTACACAGCAGTAGAAGTTCAAGAACAAATTACCGTTGTATCCTCAAGACAAAATAGTAAAAAAGGAAAATATAAACTCACTTGTTTGCAAAATCAACTTGAAGCATTCCAGAACCCTCATCTTCAATACGACCATTAGAAAGGACTTGAAGGCTGGGGATGAGTTCTGTTGACTCGGACCAGTTTGGTAACTTAGGTTCAGGGCAATAATGTCTTGAAAATGTAATGACTCCATCAGGATCTATAATTTTAATTTGCATGCATAACTTATTTATTATTATGTTTTATTATTTAATTAAATTAAATTCATGATTTAATGGAGAATTTTCTTTACTCGGCATACCAACAAAAATTCACAGCAAACTCAACTCCCATAGTCTTAAAATCATGTCTAAATTTGCATGGACCATATCAGACACGGTGATTTTTTGATCTGGGGAAATAACCTGCATTTTATAGGATAATCTGATAGCAAATCTACAATTGCAAGCAGAAGTACAATCGTTTCATAATACTATACTATGAAACAACAGTAGGGATAGGATGTATGGGGGGATAAAGGGGGGAGTGAAACTCATGAAAAGTCTCTATTTGAGGCTCCCTGAGGCATTTTTGCCAAGGAAAGGTAAGGCGAGTCATGGGAAAAAAGTGCAAGAATTAGGTTATGATAATTTTGGGATTCAATTTTTTTCTGCTTTTTAAAGAGATAACACACCTCCAATTACTGTTTGCTTGTCAGATATTGTATCACACATCAATTGATGATTCCGTATATGCCTCTTGCAAGACAAATATAGAAACATGGCACTCGGCAAAAAATCACTTGCTATAATGCAACTCTCATTACATGCCCTACTAGTTATAACAGAATTCTACTGTACATGTTAAGTAGAAATACTTCTAAAATAATGACGAAATTATCTTTTAAAAGCAAATTCACTCAAAAAATACATGATTCAAATACATATTAGCAAATATTTCAGGAATATGATGATTATGGTAACATATTAGAAAGTTCATTTGAAATACCTTTCATGCACACTCTCCTGAAGTAATGAATCAAGCACTTCAGCTTTTCAAATCCAATGCGAGCTTTAGGCTTCCATTTGTGAGATTGGTATAACCTAAAAATTAGTAAGAAAAGTAAACGAACAATTCCAAAGAAATCAAAATTACTCTGAAATTTTGTCCCGGTAAATTCAAAGCAATCAGAAAATTATGAATGAATTAGTTTTGAAATAAAGTCTTATAGTACAAAACAAGAAAAATCAGTGAACAAAAATATGTCAAATTAAGCAAGACTAAATAAAACTACTTGCCTATTAAAATTTATGTCAGGGAATGAGGAATATTCTGATGGTTCTCGGGCTGTGTTTCTGCGAGGGAATGTACAAAAAAAAGCATTTGCCAGGAGAGATGCTATCTGCTTCTGGGAAAGAGATATTGAAGCTGGCCTCCTCCGTTGTAGAAGAGGAATTGGGCACTGGATTAAATCAGGCAGTGACAACGCTAAACGTATCATACAGGGAAGAATGTTTTCAAAGAAACACTCTGACTCAGAGGGATCCAGCTCCTATAACAAGAAGAGGGAATTATATCAGTATCCGTAAATATCCTAAAATTATGCAGTAAATCGAATATTATTCCACTAAAGCAAAAAAAATTACAAGCATTGAAAGTTACTAACTGATAACATGAATGTGCTAAGAATAAAAAATCAATTGTTTGGCAGACATAATTAATACCTCTACAGTCTGATAATCAATGCTTAAATCAGTAATAAAAATCTTTCTAACATAATAAAAAAATATTTACATGAACGTCAAGATATTTAATACAAGGTGCTTCATAATTGTATAGCTTTTAAAGATACAGGGGATAGTGAAGATGACCTTCATCCAAAGAAAGCTCAGATTAATAAGGGCAGCCCAGAGGAGTAAAATACTATAGCAGTAAACTACTATATATATAAAAGATGATCAATGATAATAATTAAATTACTTACATCCTCAAAAAAAGCATGAAGTCCGGAGAAGTCCCACCTTTGTTTGTATCTGGTGTTGTACGATAAAATTGCATGTTCCAAATCTCTACTGGTTGTGATTTTCTTGGAAAGAGCTTCTTTGACAAGTTCCCATCGGGGTTTTAGAATTGTACCACCTGCCTAGGGTAAAAAATAAATTTCAAATGTATGGAATGGCCTTACGGTCAACGTAATTTGGAAGATCCTAAATAAAAGGAGAGAAGGAAAAATAAAGGGATCTATGAATAAAGATCAGTTTGGTTTACATGGACCTCATATGCAATAAGGTTAATGAAGTTACTTACCAAGAAAAACGTTGAATTTAATAAGAATAAGTGGATCTTTCATTGATTAAGCAATAACAAAATTTTGCAAATGCTTTGGCTTAAGGTTCAGATATGAAGTCATTCTATAGTGGTTAAATTTCTTAACTTGATCAATTTTTAAAGTATAATTTCTTTAAATTGTGAAGGATTAAAACCTAAATCATTGTTATTCTCAATTCCCACATGGGTTTTAATTTACATACAAGGAAAATGGAACTCCAAAATAAATGTTGCAAAAATATTTCACCAGAGAAGAAATTCAAGTAAAAAGGATAAATTGGTAGGACAGACATTTGAAAAATAAAATAGTAGTACATATTAGTGGTAACATTAGTGGATTCTACTGTATTTGCATACTAAACTATAGAACCATCATTGGGAAGAATTTGATGATTAAATAGGAGTTAACAGCATATAATTTGGTATATAGAAGCTTTTTCAATAATATGAGAAAAGCTACTGCATACCACAAGTCATAATAAGGTTTACAATAACCAACAATTCTGTACAAGATTGAGCAAAATATCTTTAGAAAAATATCAATATCATATTAACAGAAACAAAGAGATTCCCTACTGCCATAAACCAAAATTATTTCATAAACAGTATATAAAATGAAGTTGAAATAGATGGTCCAGTTTCTGTGCATACGAAGTGCCCATTTTCTTGGGGTGAGAGAAGCATAAATTACGTTAGAGGAGGAAAAGAAAAAAAGAAACTTTCATTACAAAAACGAGATCCTGGACAAAAAATAAAATGCAACTACAAAAATCTCAATAAAGCAAAACAGTAAAAGAAATGAATAGCCCTAATACTGAAAAAAATTAAGAAGATATTGGATATGGTTGGAGGAAGAGGGATTTAAAGATAAAAATTACAACAAAGGCAACAATAGATGAAAAAAGAAATTAATTTAAGGCGTGGTAATAAGGAATGCATAGATGAGAGCTATTGAAAAGGAAAGGAAATTTCAGGGCACCTCAACTAACTGGAAAGTTACTGAAAACAAGAGAAGAATTATATTTATTTTAAGTTACAATTAATCGGTGCAAAATTTTTGCCTGAATCAAAGAGACCAAGATAATGACATTTCTGTAAAGAATCTACAAATTTTAGTAAATGCACTTAACAAAAAGCAAGGGAATTTGAGATTAAAGTTGATGTAAGTAAAAATAAAGTAATGAGGTTTACTAAGGGTAAGAAAGCTAAGTTAATGATTAGGGTGGATGGGGAAAAATTAGATGCACAGATGAGATTCGAAAAAAAACAATAGCCCTGGCCAAGGATCCCTTCATGAAGCAAAGAAAATTTATGAAAAGAGTGGTATGGGGTGTTTTGCTGTATGGGTGTGAAATATGGACCTTGAAAAGGAAGGAAGTCAAACATATGGAGACCTTTGAGATGTGGGTTTGGCGCAAATTAAAAAAGTAAGTTGGGTTGATAGGAAAACTATCACAGAGGTGCTGGAGATGGTTGGGGAAGGGAGGACTTTAAATGAATTTATAATTGACGGATGAAATGGGTGGATCAAATATTGAGAGGATATGAGCTCCTACAGAAATTAATTGAGGGTAGAATTCAAGGGGAAAACTTGAGGGGATGACAAAGATAGAATACTAGATGATATAAAGAGTGAGGTAAACTACCAATAAACCATGATCATGATTTTTTAAGGCCCATGAGCCTACCCAAGGGTAGAACACTCATTATTTACATTTTTCATTCCAAAAATAATTACATGAAACATTTAGAATATTTTTTACCGTATCAACTGGATAAAGGCTACGGCTCGAAAACGGCATTCTCACATGTAAACTATCCCAGGAGTCCTTATTTGAAGATACATATGGCTCAGGAACTTGACCAGAAATAACTGGAAGCTTTAACAGTAAAAAAAGAGTTTAGAGATATCTTTCCCAAGCATCCTTCATACTTGTAGCAGAAGAAAATGTCAACAGAACTGTAGCTTTATACAAATCATAAACACAAAGAATATGATGCATAACCTGTACCTTGATTAAAACCGTGTGAGACGAGGATGGTGCGATTGGAGGCATTGATGAGGACTTTAAGGTTCTATAACGTCGTTCAAAATCTACAGATGATTTATCTGTTCGTGCTAAACACTTATTTGGTACATTTTGAAAATATTCTTCTTCTTCTGACAAAAGATTGTTTATCTCATCACTTGACAAACCAATGCTTTCCATAACCCTATATTTCTTGGAAGGAGGTTCACCACCGGGCATAGTACACATCCAAGATTTAAATATTATTTTACAAAAGAAAATATAAGAAGATCGAGGCAACAATTAAAGTATATTTTGCGAGAGCTTAATAGTCTGTATTCTCCCCATAACCGCCAATGTCTCGGTGTTTTCAGCCGCCCGAATTCCGCTTGACGCGGTCTGGTTATCAATTGTCTACTATGAAAACAAGCTATGAGAAATACTGTAAAAAATTGATGGAAGCGGACGCCTAATACTATTAGACGTCACTTTTTTGACGTTGTTGTAAACAGAAGAGATATGTGTTTTGGGACGTTAAAAAAATTATGTCACTTTGGGCCATTGACAGCACTAGGTGAATCATTACGCACATTTATCATTTGAGAAAAACAGCAGTAGACAAATACGATATCTAATGTTGATGGCATGATTGACCTTAGTTTGAAAAATATTTTCCTTTTAAATGGCATCTCAATTATTCATCTGCTTGTGAGTTTCTTCAGGCGTACTAATACCTTTCATTCTTCCTTGTAGGCATAATTAAAAGTATATCATTCATGGCTGTTCATTGTTGCTCTATGTGGTGGCCTCCTTCTGCTTCTCTTGGAGGATCAATTAACGTCGGATGTTTCCTAATATTTAGTGCCCTTACAATATACAACTTTTTAAGTTCAATCTACGAGGGACCAGGCTTTCTGCCCCCTGGTTGGCAGCCGGTAATAGATGTCGGTTACTTTGCTTAAGTAAAAAAACAAAATGTATCCTGTTATCATGATCAAAAAATGTGATTAATAAATTTCTTTTCACAGGAAAACAATGAAGATGCAAAGTTTTTACAGTTCTGTGGAGTGTGTGAAGGATTTAAGGCTCCTAGAGCTCATCACTGCCGAAAATGTGAGTTATTTTGCAAGTTTTTACTCCTATTAGGAATGTAAAACGTACTGTGTGTGAGGATACTTTTATCAATTCCTATTGAAGCTCTCTCTTCTTTTCATTCTGCAACACCCTAGCTGCCCACATATTCTCCTGTTAACGCATTCATGAGTACTGCTTGAGTGCCTAAAAATAATATCTGTAGAAACCCTCTCACCGATTGTTAATTCTTTCATTTTATTGAAAAATATTATGTCTTACTCTCTTAGTAAATTTCTGTCCATATTTAGTGCATAGAATAATTTTACCTTTAATCATTGGTAAGCAATTAACTTACCGTTTTACCTTATTCAATAGAATATGGAACATTTGTAATGCTTTTCCTTGTCCAATATCAATCATATTGTAGAAGCATATATTAAGAAGGAATTTGAATCTTATTCATTCCAGAATTTCCTTTCAGTTTATGAAACCATTGCTTTGTTATTTCTTGATGGTTTATGATGATGTTCTGTCCCAATATAAATGAAGTAGTGAGAGGAAAATTTGAGGTAACTTTTCTCAAACATTTCTTTGGGGGAATTGTTATAAGAAAAATACCACTTGCATGTTTATGAAATGAATTGTAAACTATTGACATATGTACTCAGTAAAAAAATTCCTGATAATTGGCAAAATAAAAATAATGAAGTTTGACATTCTAAAGGCTGAATTCTGTTGATACGAAGTATGTATTTCTGTATTAAGTGGATAACTTTAGATTTTAAATTTAATTTGCGTATTGCCGTTGAACCAAGAGTCAGGAAAGTATCTTTTTGAATTATCATTACCTTTTAAAGAGAACGAATGATCATTGGTCAGTCGTGTATTTTCGTATTAAAACTATTCGAAAATATTTTAAAAATCAACAACAAACAAAGCTTGATAAGTAATGCATGCATTAGCATGTTAAACCCTATCATTTAATACTTGGGTATGCAGATTTCTTCCTTAAGCAAAATGATAAGAACTCTTGCACTTATCTTAATTTTCATTAAACTTCTCAATGATAGTACTTATCTTATTTTTCATTGATATGGTCTATGTTCCAACACTTGAGTGTCACTTGTGGTTGTGCTTTCTGCTGCAGAAGAAACGTTCTCAAATATATTAGTTTTTTCAATGATATAATTTATTATATACTTAGAGAACTATTGTAATTTCTTCAATTTGATTATTTAATGGATCTTTTGGAAAAATGCAGCCGGTATATAAGGACAGAAATGTGAAAAGATGGACTAATGCACTCCTTAAACACTTATCAAAAAGACAAAAACCTCAATGCTTTTTACAAAGCGGCATCAGGTTTTCTTGGAAAGTCATGTGCCACTCTTTGTATTGAATTAATAATATGTCTTTATTCAGGCAAGATTGAGACAAAAGTCTCCTCCTTCCATTTAACCCATTCTTAAGTTGAATTATATAAGTTATATTCTTTTGGAGTGTATTTTCATGCATTAATTCATATTTCATTACCAATGTATACCATTACCTTTTATTACCCATTTTGTACATAATCTAGTTTGATTAAATGTCGTACATTTTCATTTGGCTATGACTCATTTTACAGGTGGTCGTTGTGTTCTGAAAATGGACCATCATTGCCCTTGGATTAATAATTGTGTTGGTCATAGAAATCATGCCCACTTTGCTGCCTTCCTGTTGTTTGCTACCTGTGGGTGTTTCCATGCAGCTATTATCTTTTCTTGTTCCCTGATACGAGCTTGTAATAGGGTAAGCATGTTTTCATTTTAAAGAAGCATTTAGAAGGAAAACATTTCAATTTTCTGGTGGATATTATTCCCTTATGACCAAAAAGATTTGCCTCTTATTTACCTTATCTTCATTTTGCTGTAAAACCTTGACCTTTTGGAGAATGAATGTTTCTGTGATTCAGTTCAAAATAAAAAGCTCTTCAAGGTAATAAACAAGAAAGTATTATCTGAAGGAATTTTGTAACTTTGAAATGTTTAATTTTTAAATCATAATTATTATATTCCAATCCCAAAGAGAAATTTCTTTTAATATTTCATAGTTGTAAAACGCTGGTGATGAGTCTATGTCACATGACCAAAGTGACATGGGAGAGAATTTTTTTTGGCATGCAGAACTCTCACAACACTATCTTTATTTTGTATACTTCTCCTAAAAATATGTAGCCCTACAGTAGAATAAATAAATGTAGAATCTGCTCCTTAGTAATGATAATTAACGATATTTTAAGCCAATTACAAGATCTTAATCCTGAAGGAAAGGGTAAATTGCACATTGCTATTATTGACACTATAAAATATATATCACCATCTCTCTGTAAGGTTTCACATCACCTAGGCACACAAGTCCTTTACATTCATATAATACGGCACTCTTGCTGCAAAAGGTTTACCAAACATTTTTTAGAATATTAGTTTTACAATGGACGATTTTGTTTAGCTTGTTTTATCTTCAATTTTGCAATGGCAATCAAATATAAACCTAAATAATTTTGTGGTATTATAATTTTATTTTAGTTGGATAGTCAATAATTATTTCCAAGTATAAAAAATATCTTTAGTGATATTCTAGTCACCATAAAATTTTTCTGTATAAATATCTCTGATTTAATTTTTCCATTTCTCACTGCTCATGCATATTTCTTGATTGTGGTTTCATTATTGTCTGAAATTTGTAAAGTGATTGTAATAATGGTTTGAAATTGAACCAGTTAGTTTATCTATGTAAGTCTCATCTTAAATTCAACAATAATATTTCACAATTCCTGCATAGCACTCATTTTTAACTTCATAAAGTTTTGATGGTGGCACTAAAGAAGTAGAAATTATTTAATAAGATGTTATAAATATTAATAAAATTTTGTTCCTATGTTCTTTTGTTCTGTAAAAATTTATCCCAATATATTTTATGTAAAAATCATGCCTCCGTTTCTTGTCTTTATTGATTAACATTCATATTAATTTTCCTTGCATCACCATTTCTAAAATAAAACTATATATATATACAGCCATTAATAATAAATGCCATTATTTTCTTACTTTTCTCGTCATGTATGAATCGATTAAGTTGGTATTTTTTTATAAATGTTGATTATTTGTTTCTCCTTTATTCAGGATTGGTACTTATATTATGGAAATCCTGATGAGCCTATAGTTTCAATGACGCCATATACTCTTGTATTTTGTCTTTTCTGTCTGGGTCTGTCAATTGGAGTTGCAGTTGTGGTGGGAATGCTGTTTTTCTTCCAGGTAAATATCTTAAACATAAATAAGTAAGCAATATTTATGATTTTAAGAAATTTAAAAACCACCCAAGATTCTCATTTTGGGGCTAACATTTTTCTCTGTTTCTTGGAGGAGAATTTCTCCCTCTGTTGCAATAACTTAAATTGGTATGATGAATAGCTTTAGTAGCGAGTTAGTATATACCTTCAGGCCCATGAGAGGTTTTCCAGTAAATGGTGTAGATAGGAAGATGAAATCTTCTTAAATTTCTGAATTTCAGTACTTGAGTTTCAAGGTACAAAAATAACTTAAGTTGCAAAAATTATTGTATATTTAGATAAGAAAAGATGTTTCATGCATTCCACATGCATTTGCAGTCAAGAGACTGTAGGAAATGTTTAGTCTCTTTCGGTATTGAAAAAAAAATGGCGTTAAAATTGTACTTCCATAAAAATTACCCTATTATAATTACAGCATAAACTTTTGAAATGGACTAATGTCATTATTAATGATGGAAAATTTAAAATTGACCTATTCACTATCTAAGAAAAAAGAAAACAGTTTGTTACATGTGGCAGTTCAGATTTGAGAGAGACTGATTTCTCATAGAATTCTATGAACATAATGAACATAAGATTACAAATAAGACTCTACTCACCTTTGATTGGTCTCCCTCCCCATTCCATAAAATACTTCATTTTTCTTGCTCCACCTTCTCAGCTGTGATATTTTGTTGAATTGACTGGTTAAATAAGTAATAGTAACTAATAGAAGTGGTTTATAATTAATAGAAGAACACCTTTTCCATAATTTCATAGAATTTTCAGCTACTGCATTTTAATCTTTATGCCCATATTTGCTGCTAAATCTGTGGTCAAGAAGTAGGATTTTAGAAATTTCTTCACTGTTGCTGAATTTTTGTGATGAATGTTAAATTGTTCACCTTTGCAGTTGCGCTCAATGTGGAGAAACCAAACAGGAATAGAAGATTGGATAGTTGAAAAAGCTCACCATCGAAGAAGAGGTGGAAGTAGTACATTTATATTTCCTTATAATTTAGGCTGGAGGAAAAATTTATGCCAGGTTTGTTCTCTTCAAAATAGTTCTTTGCATTAATCACATACAGTGATACAGTAAGACATGAAATTTTCCTTAACAGGTGATAAATTTTAGTTGTGAACCTGCTGGTGATGGAGTAGTTTGGCCTATTCGCGAAGGCTGCGACCAATATGTGCTAACTGTGAGTAATTTTCTCAAATACTACTATAGAGTTAGCCTCTATTTATTGTTATTTTGACCAGGAATGGCAAGGCCATTTTTCATCTGTTGAGTTTTCTATTAGAAGTGTTTTCTTTGAAAATATTATTTAACTATATGAGGTAGTCATATGCAGTAGAGATAACAAGACAAAACATGATCTAGTGAGCCCTGGATTACGTTCGAAATTCACCTTTATCCCTTTTATTGTGCAATATATCTCACTGTATTGTTAAATATTTCAAGTACTTTTTCAGGAATTTTTTGGTTTAATGATTTGGTCAACTACAAGGTATTGCTTAGACTTTTGTTTCATTAGAAGTTTTGTTTCATTCACTAATGTAAGAGATAATATAATTTAATGTTACGAGACTCATTGTTGAGAACTCTTTACTTAACCACAGAATGAATTACAGAGTAGCTGCGAAACCTTGGTCGCTGTGTGAATGTAAATCATTCCTTGTATCTCACTACCACAAAGTTAAGCCTGAACTCATCGCTTGTAATTTAATGTTGTTAAGCACATAGTAAAATAAAGCTGAAGAAATTCAATTAAGGAAAATATTTGTTGATCGAACTTTCAATGGACCAAATTAGTATGTTAATTGATTGAAAGATGGAGTTATTTTTCTCCAGCCATCGGTATTTATGTAGCAAAACCCTACTTTAACTTTAAGACAAAGCCTCTTAAACAGATAGGATTTTTATTGTTTTCTTTCTAGCAATGTTAGCATTTAATATGGTTGTTCAGGGGCTATTTCAAAGTTCAAAGTATAACTCAGTTGACTATTAAATATAATGCAAAACCCAAAATGACTGATGTACAGCTAACAGCAAAAAAAAGTTACCACCCCTGACCCACCAAGAAAAACTAAGTACAAATTTCGGGCCGGCGAGCCTTTCTCTCGAGAAGAGAGGGAGGGTAAAGAAAGGACATAGTCCGTTACGCTAGCTCTGCTCTCGCGTTTGGATGGAGAATTTTCGTTATATATATAAATATCATTTATTAGTATCCATTATCTGCCACAACATTTGATGTGTTAACGCGTACTCTTGTATTTGACGACGATCAACTGGAAAATAACTAAAGAAATTAATTGAATTGTATGCAGCAATCAAAGTAACTCTCACTTTGCTTTTCGATAAAAGATTATTAAATCATTTCCAAAACAATACAAATGAATTTAACTGAATACAACATTCGGCATCAAATGAACTCACATTTCGTTTTTCGAAAATTGATCATTTAAATCACTTTCAACGATTGATTATGCTCATCAATGTGAACAAAACCAGCAACTTTTCTCTTCTTCTTAATTTCAAATAGGCCACAACGCTGGATCTTGGACTCAACTATGGCATTTTTCGTCAGGGGGACTGGTTGTTTATACTCACAAAATTTACAAAAATTTTCATGTATTTCGTGTAAAATCTCGAAAATTTAATTCGAAAACAATAATACACGACCAGAATAAGGTTTTTTATTCATTCTCTTTGCTATTGGTTCTTGCCTAAATGTCATGTGACCATTGTTTTTAATTTAATTTTGCAAAAGAAATGAAGCCTGCTGCGATAAAAATGAACTTTACGTGCATTTCTTACGGAAATACTTTGACTCGTCTGGGATCGAAGCAAGGACGAAGAGTCACTATTTTTCACAATAGATACACTTTTGTATTTCATATTTCGTAAATATATTTGAATGCAATGTTCTGTAAAATTTTTAAGGCAATCGACCGAGTGGTTTTCGAGTTTTGCGGCCACAGACGCACGCAGGCGCAATTTTTATATATAAGATATGTGCATAATTCGGTGGATTACTATAATTTGATTGCTTTTACAAACCTTTCGTTTAACTTTCCCAATTGAAAAGCGTTCTATTATCAAGAGAAATAACTAAGGTATAAACACAAGGAAATAAAAGTTCCACAACTTCCACACAAAAAGTCGTGTAACTTAGACGATGTTGTTTATTTCCTTATGTTTAGTTACCTATGAAGTTCCTCAAAGTTAAAGCTCATCCGATTGATTTAAATAAGGAAATTTTTTGTCTAGATTACTGTATCCCGTTACTCTCATGACTCCTATAGACTGTGTATTCCATGACTTTGTAAAATTAAATTATCCTTATAACAACACCGTAGAAAATTTACACAATTAGCTTCGACGCTTACTAGCACCATCTTCAACATTTACATAAATACGCGATCCTCCATATGGCGTGTGCCTGGAAAAAGAAGAAAGAATAAGAGGGAACAAAAGTGTGACCTGCTGGTGAAAGGGTAGAATTCCTGGAAAACTGTTAAACAGGACAAAACGAAATAGGTGGGGGAGAAGGGCAAGATTTCCTTTCGTTGCCAAAGAGGAATGGAAAGGAAAAACTTACTCGTTGGGAGAAGAGGATTTGGGTTGCAATTTGCTCGATTCATTTTTATGTTATCTAAAATAATATGTCCGCTAGCCTTCTCTGATATATGTATAATTTTTAGCTCACAATTAGAAGAATGACTCGAAGAATTAAATCTCTCATAAAGTGGGACTGCAGAGCATCAGATTTAATATTTTGTGTGTTCTTCAGCCTATAACTTACGAGATCTCACTGTTTATCTGATGTGGATTGAATGAAAATAATCATAAATCATTTGATGAAACCCTGTCCTAAAAATTGGATCCATGGATTCCTTATCATTTCAAAGTAATAGCTTCCAGTAAATAATGTAGTAAATGGCCAGCGGTAGACGTCCTTTTGGTAAAATTCTCAAAATATTAATTCTCAAAAGTTACTTCTCTCGTATTTTTAGCTATTTACTGATCCACCAATCAACTCCGAAGTGTATTAGAATTTATTTCGAAGTTCTCAGTAATTTAAGAAGACCATCTTTTATTTTATCAGTTATGAAAAATGATAATCCGTAGAATTGTCACTTTTGCATGACAATGGGTTAATCGACCTCTAACCAAATTTAAGACTTAGCTAGGGGTATTACTTATTAGTAATCGACATTTATGAGCAAGTTATTGCATGTGTGTTACAGTAATGACGATTATAATTGTGTTAAAATATGTATTTAAATGACATCCTTATTTTGTATTCTATAAACGAGGTGAGATCGACTAGCAAATTTTATAAGTGAATCAAGATGAGTTTAACGTTTTGGCTATCATCAACAATGAGAGAAAAAATGTATTCACTTGCTTTAGGTGTTTTTTTATATTAATTTTAGAGGTTCTTAAAATATACGAAACTAATAACTGTATCTATCGTTTAATGGGATAAAAGAATTGAAAACACTATATATTCAATGATAGTAATGAAAAAGAACCAAAGGAACGCCAGTTTACGCAAATAGCTATTTCTTAAATTTTCCCGTTTTGTTGTTGATTGATTTGTAAGGATATCCTGAAGGTTTATGAAAATCGTTGGTTAGAAGAAATAGCGAAAAAAGCCTGAAAAGATGAATGTAAATATTGAGAACGTAATTTTGGAATTAGAATGTTCCGAAGCTTAAATTTCTACGGAAGTGATCTTTCTATGGTTAATATATATTTAATTCTACTCCTGAAAGCAGAGACGGTCCGAGACATGGGCAGTCTGGTAGACCGTCCACAGCGTTTGTGGGCTCTTCTCTGATCCCTTGATCAGTAACCTGCGACCGCTCCATTGAAGACCCTTTCTCTCACCCCCACGCAGAAGCTCCCTTTGTTTTCTCGAGAAGGAAGGTATGCTTGGTACCGATTAACCGTTATGTAGACAAAAACATTAAAAGCAGACGTAGCACCAAAAGGAGGACTTGCCACAGAGATCCGTAGCAATAGATTTAAATGTATTTTTCATGCGTGAGCGTTTACGTGCAAATATTAAGTTGTTGGCTCATACCTTTTCCCAATGTTGAAACTCTTAATCGTTTTAGTATTTTAAAATTTTTGACGGAGAAGGTTTAAATAAAGGAATTAAATAATTACAAGCATATAATCAATTATTTTTGCTCTTTGCTCGACTCGGCACGACTAGTCCTTCTATTTTCATTATCCAAAAGAAATTTTACGCGCGTAAATTCTTAAGCGGTTTGTTAAGAGACTACAGGTTAGATAGCAGTGAGTCCAAAATGATCGGAGCCCTCCGCTGGGTATCTTATAAGAATATGACTCTGTAAAGACAATAATTATTAGAGATATTCCTTAGCTGTGATTTACATGACGAAATACGCGACGACGTGATCCCTATTCTCAACGATCGTTATTTGTAAATTATTTAGATAGTTGAGTGTATCACATTCTCTGCAATAAGCCTTACGGAGGCTCGCGGATAGTTAATTTAAATGTTTTTCTTACTTAACTATCTTTCATAAATCTGCAACACCATTATTATATTTATGATATACGTTTTTTTCTAATTTTTCCTACTTCAGTTGACCTAATTTACAGTAGTTCATATTCTCTTAATTATCGTATCATAATAAGTATAATCTTTACGAAAACGATCATCCTGCGGGCATGTGGAGCATTAAATGAAATAACCAATTTCATTCTAAATCTGCATTGATGGAAAATATTATGTTAGGAAGAAATATGAGCAGCCAAAGTAATTCATGTCCAATATTTTAAGAAGAAGAGCGAATTACGCATTAGATTCGAGCCGATTTAACGAAATTCGAATTTAATTCTTTCATAATACAATACTGCTTTTACCGCAGCAAAAGCAATGACTTTTAGCGAGTATTTGTAAAATATATATCATCACAAAAGCCTTCAAAATGTGCCAGGCATAAAGAGGAAGACGAAAAGCGCGCTCAAAACAGAGAATCTGAAAGACTCGCCCTTCTCGAGTTATGCTGGTTGCGTCTTAGGTGGTAACTTTTTTATGCTGTTAGCTGTACATGGAAATGCTCATGATTATTATGAAGAATAAGACATAATGTGCATCATAAAAGCCTATGGATTTTCATATTACCTCCAATATCCCAACCCTTCTGTGCTGTGACTAATTTCCATGAAACTTTTAGGAGTAACATCGAAAAATTTCAAGCGCCACCTTTTAAGAAATTTTAGATTAAAAGGGAATATTGAGCTAATCTGCCATGGTTTTTACATCAATCTTTTTGTAAAGAGGGAACAATTGGAACAGAAGCTGGAAAAAAGGGAGAGGACCAGAAGATATCTTGTGATGGAGGACTACTCCGGATCTTGGTTTCCTATTTCCAAAGGATTATCTGTATGTTGTCGTCCGCCCCTAACCGATGAGCCTCGGATCAAAGTGAAAAAGGGAGATACAGTTCTAGTCACAAGGTGGAAAGTGTAAGTTATCATTGTCTTCACGAAATGTTTTTTATCAAGGAGCTTCATGTATTCAATAGGTCTATGGAATACCAAGAATCTCATACAATAAATTTAATATGATTTATATTTTATGAGTTACAGTATTGCTTCCAGAATCTGAATTACTTGGTGTTCTCATAAACTCTATTGCACATAACCAGAATTTTATTGTATAAAAACATTCTCAGGTGAACAAAAATACAGTAAAGTTTGGTAAACATAGTCACACAAGTATTAATAATTGTTATTAACAACTTTGTTTTAGGACAAGATTTAGACTTTCGTGTTTCTTCATCTAGCTTATGTCATTAAATATTCCAAGAAAGAGTTTTATAATTATGGTAATATTTTTTTTAATAAGAATAAGACAAAAGAAAAGGCAAAATGATTGCGGAAATGCATTGCGGTATTACCAAAAGAAACTAATTCAGCACTAAATGAAAAAATAAAATCCCTCCCTTAAGTAGGGGGGTGAAAAACCTGTTGACAATCTAAACTAAAAAAGGAAATTGGGAGACAAATTGTCATTGTGTGATGGGAGAGAGTAGAAATAAAGATTAGCTTGAGTTAGGTTCTGGAATGTTTGATTCCAAAGTATCACTGTATCACCATTCATAATACAACATCTCTTGCAAGGGTAACATGGATTTGCTTGCGATTCCCAGGGCATGTTCTTTGATCTAAAATAATTTACATGAGACCTAAACTTGGCACTACATAGCCTTTGTTTAGGAAAACAATTGTATCTGAAAATCGGATGTATGCAATGGTGTCATGCACATTCATTACCATGTAGACCGCAGAAAAATCTCTCCCTAAACCAAAAACATTATTGTCTTGGCATTTTGATGTTGCAAAGACCCCAAGAGAATACTCCCAGAAAGAGTCAGATATTTTTCATGGCTATCGAAATTTAATCAGAAAAGTCCCTGAGTCACTGTGTATATCTATTACAATGCGTTGTGAGGATTTTTGGAAATTTTTTAGTGTATTTCATGAGATGGTAGATAGTTACGAATTGAGATATTGCTTACAGATGTGCTTCTGTAAATGGAAATGGCAAACATTTCTTCCAATATGGCCTTACGACTGATCAATTGACGGTACAAAATTTTTATTATGTACTTATATGTGCAATTTTTCCTAAATAACCTTGAGTTTGACTTTAGGTCGCTATAAATATTCTTGAATAGGAATCTATTCAGAAAAAAAAATTCAATGCATTTTATTCTAATTTTAGCAGAATATTCAATTAATTATTGTTCTGGATTTATGGCATAGGTTATTTAAATACCATCACTAGAGGAATTATCCATTTACATCAGTAGTCGCTACCCTTCCAATATGGTTTAAGTTTATGTCTTAATATTTTATAGGGGATATTTTTATGTAATGTGTATCAAGTTAAGATTAAAATCTGATGATTACACATTTTAATATATTGACAACCAGGAATTTCTAAATGAAACCATAAATTTAGTAATGTTTTTACAAAAGTTTAGTTTTTAATTTGTAATTTATTTATTTGCCAATTTGTCGCATACAGCTAAAGACCAATTTAGAGTGACAATTTTAACATTACTTACAAACATATCATAAATAGACAAACACAAATGACCATTCCCTAACCATAATAATCCTGATCAGCCAGGATTCGAACCAGGGGCCACCGCCACGGCTGGTAATTAAATTAACTGGCTCAACTAAAAGTCCTGGGTTAGTCCCAATTGCAAATTGTCATAATAATATATTTTTATTCCACCCTTTTACAAATATGATACGTCATGCATAAACAATGTTTTGGTCATATAGAGACCAAAAGAAAACCAAAGAAAGGGGAAATATTGGTACCCCAGAGGAAAAAGAACCTGGGTCGGGGTTACCTCAACTTAAATTGCATGCAGCCAGAAAAAAAAATATACAAAGAAATTTACTATTACATAGAAGCCATAAAAGTAAAAACAAGACAGAATGTATTTACAAAACATTTTCTAAGTTTTCACTTAAAAAGAGCCATTTCTTTAAATTTCTTAGAAATACCAAAACCGAAATTGAATTAACCAAATTACCTGGGAGGAGAGAGAATAGTTTAGGTCCTAGATACAAAGAAGTATGTTTGAGGAATTCATACTTAGGTCTGGGTATTAATATAACCGTATCAGTTCTTAAATTTTTTTGTTAATCTTTGTACTTAATTTTATGTCCTCCCCTATTATAAAACATTTTTAATACTTTATAGACAAATAAATGTCTCAAGGATAAAATGCCTAGGATTATAAATAAAGGAAACGAGTGTTCTGTACTTTTTTTTCAAAGAATGACTCACATACACACATAATTTGGAGTGGCTTTATATTGGAAACATAAGCACCTCCCCAGCAAATTAGGCCATATTGAAGCCTAGAGTCAACAAGAGAACAATACACATAACGTAGCAGAGGTACAGGATACAGATATCTCAGAAAGTAAAGTTTCCTTAAAGTTACAGTTATTTCCCCTTTCAATTTGTTTATGTGTAACTTCCAAATAATATTATTATCAATCACAAGCCCTAAATATTTAATATTTTCCACTCTTTCAATTTTTATACATTGCAAACACAAAGCACCTTTACAAGAAAGACATCTATAAAAAAATATCATTTGGGATCTTGGATTTTCCCTTTAGAGTAAATACAATAAATTTTGTTTTATTACTAAGTACTAAGTTGTTCATACTAAAAAAAATATCTTATTTGATCTAAATCGCTCTGTAATAATGACTTAATGTTTTTTAAATCATTTGAGGCATAACTTAGTGCCGTGTCATCAGCAAAAGAAGTTAATTTCCCATTAAAAGTGCCAGTACATAAGTTATCAACATAAATTAAGAACAATTTTGGACCTAGTACTGAGCCTTGAGGAACTCCAGAGTTTATTGGAACATAGTGACTATACTTATTATCGATTTTGACACATTGAGTTCTTCCAGAAAGGTAACTGCTGAACCATTCATTTGCAACACCTCTGATACCAGCTTGCATTATTAATTATAGATTATAATCTATTAAGCAATATGTCATGATTCACACAGTCAAAGGCTTTAGTTATATCGATGAACAAGCCAGCTGCTTTCTAGCCTTAATTAAGGCTATCATTTATATTGTTACAAAATTGTAAAAGGGCATCTTCAGTACTTTTTCCTCTGAAAAAACCAAATTGTGTCTGACTAAAAAATCTATTATCATTTAAAAATTTCAACAAACGACTCTTAATTATCTTCTCCAAGACTTTGGAAAAGACAGGTAATAATGATATAGGTCTGTAATTACTTGTATTTGTTTTGCCACCTCTTTTGAATATTGGTATAATTACCGCAGTTTTCAGCTGTTCAGGGAATTTTCCCATAAGCATACTTATATTAACGATGTATGCGAATACTGGAGAAATAAAATCATTCATAGCCTTGACCATATAAATATCAAATTGTTTTGTTTGTAACATGTAAAAATTATGTTGCAAGTTTTTGTGCCATGTCTTATAGTGCAAAATTTCCTATTGATATTAACACAGAAATATTTATCATCTATTCAAGATTAAAAAGTTATTAATGGAAAAAAATCATAATTTAAATGGATGATTGAATAAGATGTTGTATCCGCTCCTCTCATTTCATCATTTATTAAATATTACTGTATGAAGTCAAAAAATAAGTTATTACCAAACATGTTGAAAATTGATGGGCCAAGCAAAAAAGATCTATAAAAATGTCCAGGCTTTTTTCTTGAAATTTGGAAAATTAGATACTTGATTGCAAAAGAAAGCATTTAAATGACTTACAAATGTATATTTTAGATACTGCTACTTTTAAGCAGATGTTAATGAAGTTTGTAAAAATCTTTATCTTTCTTATTAGCTTCCTCATTCTGGGAAAGGAAAGTACTTATTCATAGTATCTTTTTTTTTATTTTGGAAAAATAATCCCTTTATTAAAGTGTATGATGTCATCTTTTGTCCTTGTTTTAATTGCATAAATATTATTCTTTTGTGTAGATACTGGTTGTTTGGTGAGAAAGAAGATGAAAATGGAGGGACTGGAGAACCTGAGAAAGAGGGGGCTAGGAAAAGTAATAGGGTAAGAGGATGGTTTCCACGAAGATGTGTAGTTGAAATCCTCAATGGCTCAGCACGTAGTATGGTTAGGGGATCATCAACAGTGCCAGCAGTGCCTTCTGAAACAAGTCAGCAAGGAAAATGGGATAAAAAGACCAAGTGATGCATGGGTTAATAAGTGGATACTCATTTCCGTATTCCTCAACGTAAAGGGTCCTATTATTCTGAAGCTCTCTTCCCTGTGTGGAGCTGGTGTTTTTGCTGGGGCTTAGCAAACGCCATGGTAACAAATTGGTGCAATAGTGTCATTTGCCAAATTTAGCAGTTACTTAATTTTTTAAAATTTTGCTTATATATATTTCTGCATTTATTATTTTAAAATTTAATTTTATGAAAAGCCAAAGATGAGTTATATATTTTTAATTTCATGACAAGGCTTCTGTTCAAAGCATTTATTTTTTTGTTAGTGTAACAATATTTGATGAGTGCATGTTTATTTAATGCATAAATGATTTGAAGAGTGTGAGCTAGTGGGTATATTCTCGGTAGTGCAACTATCAGAATATTTCTATGTATAAGATGTTTTTATAGATTCCATAACATTTTGTATAGTTTGAACATTCCACTAAATTTTCCATATAAGCATTAATCGGCAGTGAATAAAAACTTATCAAGTCGCTTCAGTTAAGTAAATTTGCAGGGGTTAAATATTTTTGTGGATTTGACAGTTGGAAAAAGTTTAGGGAACCTAACATTACACAACCTTAACAGATGTTAATGTCTTCCCTTATTATGAAGGCTCTCTAGCATCAGCTTTTCGCTAAAATTTTAAAAGAGTAACATATCCTTTCATATATTTCTGAAAATTATTTGTACACTGAATGGAATCATGTTAACCTTTGAAGTCTGGGCAATTTTGATGCCTTAATTGTATGGTGCCATCTTGCAATATAAATAAAGCAAAATAAAACATACCAAGGTATTTATGTCTGTGATGAAGTAAGAGAAGACATCTCACTTAGTTAATGAGGTTATGCATTACCTGATGGTGAAAACAGAAGCTGTTGTGACTCTCAGCAAGAGCCAAAATAGCTGGCTCAGCATTGTGAAAAATGTAGTACTACCTGAACATGAAAAGAAGCTGCTCCATCATAAGTATGCACTTTGTGTGCATGACTTTGTGTAGTTAAAGCCACTATCCACATAAGAATTTAAGTTAGCACATAAGTTATATTCCATATTGGTTATCGGGAACGCAGCGGTGGTCATTTCATATGATGACGTTTTGCCGGTGGTACTGCTGGCTTCTTCAGTTCATAAGTGACGCTGTCCTCATCTCGTCTGCTATATATACGTTGCTTCCTTTCACTTTTTCACAACATGTGCTCTCCTGATTGGCTGTTGGATGTAGTAGTCGTTTCCATGTGGACAACAGGGGGTAACCGTCCTCTCTGTTGAAATTTTGCGGTCATTTAGCTATTTCAACCGACTCATATTATGCGCGGAAAATAATATGGTTCTTTGGAGAGTACCTTGGTATTCTCTAAGGTACTCTCCAAAGAACCTCTACTCTACCTCTGACCTGAAGAAGTACCACCGGCGAAACGTCGTCATATGAAATGACCACCGCTGCCTTCCCGAGAACCAATATGGAATATGCTACGTGCAGCGAAAGCCACACATAATTCAAACCACATAAGTTATATATGTATTCTGTGAATACATACCAATTACTTTTAACCATATGATATCACCTGCTATACTTCGTTTTAATCTCTTAATATTTTTGTAGGTCTTTAAGGTATAAGTTTTGGTATAATCTGACTTCATTATTTCAAAGACATTAGAGGCATTCACAAGCATGGATTTTGAAATGCAATGGGAACTGTAACGTGGTCTTGACACTGGCTGGGAGTGTGGGATTCGAAACCCATGTCAATTATAATTGACAAAGGCTTTACCTTCATCCCATCCCACAGTCTAAAACTATACAAGACAGACTCGTTTGTGTGAATGTTGAAACATTATTATATCCTGGACAACTGGCCTGGTGCATAAACTTTTGCAATTCTGAACAGTTTTTCACTTTTTCAACATGACCGTAAGAATTGTGCGCTGATCATGACTGTCAGCAATTACAAATTGCAAACAATTACAATTACACATTGTCAAATTTTAGAGTTTTTAGTTGAAGTAAATTAGATTTTTATTTTCAATAAAGAACAAATGCAATCTCCAAGAAGCATTGACAGAATGTTACAAGGAAAGTCACAAAGACAGTTAATTTTGGTCATTCTTACCTCAGTCCATTAAAGAAGCTAATAGGGTAGATTAGAAAGGGATTTTGGCGTTACTATACCCCCTACCATATGCCATTGGCAGGCTACATATATATATATATATATATATATATATATATATATAAATGTACACTCCTGGAATTAACGCAGCACCTCCCTAGCGATCCGTACGGCCGGTGCTGCGTTAATTTTGGCCAGGAGTGTACATCTACCTGTTGTCAGCCATGGTTGATCGCGGGAAATTAGCTCAGGATAGGAATGTACAGTACTGGTACACTCCTGGCCAAAATTAATGCAGCACCTCCCTAGCGATCCTTACGGCCGGTGCTTTTTTGGCCAGGACTGTACATTGATAAATCTGTGGATCCTTGTCCTTAACAATCCTATCGCATTCACATGAACATTCCTATCCCACACGACTGGATCGTGTTATTCTAATTGCGGTTAAAAACCTATATGTGTGAATGCCCCTAATATATACTCCAGTTTACTTTAGCTCCTCCAAAAAGATATTAATGTATATGTAGCACTACAAGGCCCTGTATTCCTCTATTCTGATTCTCCTTTGCAGTGTCTTGTCTGCTATTTCTCCTAAGATTAAATCACTCACATTGGTCATGCAGCTCTCTTGCTAGATTTATGTTCTATCAACCTACAATAGAAAAGTTTCCTTACCAGTCCAAAAGACAGGTTCAACTTCCATATCTCAAGCCATCAATTTATGAATTGCTTTAACATCTACTGTATATCCGTACGGCCGGTGCTGTGTTAATTTTGGCCAGGAGTGTACATCTACCTGTTGTCAGCCATGGTTGGTTGTGGGAAATTAGCTCAGGATAGGAATGTACTGGTACATTGATAAAACTGTGGGTCCTTGTCCTTTACAATCTACTGTATATTTCTGATAACACTTCAGCTATGACAGCCCTTGTTTGAATGCATTTTGTTATTGAATACCTATCTTAGCAATTTATAACCTTAATTACTTCATTAATACATTTTTAATATTAAATCAGAATCAACATATAGCCATTATTTACAGGCTATTATGCATTCTACTGTTTAAAACTGAAAATGAGACCAGCATTTCCAATTATTTTAAAGCAGGGAAGAGGATTAATATCTCTCCTTATTGAAGAAGAGTTATTATATATTTTTCCTAATGAGAGATTTTTAAAACCATAGGTAAAATTTATTCTAAATGCTGTATTCTTTAAAAGCTGTTTTTAAAGTAGGTATTCTTCTTAGGCATCATATGCCTGATTAACTTAATAATTCTGAAAACAAGTCTTGATGTAATGAATTTCTTGTAAATAAGCTTCTTATAAACAGGGTCAGATCTAGGCATAAATTTTGGGGG
Source organism: Sympetrum striolatum (assembly GCA_947579665.1). Taxonomy (NCBI): domain Eukaryota; kingdom Metazoa; phylum Arthropoda; class Insecta; order Odonata; family Libellulidae; genus Sympetrum; species Sympetrum striolatum. Next base: position 39,815,554 of record OX388346.1, read on the forward strand.
GGGAACTTCCCGGAATAGCCGTAGCGGGTGGAGGGGGGTCCAAGGGGTTCAAACCCCCCCTCAAATTTTGGAGCACAGTCTAAAGTGAACCTCCCAAAAATGATAATATTAGAAATAATAATAAGGGATGTTCTTTGTCATTAACATCGAGTTTCACAATGAGGCAATATAGTGATGTCTGCATTGCCACCACATGTGACTGAGTGGCGGATACGGCCGTGTCCAGTGGCAGGTCTCATTTAGTGCCTGCTACTATTGTGAACTCCTCCATTTGCAACAATGTTCAGCTAAGAGTGGCACGATTCGGAAGTAGCACAGAATGGCCTTGCGAATAGGAACATCAAGAGCATGCAGCAACATTAACTCCGAAAACCATTATGCGTCAGCTTTAGCCGATGCTCGGTTTATAAGTATTAAATTATTGGCCAAGAAAAAATTTTCTCCAGATTTTGGGGGGAAATTTCCCCCTTTTCCACCCCCTCCTCGATCCGCCACTGCTTATATATACCTATACGTTATTGACAAATTCTCTTTCTATCTTTTCAATTGAAAACATTTGTTCATACTTTTGTGATGCAGAATTTGAACTGGCTCTTCAAATAGACTAAATAAAATGCAGCGGCACAAGTGTACATCATCTATCAGAACAGTAAAAGTACATCCAACACTAAGGATTTCATAAGAGAAATCAACTTTCTTTGTTGTGAAAAACAGTATGTTTATTTTACTATGGAGTTTAATAAATACTATACTTAGTATATTAGATATTTTCAAGAAATAAAAAAAAACAGGAGGCAATTAAATTCACCAACTTTGCTAGCTCATTTCCAAGAACTTATTACTACAAATATCATGTTTTCTTTATTGCACTCAATGGATAACAATTAACAGCAAAAAAATTCTTTATGATTTACAATATCAGATAATAAGAAAAATTAATTATGTTTCAGCTTTAGAAATACATGAATTTAACGTAGATATGCTACATATACAGTGACTTATAAAAGGAAACATTAGAGCATTAAAAATGTTTTAAGGGAAAATATGGTTCTCAAGCTATAAGTTACCATATTTAGAAGCAGTTCCTATGACTTATGACAAAAACCATGCTTCTAAAGAAGTCCCAAATCTGTTACCTATAAATATTTTTGGTCAATAAATGAGGTCCAGAAACTTTTCCTACAGACATAATTCCTACAACATAAGCTAAAATTTAACAACAGATCAGTCCAAAATAATAACCAGATGAACAAAAAAGTATTCTTATCCAATACTCGAAAGCCAAGAATTTAAAGTTTATGACATACAAATGTACACAAAAAAAGTAACATTTATTTTAAATCTATTACATAAACCAAGGAGAAAGAAAAAGGAGCAACTTCATCAGGTTGAACTACTTCAAAGTATGAACACAAACCTATATAAATACTTTCCATCTTTTCATGTATTTATCCCAGAAAATGGCCAAACATTTATCACCTTTAATCAAGGCAAAAGGTTTCACACAGCTTAAATAATTTGGATAAATTAAAGAAAGAAAAATAATAGCAAGAATCCATTTCAAATACAAAATATGCTTTCACAAACGGATTAAAATTGAAATAGCTTCAGGACAAAAGTCAATTTTTTTAGTATTATCTCCATTTGAAGCCCATCAACCTAGATAGCATTTGATTTATGGTTCAGGAGGAAATTATATGGGCTCTCATGATAAAAAATTAAATCTAACTACAAGATTTGAGAACATCTTGGCAGCGCAAGGAGCATACAACATGTTCGTAAACCACAGTGTAATGGTACATGATATCACAATTAAATTTTCTTCTGGGATATAAATTTTCTTAATTCTACTTGCATGCATCAATCACAGATTACAGAATAAGAAACACTAAGGAAGACAGTTGCTTTAATGGAGTATATTAGTGTCTCTTTTTAAATTACATTAAGGCATCTTAATATTCTAAATAAGAACAATATGAAGGCTAGAACAATTTTACAAACTTATAATAGCCAATTTCACAATAACAACATATTTGTTACATTCAATTTAAAAATGATATTTAACATAAAAGTATTTAACATAATAATTTGCCAGCAAAATTTGATTCTGGTAAAAATAAATTCTAATCATAGAAAATAAAACTAGTGAAATATTTTCTCAATATTGCCTAATATCACATAAGCATTTCCTTGAGGTTTTAAGTAGAGTTCCTGCAATACAGGGCAGAAAACCAAACCAATTGCTACATTTATGGACAGAGATTTAAGAGGTAAAATTCTCACAACAGAGTTGCCTAATTTTTCACTGGATTAGAGGTATTCTTTTTGTTTCTCTTTAACACTTTCACAGTTTCAATGGTAATTTTTAACCATAGCTGAAAATGGCATCCAGAAGAAAATTCTTGCAATTTCTGATCTGAGATGGTATTTTATAAATGAATTTACCTTAGCTTAGCTGGCATTAAACAACTTCTACAACTACATTCAATACTTATGTATTGTGAAATATACTTTCTGTTATAGGCTAAGCTTTCAATTTTTAAACAATCAATAAAGATGCTAGAAAATAACTGAAAAGAAACAACAGTATCATTATTTTTAGTGCCCCTATTCAGTATTATCTACAAATCAATAAACCAGTCATTGAAAGCTAGAAGACAGAAACCCTGTTTCATAAGAGATTCTCACATATTGCCATCATTGGCTCTATCTCACTTCTATTATAATAACGATTTGTACTAACCAGCACATGCTTTCATTTCTATATATTGTTTAAAATTTACAGTTAGGAGTTATACTAATGTAAGAGCATTTTTGTAGATCACTTGTAAACATTTTTCAATTTAATTTAATAGGTACTGTACCTATGATAAAGAAAATTAAGCATGGTAAAATTACTCATTTGCACTACAAAATATATCAAAAATGTGTGATTATCAGGCACTAAAAAATTAGAAACTCTTCCTTAATTTTATTTTATGTCAACCCCTTAAAGCTTGTTTAAAAATTGTTCATCTAAATTGAGTTCCTATAACTGATTGTAAGTAGGAAAATAATTATATCTATTCATCTATGAATATGAAATTAATTATATCTATGGCATCTCACCTCAGTTGCTTACACTTAAGTACTATAAGTGGCAGGTGATAAAGCCTGAATATTATGTATCAGTGGAAGGTTGAAAGGAATAGACACATATACCATCTTCAAGATGGTATGAACAACTTTCATTCCACTACAGATTGGGATGATTAAGGAACTAAACCCAGCATTCAAGAAGCCACAGTTATTCATTAACAGTAGCAACTCCCTTTAAACAGGGTAAACTATTTCTTTACACTTCTGCAAAGGGTTGAGTGTAAATTGAACCAACCTAGGTAGTCTGTTTCTACAAAATAAAATGACAGTGACAAGTGCTGTTTCCACTTAGGCAAGTATAGCTCTAAGTTGCATATCTTTGTCATAAATTGACTAAGAATATAGTGGAATGTTTATTATGAGCAATATAAAAATCTATGTGGTTAAAATAAATAATTTAATAGTTATCTCAAGCATTTATTTCTCATTAACTATACCTCCAAATGGCATTTTTTTCCATTTTCAGCATTATTTTCAACAATTTCAATTCAGATGGTAGAAAAAATGATTTCTCCCAAGACATTTTACCTACAACAACTAATAAAAAATACTTCCTCCTATAATGCTTAACTAGATATTTCTGTGAACCAGAATCCCTAGGAAAATTCACTGCATCATGACTTTTTGATAAATTCTTTCATTTAGGCCAATGCTATAGAGAGAAACATCTTAAAGTTGTTTATGAAAAGTTTTGTTTTAAAATTTTACCCTACTGAACAACATGCTAAGCTGCTGAAAATTCCAAACAGCTCCAGATATTTCTTCTTACACAAAGAAATGGCATTGTGGCAATACAAAATGTAATTTTTCTAATAAATTTTTAGACAAAAATCTCAAGTTTGCATAAATCTTCCTTTAAAAATACTTCAAAAACTTTTCTTAAAAATGGACATCATTTGTTGTAAATGGCATCAGACATGAGATAAATGTACATTTTATAGTTAACTCAGAATAACATTTTAACATGGAGATATACAATATGCTTATTAAGTCTAAAACTCCAGCCTCCTGTTTAATTTAGATGACTTGACAGTTAATAACTTTTCTTAATTATAGTAAATTTAGTTTAAAATATTAGCTGAAAATAATTTAACTGGAGACCGTAACCGTTAACTGGAAAATATATCCATTCTCCACTTCACTGATAATCATGCTACCATGAAAAAGCACTTTCATTCTTCAACAAAATTATCATAAACTCTAATTTTGCAATCAATAAAAAATACCCACAATTATATTTTTCTCAATGACAGAGAGCCAAATTATATTTCTAACTGATGACACATTATTAAGAATGAGAATTAGAGTATTTACTTAAGAAAGCAAAAGTAATATAAGAATTCTTTTAACTTAATGTATAAGTTTATGATGAATGATACCACTGCTTTTTCCAATCTAATATTGATAATCCAAGAAGATTTCCTTCAACCAATAAAACTTTTTCCATTCCTTCCCATTTCATAAACCACCATTTATTAAGAAATTAAAAAAATAAAATGATCAGCTGTTCAATACATTAAGAATTAATATACAATAAACATTATCACAGAAAACAAAATACAAAAAGAAACAAAAGCTACTCCTGATAGGAGAAAAGCCAAAATAAATAATAAAAAATCATAAATAAGAAATAAAATTTGTACTGATACTACAAGGAGACAGTATGTCTCATGCATTGATCACAAACTTCTGACGTTAATAGCTTATTTTAGTACTAAACTGCAGGATGTTGAGGTGAGCATCTTTACGATTTATTAGTTTCCCTAAGCAGTGCTAGCGGATATTTACTATCATCCTCTGATAAACCTCAAATTGCATAAAGGACATTTCAAGAAGAATACCATGATGATAGTGGCAGCCACAAAGAGGATGTAGAACTTCAGCTGAGAAAGACGAGAGGGCAGCCATATCATAGAGTAATAAAGGACCATTTTACTATTTTCTCTATTAATACTGTCAACTGAATCATATTCATCCTCATATGCTATTTCAACTCCTTCAGTAGCTGAGAAAGAAAACACGAAATAATCATAAAAATGAGTAATTTAAATGCATAATAGATTAATACTCAATGAAACAAAATCTTAAATAATGGATACATTCAATACTTCATAAAATGCAAAACAGTAATAAATCTTACAAAGGCATCTCTATAGTACTTATGAGTAAAATGCTGCTTGCACACTGCAAGCGAATGGTTTCATATATAATAGATATAGATAAATGTATGCAAAGTGTCAACTATCTGTCTTCAAGGCAAAGACTCTGAAAGAATTATGAAAATTCAACCAATATATTTAAATGAAAGATATGTTTACTGTCCGGCTTCAAACCTGGGTCTTCCTGGTCATACTTACTGTGACTACTATCCAGCACATGAGATTATCACCATCTCTAACTAAGTGTGAAAATTCAAGCAGAAATATGCAACTGCCTCAAACGACGTCCTACTTTTCCCTTATATTCTTTATGTGAGAAATTTAAATGTGCTCTAGCATTGAACCCAGGAACAATATGGTCTTATCTAAATTTTTTTCTAAAACGGAGTCTTAATATACAATTTCTAACAGAGCAAGAACTTCCTATCATTTTGATAAGTACACTCCTGGCCAAAATTAACGCAGCACCTCCCTAGCGATCCTTACGGCTGGTGCTGCGTTAATTTTGGCCAGGACTGTACATAAAAAATAATGAAAAACTACCACAATGTATTTTATATGGGAGATATATTTACAGCCCGGCATCCAACCCGGGTCTTCCTGGCTAAACTTTCTAAGCAGCACAATAGAAGATCACCATCTCTATGTGTGAAAATTGAAGAAGAAATATTGGCAGCAACTGCCTCAAATGACGTCCTACTTTTCACATATATTCCTCATGAGAGAAATTTTAATCTGCTCTGGCATCGAACCCAGGAACAGTATAGTATTATCTAAATTTATTTCTTAAACCTAGTCTTAATATACATCTTCCAGCTAAGCAAGAACTTCCTAACATTTCGATAAGTGCATTAAAAAAAAGATGAAATTGTATTTTACATGGGAGATTTTTGCATCGTCATAGCATCGAACTGAGGACATTTCCTGCAAAAGTCATTATTGTTTTCAATAGATCATGACCATATCTTAGGCTCCTTGAGTTCTGATTCTCTACCTATCAGAGAATTATTTTTTAGAAATTTCTGAAAATGAAAGCAATACATTTAAATGGGAAAAATCAGGATTTTGGGGACTTCTATCATCAAACCCATGACACTGAGGTTCAAAGTCGCATTTTTTCTGGGGGTTTCACGTTAGAGCCTATACTCTGTAAAAATTTCAAGTCAATAATGCTAGTGGTTTAGCCTGTAAATTAGTATCCTATCTATATATGAATGAATTATATATATATAATAGATATTTATAAATTACCTAATGGGGAGAGGGTAGCCACTCCAAATCCCATATAAGGTACACCCATACGGTAGGAACATGTAGGCACCATTATTTCATGCACAATACTATCTCCCAGATAGAACATCCATGAAAATGAATTTTTTCCCTGAGCTTTTCGGGCCGCTGCTGTCTTCAGGGCAACACTATCAAAGATTTAAGAGAAATATACTGGTTTCGGAAGTCAGGATTTCAAACACACAATCATAAAACCTTATAAAGAAACAATTAAATCATGTTTGAATAAGCCAGAGGGGGGAAACACAGTTTTTAGACCACATGCAGCTCTTTTAGAGATTAAATGCAAACTTTTGGTTAGTATAAAGTAAAAAATTTGTTTAATGTTTAAATATATTCATCAAACATTCCTAATGACACCAAGTGACAGTAGATTGGAAATGTTCTCTTTCAGTTCATAAATAGAGTGAACTTGTTTTCTCTTTTACAATTGGTTGTTAAGTTTGTTTTTAATTCAGGCGACACACAACTAAAAGCAATGTGGTGGTTTAAGATTCAATAATAATTCTTATGCAACTGAATGGTGGACCTGATATTCCTATGGAAAATATTTGCCCATCTCTAGCTTCTGAAATAAGGTACTATAATGCTCTCTTTGGATAATTCTGTACAATATTACATAAAAACCCTTCACCATCATAAGTTCTTATTCATGACATCCAAAAAGTAAAATTTCATTAAACAAATTCTTTTCTATTGTTCTTGGGAGAAAGTGGTCCATGTAATTATTGAGAGAATTATATTGCTGTGGAGTACATCAAAATTACATAATAAGTTCACAATTAAATCCTTAAATGATTAATTTGTATCACACTATATAGTTGCTTAATTTAACACGAATTAATTGTTATGCTCATTTAGAAAACTTAAAATACCATATTACAGATCTTCTAATTCTTAAAATACTCATTTGAGACAAATACGAAATTTAAATAATAAAAACCTTAAGCTGAGTGAATACTAAGGAAAAATTTTCACCAAGTTTGAAAAAAAAATTTTTTGCTGATAGATACTAATTACAAAAACTAATGAAATAAAGGCAACAGGCTAATATTTACTTACTCAGAGCCCCCTAATGGGAAGACATGATAATGGCCAATTATTCTTCCAGTCTTAACATCAATATCAGCATCAAAATGGAATGATTTATGATCATGAGCTGAGAATATGAGCTGAGGGCGAAGTTGAGACAAAACCTGAAAGTTTAAGTACACAATGCTGTGAAAGCTTCAATTCTGTAAGATACCAAACATTTTTAACATACTCTAATTACATTTTCATTTCTGAAATGTGCAACACCAAAATGAAAATCCTTACACAAATAAGTTTAAGAGAAGAGAAATTCCACCTATCCTTCACTACTGATAATGATCCATTGATTAATATATGCCCATGACTTCCAATGAAGGGTAAAATGTCCAGTGGTAAGTAATTAGATCATTAAATACACACTAAATTTATCCACATCAAACAGCAAGATTGTAACCAAGAGTATTTCTTGAAGAATTGTATTATTTACCATCACGGATAACTGAATACCCCCCCTTAAAGAGTGTCTGTTCAGTTGACAATCCAAAGAATGGTTGGATCCTAAATCTAAGTAACCAGCCCTGGCTTTCCTTGCTAAGACTGAGTTCTACAAGAGGTAAACATCCTTAAATGACTCTCTCAACATCTCTATGAATGAGTCTTTTCATAGGATTCAATAAGAAGAAACCTTAATGAAATACCTTATTTGGAATGGCTCATATCTTTATAATTTTCACAGTGAATATGTAAGACATGAACAAGAATGAGCAAGAAGTAAATAAAATATATATCACTTCATATATATATATATATATATATACACACACACATAAAATACACATATTTCCATATTCAAAATCATCTATCAAAAGTAATCCGGGAAATGAATAAGGCAAACCTAAATTAGCCTCTAACCTATAATTTGTAACCAAGATCATTCAACAGAATACAAAAGTGATATTTATAGCCCAACAAGTATACATTAAGATGAATAACATAGAAAATATACAGGTGGTACATTTTTCATCTAATAATCATAAAAATCTCCCTTAAGGGAGAGATTTGATGTTAGGTATTCTTCTGTGGGGAATAATAACACAATTTAGTTAACATAATATGAAGTACAACTTATCTTAGAAGACTAATAGTTGCATTACGGTGTAATACTAAAGTGACTAACCCTTCCAACAAATCCAGAAGAAGCTGGAAGAAGAGGAAGATGTGAAAGCAGTACTCGAGAAATATTGGCACTTGGAGTATTGACTTTTTTAAGTGAAGGATAGCTCTCAGTAATTCGATTAACCTGTGGAGGGAAGGCAGAAAAAGTTGTAAATTATAGCTATTTATGTTCATGGTCACAACATAAATAATGAAGTTTGTTTTCATTTATTGCAGTGGCTAGTTGTAAGTCTCAAAAAGCATCAATACCCGAACTAAAATCCAAAATGTATAAATACAACCACAACAGATGACTCGAAAAAAATAAAGTTAAATTTGTCCTGTTGGACTGAATAATATACTACCCACAACTGCAATATATAACATAAATAAAACACAAGATCATGAATTTTATAGTAAAAGATGATGGTAATGTTCCAAACGAAGTGATGCATACGATTCAAAAGAAAAAATTTAATAAATGTTTACCTTAATAAATTCAGCAAACTTTATGCTAACTGCATCACGCCCATCAAAAGTCTTCTTATATCTTTCGTACTTTACTTGGGTCACACGTTCATTACCTTCACCACCAATATCGTTGTCGCCGGGAATATACAGAATCTGAAAGAATATGTTCATTTTTCTGAGAGTTGCCGAAATGAATTTTATTTTTTCACAACGCCCTCTTAAATCTATCTGCGAATCCATACTAGAAGATTTTTGGTTGACTTTCAACACATATAATTCATCATAAAAATTAATGTTGTTCTTTCATTGTATTACCGTCAAAAATGCAAAGTAAACTGAGATAAATATTATACGAAAATCATCAAATGATGAGAACAAACAAAGTTGTATTATTACCTGAACTTTTTCATCTGCTTTAAATAATTTGAAGAACCTCACTTTTAGACGTGCATACTCGTCCTCCGAAGCAATGCTTCCTTCGTCCATAAGATCTCCGAGAAAAATTACCAACTCTGGCTTCACATGATTCATGGCAAGTTTGAAATTTTTCGCTAAATACCTTAAAAATCAAAATTTGGTAATGAGAACTAATACTGCTCTTTCCTGCTCATAAATACTCGCAGCACTCACCTATCGCTATCCCATCTTGCAAGAAAGGACTCTGTTCTCTCTCCTAATATTTGAGGATCGGCAACAAGAAGAATTTTTAAACAATCTGAATTTGGGCATTTGATGGACGGCCACTTCAAAACATTAATATAATAAGTCACATATTCAATGTAAAAAATTACAACAACTACTGAGCTTAAGATCAGTAGCTGTGGCCGACTTCTGAAAATTGAAAATCATTCGATTTAATATCGTTATTCTGCAAAATAAAATAATAATTAATGTTTCCCAGAGTACCTGATGTACCTGATCTTCATGAGAAGATATTAAATCCGGCAACCATTCTCTGTAATTCAATTAGTGGTATTCAAGCTTTCAATCACAGATACCAGTTGAAACGATAAATATCATGGAAATGTATGAGATAATTACTTTAAAAATAAATTACTTAAATCCATATTTCAAAACTGATTATACGAAAAGCTTCCGATTAAACGTTTCGATTTTGTTTCACCTATTGCGCTCTTGAAATTTGATTTCTGCTTTCGTTATTCGGAAGCAGTAGGTAGAATTAAAAGAATCGCTTGTTAGTGCAGAATTTGAGTTTAGTCGGAAATGTTGAAGATTACTAGAGCTTTAAGCGGTACACAAGCAATCTACTAATATTGAAGGACAGTAATTTCTCTTTATTTTAGCTACGTTTTATAATTCGCATTTGGCTATCTCCGCCAATAGGACCCTCGTATAGCCGGAGTTACTCGAAAATGCTTCACTCCATGGAGAAAGATAGACCAGTTGAATATGCTATGTCTACAAAACTAAATAAAATGTTTGAACCGAAGCATCTTCAAATCATCAATGAATCGCACAAGCACAACGTCCCTAAAGGATCAGAAACTCATTTTAAAGTCGTGGTTGTGTCCGAGAAATTCGAGAATGTTTCTCTCATAAATGTGAGTAGTTTTGGTACGTATTATTTCCCTTTGTGATAAGGAATGAGATAAAATGGTTCTCCTTTTTCAGAGACACAGAATGGTACACGAAGCTCTCCTAGAAGATCTTAATAAAGGTGTTCATGCGCTGTCTGTAGTGGTAAGCATATCACGATAAATTCTTGACGTTTGATTTAATTTTTTTTTTCATTTTGTTTTCTTTTTTTATTATTTCGCAGTAAAAATATTGTTCAATTCAATCATACCATAGTTTAGGTTGCTTGGTTTTTCTACCTGAAACAACTCTAATATTTAAGAATGTTTTTCTCTATTAATATTGATTTCCCTCAAATTTAATAGGCGAAGACACCAAGTCAGTGGGAGAATAGCGATCAAACCGTATTGCCTAGTCCTGCATGTAGAGGTGGTTTCGGGAAATGAAATGTCCAAAAATCTTCGTAGAAAATATTATCCCTACTGACAAGGTTAGAATACGGACTTACGGAAATTAAATGTCACCCTATAGTTTTTTAATGCATATTTATTTACATTTTTCTACGAATGTATGGTGTATGGATGTCTATTTCCGTTTTTAATGTACTCTATTTTTTTAATCAAGCAGGGAAAATTGTTCAACCATTTAAATTTAAATTCTGGCTCCTAATCGTTGTCATGTTTAAGAATTTATTGAGTAGATATATCTTTTAATTGACTGTATTAGTCGGAGCTTTGCTTTAAGTCTCTGACTTGTTATTTAAATTCAGCAAAGTGCTGATGAAATCTAGCCTTTTAGCTTTAATAATATCGTAACCTTTTTTATTTTTTTAATATTATTTCATTGCAGCTGATCATTGAGGAAACAAATCCAAAGCTGTAGAGAATATGTTAGGATGTTTTCACTTCATTTAATCTTCATGAAATTATACATTTAATTATAATTCTAATCAAATTCAAAATTTCAACCAACATTCAATTAATAAGTTGCTTATATATGAAAGTTGTTATCCTTGGCAATTAAACTATTATGATTGAAATTTTCCTTGTATGTATGTATGTACGTACTTGTAAATGTTATATGATTAGAAATTGATGTCTAAATATCAATCTAGGATAGATGACATGATCTTCAACATAAAATCTATTTGTGAATGGTTTCTATGAATGTTATATCTGTTGATATTTTTTACCAAAGTGGTATTGTAACAATTCTTTGAAGATAAGGCTCAAAGCTAATTGTTACTGTAAGAAGTGTATGTATGGATATTGTCTAAACTTGCTCCCCAGCATTACCAAAAGTTATTGGATCTACCTTTCTTTTGAGTTATTAATATACTACTTGCAAAATTTACTATTCATCTATAATTGTGTAGTATTGAATTGTCATTAACTACTCAATAAAAGTAACTGCAACTAACTTTCATAAATTCATCAAGAGATTGTAACTATGTTTTTTACTTTCATAAATATTTTTTAGACTCTGTGCCATAAACTTGAAACTTGACTGTGAGAGTAATGTATATTGATGTGCTACTGAATGAATCAATTTAAATCATTATTTGACCTCATATCTTGTCAGTGTCCATCTATTTTTGTAAGAATTTGTGGCATTTGAATTTAACTTGACTGTGCTTAGCCTTTAACTTTTTATATATAACTCAAATTAACTCATGTAAGATCTCCTGTGTAATTGGGTCTGTTTATGCCCAAGATGGATTGCAGCCATTGCAGCCAAGGCTCAAAACATTTGCCACAGGAAGTGCTGATGATTGTTTTGATTTCAAACTGCTCTCCTAGTATTGAGCTTCCTTTATCGCTTTGATTATAAATAGAGGTTTTAAAAATATGAAATCACCATTTTCTTCCAGGAACTTAATCTCTATTTTCTTTAGCTAGTCAAAATTTGATGAATAAATTTGCTGTTGGAGAAAAAATATGTTTACAATGTTTATGTGTCTTAATGTTATTGATGTGGGTATGAGAGTTGACTTCCATATTGAGAGGTAGTGTTAAATGATAAAATAGTGGTCAAATTCTTGTTTGAATACCTCATTCTGTAACCTATATTACATTTATTCCTTTTTTCGTTTATGAAACCTCACAATTAGGATCAAAACCTGTGGGTCTTTATAGAATCGGTATTATTTAAAGACATGTGTAAATTGAACATATTTTTAATGTAGATATGCTAATGCAATTAGAGCTCAAAGTGTTAACTGAAATGCATAGTTTAAGCAAGCTTTCATTAGAGAAATTAATAGTTAAAGATGTAATTGATAACTGCATATCAAATAAAATTTACTGACGCTCATATTTGTGTAACTTTATTTAAATTGCTCACTATCAAAGCTACCTTAAAACTTGGATTCAAAATGTAATTTTTAAGGTCTAGATAATTTTCAGTAAGGAATTGACCTGATTTCATGCCCCCTCTTAAAGGTGTATAACAGTGGTGGCAAACCTATGGCACATGTATCCTAAGTTGCAGGTGAAAGAATTTTTTTGGTGCACAGAACTCTCACCACACTATCTTTGTTACACTTAACTTAAAAAAATGAAACCACAGACGAAATAAATGTGGATTCCGTTTATTAGTAATGATAATTAACTATCATTTAAGCCAATTACAAGATCGTAATCCTATCATTCACATTATAAAATGACGAACTCTCTATGTGATTTCGCAGCACATTGGCATGCAAGTCCTTTACATTCATAAAATATGGCACTGCTGAAAAAGGTAAGCTAACCCTGGTGTAGAATCTCTCTTATAATTTCTTCATTGTTGTCGGGTTCTCTGCCATGTTGTTTGTTTTAAGTAGATGACGTTTCTGGATTACGACTGCTGGAATGCAATCGAAACCTCTTCTACTTCAAACAATGTGGCAGAGAACCCAGCAACCACGAAGAAATCATCTGAATGCCACGAAAATCTATGTTCTTACATTATACCTCTTATATTGTCACAGTAATCATTTAAACAATATCAGAAACTTTAATTATTCTGTCATCTTCAAGCTTCATATTACAAAGAATTAATGTTTTGGACAATAATGTGGAAAAGATCTGGTACTTTCCCGGCGAATGTTGTGGATGAAGTTCTCTCTGGTTGCCATCCGGGTGGTTTCTTCGATGTTTATCGACGTCTCGGTCCCTGTCTCCGGAACCATCTTCAGGAGCGAAGCGAAGAACTACGCTCCTGAAGGAATATAGGACGAATTTTTTTCTTTCGAAAATCTAGGCCTGAAATTAACACTGTGTGTTATACCCTTATATTTTGTATTTAAATACAATTACATTTTTTAATCAAATTACCTTTTTAATATCATGGTGCGTATTATACTCCGATAATGGTGGTAACTAACATATCCGTTGGGTTAAAATAGTTATTTAATATAGAATTATTCGTACAACTGCGTTAAAATATTTATGACGCCAGCTTGTGGAGGATGTGTAAAATATTTAGGGAAGAATTTTCAAAATGAGTGAACAATAGTGTAATCTGACAAACTGAAATCACAGTGTGACCTATAACTCATTACGTTTCATATTTTTAGAATTCTTTGATAATCGTTTCTCGGCGTTGAGTAGCTCTGCATCGAACAGCCGGTGAATCGCTATGGTTACACCACGGATTCATGAGTCAGGAATGATTGCTACAGATCTTCTCAATTTTTGTAACCTAAGAAACAACTCTCGATCGGAAAGTTTAATTGTCTGGGCTTTACGGAAGTTTTGGGTCGGATAAATCTCGAGATTTATCCTACTGTATGCATCTTATCTTTAAATCATTTATGGTCTTAACACCTGTGACGTCGCGAGATGATTTTTCTTAAAATAAAGTCCTTCCTTTCCGAAAAACTCTCTATTTTCGTATCCTCAACACTCGCATCGCATTTCATCTCCAATCCTTCTTTTTATTACCAAAACGTTAAACAATAACTTATTTATTAATACAAAATGACAACCAACAAACGTTAACAAATCAACATTTCAAAACCTACACAATCCTGTTAATTTAAACAAACAAACAGCATTAAAAGAAAAAATAATGACACAAACAAAATAAAATTCAAGAATCAAATTAGCACGACGTTACACACCGCATGTAAATGTCTATCATTGAGGTTTCTTAGCAACTTAATTTTTTTATAACGCACTAAAGGGAATCTACGATTTTAATTAGGTGCTTAGTTTGAGTTAAAAAGCAAGTTTAACAAACAATAAGGAGAGGATGTTAATTTATAAATTTCTACGAACGTGGGGGTATAATTTTCTGTTTGAAATTTGGCTTTTCTTAGCGCAATTACAGCTTGAAATCATTATTCTTGGAGTATTTCCTGTACTCCTTCAGTAGTGTTCATGAAAAAACTTCAGTACATTCAAAAATTAAATAGTGCGCTGAAATTGCCATGCGATGAAGGGGAAAGACTTATTTTAGCCTTATTTTTTTACGGAAATGCTTATAATTGGTATTGATTATGTTTTCCTCGTATTGATTATCCTCTACTGTACTTCATATCCGTATCCTCGACGGTACTAGTTACAAGGTTAGAATTGCTTTAATGGGAAACGAAGGTGCAAATTTTAACCCTATTTACCTACTCAGGTTCAAATTTTCCTGTCAGACATTTTAACTCAACGGATATAGGTATTAGATACTGTTAGTTACCGTATTTATCGGTGTATAACGCGAGCCATGATTTTAAGAAGCAAATTTAAATTTAATTAAGATTAAATAAAAACACCCCCAAATCAATAAATTGCCAAATATGGAAGAAAAATTTTTTAAGTATCGTCATTACAAGGACGAAACATCTCAAGTAATCAAGCCCACTATTATGGCGTAATTTTAACAATTTTCTTTGGAATGTTGCGTGGGACATCGTTGGGGACTCTTCTTTGCTTACTGGCCCGAGAAAAACTTTTTTCAATAATTTTGAAACTTCTTTGCTATATCGTTCGATGAAGTTGCTCTTAGGTCTTTCGCTAAATAACTCTGTTATCGCTGTCATTTTCAAGATTTTGTATATTGAGTAAATATGTATGCACATACATATTTGTATACATTAACTTAATATCAGAACGCTTGGAGGTAAGTTAGAGCGCCTGTGTATAAATTCCACATTTGTTATCAGAAGGGACGCCTTGTTTTTGCAGCGATGCAATCACGTTAATATCACGACGCACTTGAAGTAGCTTTTTGTCGATCTTCGACGACCCATGCTAACATTGTTAATTAATCTCTCGCTCTTCTCTTCCTTTTCCTCGGAAGCCCTCGAATTACGCTTCTGAATCACTCCGGGGTATATTTATCTTCTGTCGTAATTAAACTGTTGAAGCAAACCTCACTGATGAAACCTACCGGAAAACAAGAGATCGTGCATAATACGCACAATTTTTCGTTCGCTGCTAGAATGATACTATTGTTTCAATTGCATGAAGATTATGGTTGACGAATTATGGATCTGTATTGCGACATGAGCACCTAAATAACAAATTCTCAAAGGATTGCAAGCTTTTCTTGTCGGCTATTTAAATTTTAGTGGTGTAGATTCAAGCAGAAATTTATGATGTCTTTATAGTTTCCAGCCAGGAGGCAGGTTTGAAACACGAATTTCTGACCATTAGGTACCAAAAGCCCTGGTGAGGGAAAGAGGGTTTATTGCCACGCAAGATTAGGAGTGATGTTGGACCGTTGCTTTTCTCATTGAGCCCGAATACTATGAGTTGAATGCATGCCATATTTCAGCATCCTACATACCTCAATAGTTTTCGTATAACACAGCCATGAATAAAAGTGAGTGAAAGAATAATTTTTCTTCGTCTTCCAGTTCTACAAGATAAATTTAAACTATCCCATTCAAAACATCTGTGATATTTGCAAATGACATTTCCCTCTATCAAATCGTGAAATTTAGTGTTACAGGTATAGATTTAGAAGAATGAAATATTTATGTAGTAAATACTGTGTGAATTGAACTAAGTCTATCATTCGACTATGGCTTTCCACGAAGCCACGCCTACCAATATTGATTTCATAGATTTAGAAGTTCCGCCTATATGTATCAAGGTGCCCATTAGGGCGATTCAAACTGATTTTCCTATTGGCACGCACAGGTTTTCACACACGCACATCTCATCCATCCATTTAAATTTCAAAATTCATTTTATGTTATCGACTGTGGAGTCGATCATTTTATGTCGTCTAGTTTTTGGTGGTGGTCTGTCTCCTTTAAAGTTTTCAATAGAAATGTTTGCGCGTTTCATTTCAGATTGAAAAGAAATAATTCCGCATGAATCCTTTCCTCGAAAATCGTACTCAATGTGTTTTTTCTCTACAGCTTACCCTCCATGTATATTTTAAATTGAATTTCGCGGAGCTCTCAACTATAAACTTTCATCAGTTTAATTCTGTATTAATTAATCAATTAAGAATAGTTTGTGCCACGAAAAATTCTGTTTATTCCAATTGGATAGCATTTAAAATATGAAATATCTCGTCGCAAGAAACACGTACATGATGCGCAATAGAAAGCATGTGGAACCCCTGGGAATCATTCGCCCCCTCCCCCAACTGACCTCGCGCAACGGCGGCTAAGTAGCTCTGCTTTAAACTTCAGAATTCAAAAGAAATAAAATTTAAAAGAAAATATTTTCAATTTCTCAGCGGAATTTCTCACGATCGATAGAAAGGCCCGAATATGAAGAAAAATTATTTTTTTAAATAGCAAGGTAAATTGAGAAATTTCCGATTAAGTTCAGGAAAAATTTATAGGTAAACTAGAAATGAAATAAGAACCATAAAAAAACTTTACACCCAAGCTAACATAGCCAAGGTAACATACCCCAATACTCATCGTTTTCAATGATGCATGTAGGACTCGAGCACTTACTGAATGATAAACATCATGCTGCTGGTATCATAATTCAGCCTTCAAGTATCACCCCTCGTTCTTTAATGAGGAACTTAACGTATAATCTTCTATTGGCGTCACAAAATCAGCTGCATCGTCATTCCAGGGAGGATGTCTCATCTTCTAACACTCCGTAATAGATCGATATTCCTTTTAGAGTGTACTGCGCCTCCCGCAAAGGATTTCGTTGACCTCGGTATCCCGCAGCATGATTCACAGATGCTAGGATATCAGCGAACAGACACGATCTTCCCTTGCTCACTGGTCGATCGTTTTCTTAGCTCAGTAAAATTTCCTTCGCAGAAACTTGATAATCAATTGCCAGGTTGCATGATCACTCCGTACTTTTCATCAACTGTCTTCATACTTTTTTCCTGGAAACTCGTTTAGAATCCCTGACGCGATTAATGGTTTGGGACTGCATTATAGATTTATCAGCTTCTTATTCAGGGCAGACTTGGTTTTTATCCCTCTCTGGCTCATAGCTCTCCTCATTAGGGCATTGGTGCACTAACTTTTTGGCTTGCGGGCCATGTTTACTTTAGCTGGCCACGTGATTCTGACGTTACTTCTTTGACGTTCAAATATGAAAAATAAAGTATAGGTAAAATCAATTGAAGCCTGCCCTATTTTATTGCGTGTCCATAATGTTTACATCTACAATATAATACAAAAAATGACTAAATACGCTGCGTATTACTACTAATTTATTTTGAAATGTCAATTATATGTTTTTCCAACTGCTTTGTAGGCTGGATAGTCTTCAAATAGGCCGTAGTTTGTTCACCATAGCGTGAGGCCATGGCTGTACAAACTTCGTCCCATTTGAAAAATCTATCCGTCTCGCGTACCTCGCGTAACGTTCGATGAAGTCATTTCGGAATCTTACGGTCTACTAATAATTCGTTAAATATTAACCTGCAGGCCAAAAAGAACATACACCCACTCTTTAAAAATGTCTTCCTAAGTTGATTACCATATACGTTAATTTTACCTTTAAACGTTAAAGTACATACATTAATATAAGCGAATGGTTTTTCATGCATTTTGAAGTGGAACTGAAGGTTGAATTTTTGACTTGCCTCTATAATTAATTTTCGCGAGTTTGCGACTGATATTCTATCTATTCTTAAATATGTTTGCTCAGTCTTATCTCCGAAGAAGTGTGCCGTTAAAGTCTTCGTATTGATCTAGGAAACACCTTATCTAGGCCACAGAATATCCGATGCAATAATTTTTCGACCATTCTTTTCATAGGTCGGGATAAGTTTGCGCGAGTGCACAAGGTGCCGCGTAAATCAACGCCTCATGACCCAGATATTTTGAGGAATTCAAAAATAAATCATTTCATTCTAGCTAAGTTTTCTGTCTCTTGCCAAAAATGTGTAATTATTGTCCTAGAACGAGAATACTCCGTCTTTCTAGTAGGTGCTGATTCCATTTCCTATTTTTGAGATGGAGCGCAAAGGCCCCATGGAATATACTAAAATATCATTTATCAATCATATCACAAAATTATTTCATTATCTACTCATATTTTATTTTTCACCGTAATAACAAGCAATTAGGCTTACATGACATGCTGAGGAGTAGCGCTTTATTACCTTTTTCTTCTGCGGCACACATACGACTAGACTCAAGGTTCGAGGCACGCTAAACCACTCCTCTATTAGTTTAATTCTAGATTCAAATTAGTTTTTTTTATTTGAATTTGAAGATTTTTGCGGGGCAATTAATATATAAAGCTCTTTACGAACTCCCATTAAAAGTAAAATATGTCATAAAATAAATCACGCGCGTAACGAAAAATTTGGAGAACATTTTGTTATTGGATTATATGCGGCACACCGGTTGGGAACACTACTATGCCTCTTAACTGAAATACCTCATTTTTAAAGTTAAAAATCTATATTCTTATACACATTGTCGTGAAAGGAATTGGAAAGCTATGGTCTGTGCCAAATCAACATAATACTGACCAGTTTAATATTTTCACCGCCTCGTTGTAGAAAATTTTGAAGTACATCTGAAATTCTCACTTGTATTCGAATAAATTGAATGAAATAGGATACCCTTTATCTAGCGGAGAATGCATATACACTTCCTCGACTTCGCGGTTGGAAACGCAAGGATAGAACGAGGCAAAAAAATAGCATATCTAGCAAAAAGCGTCACAAGATGAAACCGCACGATGATACCTCTAGCATGGCTGAAGAAAAATATAGTTTTACCTCATTACTATCTCCAGGAAGTCGATACGTGATCTATTGCGGCCAATTTTTGCATACTAGAGCGGAATTACAACACAGCGGATATACGCGATACGCCCGAGGTAAAGCAACAGCATATCTACAACGTGAGGGGCATGGCATACGGAAGGAATGATAAGACGTATCATACATACTCGTATAGACTGTGGTTTTGCTGACCGTCGCTTCTGATAAACTGACCAAATAGCTTAATTTACGATTTTCGGGTCAATTTAGATACCTTTCGGTTACACCCTCACCTAGTTCCTAATTATTGCAAACACGCTACTTTCTTTCTGGTAAAGGTTACCTTTCAATTGCAGGACGAAGTGCGCAGAATCAGTTTTTATCTCTCTGTTTGTTACTTATATAAGTTGAATTAACATAATAATTAATGAAATAGAGTACATTAACCAGCCGATACTTCTAGCGAACATTTCTCCACAAAAAGAGGAGTATAAAATTAAAATGCCATTCAGTTTCATAAATTTTATTAACTTTGGTTTTACCCTTGATTTCATATAACTCTCCCTTAGTTCTTGAGAGGTAAATGATACAGTTTTCAATTCTCTACAAAAAGTGGAGTGTAAAATTAAAGTACAATTCAATTTCATAAAGTTTATTAACAATGGTGTAACCCATGTTTTCAGATCACTCTCTCTCACACTTTGAGGTACATTATACAAATTTAAATTGTGTTATTCAATTCACAAGACAAAAAATTATTAAAATATCATCCAATGCACAAAAGCATAAATTTTTAGAAAAATACCATTTAATGCAAAACTACATACAGGCTTTTATCATAAACGTTAGGTATGTTACGTTAGGATTAAATAAAAATAACTCTTATTATAGCCTTTTAATCATGATCTAGATTTAATGATTGAAATTACATTGCTAAGAATTGCAATTTTCTTTGTAAAAAGTGGCTTTAAGCCATTCGTGATGGCTTGATAACAAAAAAATATAAAAATAATATTCTTATCAAAATATATTTGACACAACTTACAACCTATCAACTATGGCTGATTTGGCAAGAGAACTTTCAGTGTAACATAATCAGCTGTTTTTCTTAGCAATCATGAAATGCATAGCCAGACATTCTTACACTGGGTATGTTTAGTGGATACAAAAAGGCTAAAAATGGTTATATATTGACTTTTGGAAAAATTAATTTTGATAACAACAAAATAAAGCATCACAGGTGGTTTTATCATAATGCCCATGAGTATTCATTCTCCCTTAATCTGGCGGACATTATTGGCAGTAGATACATCAAAGTAGCCTCAAAAATTACTTTTTTTATTCTATGGCATTCTGTTCTGGTTTGTTTTTGATAAAAATTAAGCGTCTTGTAAGCATAGACATAATGCAAGGGATCTGCTTCTTCCTGTTCATCGTATCATCCGTAGGGACATTAGACTCAAAGTTTAGAGCAACCCTTTGACAAACAAAAGTCATGAGGGTCAAGATATCAATTTCATCACCTCTTTCTTCTAGTTCTTGACACAATGCTTGCACAAACCAAGACCCTTTTGAGGCATTCCTCCAGGAAAAGTACCCTGTTGCAACAAAAAAATGGATGCTGTTTGATTTGAATCACAAGAAGAATAATTGTACTGCCCTTCATTATTTTCCTACAATATTTAAAATAATTACATCCACAACTTAAAATTACCTTTAAAACCAAGTGACAAAATAAGATAAATAAAATTAATTCACTACGGTAAATAGATGGATGTAATGAATAAACTATGTTAAATGGATAAATAAATACAACTTGGTTAAATGGAAGATGAGACATTTAAGTCCCAATTTTGTCAAATAGAGTACCATAATAATCATAAATAGCAATTAAAAAACTGTTGATAACAGCATTGAGTTTTTAGGATGATGAAGTAGTAATCAGTTTATTATTTGCAAATAAATGCTTACATATTATCTACTAAATTGAAAAAAAAATCGGAAAAATGGAGGACATTTCTACGTGGAAGAAAGTGAATATCTGCACCGTTAGCCATTTACTTGTAAGAAAATTAAACTTCACCTAAGAAAGTATATATTTGAATTAATAGAGTATTTGCAGATAAAAGTCATAACATAAGGCATATGATACAAGGAATCATCTGTATGAGCAAAGTTTATCAGGTAATGCGTGTATTCATTTGCGGAGTTATGCCAAGAGGTCAATAAAAAGTCTCAAGGATCTGAGAAGCCGAGAAAACAGCAATAAATAATGAACGGTGAACTAGGGATACAAAATACGCATGGACATATCACACCATCACAATACAGGACGAATGGCGATTTTACTTAATATGTAACAGATAAATACCTGGTATTGTTGAATATGCCACAAGAAAGTCAGCATGAACTGGAATGGAGTACTGAGAAGAAGGCGAGCCATCAGTTTCTGTTCTTCTTAGAATCACCCCTGAATCAAATTTATCACCCTGACATGCCTGTAAGAATTTGGATCATTTAGACAAAGTTAATACAATTCAACTTATGACATGCTAATCAGATGCATTACCTGAATGAGAAATATCTTTGGTTTCCCAGCAAGGGTTGGACATTTATCAGCGGTAAAAGGAGTCCACAATGAATCAGTTCTGTAGGCTGAATCTTTCGTGTAAATTATATCCTTTTCTCCATGAGAAAGTACAGCAATTACGAGGGAATCATTCTCTGAATGATCGTCATGGGCGGCTGAAGAAAAAATTGAAATTATAAATAAAATCCTAACAAGTAAACAATGGTAAGATCGCTCTAGAGTAGAGTTGACTCATCTTCGGGGTTGTGAGCTTTGAAATGAATTACCCAATTGATCATGTAATACTATAATATTCTACAAGTGAAAATTGCATTGGAGACGAAATTAATGCTTACTGTGACTGTAAAGGTTATACAATCATTGAAAATAGATCAAATACGCTGCGTACATGTACTAATACGGTAGCAGTGGACGATATTTCTGAATCTAGTCATAACTAGTGACTTGGCTGTCTTCAACTATTTTAGATTGGTACCGTTTGAAAAACCAAATATTCTGACTTAAAATTTAACAACTTTTTCAAATCTCTGATGCAGAACATAAGGTCAGGTGTAGACTTAACTCAAGAGCAGTCAAGCCTAAGGATATTGCAAGAAGCAACTAAAGCAAAAATAAGTTTAGATAACTACTCTTTGTTTACCTTCTTCGACGATCTTCTTGACCTCTGTAGATACTAAATCGTGAAACGTACTAACTTTAAAGCCCAATCTCTTCAGTTTATCTCCCAAATTGGCACAGTCTAAATTAGTTCCTAGTCTTGCTTTTAAGGTCTTATCATCGAAGTTTACATGGTTAAAGATGATAGCTTTTCCTCGATTTTTATGATTCATGTTATAAAATTCGGCAAATTTATGCACTGGCATTTCAGCAACTGGTATTGGTGTGGCTCTACTGAAATGGAATGTTACGAGAGAATACATTAAATAATGTAAATAACTGTCGAAAAAATATAGGTATAAATTATAGAAATTTACGTTGAGCTTCCCCAAGCATCGAGTTCGTCCTTTGATAAAGGAGCATCTCCATGAGATGCCTCCTTTATTACACCTGAATCCATTTGCGAACACATATCAAGCAACAGTTCGTGAGCGAACAATTTTGTGAATCAACAACAAGTCGTAGCGATGACAAGCTTATACCGAACGCGGATTTTCTCTGCTCAATTTTATGTTTACAACATAGATGGAGCTGCAGTAGAGTTTAGATCACGGGGATGCAACTTAATGGTATTGAGAATGGGATTTTTGTCGCACTATGTCGCCATCTATTATAAATAGCGCGTACTAAATTACACGGGTGGTAGCCTAGCGGGCCCTTTACGTTAGTTCCCTCTCTAGGCTATATTTATATATATGATATATATATATATATATATTATACGGATGATTTATATTGTGGTTAAAAGCAAGAATTTTCCTCTGATCACGAATGTAAAAGGTGTTTCATTTTTTTTATAATGAGGATTAATGTATTTGAGCTTTCAAATATTAACATTTTTTCTTATCAAGTATATAAACAATGCACAGTTAACTCTTTAGTCGTATTGGAAATAAATACTGATTTATAATATTTTATGCATTTTTGTGTAGATTAAAGTATTCCAGCTTTTAAATGTTAACATTTTTCCTTATCATGTATTTAAACAGTGAAATATTTAACATTTTTAGCCATAAATATGAAAATAACTGAGAAAAACTATCGTAGAACTATAACGACATAAAATATAGCCTAGAGAGGGAACGAACGTAAAGGGCCCGCTAGGCTACCACCCGTGTAATTTAGTACGCGCTATTTATAATAGATGGCGACACGGTGCGACAAAATCCCATTCTCATTACCGTTAAGTTGCATCCCCGTGGTTTAGATCGTTGGTTGCGTTGCACCTGGCTGCGCAGAAGGCGAAAGAAGCGTATGGTGTTTGTCATATAAGTCACGTTACTAAGGTCGTTTTGGCGGCTTTTTAAAATTGGTTATACAAAAACCGACAAAGTTAGCTAAATAATCTCATTGTTGAGGTAAGATCATGTCTGAAAATGATAAGAAAGGAATTGAATTATGTGCGTAATTACGTCCCTTAAATTTAGGACGCGATGTAGTACATTTCTAGGTGTCATCAATCTGCTACCATGGAAGAAGGATTATTGTTCCATGGCCTGGCATAATATTCCATGGAATATCCTTCTTCCATGACAATGGTTTATACCGTTGTTTAAGTCTAGAGAGTTTATTTTCTTGCTCTTCTCGTGATATGGCATGAGAAAATTGTAGAGCCCTGAACGAAGTGTTTTACGAAGGCTATTACGTGTTGAATTCATGTCTTTGGATCCGGCAGCCTAAGTCGAATTACGTCACATCCGAAAGGAGGTAACAACTGTGCGATCATGTAAGTGGCTCGAGCCGTTCCTTCGAAAATTTGAATCGAAGTTTATCCAATTATGGACTTATCGCATTGAAAGCGTTCTGCAAGTTTTGGCGGTTTTGGTCAGCATCCTTTGCTCCGGTGTTCTGTGTTTGCTTCCGTTGCTTTTACTGTGTTTCGTGTGTCCGAAGTGTTAGATTTCGCTGCAAACAATAAGTTAATTTCTTTATGTAAATAACTTATTTTTAAAGCTTGTAAAATGAGCCACAGTCTTCGGTTTGTTGCAGTAAAGAAAATAATTTTAGAACACGGTTGTTAATGAATTAAGAGGTTCATGAATTCAAATTTGCAGTGCGGGTTTTGGCCGAGATACCAATATCGTGATTTGTATCATTGTTGGATTTTACTCTGCGCAGGCACTATTATAGTATACCGTTATCACCTATATTATCATTGGAGTTATATGCCGTTATAACCTTCATGTCGATATGCCTGAGCCAGATGCCTTGAATAATTCTCAAATCTAAGTCTCGCTATCCCTTTTGGCTGGATTTATCTTGCCTTGTAAACAAAAGAAAACATGATTTTTTGATGAAATGTTGTGTAATTTTGTTTGATTAAGTATATACTTAATAGGATGCTTAATTTGTAACGTAAATATCTCAATTTCTATTTTAGCAGCAGTGTTGCTTGATTTTAAATTCCATATTTGTTGCAACTATTGTGATTTTCATTAGTTCTTATCTTGATAAGTCGAACTCAGAAAAGGTTTGATGTACTTTGCACAACAAAATCAATCTTAAAACTAATGTCATAATTATATGTAAAAATACTGCCAATACCTGCAGGCATCATGATGGCATTTCTCGATAACTGATAATTTTATGATAATGTATAAAATATATTTTGTGATTTTACATTTCTTCATTTCGCACATTATAATTCCAACAGGACATACATAGGCTCAACTTGAGCTACTTTGATGTGGATAGTTATAACTATCCACATACCTTCATAACTTCACACTATAGTGGGAAGTTATTTCATTAATGAGTAAAATATTTGAAATGTGTATAAAACTTTTTGTGTCTCAATCTTATGTTGAATGTAAATTTGATGCCATATGTCTCTTAATGTATAAATACCGATTAATTATGGCAAATAGGTGATTTCACTGTCTTTAGTGTCATACAAATACTGGCCATTCTTGATGGCATTTATATGAAACTACCACCATGTACATACCATAATCAAACATTATCATTTTAGCGATGGATGAATTTCTGGTTTTCAAAATTCTGAGAAGGCGGCGAAGAGAGAGAGAGAAGCTATTAAACAAATTTAGATTTTGCAGCATCAGGGAGGCTGCTGACCCCTTTGCCATCAGTGATGTCAATTTTATGGGGCTCTATTGTCTGTCCAAAGAAATGGCTCGGGTACTTATTGAGGAGTTGAGGAGAGGAGGAGTAAGGCATTTGGGGAAATATTACTCAAGTATTCAGCTGATATGATGACTAATAAAAAGCATTCACCAGGTTCTCTGTGCACTACATTTCTTTGCACAAGGTAGCTATCAAAAGAAAGCAGGTATTGATAGTAACCTAGGACTCTGTCAAAGCAGTGTCTCTAAGGCCATTGATGAAGTGACGTCAGCACTCAAAGCCGACGAAGTCCTCGCAAAATGGATTCCTTTCCCTCTGAAAGCAGAAGAAAGAAATAAGGTGTTGCAGAAGTAAATAAACAAATATTTGTTGTTAGAAATTATTTTTTTTAACGAATCCAGGAACTTGTTGAATACATCAAGAAAGATAGCACGTGTATTATAAATTGACAGCTAATTTCTCTCCACTCAGAAATTAACAGTCATCCCCAATTCTTGGAGTGATAGGCTATATTGATGGAATGCACATAGCCATCAAAACCCCAAAATATGATGGAAATAATTTCTTCAACAATATGTCATATTATTCCCTAAATGTAATGATAGTAAGTGAAAATAATGTAATTACTTAGTAGTTATATAAAAAATCCATCCAAATGAAATTCAAAAGGATTAAAGTAAATATTTAAAGATATTAAAATTTCAATTTATTTTTTCTAAACAACTTCCTAGGTTTGTGATTCCGAATTGAAAATTTTGAATTGCCTTGCACGCTTTTGTGGAAGCTTAATTGATTCCAAGATATGGAACGAGTCCACTCTGAAGATGCTTTTGATAGAACTCTGGGAAAATGGAGAGCAGTGCTTGGTATTTATCAAGTTTTATTTCACATGAAGTTTTACAGCTTTTCTTGATAAAATATACTGTGTTTTACACTATAGAGATCTTTTTGGCTCTCCAGGAGATTCTGATTATCGCCATCAGCCATGGCTGCAGATTCCAATATCAAATGCTCAGGGTGGATCTCCAGAAGCCCACTACAACAGTTTGCATTGCCAGGCATGGAGTTCAGTTGAACGGTGCATCCGACTTCTCAACTCTCGTTTTCGTTGCCTCCTGAGAAATCGTGATTTAGAGTACTCACCTGCTAAGTCAGGGTTTATTGTAAATGCCTGTATTGTGCTACACAATCTGTGCCTCAGTTTAGGTTTAGGAGATCATGCTGTGTTGCCAGAGGAGCCTGATGAAGGCAATTTGTCATCAGACGAATTGTCTGATGACAATAAGATGCCTCTTGATCCAGAAATGCAAGAGGCAAGGAAAATCAGGCAAAAATTGGTGGACAGCCTATGCCCTTAAGTTGATTGCTTTGCTTACATGTAGATAGTCGGCAGATCCTCCTAAATTGATAGTGTGTTATAACGTCTCTTCAATGTTAAATGTAAGTTTCTTCATGCTAGGTAGTTTTCATTCCATGTGTTACTATTTACGTTATTTTTCTTCCAATCTCTGTATATTGGTTTCTTTTATTTAGATGCTAAAGACATCCCTTCTTTGGACTACTACCTTGTCGTGGTAGAAGGGCTTGAGTGTTCCCATGACGGAAAGAGCAACACTAGCTGGAAATTTCCTCCTAGCACAATCACCAGTGCCAGAATGGTCATAAGGAGTCAGACGAAAGGTAGTCCATGTCACATCAGTACTGCAATGAGGCAGCCATTGTGAGTGATGGTGCCCTGTTGAAAACACTGTTGAGGAAGGGAATACCACCTTGACTACTTATCCCTAGTTATGATGTATAAATATAATGATATTGGTACTGGCAAAAACGGGACTCGCTCCCTTATGGAAAGTGTCATGCCCAACTGTGATGGGAGTAAGGCCATTTCAGTGGTCATTCCATAATTTTCTTGAACTAGATAAGAAAAGAGACGATGGACAGGGAAATGAGGGTAAGTACATGGAATATTAGGACACTGCTTAGAAAAGAGAAGTTGGAAAATATAAAGTTAGAAATAAATCCAAAATTTATATACTAACATCGTACAAAGTAATGTGGAAAGGAGACTTCTGGAACAATGCTGTTATAGTTATTTTCAGTAGAGGAAGTACTAGTCAGAGAGTATTAGCTTAAGTGTTTGAAAGGATAGTAGGAGAAGCCATGATAGCAATCGGGCTAGTAACCAATTGGGTTATGTCAGTAGAAGTAAAATCTGAACCAATAAACACAGGTATATTTCAGGTGTACTTATATACTAGTGATTATATCAAAGATGATGTAGACTGGGTGTAAAAACTAATAGAAGAGGTTATGGTAAAGAAAAGTTTGGACTAGGGAATAGAAATGACAGAGAAAAAATCAGATATATTTTTGTAGGAGAAATAATGTCTGTATTACAAACACGCTTTTTCAGCTCCACAGCAGGCAGAGTTTAGTAGAGTATTGTGGGGGAAAATCTTTGCAACTGAAAGTTGGCAAAGAAAGAAACCCATATTGCGGAAAACACCCACAGAGAAGGAGTGTCTAAAAAACCCACAAAAACAGTAAAAAATAGAAGGAAGTATCGTCAATTGTAAATTTTGTAAATTGCACATAGATAAATGAAAAATGTACAGAAAAATATAAATGTTAACAATTACAAGAGAAAAAAAATAACATTTACTAAACCTAAGTGGGAAAGAAAATGAAAAGTCTCAGACAAAATGACAACCTAATAATAATTAATATTTATCAAAAAAATAAATAAAATTAAAGGTCAGCCAGCAGCTTTTGTTGAGTGCTTGGTGTTTTGAGATGCGTATAATTTCAAATTTATCTCAGCAGGAAGAGGGTGAGACGAACCTGAAAATGAAGTGAGAAAGGTAGGGTAGATAAGATGTATACATAGCTATTCAGTTTAAAAAATAGGCAGAGTATTGACAGGGTGCAACAACGTTTGCAAGGAATGATGGAAAGAATTAAGGAGGTATTTGTTGTTCTGACCTATAGTCTTTCTGAGATATCATGCTTAAATGAATAGAAAGATGATTCTATTAATTTGGGTTGAGCAACTTCACTCCAGTATTTTGCTCTTAGGGCAATAAAAGATTTACTGCAAATTTCGGTTCTATGAATTGGTATAATAAGTTTGCCAGTGGGATGAGTATCTAGTCCTTGCGAATTGTTCAGTTTAGTAAAGTAATTATCTAAGCATCTGGGGCAATGTTCATAAAGAACTTTGTATATGAGATTAAGAGTATGAAGTTTTCTTCTTGAGTGTGGATAAAGCCACTTCAATTCTATCAAGAGTGGGGAAACACGATTATTTTTTTTTAAATTTTTTGGTGTTGCAATTAAATTTGACTGCACAATTTAATGCTATGTCTAATTTAATGGTGACCGTTTTGTTAGCTTCATTCATTTGTGTGTCACATTAATCATAGATAGGAAAAATTCATACTTATTTTTTTACTTTTTGAATTTGACATTGCAATATAAATTAATTGTAAATATAGTTAATTTAATGAACTGCTAAACACTTTAGATAACACATTTAGAAAGTTTTCAACCTAAAAATATAAAGACAAAAATTAACGAAGAAATTACTTTGTTTATTTAGTGTTTATGCAAAATTCTCATAAACTGTACATTAGAGTGTCCAAAAAAATCAGTCATTTTTTTCGAACGCATACCCTCTAATTTTTTTCTATTTGACCTGATAAACTTACCCAATAAATTTTATTGTGATTGGATTATGGTAACCCATGCCGACTTGATGCCACTCAATTTCGAGAAATGAAAATTTGAACAGACAAGGGGGACACCAGGTTAATGGGTAATTAACTAATGGATTCTCAAAAATCTTTCAGGGTACATTCTTTGCCTAAAAATAGTGGTCAGGTGTCTGGCTGTTTAACTCAATCGGCTTTTGTTTATAAAAAATTATCAACCGAATGGTGGAGTTAGGCAACCATGCCATACACCCATATTGCTATAATATAGATCTCGAGTTAATAGGAATTTATTTTCTTCCATTTCTTTCTCTGATAACTTATCTTTTTGCGATTAAATATCATCTTGATACCTTCCAAACATTCTCTAATTTTAGTTTATATTTATTCTAATATATATAACTTCGTACAGAGGGCTAGAATCGAAAAAAGCTGGCCAAAAATACAAAAGTGGATTTTGTTAGAGCGAACTTTGATACTTCGCTTAGTTAGTGCTGAATAAATTCTATATGCAGCCATTACTATTATTACTAAGTAAATTACTTTCATTCCCGCACATTACATTTATACATGGGGTTGTAGTCGACCTAATTTTCCAAAAAATGCCAGTCATAGATTTTTGGCAAAATTCTTAATCAAAACTGCAAGCACCGTTTACGAATAGGTAGCCTTCTTTGTGTAGGCAATCAAATCCTAAATATCGAGCCTAAGTATCACTAGTTTAACCTCGCATAAGAATCTGCTCACAGATATTACCATAGATACCATAAATCATTTTTTAAGTTTTCTCCTCGAATGTCCTACTATGTGGTCAAATAATGCTTCATTTAAAGAAGCCAGAAAGAAGGTTTCAACGCTGAGGACAGTGAAAGATATAGCTGAAAGATCGGTCAAGTTGATGCAAGACTTTCATGATTTAATCATGGTTGAGGAGGAGCAAAAGCAATTTTTATTACGTTGCGTACAAGAACACCGGAAGATTTATTCTGAATGCAAAAAGTGAACCTTAAAAGGAAAATTTCAAGAATAATGTTTTTTACATGTTAGATAGTAAACATATATGATTTGGGAATATTGCTGTTTTATTTACTAAATAAACATTGAGTTCTGGAATTCCTCCATACTAAATCAGTACAAATTTTAATTTATCATCTTTGGCATCGAGTCGGCACGGGTTGCCATAACTCAATCTCAATAATATTTATTATGTGAGTTATAAAGGCCAAACTGAAAAAAATATATAGGATATACGTATTCGAAGTCCCAAAAATACGGAAGAAAATAAATTCCTATTAATTCAAGAGCTATTTCGCAATATACGTGTATGGCATGGTTGCCTGACTCTAATATTCAGTTGCTAATTTTTTATAAACAGAAGCCTATTAAGTTAAACTGCTGGACATGTGTCCACTATTTTTAAGCAAAGAATGTGCTCTGAAAGATTCGTGAGAATCCGTCAGTTAATTATCCATTAACCTGGTGCCCTCCTTGTAGGTTCAAATTTTAATTTTTCGAAATTGTTTGGCATCAAGTCGGCACGGGTTAGTAAGTACATAGTAAGTACATAGTACCTTCGATACA
This sequence comes from Sympetrum striolatum, assembly GCA_947579665.1. NCBI lineage: Eukaryota > Metazoa > Arthropoda > Insecta > Odonata > Libellulidae > Sympetrum > Sympetrum striolatum. The sequence goes on from OX388346.1 coordinate 39,847,092, forward strand.
CTCACTGACTGATTTCTTGGAGGTTAGATTTCCACGAATTCCTTAGGTGCTTCATAAAGTTATTGTTGGAAATGTTGCTGTTTTCAAATCAGTTTACTATTGGTCAGCTAGTAAGACCTCGATTCGTATAAACGGATAGGTATCTTTTATTTTTTAATATTTGCTACAAAAGCAAAATCCTCTCGTCTCCTTGTGAACCGAAGTACTGCAACTTTCGACTGTAGCACTTCCTTGTACGTAATTAATACTTGTAATTATTTTCGCCTGGATTAACTTCACTCTACAAATATTATTCAATTATCTTGGCCTTTCATATATTGCTGAAATATATGATTTTAATGGAATCTAATGGTAGAATTGTGGGTAATTTTCTAGTTTCACGGTGTTTGGGAGTAATTCTATATCTCCTTTACTACTGAAGATACACATACCATTCTTACGCCATATTATAGAGGAAGGATTGCAGTTTATATATATGGTAGCAATCTCTTGTAAGTGCTGCCATTTCGGAGAAAATTCTATCCAAAAACGACAAATTTTTGACGTTTTTCGTCTGCTACTAGAAAATTACCAAATTGTGTTTTAAAATGAACACAAATTATACCATGCACGTCAGTTAAAAGTTAATCATTATGCGTTTAAAAATTAGAAAATTCGATCGCATGAAATCCTATGACTAGGTTTAATCTATTTATTATTTAATCTCGCACGGGGAAACAGTAACATATGTTACGGATGTTAAGCGTTTCCCAACACTTTACCTAATGAATTATTGATGGTTATTTACATTTATTATTAAAAGATTAAAACGTTTATTTTATTCCACGTCCTTGGACAGATGCATGCTCCAAGAAACGTAGTACATACGTGCATCCATATGTGCTATGGCGTACATCATTTTGCATCTAAAAGCGAGAATCGCATTCATTTTATGCGATCGCATGTCTTATTGCGGCTTTATTTTACATTCTGCTAATTACGGGTATTCAATTAACGCATTTGCCTTGATGATATTGTTAAATATGCTCACACTTGCCACAGTTCGTCTGCTAACCGACTGACTCCTATCGCTACCGACTCCTTTTCATTATCGGTAGAATTCTCCGGATTCTACCGATACAGGAGCTTACAGAATAGCATCGAGAGCTCGCGGAGTCGATTTGCGATCCCAATTCCTTCCTAAGCTCATATCTCCATACCCTCTGCGTATATAAGAAACTTGATGATAAAGGACAGACTTGTCTTACTCCCCTTCCTAATTTTGCCCATTCCGATTCCTATCCGCTATTTGATTCAAGTAAACGAATTAAATATTATTGTGAAGTGACTGCAGCGATTTTAGCGGTTGGCTTTGGAACTGTCATAAAGAAATCGAAATAAATATCTATTTATGAAACGTATTTTTCTTGTTATAATTCCCCGTAAAATGTAAAATCATGGAAATTGTGAGATAAGAGAGATCTTTCTCTTCCTGTAAAGCAACGGTAGTGTTCTCTTTTGCAAATCTGAACAACAATTTGCGGAATTTCTCTTTCTGAATATCTCAGGGCTCTCTGAAAATTAAAAGATTTCTTTAAAATTGTGGAAACACGATCTTGCAATAAGTTCGAATGCTGGTATTTGATATTAAAGGACAATTTTCCTACGTGTTTTTACCGTTTATAAAACTAATACAGTTTAGTGATTACCGTTACAAATCAATAGTTTCTAAGGAAAATAGCGATGCAACAAAGACTCCTGCGAAATAAAAACGAGGATGTGTTATGTCTAGACTTATTCTATTGTGTAACTCAAACATTGGAAAAATTGCAGCGATTCTCTTCTTCATTATTCAGTTTCAGTGCATTGAAAAGGTGCCGAGGTAACATCGTGAAACGGGAAAATTACCGATGCCGAAATCGATAAGCGATCGTAAATATATTTGCCATTTAATCTTTGGCATTCCATTTTCGACCCTGATTCTATCTCTCTTTTATCAATCTCAAGAGCAAGTTTACTTCGAGAAGAAGCATAGGGTTACTGGCCTTGAATGTCATTTTTTACGCTTATATATATAGTTTTTTCATTAGATTAAATCTGTTATCAAAACTTAAAAATCCCATAAGATAAATCCGATTGGCATTGAAATCTAGACATCCCATTAAGTTTTCACTCTAGAGTGGTCGATTAGATTAAAAATTGCAGGTAAACTTCGCTCAAAGGAACTTTAGATTTAATAATTCATGTTTAGAAAATAGAATTATTTTCCTGTTTGAATTGTCCTCATGTGACACCCAATGCACGGTAATAAATAGAATTAAACGAAATATCCAGATGGAAAAGAAGCGATATTGATGGGAGCTGTATTATACGAATTTTTTCTTTAACTTATTCGCATCGAAAGTGGTCCAAAGCACAAATCGTTGCATCCTGGGTAGGATCTAAAGTATCGTACATAAATAAACATGAAGGATTGGGATATGACTGTTCTCCGAAGGGGAAAGTCTGCCGTTCCCGTAAATCAGCTTGTAAATTCCTCATTTTCTCAATTAACAATTCCTCGTCAATTCTCTCCTACTAACCTACTGTTTCCTCAATTACTGTAACGTTAGTTGCTGCATTTCCTTCCCGAATTTTAGAATCGAGTCAGTTAGTTTTCCCAGTTTGTTTTTGATAAAATTCGGTTCCTCGGCTTAAATTCGGGTAGGCTTATACTAGAGTATACTCTAGTATAAGCCTACTTTGCTCTGGGTCGGATCTAAAGTAGTACATAGATGAACATGGAGGAAAGGAATATCAAGGCTCTTCTCCTTCGACAATTAAAATTACTCTTAGCCATTATTTCATTAACCTTTCTTTGACAGATTTTACTTTAAAAATATATTGCAAGGCACCTCTGTTTGACGTATAGTTTTACTCATATACTGAAACCTTCCTTAAAACTGTCATCCGTTCCAGCATTATCTTCCTCAATCGTAACCTTCGTTGTCTTATGCGCAATGTCCCACAAGGTATAATTCGATTGGAGTTCGATTGATTCGTTCTGGCTTCTGCCATCAACCATTGTGTATATCATATCAAATATGCAGATGGCATTCATACCAAATTTCATGAATTAAGAAACCTAAAATTCTCTTACATTTGATAAAATTTAATCTTGATTAAAAGAACAGCTCATTGATAAATTAATGGATTTTTATTAAACGTCGAGCGAAAATATGTCTCTCGTTGTTTACTTCTGTCCCATTTTTACTTTCTCCCTATACGTAGTATTGAGAAAGTATTGTATTCGCAAAAAAATTCGACCTCCAGATTTCGACGGAAATAGATGTTTTGGGGCCTATAGAGCACGTTTTCGCAATTTTCCCGAACATGTCTGTCTGCCTGCCTGTGGTTAAAAAGTTTGTGGGCGCTCCATCTTAAAAAGTAATTATTCGATCATTTTCAAAATTCATATTTAGAATTTTCCTAACAATGCCAAAAGTTGATTAGTTTTTGGTGAATATCGCTTAACCTGAAGTTGCGGTTTATCCGGAACAATATTTCGTTTCTTAAATATCTCTGTAAAAATGCAATATAGGTATATACATTTACACACAAAAGTTGTAGATAATGTACTTTGCTACAACTTTTGTATGAAACATTTTTTTGTAACACTGATTGTATAGGAGTTATTCTTGAATAATGGTTAACCGGAAGTTGTTTATCCAGAAATTGAAGTTTTTCATACTTACCTCTCTCAGAATGCAATGTAGGTATATACAATTATGTACCAACGTTATAGATAATCTTTTTTACTGCAAATGTTGTATGAAACATTTTCCTGTAACACTCATTGTTTTGGAGTTATTTATATATTACCGGCATAGGCTTCTGTTTTCAATAAATACGGAGAAAGTCATGTGTTGGCCACATCAGATTTTTTTAAACTGTTCCTGAAAAGTACAACAATTGCTTGTTAAATAAATCTGCTTTAATGACAACTGCGGATTTGTTCGGATAAATCTAATTCGGGCAATATCTATACTACATCTGACGGCTATCAGAAAATCAGAATTTCTGAAGTAGGAATTTTCAATGAATAATTGAAATTATTTAATCGCCTATACAGTTTTAAAATGACTATTTTTTATTATAAAAGATTGAAAATTGGATGATTTTCTCTAACTTGAAAACACGGATGTGCTTCACTAGATCAATTATCATTTAGTTTCTCAGCGTTATATACCTTTTGGTCCGCAACCAAAAGATAGTAATTATGTATTTTTAGTATACTTTCCTTTCCATAAAATTTAATATTTAAATATTTTAAAGGTTATATCTGGAAAATTATCTTTGAAAGTTGACTCAAACTATTGCAACGTAATCTCGCGCCTCGCGTTTGATATAATCAATTTCGAGTAACTATCAATAATTTGATAACATTGTCAGTTCACACCGTTCACACACATGTTATGTTACAATGTGAAAAAAACAACACTTTGAAGGAGTGGTACATCTAAGAAAATTCAACCTCTGAAAAATACTCATTAGACAATTCCTAAACTGGAGCAATTATTCTGAATGCATCCGTCGTGAATGCGGTGTTGCTATTTTAATGGAGGATGTATCGTTATTAATTTCCATTTGATTGTGTAAGGATAGAATGTAGGAACACTATATTTTGGGTGAAATAAGTTTATGCTGTATCCAGAGCATGAATGCTCGACGACATCTATGCTACACTGTGCATATGCAGTCTGTATCCATCATAATGCAGACAGATACTTAAAACAAGAAGATCAACAAGATTACATAACAAGAGGAAGAGGCAACTTGAGGACCCCATCCCATAAACTTGGTAATACTGGGAGGGCATTTGAGGTGTTGGCATTGAAAATGTATAGCAAATTACCTGGCTTGATTAAAAATAATAAAAAGGTACAATTTTATAAAATTTTAAAGGAATTCCTCATGAAAAAAGCCTTTTATAATGTGAGGGAATTTTTAAAGAAGAAATATTTATAATATTGTATGTATGTATCTTATATTATTAAATGAAAATGTTGAACTAGCTATAAGTATTGCAATTCATGCGTTTTATATTGTTGTAATCATTATTTTAATTACATTGTATTATTAGTTTAACTAGAAATTTTAGATCCTTGATGTTTCTTGTATTTACTTATGTAGGTCTTTGCATGAATGAAGTTATAATTATCATCAATTTCATACGATGCATTAATTTTGATTAAAATCAAAGCTCAGGTTTCCTTGTGAATGAAATCAATATAAATAGGATTATCGTTATACGATGGAAGAAAAAACGTATTAACTGGACGACATTAATTGATTGTAGCGATTCTGCTAATAATGAGGTTAGTCGCAGCTCCAATTTTGCCCAATAAAGACGTTTGCATACATGTATTATTTCATTGCATAGTGTACCCATTTTAGTATTTACATCAAAGTTAAAGTATACCTGGGTGGATACAATATTGTACCAATAAAGACTAAAGAGAATAGACTAATGCCGGGGAAGAAAAACGATATTTTTAATTGATGAAAGAGTTTGAGGAAGAAGTTAATGATGTATCCTTCACCCCTCAATGTCCTATTTTATACAGCAAAATACAGATCAATGATTGCTTCAATACCGCGGTGATGTCAACGTACTCATCAACTTATACTTCCATAGGAATTTAAAACCTCAACTTTTTAAAGTAATTTTTAGCAGTGGATCAGCATTCAAATAACTTAGACTATATATGTAAGTCACTAATTAATCATTATTAGTAATGCAAATGAATGAGCTATAATTTTCGGATCATTTAATTCCATCAGGGAATTTTCGTGACAAAAATTTCACCGGTATGGATGTTTTACGTAATAAAGGAGGCGAAACTCGGATGTTCTTCTCTGATATTGTTAGCGATTACCAAGTTTCTGTTTACTACATTTTTGGCAATCATACCCAAATATCAGCTGCGCAGGTATTCCTTGTTCAAGGTCGGGCGGATTCGAAAAAGAAAGAAAAAGAAAATCCGCAAGTGGGTCACACATCCACGCAGTTAAATCGGCCGAATCGACGAAATATTTGCCACCGAACGAAAACCTGTTTGCCTGGGTAGCGCCACCAGACCGACGACATACCGTGAAAATTACCGCAAATCTTGAACGTCAATATATCATAATCAAGAGTTGTACGAATCTAATACCTTATCTCTCCATCGACAATCACTCTTGATGAAACAGAGAGTCACAAGCATGGATATTTAAAAGGCTTGAGGTAAATTTAAGAAAATGTGATAATTTCACTCGTTTATAAATCTTAATTATTTTTTCTTCGTTGCAGTAACGATGTGTTATGCACTTTCACTCAAACTTGCAACGTTACCAACGATTTAATGATATTATTTTGCGACCACAAGTCTCGGAATTATTGAGAAAAGTTGAGGAGCGTCTACAATTTCTATTATATTATCTTCTGAGTTTCTGATTACTTTCTTACAGCCTCGGGGATCGTATCACTCAACATTTAAATTCTTCATTTACATTTCAATTTCGTTAATTTTGAAAATTGCAAGGAATATATAACATTGAGTTTTCCTTCAATAATTTTCCTCCAGATGGAGGAAGAGTTCACAATTTCAAGACCCGCAGCTATAAATATTATCCTGCAATCCTTGACATTTCTTTCGGCAGGCTGGCAGAATGGAAACGGCAGGTAATTTGACTTCACAATCAGAAGCAACTTTTTACGTTCCTTTTTTTCTTGTTTAGTTAACACATTTTATCTTGATTATTTGAATCATTCTATTATTTTTAGTAGCTGACAAAATATGATAAATTACCTAACATCCTTTTACTAAACTTGTCGCTAATTAGATATGAACTATGAATCAATCCTTTACTTAGAATGAAAAGGTTACTATTGAATGATAGTAACATTACTTAAACTATTACATCTTTGATGACACCATGTCACCTTTTAAATACCATAAAGAGATTCGTATGACTGTCTTTTTCCTCCAAAATACCAGTTACCAGAAGCCCTGGAAAAGTAATGAGGCTTACTGGCCAATATGAGGAGTGATGAAGTTTTATCTTGCTTATCTCTTTGAGATAAGCAAGGTAAAACTCTCTCTAACATCACTGGAAAAATCTATACGAGTGTAGCTCAATTTCCCTTTGAATTGCGCTATCCATTGCATTCAATAAAACGTTACCATTATGAATGCCACTATCTAGCAGTTATTAACAGTAGTTTTCATATTATCTCAACTTAAAATTAGACAGAGACAAAGGTAAATGAATCTTACATATTTCTATGGTACCAAAAGACAGATGCTCTACTCGTCAACTTATGGCTTCAGGTTATTAAAATTTCTCTTCGAAGTTTTTTCCCTAAGAGAGAGAACAGCTTCGGGGTTGGTACAGGTCACCCAGAATCATGACATACCGGGCACTATGCCAATTGGGCCACGGCCTGGAGTTTGAATCGGAGCTTCTTTAATAACATGCGAGAATCATGCATTTTGAGCATGAGAGTTGTGTTTTTTTGTTCTGCCTTCATCGACCGAAATTCTATTATGTAACTTAACTGATTATATTTCTGCTCTTTATGTTGCATCTCCAAGTAGTGAAAGTCGTTCAAAACATTTGGTAGGTGCAAGAGTCAGAGGCGCACACTGCTGTAGGCAAACTAGGCATTTACCTAGGTCCCCGATCCCACAAATGAATTCCAATTTATTTCCTCCTTCTTCTTATAAGAAACCTTCTTCTTATAAGAAAAGCAGAGCACCAAATATGGTGAGTTTTTCTTAGAGTTGGCGAATTTCTATTTATTGGTAACTATCTCTGTCATCTACAATGTGTAACAGTAGCTCAGCTGTAAGTCCTTCCAGCTGCTTATTGTTTCTGAGCCAAGAACTATCCCATTTTTGACCGACCCATTTTTTGACTTCGATTTTACCGCAATAAATCAGACAGAATCAGAGAGATGAAACAATCAGAAGAGAGAGGTAGTTACATTTTCTTTCTATATTTCTCAACGTTTCTCTACTCAGCCTTTCTTATGGTCAGCTGGATATTTCAAACCGGTTTCAAATGCATCGCCTCTTTATCTCTATCCCTTGCATGTTAGTAAAGAATACGAAGACCTTACACTTTCTCAGGTATCGGATAAATTAGCACAAAAACATATTAAAATATTATTACATTCGATACAGAAATACTGATTTATAATTGAGAAAGTTTCGCAATGAAAATTATTTTCTCTTTATGTTTTAATTTCGAATATTTTTCTTGAAACAACATATTACTATTGTTCTTTTTAAGTAGCGTTCATCAGTATAATCAGGATAGGGAAGGATTAAAAATTTACATGAAATATATAAATAAGATACCCAGATTGACTAAAATGTATTGTTTACAGAATTGCCCAACAGGTACGTGGGCAAATAATGTGTTTTGCAACGTTTATGATACGGCTGTAAGTATTTCTCGAGGGGGCATTCTCTCTTATTATAGGCTTTACATAATGTTCTACATACGAAATTTATTTCTTATTGTTAGAATGGAGATATTATAGATTACTGATATATTGATCTCTCATCGCTTAAACAAACGAAAGAATTGTTCAAGTCGACAGATAAATGCACAAGTGAATTTTCTGGATGAAACTGCTAACATGAAATATGTGGCTAAAATTAATACGATTTTGAAGAGAGATGAGAAAATCTCAAATTTTGTGCTGTTTATCCTTATTACTTAATATATATTTCTATTGATTTTTTACAGAACATATTTCGTGCATATTTCACAATCATTTTCTTGTAAATATCTTTGCCTTTTTGTATTTCTAAATTTAAAATATTCAAATAGAATTCCAACTTAAGTACGAAACTAATATATTTCAAATTGGTCAACAAAAACATCACTGAAAGTCTCACGTATGTATGTATGCAAACTATAAATATATATAAATGTACTACGCAAACCGTATGAGAGTTCGTTCACGGAATAATCCACCGTCTTTGCTCCAGGAATGAAGTCATAGAGACATAACTTCCTCATTCCATTCGGCGGAAGTTTCAAGTCAAACGTATTCATCTTCTTCCGTTGGAATGCTATCTCTTCACAATCCATGGCTTGCAAAACTTTCGAAGGAAGAGGAGCACAGTGAAACACAGTTGAGCATTCGCATTTCTTGATAGCGCCGCAATTTTCTTGCGAAATTTGACGTGGCCCCCTTGCATTCGTGATTCTAATTATAATAAACAATTTTAATCCCTCGAAAGAATATAAAGAAAGTATGCATAGGTGAACTGCATTTTTGCGAACCTTGATTTAAGAGTGAGCAATATTCCCCCACTCCGTTAGTGAGGCTTTTAGCTACCATAATAGAAGTAGCGTTTTATCTCGGTTACCAACTTTCGCTATTCGTTATCTTTTCATTTTGTTTGTATTGGCTTGCCCTTTTTCCAGCGGTCATTTCCAGTTTGACATCCAATTAAGTCGGAATACTTATTCCTTTACGAAATTTAAATCTCTAATCTCTCATTTGAAATATATTCTGGAAGAGACCAGAATATACAGAAAATAATTACTGCTCCTTATCAAGTTCTAAAATTTATGTGGATCATTAAAAATTATTAGATTTTGTCGCATAAAACGAAGTTTTATGCTTCATCTTTATCGTCAGAAAAAAACGGGTTTTACCGTCCTATCATTATCATTGTAGTTGAGCTTTATATCCTGTTTCTTGCAATATATATGGTGTATATGTTTCCCACGAAACCTTAAAATTAATTTTAATTCCATTTTCCCAAATAGATAAAAGGTTTAATATTCGGCTGTACTTCGTGAAACGACATTCTAATGGGAAAGAAATCTTTCCATTATCTTTTAGTTCAGATGAAAGGTTAGTCTTCCCAGTGTTTTTCGTGTAATATTAACCCACTGTTCGACATCAAACTAAATAAATTACAAATCTTATCATTCGTTTCCTTAGGTGTTTTTATAAATCGTTTTAATCATTCAAATTAACAATTCACTGACGTATCGCCGAAATGTGCTGGCTGCATGAGACGTTTTATCAAATTTAGCTGTCCCAAAAAAATTAGGAACCTCCTTATCCATTTCTGAGGGTAATGGACTAAATTCAGAACTCGACTTATGAGGAGGGAAAGAGTAAATTGGACGGGTATAGTGGGGTAATTATTCTATGCTCTCCTCACGGATATCTTCTTGTAAGAAGGTTGTTTAGCATGTGGTTGTATGACAGTGTAAACCAGTATTTCCCATCCTTCTTGTCACCATACTCCACCTTCAGCAATTGTAAATTTTTATGCCCCATTTGTAACATTCACATAATTTTTATAACAAAAATTAAATTAAACACTGAATGAAGCCCACACGAAAATTTATTCAGAACACCGGCCTTCGGTTTTAGGAATAAATCATTTGGGAATTGCTAGAAAAAAAATCGTTATCAAGATATGCAAGGCCCACATTGCCCCCTTTAACTATCAAATTGCCCCCGTGGACGCGGGTCTCACGATGGGAATCACTAGCGTAAATTATTATTCTAACAGAAGAGCTCTATATCTTTGTTTGTAAAAGTAAGGCATGTCATCTGATATATTAAGATCGCTCCTATCTGGAGAGGTGTCCCAAGAGGCTCTAATATCAATCTATAAAGGAAAGAAAACTTGTAACACGGCTGTTTAAGAATTTGAGGTACAAAATCTCTGTCTACTAGCCAGAACCTCCTTCCCCGGCATCAGGAGTTAAACGGAAGGCCCGGATAACCAACCTTAAAAGAACTCCCTATGCACATTTCGATAGCGATGCTATCATCGTCAGGAATGTAAAAGTACTACTTATCTACTTTTATACCCCTGACAATCTAGTCCACTAGCTTCCAAATCTAAATTGCGTCTAATTAATTATTTCATTCTTTCGCTCTTAACCTACGGGGCAATCTTTTGATAAAACCTTTGATAAACCCTTTGATAACACCAAGCATATAATTCAACTTACCGAAAAATTCTATAATATATAAAAAAATCAGCATCAGTCTCGATATGAGGGCCAACATACTAATCCCCCCTTAAATAAATAAAAAAGACTACCAGTTAAATACATCGAAAAAATTCCATCTCTCACTTCAAACTATCGACATTCCTCTGCAAAACAATATTTGGAACTACGAGCCTAAATCCAGGAAACACAAAAACCGCCTCAAACAAGCCAAACTGATTGCCTACAAATTTAAATTCACACCATTTTAAGATAAACAAAAAACATTAATTAAGGCTGATCCTTCCTCTTTTCTCAGTTTAAAATTCTTTTTTTTCACCTTCCTTTTACCTTTCTGTTTGACTTTGGATCGGACACACCCTATACGCATACCCTAGTCGTATCGTAAACACCCTTCCCATCCCACTTACCTTGTGCAGTCTAACCACACTGAAAAAGCTTAAACCTTATTTACGCTCACCGCGCATCATTGTCTGGCCGAACCCTCATACCCCTGCCGATGATAGCATCCCTATTGAATAAATCATAAATAAACATGACAATGAATCAATCATGAATAACCAAGTGTTACTTGGTAGAACCTTTCTGTTAACTCTACTAAGTGAGTTTTACAGCCTCTATGATCAATCCATTATATTGAAAAATTAAAATATGAAATCTTATTCATCCAGGGGAAACCCCCCCATCGGCGCAGATTACATATTCTTGGCTATCTTCTCAACGCACGCTCTGAAGGCCTTCCCCCATTTTCCTGTCACCAAGGCCTCAACCCCTTATTGAGAAATCGCCTCCTCCAATCCACTTTCTCCGCCGATAATGCTGCTAGAGAAAATAATGTGTTATTATAGCGGCGAGCGCTCGGTGTCGCGGGACCTCGCCTCTTGCTGTCAGCGTCTTGCTACGTTGTTTCTTAACGGTTTTATCAGTTTTTGTTAATTGTGTACCCTTGCAAAGAAGGAAGTTACCTCCTGATTCCCAGAAGAATTTGAGTGTAAAATTGGAAATCGGCAAATATTGTCGACGTGACATTTGGCCGCTGGGTGTATTGTGTGCTGCCCGCACTATCCATGTTGACGCTGTCAGTTAATTCCACTGTTTTCTTCTCAAAGAGCATCGCCTGGAGTTTGATTGGAGAAATGTATCTCATCTGAATCATTTAGTTTGTCGCGCAATCCGGTGTGTTTCAACTGGTGATATCTCCGATAAAGCGTCTCTGCTTGGATTAAGAGGAACTTGTTATCACCATCAGAAGAATCCGTCTGTGCTGATACGTATCGTTTCATCAATTGTGTAAGTACTATTTGCAGCATTGATTTCAGCGAAATTTTGTCACGTGAAATTGATTTTTTTCGAATTTTTGGTGCAGAAAAGATTTTTATCGTATTATTTTTCTCCATTAGAAATCGAAATCCGCAATCACGATGGGATCTTGGGTGGAACATCCAAACATCGATGTGTACGATGGTAATGACCTAGCTAAACTTGACGTGGATCGAGCATATTTGAAACTAACCTCCAATGCTGACAGATTATTGTACCTGTATTCCCTATCTGAAGACTGCTATAAAGTAAGTATACTTTTGCATATATTTACTTTGTGACAAGTTGTACTGGAATTTGAATTGAAAGGATTCTTGTGGATCGCCTGAACATTTATTGGTAAGTTCTACGTAGGTAGTTCTATAGGTCAATTAAAGCATACTATAATAGGATTAGAAAGATCAAAAGTATTCAGTAAATATAAATATGTAGCATGATTCGCTTGAAAGTTGTTATCAATTTTGACGTAAAAACGGGAAGAGAAAGTGCTTTTATGATGGAAGATTGAAAGCCTCTGCAGCGGTTTCATACAGATACGTCCACCGGGAGTTGCTGCTTATAAATATCCCTTATAAGAGATTCATCATTCCACCATGCTAAAGTAATACAGCAGTCCCGGAGGCTCATTAGCAAATATTTTTATTTCTTACTGTTACTCATGATTTCTCTCTATAAGCAAATACAATATCTTCATTCAAACTTCATTACCAGCCTATCTATATTTCATAACGCCTTGTGAATATAGGATTTTCAATATAGAGATGCTTGCTAATGTAACTCGATTTCAATACTGCCAAATAACACCTTTTTGTTTAATCGTATTAAGACCTGTTTTCATGTCCCACTCTTTCCTCAATTGGAATTATTGGAATATCTGGAATTGGGCTTGGCGCAAATTGCAAAGCGGTGTTTCCTAAAATTGGTGGTTCGCGGCGCAATATCGGTCATCTCAGAATTCAAGTATGTATTTGTTGAAGACGGAGATAAATGTTTAATGAGCGGTCCCTAAGACTGCGTAACTTAGAAAATCTTTGTGTGGGGTTTCCCAAAACCCACTGGAGGCGAGCCCCTGATGAAGACTTTTCTTTTCTAATAAATTCAAATTAAAAAAATTGCTCGCCGAGCAATAATCGCATAATTATGCTGTCCTTTACCAAAAGATTCGAGTACCTTACGTACAATACCCAAAGTGTCCTTGTTAATGATACCTCAAGTGAAATATATCAGAAGGACACCAAAGGGAGGTAATTTAAATGCCTAACATCCGGGCTTATGTATCAAGGATCCCCTAAATAAACTGTAGCAATTTAATTTCCAGATGGCAAACAATATCAGTTAATAATTTTGCTGTGCCAAACATCAAGTTCTTTTTAATTATATGAGGGTTAATAAGCTTTTTAACAAGCATTATTTTTACCTATATAATATGGATTGTGGAACCGTAGTAGGGCCCGGGTGGTCAGAGATAGATGGATGGTCCTGCAAAACATTTACTTCACCATAATATTTAAAGCATCATTAGAATGCTACGTTTGGCGTCTCAATAATTTTGCTACTTCGAGGAAGTCTCCTCTTGACGGCTTGTCAGTTTAGATTCCCGCGAATCAGTAAATTTAAACGATACAGATTCAGAGTTAATTTTGTGGTACTTATTAACTTGTAAAAAAACCGTAGCAAAGAAACTTTTACTAGACCACTATTTATTTCAGAATAACACGACCCAGGACCCCTAGGTCCCTTTGTTCCTCCTTCCGTTACTTGCTACCTTCTCTCCCCTCCCCCCTCCTCCTTTCTTATTTGCTGATTTCTTGACGTTCATGAATATATATATTTGGAAGTGTTCTTATTTTGTCACCTGAAGATGTAGTGACGCTACGAAACCTGGGTCGTCAGGGCCGGATTTAAATGAAAAGAGGCCCTAGGCTTTTCCACTTATGAGGCCCTTTCACCTCCCATTTTCAAGTTTGTAAATTATATGAGAGATAATAAAATATATCATTACTATGATATATATCAACATGTCTCCTTATTTTCGGTTCACTGTTTTTAGAATAGTGTAATTTTAATTTTGCTAACAATTTAAATGTAGGCCCCTCTTGATCTTGAGGCCCTAGGCTGAAGCCTAGTTAGCCTATTGGAAAATCCGGCCCTGTGGGTCGTGTTATTCTGAAATAAATAGTGGTCTAGTAAAAGTTTCTTTGCCATGGATTTTTCACTAAATTTAAGTTTTCAAATGATCCCACTATCGTACGCCCCCTTAATTTTAAGTGGAAGAGATGAGGAGAGAAGCCAACATGAGTCTAATAACCAAATTTATTCACGGATTACCGAACGTTTTCCTTCGAACGTAAGCGGTGTCTTGTTTTACCACTTTTTTTCTGAGCGAAATGTAACATCGGCAAAGATGGCTCACACATATGGATAATACCGATATAATTTCTTTCTAAATCAAATAATATCTTCTGTGAGAACTTTGGCCGCGAAGTATTGAAATTTCGACCGAAAAACCAGAATTATCATTTCCTAATTTTATTTCAGTTCATGCGAATATTTTTGGGTAGGAAGTTGTCACTTGGAAAATGATATTCAAGCCTCAGCGTACCACTCCTATGTCCCTGGAGGGGGTAGATATGCCTCTTCTGGGGCCAGAAAAGGGGGCCTCGTCCTCGTTTATTCCTTAACCTGATGGCTCGTAGCAGTAGCGAATCATTGTTTTTATACACCTATTTAATAAATTTTATATTTTGTTTATTGCATAAATATTATCTTCATTTTTTAAAATGTTTTTGAATAAATCATGACCCAACTCTCTGGTAATGAGCTCCATGTTCTTGTTTGAAGGGCCGTATCCTTCAAATACTAGAGAAATTAACAAGATTACGTAAGGAATGGGCTCCTTGCTTTTGGATCTCAATCTCGAGCAATAATTCAGACATGCTAATTGATGTACTTAATTGATTCCATCATCATTTCTTCTTTTACTCTTTCCCATTTAATTTATCTTACCTTCTTTGTAGTATCAATTATATAATTTCCTCTTTTCTTACCCATCTTGCATTTGCATTGCTCATCCCTTTGTCCCTCAGAGTGCTTTATTGTGGCTTTAGATGAGAGTATATTATAGCTATAGGTAAAGGGAGGCAGATGGCATTAAAATAAAAACCTACTTCATTAATATACAAAATATGATTATTATAAACCTATTTAGAATTACTGTATTACCACTTTGGTAGTTATTTCTATTTCTTAACTTATGGATGCATTTAAAATTATTTTATTTCTTCCATGAGCTCATTTCTTACATGAGCTTATTTACTTACTTCAGTAAGAGAAAATGTTGCCCTTATGCTTTACATTTCAGTGCCCATACACCTATGTAACTTCAGTTCAAGCTAATATCACTAAATACATCAAAGTTGATACCAAGCTCTACAATGACTTTCAAATTTATGGATCTAACTCCCACTCAAATGCAAGGGAAGGAAACGAGTGAGTTATTTTTTTCTTTAAATAATTTTATCATTCATTAAGATGATTTCTTTGAACATCCAGAATTTGAAGAATAGTTAGAATCTCATTTTCTCATTATAACTGAAATATTAAATTACATTCATCAGCTAATATCTGCTACTATTATTGGTTCCATTAATAATTTATTCCAAGGAAGTTAATTTTTATTATGCAGCTCAATTTTATGTGATATGAAGCTCATGGGAAGTGCATCAAGAATGGGTGAATTTGGAGTATATGAGCTAAACATAAATGGAAGTTTTCCTGATTCTCTGTCATGCAGTATCCAAACACTTGTTGAACCTGTGAATATTTATCTTCGTAAGTAATGTGAGATTTTTAAGAACTAGATGTACTAATGATCTTATCTTTTTAAAAGTATTCAGCCTTATCATTAAAAATTGCAAACTTTAATCAGTAAGGAAACCCGCTAACACTTAGTGCACATTATGTTAAAGCTACCTCTGGTTCTTACATTAATAATGAGTTATTTCCCTAAATATTCAGATTTCAGTACTTCTTAATTGGTCCGAGAACTAACAGCATTAGTATTTTTCTGTGAAGAGTTTAATGTTTTCCTTTATGTATGGAAATGTTTACATTGTTTATTGATAACAAATTATACATCAATTATTATACTAATTCAGAGAGTATGGAAAAAAGGAATTATGAATGTTGACTAGTAAATTTATTTATAAATTTATAAAAATATTATATTTACTTGAAATGAAAGGAAATTAGGTGATTTGGTACAATAAGGCTTGTATAAAAAACAATGAAATGAAAAAAAAGCTTACATGATTTGGACTAAATTACTAAACGTTAAGCTAGATTCTATCAATATATTCTATAAGACTTATTATTATTGTCTTATATATGTCTTATATTTCTCATTGAGATCAAAATTTCATTATTTTAAACTTAGTACTATTAAACTTGCAAATAAATATGTAAATTTGACATGATTTTTATTCCAAGTTTTATTCATTACTCTTCTAGCCATACTTTTGATTATACTTATCATCATTGGTGGTCTTCTGGCCTGCAGTCTCTCTGCAAAAGCTCTGAATTACTTGAGAAATAATTCACCTTTTGTTCAGAAGTTTCTCAAACCAAAGAAGAAACAGTCTGAGGTCAATGATACAAATGGAACAACAAGAAAAAAAAGAGTCAAATCATTGGACACTTTTAGAGGGTAAGTTGCTGACCATGATATTGACGATCATGAAAAATTTGGGAAGCTACCTGAGTAGATAGCAGGTCTGAGGGACCTGATAAAGTCATACATGGCAGGTTAGTGATTGATGCCCTGACCAATTGTCAAACATAGTGAATAATGCCTTGCTAAGCCAAATCCCACAAAGGAATGCTGCACCATGGACTTTACTTTTTAGGAAAAATAGTGCTTTAATCATAGGTGATCAGAACATGATTTGGAATAAAAAATAACTAGTAGTTTTAAAAGTGATTTGATAAATGAGGTCATTCTGCATATGGACCCCCAATATGAATTGAACCCAGGACCACTTTCACCAGAGGCAAAAATGTTACCCAGATGGCAGACTGAGTGTTCTGTTTTAAATATTTTTCAGCAATTCAGTATTAATTTGAATTGATATATATTATTCCTTCTAATCTTTTCAGAATTAGTATTGTATTGATGATTTTTGTGAATGATGGAGCTGGAGGCTATTGGTTCATGGAACATGCCACTTGGAATGGGCTGCAAGTTGCAGATCTCCTCTTTCCTTGGTAATAATAAATATATATTTTATTTTAAAAATTATTTAATTCAGTGATTTAATATTTTCTAAAAACTCCTGCGAATTTATTACAATTTAATTATTTTTTCTTCTACATTTTTTAATCACTAATCATACCTACAAAAACTTTCTGTGCTAAGAACTGGGAAGTACAGGTTGATTTTAATTCATTATTTAATCATCACATTCAAGGTTTATGTGGATTATGGGTGTGTGCGTCCCTATCTCTATCAGAGGAACATTGAAGAGAGCAGATCCAATCAAGAGTGTTCTTCTAAACATATTTAGAGTAAGTTCCTTTGAAATCTACTAATAAATCCATTTATTTGGAAATATGTATGCAATTTTCTTATACATATTTTCTAAATATTACAATTTTAATGTTTGACCTTTGCCAATTATTTGTCATTTTTTTGCATCCATTAAATTATGTATTTAAAGATTTCTCTATAAGGCTGGTGGAAAAAAAAGAGTTTTCAACCTCAATGATAATTCAAACAAGTATTGATAGTATAATTTAAAGATTTACATTCTACCTTTCCATCATTGCTCTTCGCTTAGAGAATGGTTCTCATGTAATTGAATGTAATAATGGTGGAACATGTTACATCACCAATGAAACTCATTCTCACAATTTCTTCTCTTTTAGAGATCTGTTATCATGTTTCTTTTAGGACTGATGTTGAATACAGCATATGTTGGATCAATAATGAATACAATAAGGATATTTGGCGTTCTCCAGAGATTTGGGATATCTTACTGTGTCATAGCTTCTATTGTCTACTTACTAGCCCCATCTAATGGATATCAACCAACCAAAAAGGTGAATTAAAGAAATAATTTTAAAAACTGTGGAAGTTGTATGTTGCAAGCTGTTGAACTTAATCTAGGTGCACAGGGCATTTTACTATTCTTAAATATTTATTAGATCATAAAATTAAGCTTCTTTATCAATATGAGCATCAATTGCTATTGCTTGATACTTTTGAAATACATAATTGGATTACCTGAGGAAAGGAATAAGGTTTTTAAGATTCTATGTTACTAAAAATACTGCTTCTTCTACTGCTAAAAAAATTTAATAACTCTATGAGCAAAGATATCTTTGGCTTGTCAAATATTTCTATTGAACATATCATCTATCACGTGTAGAGCCTTTATAGCCTTATGTATTAACACCTGCCTGCAATCTGGTACTTCTCCACTCCAATTAAAATACTCCAGAGTTGCACCAATATGTAAGAAGGAAGATATTAATTATATGCATTACTATAGACCTATATCTATTATACTAGTATTTGGTAAGATTTTTGAACAGAAATGAAACAGATATGAAAATTCAACTTTATTCCTATCTTGAGTTCAATAATATCTTATCTCCTTTACAATAGGGTTTCCGTTATTATAAATCTCTTGTCCATGCTGTTTCCTCTATTTTAAAACAAATACTGAGCTCCCATGAAAATTCTAACTCTGTTTTACTTACTTAATGTGACTTAATTAAAGCTTTTGATTGTGTCTCCACTCGATACTCACTCAAAAACAGGGACGTAGATATGGGGGGGTCGATGGTGTCTGAACCCACCAAACAAGAAATACTAATATAAAATAAGAATTGTCAGTGAATAACTAGTAAGTCTGTAAATCTTTATTATCCGCTAATTCCATATTATGTGTCAGCAAGGTATCATACGATAATTAAAATTCCTGATTGTTGTCGACAATGCTTGTTCTTCCTGTACAAAATGAAAGGAAAAAAATGTCGTCTGCAGTAAACAATTACTGCAGCTGGTAATTTACAAATTAAAATTTGTATCTTATGAAATAGTGAGCTTTGGAAACGATTGAAATTATCGAGAAAAAAATGCATTGTACGAATTATAAAAGAAATTACATGTTGAATGTTGTCTAGGCGTAAAAGTCATTGCAGTGTGCTGATCATCCCACCATTGGGATGATGGTGATCAGTGACCTGGGGCATGGACATGGTATTATAAAAGAAGATTTATAATGATTGTATTTCAAATTACCTTGTATTATTAACAAGTGATACTTCCATGAATGGCACTTTCTCTTTGTTCTGGCTGTCTATTTTAATAAACAGCACCTTTTGATTCAAACCTGTATTTATTTGAAATTGGCATATTGGGATTAAGGATCAATCGTTTCAAGATAAAGAATGGTTACATGGACAACAATACTCTTAACAATCCAACAGCATTCAATTATACTAAAAGATATTCTTATACTTCATTGAGGACTGAACCCTCCCAAGAGAAAAAAATTATCTACGCCCCTGCTCAAAAACTTAATTATCACATTATTAATGGAACTGCTCTGAAAATCATTTAGACCTATCTGTCTAACAGGAAACAATTATTATTATGAGGAAGAGTTTCAATTAGTGCTATCATAAGTTTCTATCTTTAGAAAATGGGATATTTATTTGATGGATAAACCTTCAGTAATATATGTATTAGTATTTCAATACCTTTGTTAGTCCTTTTGTACATTAGATTGAAATTTGTAATTTTCCATGTTATTTAATGCTTAAACAATGGAATTTTTGCAGGAGGATATTGAAGAGAATGGAACCTGTGAAATGAAACTATCAAAAATGCAAGGAATTTTAAATAAAATTCCTGAAGTTTTAGCTTTAAAACTTCAATGGGGTATTATGCTCCTATTTGTAACCGTACATTTGCTGATTATTTTTTTATTAGAAGTCCCAGGATGCCCCACGTAAGTACTCAAAACTTTTTATATCTATCAATATTAGAATTATTTTTAAAAGTGCTCTGGCAGCTGAGGTCATTCTGCAAACATAGCCCTTCAGGGAGAATCAAACCTGGGACCACTTTCACCAAAGGCAAATTAAAAACTACTCTTAAGGCTACTCACTTGGCTACCTGGGAATCTAAACTTTTACAAATACTAATGATAGCAAGCTGTTACCAATTTTCTTTTTTCATCTATATTTGGTATCTTAATTTGATCTCTCTAAAATTTATCCATTGAAAATGCTGATTTTAGACAAACTATGTATATTACTGATGCAAATCAGTATGATGGAAACTAGTAGTGCATCACAAGGGTCATTAAGTGAAATAGAATTAACAGGATTTACCTATTCACTGTAGAAACTGACTTTTTTTGTCAGAATGGAAATTTTTGAAAAAAGAAACACATGTTTCAAAATCCATAATTGTCATGAAAAAAGCCTAGCAAAACTTAAGTGAGATATAATGCTATTAAGTATTGCCAGATAAAGGAAGAATGTTATGGATCATTGTCCCTCTTGCCAGCCAAGTGGCTGGAACAAACCTGGAAGATCACAGACTGATCTGCCTAATAGCCGATTCTGCAGTGAATGGGTGTAGAACAAATATTCCTACCTCTAAAAATTTCTCTATTCATTTTCTGATTATAACTCTCTGCAAAAATATATCTTTCATTCCAAAATTTTCTCAATAAGGAAAAATAACCTATCAAGCATTGTTTAACCTTTTTTTCTCTTATCCTTAGAGTGTTCAATTTAGAACATACAGACATTAGTATGTACAGTCCTGGCCAAAATTAATGCGGCACCGGCCGTAAGGATCGCTAGGGAGGTGCTGCGTTAATTTTGGCCAGGAGTGTACATTACAAATATCCAGTTTTACACAAAAATGTATGTAGCATTAAAATTCATCTATATTGGTAAAAAAAGAGATGGTATTAATAGATATTCTATTTCAGAGGATACCTGGGTCCAGGTGGGATACATAAGGGAGGTATTGCTAATGGTTGCATTGGTGGAGCAACTGGTTACATTGACCAATCCATACTTGGAACAAGTCATATATACCAAAATCCAACATCAAGACAGGTATATAAAAGCGGTCCATTTGATCCAGAAGGAATTTTTGGTATGTATTGATCATTGCCCATGGTTATATTTATCAATGATTTTATGTGATTCCCCATGGAAAATATCAGTTCAAATGATGTCTTTCATTGTGAAATTCTCTGTATATTTCCAATAATTCTTGATAAGGGTAATATTCAAATCAATATAAACATTTTTCCTAATGTATTAATAAATATTGATTCTACTTTGACCAATGTTTCAAATTAATGAGGAAACTCACTTCTTAGTACAGTAAGAATAGAATTCATGAAAAAAATTACCTATAAATTTGATATGAAATATTAAAAGCAAAAATTGGATATGGTTTTTCAAATGTAGACACAAAGGTAGTGAAACTACTACCACAGTTGCAAGGACTGCCAAAGTGCAGAGATATTATAATTGAAAAACTTCTCAGTGTTTAATTCTTATTTTTCAAAAATAAAAATAAAATCTTTCATTTTATATAGATAGCAAATATTTTGTTTTTAATGGTATAAATTCCATCATTTCCCTCTTTTTACAGACTTCTAATGCTCTTTCCCAGTCAATCTAATTATTTCAATAATTTATTAATCATATATTACTTTTGAAAATTTTATCACATAATTTCAAATGTATACAATGCTCATGGGAGTGTTTTCTTTCAGGCTGTTTGTTGAGTGTATTTCAAGTCTTCCTTGGTGTTCAAGCAGGAGTGATACTTCTATTTCATAGCTCACACAAGGATCGCCTTATAAGGTGGTTGAGCTGGGCAGTTATTACTGGGGCAATTGGTGCCATTCTTTGCTTATGTTCCAAAGAAGAAGGATGGATACCAGTCAACAAGAATCTCTGGTACGTATGCACACAGTTTGAGAAAATGAGGTTGAAAGATACACTTAAAGCAAAGTAAGAGAAAGCAGAGTTTCCACCCTAAAACCAATGCTACCTTAATTATTTATTCGTGAAGCGTTAGTGCTTCTCAATTAAGATACACGAATTCCTTTACCTCACAAACTGTTTTATTTGGTGTTTCACAAAGGCTACAATTTCACGTTACACGGTCAACATATCGGATTGATAGGACCAGTCACTGTGGTGACGGAGCGCGAACTGTCGTAGCACAATGGAGTCCTTGCGCTCGTCGCCACGCTCCTGCGGGCGGCGATTGGCAGTTGTCAACGGAGCAATCCATTTCGCTGACCGCCACATCACCCCTTCACCAGTGAATTGCTGGGGAAAAAAAAAACAAGAGAATTAGATATAGATCTCAAAATCGTTTAATCTTCGAGGGAAATGAACTTTTCGTCCACTTCTAGTAGTCGTTCCCTCTGGCTGCCTCGGCGCTTGCGTGTCTTGCCGCGGACTTCCTGCTGGTGGGTCATCCGTGGGAACGTATGCTGGCTTCAGTCGATCTACCGGCACCCTGACGTCGCGGTTCTCCATTCGAAGCAGGAAGTTCTTGTCCCGTCTCTGCAGCACCTCGTAGGGACCGTCGTAAGGGGGCTGTAGAGGTCTCCTTACTTCATCATTTCGGACGAAGACGTGTGAGCATGCGAACAGATCCTTGAAGATGAATGTAGTCCGATCTCCGTGACGAGATGCCGAATGGGGACTTATCCTCTTAAAATGTCCCCTCAGTCTTTCAGCGAAACTGGTGGGGTCTGACAGCGGAGGATCCGGAAGCGGCGAAAGGAATTCTCCTGGAAGTCTGAGACGGGCGCCGTAAACCAGTTCCGCTGTGGTTGCGCCAAGCTCTTCTCTCCACGCCGCTCGCAATCCTAAAAGGACCGCCGGCAGCATCTCCACCCACGCTTCCGGCGTATGGCACCGCAAAGCCGATTTCAGTTGGCGATGATACCTCTCCACCATACCGTTCGCCGCCGGATGGTATGCAGTGGTTCTGAGGTGCGAAACGCCTGCAAACTGGGAGAGGGCCTGGAACAAATGGCTTTCAAACTGTCTTCCGCGGTCGGTCGTCACGCGTAAGGGCGTGCCGAATCGCGCAATCCATCCCGCGAAAAAGGCTCGCGCCACCGTTTCTGCGGTGATATCTGGCAATGGGATTGCTTCTAGCCAACGGGTATACCTATCGACAGCAGTCAGGAGGTATTGGAAACCTTGCGCCGGTGGAAGAGGGCCGACGATATCCAGATGGACGTGCTCCAATCGAGCGTGTGGCAACTGGAAGTTGCCGATTGGAGATGAAACATGCCGCGTAATCTTCGAGCGCTGGCACGGGATGCATTCCCTCGCCCATTGACGACAGTCCTTCTTAAGTGATGGCCACACGTAACGAGTTGCCACCAGTCTTGCGGACTCCTTCACCCCAGGATGTGCGAGGTTATGCAGGGACTGGAAAATCTGCTTTCGGAGCGGCTCCAGAACAAAGGGACGCGCGGCCGGTGTGGAGACATCGCAATAGACCTCGGCTGCATCTGAAAAGGAAATCTTTTTCAAAGTTGGTGAGGAGTTGTCATTAAAGAGAATGATTAACTCTTCATCCTCCTTTGGAGCGTACGCAAGCATCTGGGCGGTGACGGCCTGAGTGATCTCCGCACAACGGGATAGCGCGTCTGCCACTACATTGTCTTTTCCGGATACATATCTAATATCGGTGGAAAATTGACCGACGAAATCTAGCCACCGAAACTGCCGTGGGGAGCACTTACCCGATTTTTGTTGGAATGCGAAAGTCAAGGGTTTATGATCAGTGAAAATCACAAACGAGCGTCCTTCCACCATATGGCGAAAACGGTGAATCGCCCTGTATATCGCCAGGAGCTCCCTGTCGTACGCACTTTATTTCTGTTCGGCGGAACTTAATTTCTTTGAATAGAACGCCAACGGTTGCCTTCCTTCGGGAGTAAGCTGCTGAAGAGCGGCGCCGATCGTGTTCGCGGATGCGTCCGACACAATCGCAAGTTCGGCATCCGGATCGGGGTGTGCGAGTAACGCCGCCTGAGCCAAGACTTCTTTACACATCCTGAAGGCGTCCTCCAAGGGTGGCGTCCACTCAATCGTCTCGTTTCCCTTTTGTTTCGGCCCGCTCAGTAGGGAGTGCAGCAGATCTTGGGTGGCGGCGGCGCGCGGCAGAAAACGTCTATAGAAGTTAACGAGGCCAAGAAATTGCCGCAATTCTTTAATAACCCTTGGTTTCGGGAATTGGCGGATGGCGTCGACTTTCTCGGGCAAAGGTCTGGTGCCGTCGGATGAAACTGCATCTGCACGTCGCGGGGGCTCCTGCCGTGACTCGGATGTGGTGCTCCGTGGAATGCTTGCAGTCCCTAATAACACCCGCAGGGCGCGTGATATCAGGAAATTCTTTCAACAATGCCGTGAACGGGGAATCGCCCGTGAGGGTAGTAACACTGAAGGGATCGCCGCTCGCGATGCGTCCATTCGCGGAAAGGGAGGTGATACCATCAAGTAGTCGCCGGTTGCGGAGGTCGACGAGAAGTTCATAAAAGGATAAAAAATCAACCCCAATTATGGGCCGGTCTATATCCGCGATTGCGAATCGCCACTTAAATGATCGTCGGAGACCAAAGTTTAGTTCTAACGCTATCCACCCGTAAGTCCGGATAACAGTCCCATTGGCCGCGTAAAGTTCATAATCGGTCACCACTGGCTTACCTCGGACTCGAGAGCGTGGGTAGACGGATCGATTGGATTGGCAGTTGTCAACGGCGCAATCCATTTCGCTGACCGCCACATTCGTAATCTTTAACTGATGGAATCAAAGAATAACTTTTTTTGCTGAAAAAAACACTCACAGGCTACTAACCAGGTAATTTCATGCTGGAACACCAACGTTTTGCTGCTGACACTGTGGCCATCCTCAGATAAAATTTGAGGACTCCAAAGTTCTGTGCAAAACAGAGAGATTCTTGGATAGAATCATTAAGGAGTCCGTAGAAATAAGAATAGCAGAAAATAATTTAAATCGTGACGAAGGCTTCCAACTACCATATGCCTGGAAACCGATATTCCAAACAATCAAGAAAGGACGTCCCCATTGCCCAACCCAACAACCAACCACTTGAAAAGAGCCACTGAATAATCAGGTGAAGGGAAGCTGCTATATACCCCCTATATAAGAAGAGACAATTTCAATGAATTTCACCCTGAGGATGGTCACAGTGGCAGTGCTTAAAATGTTGGTGTTCCACCAGGAAACTACCTGGTTAGCAGCCTTTGAAGATTTTCATCAGCAGACCATCTGCCAGGAAAGCCTCAAGTCTTAACTATTTTTTGGCATTCTTTAAGGAGAGTCCTTAATCAGTTCAAATATTCAGCGTCACACATACCTCAGTATACTGAGCTATAGCTATCACTAGCATGCATAAGACTGACAAAGTAAATGAAAGGTACATTTTAATTCCATCCTGCTCCAAAAGATGAATGAAAAATATTCCATTTATCAGGATGTACGATCAGAAACGTTGGACTTTTAGTAGCAATCGAACTCAAAAGTTTGTATTTTTCTACAGACTGTAAGGTACGAGGTCTGTCTAAGAAGTATCTGATCTTTGGCCTAGAAAACTATATTGCTTACCTGGTGGGTTTCTTTATATTAGCATCATCAAAAATTTTTCATAATAATTAATTAATGCCTTTTAAAAGGGGTCTCCTATCCTCATTGACATTGTAGTTTGCACCATTATTTAATTTGCCCATTGAGTAGCATTTGCCCATTGAGAACAAGTAACTTGTCTTGGTCATTTAAGCACTCTTTAGAATTGATATCAGAGAGATTTTTGTCACTGATATTTAAAGCAGTGTGGCTAACTATTTCATTACACCTTTCATTTATCAACTAGTTCAGATCTTAAATTATATTTTATTTAACATTAGCATTCTCTTGCACACAACATGATATGCCTGTAATCGGCAGCAGATAATCAGCAGTATCTTTCTCTTATTTCACTATGTATAAGTATGTATAAATGTTGTTCTTTATCTGTTTTGGAGCATTCTTCAATGAAACTTAAGTTCTGTCAGGATATTCATTATTATAAATTATGCTTATATATAGTTGTTATATGAACATAAAGGGTGCAAAACTTGGTATGTCTTACATTTTGCTCATTTATGGTAGCTATTGTGTTCATGACAATAAGTCATCACTATGACTCTAGGTATTGTAATTATGAATGAAAGTTTTTTAAATATGAAATAGGACAGAATAATATCTTGCTTTCCTATGATGAACTCTGTTTTCTTCATTTGAAGTTCTGACTATGATTATTCCTTTCCAGGTCACTTTCTTTTGTCATGGTTACAACATGCTTTGCTTTCACTCTTCTATCAATTTGTTATTTTCTTGTGGACATGAAAGGCATTTGGAGTGGCGTCCCTTTCTATTTCCCAGGTGAGAATATTAAGTTTCAAACTACTTAACACAGCATATTTTTAATTCTCAAGAAACATAAAAACTAAGAGGTAGATGGTTAGAGACAAGTTATTCAGTATAGCGATTAATAAAAAAAATGTTTCTGTTTTTGATTTCAAATGTATGAAATTCTTTAATACTATTGCGCATGATAGAAAATATTAAAATTTGCATATTTAAAAAGTAAATTATATAATTGTATCTTGGTCGCTTATCGTAATGAAGCTCATTGAGTGATTCCCCCCCTATGCAATTGCAAAGTGTTAAACTTTAAAGTGTTGCAATAATTTCTTATGCCATAATGTATTTCATACATTATAATGTTTGTTCAATTATTGCTTATGTTAGTAAATTTATGACATTTTTCATTCTAAAAACTATAATAAGAAGAAAAAATATGATTCCTGCATTAATTTGAATTTCTTATATCGTATTTCAGGAATGAATGCTATTGTTATGTATGTCGGCCATTCTCTAGGATTTCATCATTTTCCTTGGCATTGGAGTGTAAATGGAATAATGAATACTCATTTTGTTCTAACGATTGAGGCACTTTGGGGAACTGGACTTTGGGTTATGATTGCCACTATTCTTTACCAAAAGAAAACATTCATAACCATTTGATCTATTTTTTCTGTAAATATTAAATGACTGTAAAAATCCTATTTATTAAAATATTTTTGCTCAATTAATTTAACATTAAAAAGTAACAAAATCATTCAAATGAAAATCTTTGCGTATTTTTATTTTTTAATATAATTATTTCCAATAGAAAACTTCTTTATTAAAATCCTCATTATATGTTAAGTGTAAAACACCATCCTCCTGTTCATTCTGAGAGCTTCTATTTCAAGCAAGCCAGACTAAAATGATAATATTTATCTGAACAAACCATCAGAGTTGAAACATCACAATTACAATATTTGTGCATTCAGTCAATGAAAGCCGTTTGAAAATTAAATGTACAAGTTTTCAATTTCAAAAGTTTGGGTGATCGATTTATGAGAGGCTAAAATTGCATATGTGGCAAAAAAGAGATGGGTTTAAGGAATCTTGATTTAACTAATTAATACCAAAATCTTACTTTAATTTTAACATCTTAAATGGTCATGACAATAATTATCAAAAGGTTGCTTTGATGTTTTTGAAATCAATGCTATTTAATTTGACATAAATGAGCCATTTAAAATACAAGGGACTGTACTGTAAGCCAGCCGTAAATCTTTGTAGACACAGACACACTAAAATACCCGGTGTTCAATCTAATCAAGGAAACATTGTTCATTTCTGTTGTCATGTAAATATTTATCACGAATAATTACAATATGTTTATCAATTATAAAAAATGTAAATGAAAAGGGGCAATTATGCCTTCAGGCTTCAAAAGGAATATATTTATAGTTGTTATCCTGAATGAAACTTTGTTTGTATTGAGGAAATCAATTGAGATTTATATGATTGATACAAAGTAAGCACAAGTCCCATTTACTGAAGTGGCTTCGGATCAGGTGAAATAATCACTATAATTCAACAAGATATATCAGCTAGATTAAAAACTTTTATTGGGAACAAATTAAAAATTTATTTATAAAATTAAAATCACAAACATAAATACAATGAGGGACAAAAAACCTCATTATACTATTTTAGAAATATAATTAATACGTAATTAGTACTTCCTAAGACGTTGACAGCCTATGTGAGGCTTTTTGCTAAATACTGTAAAGAAAAACTAATCGACAAGTCTCTTACAAGTGTGGGGGTGTAGGGTCTAAGCGCATTTTTTTATTGTCTGCTTGAACCACACGTGTTACGCTTTTGTCTTGTTTTAAGTTATTGATTCATGAAATATGAATGCTTATATTCCAAGCAAAGGTTTTCTGTCCTAGAATGTCGTGAAATATCCAAGAGAAAAGATATAGAAGTAAATCCGAGACTAAACATATGATATAGCCGAGGAAAATATGGCTGAAGGTAAGTAGGTGCACGCCCATTTCGGGGGAAATGTGTCGCAGTTCATTATTTAGTTGAAAATGTTATATGTTTATTTACAGAAGAAGCAATAGAAACAATCGATTTATCCTCGAAAGGATTAAAGAAATTAGATAAAGCAGTAGGTGATCAAAACCATGCTACGGTTTTGATCTTAGATGACAATGAACTGCAGAGGTTGGATAATGTTGGAACTTTCTTAGGGTTGCAAAAGGTACATCACGTAGAATATCATGTCTTGCTCTTTCTTGATATGGAGTCAAAAATTTTCCTCAAAGAACAGTTATTAATTTATATGTTTTGCATAGTTATCTGCAGTTCGAAACCAGCTCATACGAATGTATGGAGTCTCTAAGCTGCATAATTTAACATCGTTAAATTTAGCGCACAACAACTTAGTAGGCATCGAAGGTTTGAAAGAACTCGTGAATTTGCGATGGCTATGCCTTTCTGGAAATAATGTGAAGGTAATATAAGTAGACTCAGCCCTTGTAGATTGTTCTGTATAACTCGATTTTGTTTAACAATTAATCTTTTTTTATAGGCTATAGACCATTTAAACACAAATATTAATTTAGAACACCTGGACTTGTCTGAAAATAACATAGGATGTATATCAGATTTATCTCATCTTCAAACTTTAAAGGTAAAGTGGAGAGGTTTATTGCGTGTCCTTTTGTATTTCACATTTCCTTTCTCGCAGAGGAATTGAAACTGTATTTCATTTCTGTTTTAGGAACTGTTACTTCATGGCAACCGCATTTCTACTTTGCAATTCTGTCAGAAATATTTGCCCATGTCTCTCGAGTCATTGTCACTTGCTGATAATCGCATTGCCGACTTGAATGAGGTATCTCACGTATCTCACTTACCCATTTTGCGTGAATTTACGGTTGCTGGCAATCCTTGTGTGGCAGCTGCAACTGCAGTCGCAACTCACCCTCACACTCCTGGACAGTGCGTGTATCCTTGGTGTAATAAGATCGTTTAAATTGTAATTATTTTCTATCGCGTTGGAGGACACATTGATATCTAGTGTGTACTTCTCATTTTTAATTCATATTCTTTGCAAGATTTATAAATTTCGGTGAATAGTTTAGATTGAAAGTGATCTTTGTTCTTGGGTATTTTTTACGTAGAAATTAGTCCTGAAGTTTTAGTGAGAGATAATAGTTTTCTTTAAAATCATAATATTTCACTAGAATTCAGATAAATTCTATGTTACTACTCTAGCTGTCATAAGTGTTTGCAAATAACCTGTCATGCTCTCTGGAATCGATGTGCTACTAAATGCAAATAGTACTTCAGTTCATTTGCTTGGTTTGAAGCACTTTGTACAAATTTAAATCCCTAAAACACTCTGAAGCAAGAACTGGAAAACAAAGATATCAAAAGTAACCAATCAGTGCTTCTAAAAAGCTTATGTAGTGGTAGACTTTTCTCACATTTAAAATTAAATAATACAGTTATCGCATTTATTGTGCATTAGTTTATTGGAAATAACACATTTACACCTTAACATTCTTATTTAGTGGGTTTGATTACCGACCATTTGTTATTAACTGGTGCATGAATCTTAGAGTCCTTGACGGATATATAGTGGATGCCAAAGAAAGGTAAGGGTTTTTCTCATGCTATTTTAATTTTTGCATTACATTTGTAGTCATAAAATAATGCTTGCTTTAGTTTACAGTGTAAAGCTTTTTCTGGTTTCATACATTTTAATCACTCTACTTCTCCTTAAAAGTTTAATTGTAGCCAAATTTAACCTTTTAACATTGAGGGAGTACATTTATCATATGAATGGGTGTGGCAAGGTAGATAATCTGAGGATTTTTTTTTGTTTAGCGAAGAAAATAATTTTAATATTACAGGCAAATTGATTAGATAACTGAAAATGTATGCCAGTAGTAATTTCAAAATAATTTTATTGTTTTGGTGATGCAAGATTGTTAAATTGCCATTGATTTATTTATTGAATGTTTTCATGGATTACTTACACAACCGTGCTAATCACCTGAAACAGTTAAGTTTCAGGATTAAATTCAACTTCAGTTTTAGAATAAACAAATACTTCCAATTTTTTCTGTTAGCTAATCTGATTAAGAATATGGGAATTTAATTCCCATGAGCTGATGAGGAAAAGAGATATTTTTCCTAATGATTCAGATTTTGCAGTGCAGAAATAATCAGTTAAATAGCTTTTTAATTGATGTTATGCTGATCACTGCAAACATTATTGGAAAGCATTATAAACATACCAATGCTGCGTTTAATTGCCTTTTCCTATAATCAAATGAAATTGCAATGAATTATTTGCACAGTGACATAGGTATTCTACTAGTCATTAGTGTGTGTATATGAGAGATACTTTACGTTGATTAAAATTTTTTTTAATTTCCATCGTTGAAAATAAGTGCTTATATGTAACTTACCAGACAATTGTAGCCTAGATGTTTACTTTCTTGTATTGATCATATAAAATATTCTCTCATTATTCCTATCTTTTCATCAGATCTTCTTAAAACTTATGCCTTGTATTTTTCTTTCATATTAATATATAAATGAAATTGTTCAGAAAGTGATGATATTCATACTGTAGAAAAAGGAACTACTTTTAGTAACATTAAACTCATCTCCCCTCCATAAAAAATTGAAAATTTTCTGTTTTAAATTAAAAAGTTTACTGAGTATAGTTAGTATTAAAATAAATTGTAATCATTACATTAAAAATTTGTCCTATACTATATTTTAATGATATTAGAATTTAAATTATGTAATGTTTAGTCACGGAAGGTGTTATAATAACTCCAGCATTAATTAATATTTTTGTTGCATCAGTCTTCGAGCGGAATGGCTGTATTCTCAAGGAAAAGGAAGATCATTTCGTGTTGGAGAGCAGGAAGCTTTGATAGTGTACCTTTCATCAGTTTGTCCTCCACTTCCGTCTTCTTCATCATCTCATCCTGCTAAAGGACTTCGTCCTGCTTCAGCTGGATCCCTGGGAAACTGCAGTGTCGGTGGACCGACCCCTGATAGTGCATCTTTCCCCCCTCAGTCATCTTCTCCTCTATCCGAGGAGGACAGGAAACTTCTGCTTATTCTATCTAAAGCACAGTTGCACCAGAAGGAACTCAGAGAACAGCAGCAGCAGAAGACAGATAAGGTAACAATTCTCATCTTGAGGAAAGGGCTTAAGGTATCTTTGCACATTAGGGCATGCACCCGGGAGAAATCCCAAGGATAAAAAGACTTGAAAAAAGTCTGAAGTTGTCTGGGATCGAACCCGGCTGCTTTGACCATCTAAGCTACCTGGCCAGAACATTTTACAAGCCGTTTTGGGAACTTTATGTGCAAGGGCAAGTGTGGTTTCGTCTGACAGAGCAGCATTGTCCATGGCATGAAAGTTCCTGGGTTCGATTCCTGGCGTTTTCAGATTTTTTTCAAGTCCGTTTTTTCTTGGGAATGCTCATCTTCATATACATATGCTCTGTGTAAGCCATCAATTGGCATGTAGCAGAGGCAGTGGCGCAGCGAGGGGGGGGTTTTAGGGATTCAAACCCCCCCCCCCCCCCAAGAGTCAAATCCTATGACTAGCTCTGAGCTTTTTTTTCTGCTGAAGAGTACAAAACCCCAATCATCTCGCAAGTCTTACAGATGCACCACTTGATTAATTCAGCGAAAGCTCCGCATACCCGTAAATATGGCTCCGAATTCAGCTAAGGTGATGTTTTCGGTAGCAGAGCAGGCCTAGAACCGACATCGGTATCAATGGGACACTATATATGAGTGTTTTGCACTCAATGTTCAACGTGTGCACTTCTTAATCCTATCCTTTAGTTAAATGACTCACACCATAAGATAAGAATCCAATGAGAAAAATTTGAAAGTGCTGATTCGTTTACTCCTCGCAAAAATGCAAGGGAACATTTGTGAAGTAATTCGAAACTTTCACCCTGAAAAAAGAGATTAATATTACGTTTAAGAGACAAACAGATTGATAAAACGCTCAGTTAAATCTTCTGCATGTGACTATTTCTAGGGTGTGAATGCAATGTTAAGCTCGTCAGTAGTGCTTTTGTGAAGTTCAAAGAGAACAGTTCGAAGGAGAGTTTAGTTTGGATTTCATTAGGTACAGATGGACATCGAAAATTTTTTTTTCACAGTCCGCAAAAAGCTCAAGGCCTCTATCGGAAAAACGTAAGTTAATGGCAATGTGGTTTTTGTAAAATTACCATTATTAGTTGCATACATTAGGATTGTCTTATTTTAGGGCTGTTATCAGAGGACACACCTGATGATGAGTTTAGCGACAATTCCAAAGGCACTGGTTCCTTTATTAAGCATTCTGGACAATTAAAAGTCTGTACAGTAGACTCTTAATTACTCGGGCTGATTGAAAGTGTACTGATCCTAATTTTTTGATTAACCTGTTAATTTGCTGTATATTTACGAAAATAATTCGATAACCGAATTTCCGTAGAAATTTGAAGAAGTATTGGAGCAATACAAGATATCACTAAAAAATAACTTTCAATGATTTTATTAATGATGTACCATTTTGTAAGCAAATCAGTCAGCTGAAAGGTATTGTGCGCATAAGGTACGCACAGATTTATCTGAACAGTGACTTGATGGCTTGATATAAATTTTATAAACTGTTAAAACTGTGGCTTAAATTCTCAAGCTTTCTTTTTCCTCCTTCCACCAATTTTTTCTCTGGTAATAGAATCCAAGGAATCTCATGACTTATTCTGTCAACCACGTAGTCATGCAATGCCCCTTCAAAATTTCAATTCATGGAAAATTTTTGTTTTCTTTGAACACAATGCGTATGACTGGGTTTGCGTCAGCTCTCTTCTGGTTAAACAACCTAAGTCTAAAAAATTGTAAGTTGACGACTTCATTTTTTCACCTTGGTGTGTAACTTTAATTCTGCAAATTCAATTATAATATCAAATATATTCAAGAGTATACTGTATTTTTTAATGCAGCTGAATTTTTAATGTTCGGTTTGTGACGGATTCAATTGAATACCTAATATATAATAACGAAATCAGGCTTAATTGTAAGCCTACCATAAAATTTCAACTGATATAAATGATTTTTTGTTAGAAGAGGAGTTAATTTTATAAACAAGGGATGAAGTCACTCCTAAGAAACCTGCTGATTATATAGTCTAATAACGAAAGATATTCAAATAAGCATGGGCGCACCAATGTTTGGATCTAATGAGTGGATATTTACGTTTTATGTCGCTTGCCAAATAATTGTAACTAATTTTTTCCTTCTCACGCTCTGCAACCTCTTGGAAGAAAGAACGCTCAAAGACTCAGGAAGTTTATATCTACAACACTAAAAAACTTCAGCATTGAAAAAGAATGACTTTTTAATAGATATTAGACGTATCCAAACAACACTTATTTTAAGTTTCCAGTAGTTCGCTTATGTAAACTACTATCTAGGAAAGAGTAATCAGTTGGCTACCTAAGCGTTAAACTCCTCTATTTTTGAATGTATTTAGTTTTTCAAAGAATTGACATTTGTAATAAGTAACGAGCATGAATATACTAGCCCCTGTAAGTTAGGCATTTTTCGTTTCCTTGTACCCCCCCCATTGGCAAATCCTGGCTGCGCCGCTGAGCAGAGGGTACAACCACTTTACTTCCCTAAGCGATTACTTTTACATATTGTTTGCAGAGAAATGAATTCTTGAAGCGAATTGTTCTAGCATCTATTTCACTGATCTTCCTCTCCGTGTTCAAATGGCTTGTATTATTATTATAACAATCACTGTTTATATATTATGATTGGGTGGCAGTGGTTATACATTATGCAGTATATTACATACATTCATACCTATTCAACCAAATAGTTCTGTTAATGTGTACTTTTTTATGAATGAACGAATGTTGAATTTTAGAGATAATTTATTGAGGACAATCACATTAGGTATGTCAGGCATTTACCCAAGTAAGAAGGATATTCCCTCATAAAACCTGACAGAATATATTTATATCATATTACATATATGTAATATGACTAGGAGAACACATTACATTGGCAACATCCTCTAGTCTAAGAATGTACTTACTCTGAAATCATCAAGTAAGTTAAGCCCTGTTTAAATCTTTCCAAACTGAAGCATTGAATAATGCTCACTGATTTCTCTTTGCAATTCTTTAAAAAACACATTACCGTTTGTTTTAAATATTTCATTTTATGAATACTGCACTTTTCAGTACTGTCCTTTACACTACATGCATACTCTCTGTGAGGGCTAACTAGCGTAAAATAACTTTGCTCGCCAACTTTTTCTTCTCCCTGCCAACTAAATGCTTGTCCACAAATACATAACAAATGTATGTAGTCCGAGTTTAGTAACTCATGAGGGTTACTCCTAGATATTTCACAATTTCTGCTGTTCCTAGGTTTTCCCTAAGAGGCTGTATGTATAATAGATAGATAAATGATTTTAATTGGCAAAATTGGGAATTTTAAGTTTCATCTTTCATTTACCCTATACTAATACCCTTAATAATCATTAGTACTAGATTTTCTACTACTAGTACTATTTTTCTACAGTCCATTCACAAAATAGTAGTGGTGGTAGGCCTAGTCCAACTCATAAAATAGGAGAGACAGCACTTACTGAGAGAGAGGAGCGCTGTGTGAACAAAGTATAACTGCAAACCGAAATCATTAATGTACATGATGCTTGGCAGGAAGTTACCCCTCAAAAGTTCCCCATCTCCTCCACTTTTTTCTCCTCCCGCATGACGTTTATGTATGATGTATATTTTCAAATGGACTAATCATTAAGCTCCAACTGCCAATCATTGCACCATTTCATAATTCTATCTAAATCTCTTAGCAAGGTGTTAACTTTGTCTCTCTATCTTAAGGTAACTCTCTATATATTTCCCTACCATGCCATTAGCAATTATGAGTATGCATGTTGTGTATAGGACCCTGCCCATTAGTGCCATGTTCGATTTAGAAAAGGTACAATAAAAGGTGGTACAATTTGTAAAAAATTGCCACCATAAAACAGTGTGTGTTACTAAGATGATACAGGACACAGTATGGGAATCATTCGAAGATAGGAGACTAATTCAAAAGATAAACTTACGAAATAAGTTCAGGGAAATATCTTTCTCAGAAGATGAAACCAATATAATTCAACCTCTCTGTTATATAGGCCATTCTGATACCTGGAGGAAGATCAGGGAAATAGATGCTAGAACGAATCATTTCAAGAATTCATTTTTTCCACGAACAATACAAGAAAGCAATTGATTCGGAAAATAGAGGT
Source organism: Sympetrum striolatum (assembly GCA_947579665.1). NCBI lineage: Eukaryota > Metazoa > Arthropoda > Insecta > Odonata > Libellulidae > Sympetrum > Sympetrum striolatum. The sequence goes on from OX388346.1 coordinate 39,883,262, forward strand.
GCTTGCAGGGACCTGACATAGACAAATATCAATGTTCAGCTAATTTTTTAAATAATTTCAAATTTATGATAATCCTAAATTTTAACATATTTAGAAGCATTAATGTTTATTTTCTTAAAGCAAAACAATTTTATTCCAACTTGTCTTCCCATTTTCCTTTCAAGAGTGACGTTTCATCTATCAGCTCAGGCTACGGAATGTCCTCTTCATTTACATCCGTCCGATCATCATCTGTTGGAGGTTCTATCCAGCCTACTTTGGAGGAGTGTGAAAACAACATGGAGCGTGGGAGCAAACATCCTCTCGACAATGGAATAAAAAGTAGGCCTTCAACTGCTGGTCCGTCCTTTGCTTCACCTATTGTCAGACGAAGAACTACAGAGCCACCTCAAAGAGGCTCTCCCAAGCGTTGCAGTAAGTGTAACTTAGTTTTTAAGCATTTCCTACAACCAATCAAGTTAATTTTTTTATTCTGATTGTTTATTGAGTTTTAAGATAATTTCATGCATTAACATTTGAAATGAATTTTCAAAAGGGAAATTTTTGAATGAAAAGAATATGAATGTAAGTTAATTTAATTTGTTTTAACTTCAGCACTGTGACTCAAATTCTGTATTCTGCCATTATTCATGAGCATTTTTAAAATTTTTTATTTATCAAGCACATTCTTATGGAGCAAGTTAGAGCATATTTAATAAAATATTGATATTTAAAATAATAATGAAAATCTTTCTGATTTAGTTTCCTGAACTTATTTATAACTGAACTAAATTTATCTGAAATGATATACTGTTGATGTTTTAGAAAGATTTTCTTTCTTGAAAGAAATAAAATTTTCAGGATTTTAACATGAAGTTGGTTTCATGATTCTATTTTCATAATTGGATTCCTTATACTTTTAATGGTGCTGCTGTACTGATTTTTTGAAATCAAAAATCTTCTTTGAGAAATTTGAAAGCTATTAGCTTTACTTTTTATTAAATTCTTAATGATATAGCTCATAGGTCAGGGTTTGGTGAACCTTTTACGGCAAGAGTACCATATTTGATGAATTTGAGGGCTTGCCTGGCAATGTGGTGACAAACCATACATTGAGATTGAGATATTATTCATTTTTTAATGTCAACGATGCGATTAAGATCTTGTATGAGACTTAATTGGTTGTTAGTTGTCACTACTGATAAACAGAATCCACTTTATTTACAGTGGAGCTTCATTTTTTAAGTGAACAATGCAAAAAAGATAATGTTGTAGGAGTTTAGCATGCTGAAAAAATTCTCTCCCATGCCACTTTGGGCATGCATGCCATAGGTTCACCACCCCTGTCATAGGTAATGTTATTAATGGATTATATAGAAATTTATCCCAGTTAGTTACTAAAAAGGAAGAAATATTTACATAATTGATAGTTTTTCCTTGGTAGTAATTAGGCAGCTCTAGTATCTTTGCACTCATTTTAATTCCTTTCAGCCTAAAGCTGAAAAATATGAGGGAACTACGCTGCGATCGTAGAATAAGTATTGCAATACTGACTGAATCATTTTCTTTTCCTTTCTGTTGAATACTGTAAGTTCATTATGATGGCTCTATGAAAAATGTACACTTCTTAATTTATTATTAGCTGTGAAATTCCTTCTTTTACAAAAATTATTCAACTATAATTATTGCCATAGTTTTCTTTCTAAATGTATAACTCACCAGGCCATCACCTTGTTAATACCTTTGTTGAATTTATATTTATTTCCTTTCACTTCATTCTCTTAATATTATGAGAATTCTTCCTCTAAGGAATCATTGATGACCTTTACTATTGTCCTTTTACTTCAGCCAATTTTACTGTTGAATTTTTAAGTCTTAAAATGTTTAGTGGGTACTTTATTACTTCATGCAGTTGCACTTGTTCTCAATCTGGAAATGATGAGCATGTGAGTTAATAATCAAGATACTCTAGAGATGTTTAAGATGAAGAAAATTGCTACTCTTGTCATTATTTTTAGATTACACGAAGAAATCCCAAACTAATCAGGGATGGCAAACACAAGACTTTAGTTCATAAACAAAGTTTATATTATTTTGTTTCTGGTATTGAACCATTTGAAGAATTATGTGCTACTTTATAATTTCTAAATAATTTTTATCTCTGAAACAATATATATATATATATTAGCATCAGAATGGAATTTTACTTGAAAATTCTGTTCTGATCTAAATTCCTAGCATATACTTTTTGATTTAATTCATAAATCTTTCTTTTTAGTATTATAATGGTCTATTCTTGCTAAAAAATATAATCAGAGTAATTACCATTAATTTGCAAGTTTAATTCAAGCTATCAGACACATAAATAACAAACTAAACTTAATAGCAATATCAGCCAGTTGAATAATAAAGAATGTTGAATGGCAAGGTGCACCTCTGTGTTTTTGTGGCAACCAAGGGAGAGCTGCTAAATCATTCTCTCAAGGCATTTACCAAAGAACAACTCCTAAATCATTCTCTCGAGGCATTTACCAAAGAACAACTCCTAAATCATTCTCTCGAGGCATTTACCAAAGAACAGCTCCTAATTGTCGTCTCATGACATCCACTGCAGAAGCCCACGTAATTCTGTCAAGATCACACCTCCACTCAGCACCAGCAACAACTCATATTGAAAGTCCTCGAAAAACAACTGATTGTACTAAAATACGTCGGGCAGAACATGTGCGAAAGGAAAATTGTAACTACCATTATAGCATATTTTAGAGTTATGCATGAAAATATTGTTTACTTTCACTGGTTCTAAATTTGGAAAACTTGAACAGTAATCTTCTTGATTCGACTCAGGTAGTAGAAGCAGTTGCTCCAGAGAACAGCAACATCAACTTCATCGTCGCTATTCTAGTACAATTGGAGACATGGCAACTAGCAGCTCTTATAATGTTGAGTTGCCAGTAACTCTTTATGGTGAAGATAATTCTGTTGATATGGTTACTAGTTTGGACGGTGGTGGGAAAGGTGGAGTTGGTACTTGGGGAGGAAGAAGCAGCAAGACTTTTAGAGCTAACGGAGAAAAGGAAAATTTGATGACACGTAGCCTGGATCCTAGTTTATTGAGTTGTTCAGATAATGACACAGAGAAGAATGAACCTACTGAACCACCATCAACAGGTATCATCACCAGTTTTTATTAATGTTAATTTAAATGAGGTGTATTTCTATAGTTAATATTTAAGAGGTAATTCTTCTTATACTTTATTCATAACCAGTGTGATCTGCATTACTTGGTGATTGGAATTTGTAGACAACTTCTTCGCAAAATTTTTTAAATTCAATTTTCCACCATTTAAATATTATATGAAATGGTTCATCCGAGAAGTTATGAGTTTGTTAATAATAAAATATAATTGATATGTTTTGTGTGTGGTGTAATGTGCCAAATTCACTAAGATATAGGTAAATTGATAGCTTATTTTCTGTACATCATCAGTATGAACAGGTTAACAAGGGAATAAGCTCCTCTGGATTACATATAAGCATCCAACTGACAAAGCAAATCTAATCAACTGAGTTAGATTGGACATGGAGATTTTTATGTAAACCACTGATTTGTTAATTATACAAAATTGAAGCATATAATTCTTCAAAAAGTATAATTGGCCCATGGAAAAATCTCATTGTACCAACCATGTATAAATATATACATCAAAGTAGTAATTTTCAATCTCTGCTCTGACTCTGCTTTCTAACTCACAAGTTTGACAATGTATATGGATTCAGTTAATTCATATATGTTTAAGGTTAAGGCCATCACAGAGTGCTAAATATTATATTTTCTTGATTACCTGAATGCTGCAGAAAAGTATTGTGCATCATCTTGTGATTGTGTAATGCGAATAGTGCCTCATCTTTGGTACCTATTGATTTTATTTTCTTAATTTTTTTCAATCGATATTTGTTGTTCGTAACAGAAAAGCATATTCTGGGGTTTATTTGATAGTTTAATAAATATATAATAATTATACCATCCTTTTTTGTATTTGCATGCTATTCTTCAATTCTATTTACAGTACTCTAAATGTTTCTGAATATATATTTTTTCTTGCAGAATCTATAAATCTAAAGACATTCTCTTTCATTCTTCAACTGAAATGCATCCCTTTGGTACATCGTTCTTTACACATACCAGGCTTTTTCTTGGACCTTCTCACTCATAAGAAACTCTCACATTCTCATATCATCTTTCATCCTACTTCCATCTAACTTTGGATGTGTACAAGCCGAAATTTTTCCTGTAGTGTCCTTTGTTTTTCAATGTTTTCCGATAGTCAGTTTTCTCTACAGCTACAGCCATGCTATTAAGCTATAGTCACAACTCTTCTAGCTATTTTCCTATAATAAGTTTCTTTGAATTCAAGATCAATCACATATATACCGTAAATGCCGGCGTATAAGTCGACCCCTAAAATTTTGAGGTGAGTTTCAAGTTTAAGCCTATGTTCAGCGTACAAGTCGACCCAAAAAATAAGGCAACACCACTTCCCCCCTCTATTTATGGGAAGAATAACTATGATATCTATAAATATAAAATAGCTAAGGGAATATATACCACATAAGATTAAGATGCTAGAATTGTGTCTTTCAACTGCCATGTCAACTTCTCGCCTCTGCTTAACTATTACACAGGTTTCTTTTGTCCGTAACACTCAGGCTACACAAATGAAAATGTGTTATGAAACAGAAACACAATGGTATAAAAAATTTTTTATAGAAATAATGATAATATAGCGTGGTAATATCAAATCGGGACACCACTAAAACAATTCCATTAACTCTTAATGCTAAGACGAATCATAACGATCATTATATTAACAAAAATAAACCATGATTTGCCAAAGATATTCATCTGTAAAAAGAAAACAAGTAAATATATGTTAAATATTTGTAAAATAAAAATATATGTGAACAAATTAATATAATTTGCGAAGAATAAATATGCTTCAAATTTAATTATAAGATATGAGATGGTTTATTAATTCAACTCTTTTATTATGAAAACATGTCATAACTCATACGTGATAACTTTAAAACCCTAAAAATTCCTCATCTTCTTCATCTGACATTTTGGTTGTAGGATGGTTGTTGGTCACTGACACTCTAATAATTAGTTTGTAAGGTTTTACATTTTTTACTTTCGGCCACAATTGTATTTTGTGATAAAATTTGTTTTATATCATATCTACATTAGTTAACTTGCCAAAAATTAGTTTCAGTAAGCAATGATTGTGGTGAGTTGCAAGAGTTTATTTACAACAAGTGTTAAGTTGGAGGTTTCATTTATTTACCCCTTGGTTTTAAAGGGTTAAATTTCATGGAAAGGGTTTGAGGCAGCTTCTTGGATAGAGGAAGATCCCAGGTTCGATTCCCAGCCCTGTCAAACTTTATTCAAGTCTAGTTTTCCTTGGGTTAAATTTTATGCTTGGCATATAAGTTGACCACTGGTTTTTAGTGATATTTTTTTTTTAGGCTTCAAATGTCAACTTCTATGCTGGCATTTACTGTATATTGAACATTCATTGAGATATCACGCATCATTTTCTTTTTAATCTTAAACAACTTCTCTTATTGTCAAACCAAATTCTCTTAATCTTAGACCACCATACACTCATTATTTTCACTCATGCTATTAAGTTCTATAGTCTTGGTTGTCTTTTTTAGATCCTAATTATTCCATTAAGCATTACATTTTATGCATAATTAATTTTCTTGCTTTCCGCATGGACTGTGGATGATTGTTGCTAATTCATTGAACTTAAAATAGAGAATTTTGATTGTTAAGTCATTTCTTCCAAAAATAATTTTCCCTGGTTTTTACAAATGAAACTTGGTCTTAATATAGTTTTAATTTCTATATAGGAATACTCTCTGACTCGGTTTTATGTAATTTTTCTCTCTTTGAATCCGAAAATTGTCACAAACCAGATTTTTCTTAGGATATTCCTGTAACCTGTAAGTTAGTTAAGTATTTCAGCTTTATCCTAAAGATTATAACTTTCTATTCTTATTTATGTATTGATACTGATGTTTGTATGCCAGTGATCTTAGTGAGGTTTTGCAAATGTGGTTCAATTGACTTTTGTTTTACAGTACAAATCCGTTGTAATGAGAGCCCACAAAAATTGGAAAAGTACTCATAATAAAGCATGCTCATTATAACTGATTTTTAGTACTAGATGTCCGTCCTCTTGAATCCAAGGGCAGCGAGTGTGGCAGAATGGAACTGTAGGGCTTTTAATCCTTACGCAAATGCTTCAGAAATCGTAAAAATGTATGTTTGCGTAAAAAATATTGTATTAATGATTCATAAGCCATAACCAAAGTGCTGCATGGACTCACGTCTAATGATAGAGTGATGTCCATCATGTGGAAAATTAATATCAACCTGCTTTCTTGGGATATTTTCATTCACTTGCTTCATAAGCAATGACCGTGCTGCAAGGGAAGGGGAGAGGTGGGAATCCGAATCAGCACTGCTTTTATCTCCTATATTCCCACCCATCAAACGAATGGTGCCAAGTTCTGTTTGAAAACAAATCTCATGAGAAGTCTCTAATCGAAGCTCGGTTAAGCATTTCTGCTGAGGAAGGGTGAGGCAAGTTTCGGGAAGCAAATGGGTGAATTAGGTGACGATATTTTTTTTCATTTAATTTTTTTCTGTTCTTTGAAGAGATTGCTAACATGTCTCAGATTACCATTTGCTTGTTGGGCTTTGTCTCTCTTGTCAATCGACGATTCCAAGATATGCCTCCTGCAAGACAAATGTAGAAACGTGGCACTTTTATACCGATACTTCAGAATTAATTTCTTGTTATAATGGGCGTGACTCCTTATCCTTTTCGTTGTCAGATAGACAACAGCCAAAAAACGCACCTCACATTATATGCCATACTTGTTATAACAGATTTCTACTGTATTAATTACTTTTTCTTATATTGCTCCTGATAATTTGCTAGCCTTGATGGCCATAGGTATCAGAGTGCTAGCTAAGCAATGCCAAAGCTCTGGTTTCAAATTTTGGTTAGGGCATGTTTTTTTGCTATTGCATTTATGATGTTTTATGATTGTCTTTTAAGACCAAAATTCACTTAATTAAGTCATTTATTATTTAAGGATGAATTTTAATTGTAGGTTCAGAAGTAGATCATTCTAAAGAAATGCTGGATAAAAATTTTCAGTGCAGTCATCTTTTCAACCAATTGCCAGTATATTCTCATATACTAAAATGTTAATAATTTTCAGGTTTGTTGATGTCATTTGATGCGAAACCCACACATGAACTTCCCAGGTATAAACCTATGTATGACTTTAGGTCCGTGTGGAATGGTGATGTTACATCATCAGCTAGAAGTTATTCAGGTGCTAACTGAAATTGATTTAGTCCCAAATAACACATAAAAAGCAGCTTCCTTTTTTAATTTGTGCATTGAAAATATATAACAGTTTATTAGATATTTAAGTCATTTTAGGCTGATGCTGCTTTACAATTATGTTACACATAAAGCCTTGGGAAGTGCTGTTTCTTAGATAATTTTTGAAAACACTGAAACTGTCACTATGTGATACTTTATTAATTTTATAAGACTTATTTGCTGTTTGGGATGAAGATTAAACCTTGCTTTTTGCTTGAAAACATGCATGAAAAATTAATCAGTTTGCCTTGCTTATAATGACGATGGCCTAGTGCAGTGATTTACTTGGTCTCTGTGGCATATATTATTTTATGTGACTTTCAAGCTAATGTTTATGTGTAAGGGCCCTTAAACCCAAAAGCAAGGTATTTGGTGAAAGAGATCCTTGGTTTGATTCTTGCGTAAAGCCAACATTTACGTGTCTACTCAGCATCGTTACAATATTATATGTATATATTAAATTTTTGTCTCTGAATTAAGAGATAGTGGCCCAGTCAGACTCACCCATTTGGAAATAGTGTTGGAATTGAAGCATCGTATTTCTGGAATGAAAAAGAGTTATAGAATTATATACTATGTTTCAATAGTTAAATGAAACTAATTTAGCTTATTTAGTATAAAAATGAATTGTTTTGATTCACACGAAAGTGAGTTTGATGGAGATTATAGGCCAACATAACAGTAAAAATAAAAGTAATTGTAATTTTATGTCGATTTTTGACATTGTAGTTGCTTGAACTAGAAATTATCCAACCTGTCCAAAAGAATACATTTTATAAATACTTTACTTGCTACCTTTGTTAAATTACTATAAATGTATTTTAGATTTTTTGGAAAATTTAAATTGTTTTATTTTGTCATACTTAATTTCAATTATTATATCATACGTTTATTCCTTGTTAACTTTTGTATTTTAAATAAAAAATATTTAATTTGCGTAATTTTCTTATATTCAATTAGTCCATTTATTATTTTTGATTTGAACTATTGATTAATTGTGACAAAATCGTACATTTTAGTGACTATGAAAATTGTTTTGGTATCGTCTTAATAATGATGTCGTAAGGAAAAATGTTTGTTTGATTCCCGGCCCCGTCAGACTTTTGTCAAGTCCGTTTTTCCTTGGGGTTTTCCCTGGGTGCATGACCTTACATGCAAAGTACCTTTAACCCTTTCCTTAATTATATTGTATTTTAATTACAATTCTTTAAATTTAATTTTGCCATGCTTATAAGATTTTTATTTTCATGGCTTATTTATTTGGAGTGTGTTTAATTTGAATTTGTTACCTGTACTATGTTCATAGTTCTCTGTCATGACTAGGTCCAAGTAATGTTTCCTTAAAAAATTGTTGAGAACTTGACTATCATGTAGTCTTTGTTATGTTTACTATAGAATACTGCTTTCAATTTGTGAAGTCTTATGCATATTTGTAATGATCCTAACCTAGTGATAAGAATTAAGCTAAAATAAATATGAGAATATATTCTTTGCATGAACTTAAACGGAAGTGAGTTTTTTTTAGGGTTAGTGTTGTAGGTAGACATCACTGGTAACATTTTATTTACATGTTCTTTCTATGTCTTAGGCGGCTTCTGATGCTTAAGTGCATTGATTTTTGCTGGTTTTGTTTCTGTTAACAATACTGCCAATTGTAGGACTTAACATCTTAATGATCATGCTTAATCTTTTGATTCAGCAGTCTTGATTTATTTTCAGGCTATTATACAATTTTTGAGCAGGAATTGCAAAACTTATGCATTGCTTTGGCATTAGCTTCTAAATTATTTGAACTTCTAAAGTAGTTGCAAGTTATGTTTAAATTTTGATATTTCTTGTCACCAAGCACAAAAGGTATTTTAAATCTGGCACTGTAAAACCTTCTGTTAAGAATTTTGTTTTCATTTCAAGGGAGACAAAAATGTTAATGATATAAATTATTCTTTAACTAATATTTATTCAATTCTTTATTTATTTTGTATTTACATGACATATTCCGGTATTACCTTAAGTTAACAGCTAAACATCTGAATCTAACTGAAGTTGTTAGTATGATTTCTAAAGATAACTTTATTTTATATTGAGTGGTAATGTGGGCATGAATCCTTAAAAGTTTATTTTGTCCCATTTGAGCTCCTGCTATCCGATAGTGGTTGATTTTTTTTCATTTCTCTTTTAGTAAAGTTGTGGTGGAAATGTATCTGTCATTTCCTGTTTGATAATTGAGATATGAGGGATGCCATTCATTGCTGGTCATTGGCAACAATGGATGCTGTGATAAGTTTATTTCATTTGATCATTTTGTTATCTTTTTAAAGTTCTTCCTTCTTGAGGCATTTTGGATTGGAGAGAAAAGTAAAGAAAAACTTCCTCAAACTTGATATTGCCTTGATAAACAAATGCCGGCGATATTTGGTGGAACTTATTCATTGATTCTGATAATGCCTATTACACCTAATACTCTCAGAAACTGTTGGCAGGATCCAACCTGGCTATCTGGCTATTGACTTCAGACAGAGGCATTTAATATTTCTATTTTTTTTGGAAAGATTTATCTTCTTTAAATCATTGCAACCCTCTGTCCCATTTATGAATAATTTCCTATCCAGCTCTCCCAATGACTTTTTTGTTTAATTAATTTAGTTAACATAACGTTGAAAACAATTTGTTTCTTCATTTGATCAAGGCATCTTCTTTGTTAAATTTAAGGTGTATATAAATATTAGTCACTTATTTGAAAACTAAAATTCTCCACAATTTACTTATTTAAACTTAAATATGTTTGACTCTAAATGGATTCTAGGAGGTTTTACAGTGCTTGATTCCTGCCTTCCTTGCAGTAAATAATTAATTCTTTTATAAACTTATTTTTTTCAGGTGAGGATATTTCATCTGTGGGCTCTAGTCACCGTCCAAAGAAATTATTTTCTCAGTCAAGAGTTGCTGGTGATTCTGGAATGATGGATTCTTCTGCTCTAAAAGAAGATGGTAATTTGGAGGAATTCACTGAAGGTAACATACGTAGAATCAAAATAAGGTTTAAAATTTGCATGGATTTTTTGTCAAACTCAAGTAAGATACAATGCTAGGATTTAAACATTATCAACTTTCTATGCATCATTTTTAAACAATTATGTTGTAAATGTTAGCGTAGCTTTTTCTTTTAGCATAGAAAGTTATAATTTTTCAATTTAGGAAAGAACTTAACTTTGCATGTTGTGGTATGCTATTACAACGAGCTGATTCATAAATAGAAGCTCAAAAAGTCTTGTGAGACGAAGGTTTGACTACCCTTCATGTCAGACTTAAATAACTTCTATTTATCTTTTTATTAATCCTTGCATTATCTTTGCATGATTTCTTTCCCCTCCGATTAATGTTTTGAAGCTTAGAGACTTAACTCATAACAATGAGCTGTAAATGACATAACATTTTTGGCAAGTAAATTTCATAGTGTATATGTGGCCAGCATCTGAGAGATATCCTTACATTAAGATATTATAATTGAATTCCTTGTCAATTCAGAGGGAATTGAAAATCCTCTGCAAACTGCAACGAAACTGGTTCCAGTCCCAGAGTCTATAGTCAGCCCAGAATATAGGCCAGCTAACTCTTACATGCCTACTGCCCCAGCAAGGCAGGGTCATATGAGCAATGTGAATGCAGAACCAGAGAGGAGAAGGGCTCAAGGGTGGGGATCAGATAGGGCACCTGCAAGGCCAAGCTCTACTTCTACTTCTAGTCATTGTTACAATCACCCACAGCAAAACTATTACCCTGCTGGAAACTACTCCATGAACTCAACTGTTCCTCTTCAAAATATGGTGGGAACATCTAGTAACCTACCAGCAGGTCCATCTTCTGTAAGTTTTTCTTTCCTTAGTATATTTATAGTAAATGGAGTTTTTTCATTAAAACATCATTTTGGTGAACAGTTATTTTTTATGATAAATTCAATCGAAGAAGCCTTAACTCGGTGGAACTCTGTAATTCCACAAAAACGTCATCATTGCATTTTTTATTTAGTATGATCCAGTTATTTTTCAAGGTTTACCTCGATTTTGAGGAGAGGTGAATTTTGTACATTTACTATGTCTTCTGTCATCTTCAAATACCCATTTATGCACTTAAGTATGTTATGAATACATCAGTAACTTAGTCGCTTTACTGTAAAGAGAAGATCTATTATTATTATATATCTCTTTCTCATAACTTTTTCTACAGATATAGAAAGATTGAGCTTACACATATGTTTTCAGTGGATGAGATTTAGGAATAATTGCCTTCAAAAGCCTTTTTTTTCAACAATGTCTGCATTAATTTTGCTCTATTCAAGTCACAGATCAATAAATCTATTTATGATTGTAAGTTATTTAGCTGTAGCTTATCTGATGAATAGAAAGAGGTGTAAATGAATGCCACTTACATTTTTTTAAATTTTCATTTAAAACTATGTATCCTAAATAAAGTTAATATGATCAATTTTGACTTCATGGAATGGTGCTGTAACCATCTTAAATGAAAAACACTTCTTAATTTCTACAATGTGTATATTCTTGCGATCTGTTTTGTTAATGTATTAACATATTCTGGCAGATATATATTATATTATAAGTTACTAAGTGTTTTTCATTTAATATGACTATATATCTTGCAGAACCTCTGATTTTGAGACCTTGGTTTCGGAATATCTTAAAGGCATATTTGGATGGAAGATCATTCCTTCTGCTTTCCTTGTATTCATATTAAATAAAATGTATTCATCAACTATAAGATTGAAGGTAGCTTAGGTTGTCAACCTCGATTAACGTTTGTAGCGTAATTAAAATTTTTTGAGAGATTTATTTATTTTTCATGCTTGGAGGTCGTTGGTCATTCCTCCTTTTATGTAGATAGCTTTAACCTTTTTAGCAACTATCATCAGTGATGATTCACCTGTCAAATGAATAAGAACAGTAAGTTATCTCATAGCAATATTACTATCATTATGTTTTACTAGTTCATTATTAAAGACAGTTATGCATTTTTGTATTTTTTCTTCATCTTGTCAAGTAGGTGTACTTGGACAAACAGCAAATTTTCATGTTCATTTCAATATTGTATTATGGTCCTTAGGTGTGCTGAATCAATCTGTAGAAAATGAAATTGTTACTGAAACAATCTCAATACATTGTTTACGTTCATTGACTTAAGATTAGATCCTACTCTTGCTTTTATTAATTTTCTTCAGCTAATAACACAGAGAGGGAGGAAATCCTTATATGTAGGATAAAATAACCAGTGATTTAGATCTACATTTCAATGAAAATTCTGGTAACAAGCAAGTATTGCAAACAGAACTGTGGGAAGACTGATCTCAAGCATTTTTCACTAATTCTTTTGTCATATTATGTGGCAAAATTTCATTGGAAGATGACTGATTTCTTTTCTATCATGGAGTCCTATTTCGAAGTCTCAACCAAAGTAGTGAATTAAATTATCATATCTTAATTAATAATCCAGTCTCAAATTATATTGCTATCGTGGTTGCTAATTCTTCGTAATTATCGATAAATTTTATTGTTAAACAAGATATTTTTCCAAATCACATCTGGAATTAACAGATAAGAATATTTCAGTTGTATTCATGTTATAGTCATGCAAGGTTGATGTTGTTGTTTTGTATCAGTGGTATACTTCTCAGTCGTTGAGTTTTACAAATTTTTCCGTTACATTATCCATTGATTGGATTCAAATTTTGTGTATTTAATATTTTTAATGCTTACTTAAGCTTTGAAAGAGAATAAGAAGATCCTTGAACTTTTTTAAAACAAAAGTTCATTCTTTCTACTAAAATTAGATGGTTTCAGTAAATAGACTTCATTTGGAAGCTGTTTTATGGGTATCAGTATGCAAGTAGGTATGGTACCTTATTAAAGTCTAAGTCATAAATAATAATTCACAAGAGTTATAAAACTTTTACCCACATGCTTCTGTTTTAAATGATTTTATTTTTGTTTAGTTTTAGTAGAATTTGTATTTATTAAATACATGAGGGCTTCCTTTTCATGATTTCATGGTTTAACATGTAGAAATCTTATCACCTAGTAATTTGATGTGTATATAGTCACATTACTTAATTTTTTTTCTTCAATAATTTATCACTTTGGCCTATCATAGTTGCTGTTTGTTGCATTTGGAGGAAGTTACTTTGTAAATTGCAGATTTTTGGATTGGTGCAATCTGGTCTTTCAAGTTACCAAGTATGGACTGAAGTTTTTTTAAGTTCATGTAAGTGGCAATGGTATTTCAATGGGAAATATTTCTAGTTTCTTGTTAAGATAAGCTGTGTGTTTGTTTTTGCTTTTTTAATTTGTTGTGGGTAGAAGTTTGTATCTTGATCTTTACATTGGGTTTCTTACAACAATATCTTATCTATTTTATATGCTATTCTAATCTCTCTTTCTTTGGATGTTTTTAAGTTGAAATTGCGTGTGTAATGTGTGATACAGAAAATGTGATGCGGTGCAGTTCTTTGTGCTTTTTATTAATACTAATATGATTTTGATTATTCATATATTTCGGTGTTGAGTAGAGTGAGTTGAGTGGGTAGTGAATTAATTTTCTTGCTGTTAAATCATTTATGACTCTAAAAAATTAACAATTTTGAACATCTGATGATATATTTTTTAACATCTCCCTATGAAATATTGTGACAGAGGTGAATGAATTTTTGTGCTGAGTTTATAAAAACTAATCCATTTGATGTCCATAGAATGTCTTTTGGTGAATTAACACTGATGGTAGTTTTTGGTTGTCAAAACACGTTTTAATATTTGTATTATGTTATTTTTATAGATTTTATTCAAACATTCAAATTAATTTCAGTTTCCAGACATGGCTATCCTACCTAAGTCTCTTATGAAAGGATTCATAATTTATTATTTAAGTAATTCTCATGTCTTGTTTAGATTCGGATGCTGAAGTATTGTATTCATTGATATGATAAAGGAGAAGAAAAATTATTTTCCATAGTAAAATTTCTATAGATCGTTACTTTTTCTTCAGTAATTATCTATAGTTCATGACAATTGACATACGAGGTGTGATAAAAAAATACGGTGAATAATTTTATTATGAAAAAGTAATAAACTCGCATCAATTTTGAATTAATTTCCTTCTAAGTACTTCCCTTGGCTAGTGGTACACTTATTCCAATGCTGTTTCCATGATTGGAAGAATTTCTGAAAGGTTTCTTAAGGAAGGGCCTTCAGCTACTTTGTCATGACCTCCTCAATGCTTGGAGTGGTATCATAAAATTTTCTTTTTAACATGGTTTTTGTTTAATTTTATTTTTGGGAAGAGCGAGAAGTCCCATGGTTATAAATCTATTCCTAATTCTATGGTTCCATGGTTGTTATTGTATAAATAAAATAATATAGATAGACAAAAATCTTATTTTCAGCCAAAAACTTACAGATTAGATGTGAGGTGTGGCACAGTGCGTTGTCCTGATGAAGGAGGAAGCCATGGGCCAATTTGTTGGTCTTTTTCTCCATTCATTGTTTCACAAATGTTCTATCACAATCATATAATTTTTGAAGGTTAATCTTGTTCTCATTCCAATGAACTTGTATCACATTCTGCCCTCACTATCCAAAACAGAATAAGCATGACCCTGATGTTGACTTTGACTGATTTCTTCCTAGGGTAAGGAGAGCAACTTCTTTCCCATTGAAATATCTGAATTTTCATCTTAAAAACATAGCCGTATACCAACCTTCATCTCCAGTTATAATTTGGGAGAAGAAGTCCGAATCTGCTGGAAGACGATCCTTCAATTCTGTGCAAACTGGCATGCAATTTACCTTCTGTTGGTAGTCAGAGGTTTGGTAACAAATGTAGCACTCATTTTCCCTCTTGCAAATTTTCAGTTCAAATGCTTTCTACAGACTTGTACAAGATGTTCAGTTCTTCAGTATGATCTCTCAGCCTGTTTCTGCCTGTTTTAACGAATCTGATGCATTTTGCAAGATTTTGTCTGTTTTTGTGGTCAAAGGTTGTCTTCACCTCACTCTTCCTGCTCTGGAAACCAATTAACGAGACGAAACTCCTTTAAACTTGACAACGACTATCTCCGGGGATAAGACTATCGGACTCATTACTTCAAATGTAACATCAGCAGATGCTGCTATAAAAATTTATTCACCCTATTTTGTGATCACACCTTGTATATAAACTTAGTGCTTAATCAAACAATTTGTATTTTTGTGGTACATTTAACCACCTATGTAGTGCATTCCTCTTATAGTGTAACGTCTTTTAGTGTGACCAGGATATACTTGAAAATTATTTGATGAAAATTTGGTTTCATGCTACATCATAAAGATCTCTTGATACCATTGCACCTTCACTTGATATGTTCATTTTGTCATTCTTATTTTTAACACTCCTTTTGCTGTTATCAGACTAGTCAAACAACATATTAGCTTATGTTGTCTAAATTCTTTTTCCAGTGTGCTGTCTTTCTAGTAAGTTTGTCAAATATGGTGTTCATAGAATATATAGAAAAAATAGTATGAAACTGCTTATGAATAGGTGTATCCATTGGTGTCTGCAGAATTTTTTACAAATTTTGTGTAAATATTTGAATATTAGTAGTATCTAAAGGAATATAATAATGATACTTGGTTACTTCAATTCTTAATTGAAAAAATCGGCATACTTCCATTGGTTTTCTCTGTCATTCTTATAGTTCATTCAGAATTATTGTATGATACAAAACTTCCTGGTTTGTATCCATGTTTATGGACTTGATTTATTATGGAGATTGGTGGTATATTTTGTGATAATTTGTGTTACTATTGATGTACTTAAATATTATTTTCATTTTTACATTCAAATCTTTCTTTTTGAAAAGCCATAAAAAAATTGCGTTACAAAATCTCTACTTGCAAAAGGTGCATTGCATCGTAAGTACATCATCTTAGTTATTATGTTTAGTTATCTAAAACCCTGTTTATTAATCAGCAACAGACTGAAAAGTTTTATGGAAGCTATAGTGACACCATTGGTTGCACCACATTAGTTACTGTTTCTAATAGTTTAGTGGATAAATTATATGGAATGATGCATTTAATAGCTGCTTCAGTTTTGTCCTTCTTTTTCTATTATAAAGACTATTTAAAATGGATAAAAGATGTTATATTTTGCTGTTAGTTTTTGATTTTCCAAGCACTTTAGGAAAGTATTGAAATCAGTGACTTGCTATTTAGAATTTAGCATATGGAATATGTTGAGCGAGGAATTTAAAGTGTATAGTCTTATTTAAAATTTTTATACCTATGGTAAAATTATGAATGTCTCTCATGGTTTAAATTTGTATTTACAGTCATTCCCTCATTCCTTTTTTTCCTGTGCCATTAATTAATTTGTTTCTCATTTCTATATTGTTTAGAAAATATAACAGAGATTTGGATGAATTAGTTATAATCCCTTAATAGACTACAATTATTTCTTATCATAGCTTAGGTTATTTGATCTTTTCATGCATGTCACAGTAAATATCATATGCTAAAAATTATGATTTGTTTTAGGTTCTTAATCATTTCTATTTGAAATTTTGTGTAAATGATTCCTAACCCTTAGAAGTCTCATTTTAAGTTACAATTTTCTGGAAAAGCTCTTATGGATTTCCCCATTTGTTTATTTCAAGTCTACTTTATCATTTTGTGTATAAAATTAGAAATAGCTTATGTTAAAATCACTTATGTTATTGTATGAGTAAAATAACCTTTTTTACTTACTCTACCTTAAGCTTTTATATTTTTAAGCCTAAACAAGTTCATTCATTTTATGTTTCTCTTTTTGCATATAGCTTAGTAGGTTGAATGTTATAAAGAGAAAGAAAGATTTTACAATAGTTTTAAAATATAAAATTAAAGATAACATAGTGTAGTATTTTTAATTCATGAGAGAAACACAGAATGACTATAGTTGAATGCTGATGCCAATATTGTGGGGGCATGATATTGATTGTTTGGTTCCAGCTTCCATTTAGCAAATGCTTGCATTGATAAATAAGTACATATGTGACTGAACGTTGTAAAATCTCCACTTAAGAGCTAATGAAATTAACTTTTTCAGCAAAATTTGAAAATATCAGCAGAAAATTTCATTAGTCCTGTAAACAGGAGTAGACTGTGTTTCAAATCTCTTTATAACCATGGTGAAAATTGGTGTAAACCATTATCTTGGAGTATAAGATATTAGGCAGAATGAGGTGATGGATTTATTATTTGTAAATACACCCAGGGCATGCTTATTGTTAATTGAAAGGATCCTGTTTGGCAATTTTATCATATTACTAGCATGTATGCCATTAAATATTGTGTGTGTTAGTGTTTTATTTGGTCTGGGTCATTTTAATTATGTATATTTTCTGCTTGATAAACGAATATTTATTGTTATAGAAGCTGGAAAATGATTTTGAGAATTATGACTGTGAATGAATTGGTTTAAATTGAATTATTTTTTCACCCTGTAGATTTAAAAGTTGTGAATTGTGAAGTCATTTTTTTAATATATATTTCATAGAATGAGATAGATTATAAAAAGTTTGATTATTTTTTACATTTTTGGCAATTTTTTTGGGGTGATAAAATATTTTTGAGACGTGGGAAACAATAATGATTTTTCATTGTTTATACTAAACATGGCTTCCATTTTACCTCCTTTGATTATCAGAGTCCCGGAACAAGACGAGCCAACCAAAATCATCAGCAGCATTCTTCTTGTTCTTCATCTGAAGCTTCTCGGTGTAGGCATCAGCATCAAAACTCTAATTCTTCTGCTAATGTGGGAACAAATAGTTCATCTGCACCAATGCGAGGGCCACCTCCAGCTCCTTCCTACTTTCCAGCTTCTTCTAGTAGTAACTCTACAAATCCTGGGAGCAGCAGGCATACTTGTCATATTAGTTCATTCTATCATAATCAAGTCCAAGTGAGTGATGTAATGGTGATTTTTATTAATAATGATTAAGCTCTTTCCAAATGCATTACTACATTTAAATAACATTTGAAATATATTATTTCTTGGTAATCACCAAAGGCGTATTTACCAAATGGTAAAGGTTGTGTAATATCTGATAAAATAATTTCTGGAAACAATGAATTACAATTTTCCTTTGGGTAATTTTAACTGTAAGATTACATGGTTCTGTAAAACCTGTAGGAAAATATTGCTTTCTCTGTCATAACTAAATTTTGTACTCAGTATTAATTTTTCTAGTGTATAGGAGCAGTTGCTAATATAAAAATATTGTAGCTTTTTTGTTTCCAGAAAGCTATTAAATTATCTAACTTAGATGGTGATAACTTGTGATCTTTTTGACTTCACCAAGGTTGACCTCTTGCAATCAGCCCCTGAATTTTGTGATAATAACTTGATACACTATGTAATCATCAACTTTAGAATTTGAAGTAATCACAGGACGGTTGTACAGGTCCTGCTAAAGCTTGAGGGATTATTTTTGTTATTATTGAGGAATAATTTTTCATCTATTGTAGTAGAATCAGATCTGCAACCGTATTTACTTGAAAATAACATGCACACTTTTGTGTCTTTATTTGGCTCAAAAATAGGAGTGTGCGTTAGAATCAATAGCGCACTATATTTGGACACAATACTACTTTTGCACATGCCCCATAGTGCAGGGCCAGCCACATCCTTGGCTTGCCCTGGTTCTATAGTATGTAAATCATCAAATGAGCTATAAATGTTTTCACCATAAGACCCCCTGAAGACTACAGACTAAACTGTCAGCTGATAGTTTTAGTTTGAAAGGGTTAGCCCATCAAACGTTTTAAATGACTGGTTTTAAAATTGGTTATTACGTTGGACTCTCAGTGTAGAATACTACCAGTATTTCATATACAGTGTATGCACTTATAAACATATGTATATAGCAGCATATACATGTATAGTGAACACGTATACAGTGCTACAAATCACGTTACCGCATGTGTTAAGGAGCGCTTTAAATTTGCACACAAATGATTTTTCAATTCCTGATGCTCGAATTTTGGGGTACGCATTACATTCATTGGTGCATTATTTGCAAGTAAATATGGTATATTGCTGTGAATTAATCATTTTTTGAAGAGCGAATGTTTTTATTAACGGAAAAATTCTCCTTGATTTGTAGCCCAGTCAGGCTGACTGTCAGAGCAAGAATTTGCAAAGAACTAGGAGGAGTACTACTAGAACACCAGGTGATACAAGCACGCCACACTCTCCTGCCATGAGCCGTGTTCGTAGGATACCTACCTCCGGACGAGGCGTTGGTGCTAAAATTCGGAAACCTGCGGAAGGAGAGAGTGTGAGAGGAGGATCTACCAGGGCTTCCCGAGGAGGAGCCCATGGGAAAAGTGAAAAGGAAGGCGATGCCGAAGGAAGAGAGAGCAGTGGAGATAATAGTGATAGTGAAATGTCAATTTCAAAACTGGAGGCCATCAAGTGTGTTGCAGTTGAGAGGAGACACAGAAAGGAGGATGGCTCCGATTTGAAAGATGAAAAGCCTATCATGGACAATCCTGAGAAAATAAAGGCAGCTCAAGAAAAGGCTGCTTTGAAAATACAGAGTTTATGGAGGGGTTATCGTTATCGGAAAGAATCAAAAGTGGATAAGCCAGACGAAGCTCCGATTGATTACCAGGCTCTGAAGGAGGAAATTCAATCCATGAGAGTCGAGGATCACATTCGGTAATTATATTCCTCTAAGTGTGTTAAGCTGGATTTCCACAGGCAAAGATTATTGGCGCCAATCGACTTGCACCAGTTGACTGGCGTATGGAAATATGCAAAATCAACTGGCACCAGTAATCCTTGCACCAGTTAAAGTAGAAAGGAATTTCAACTTCCTGGTGCCAGTAGACTTCCCCTACTCTGCTTTCCTTTGCATCTTCCAACTACTCTTTATCAATCAATCGATTATTGTACATAGAATCAAGTGCTGAAGCCGTCACTTGGTGAAACTCCATCACAGGAATGACAGCAGAAAAATTCATCTAAATCTTAATGAAAAAATGATTTATTGGAACTACTAGGTTTTAACTCATTGAGTCATCATGAGGTTTTAAAATAACAGTCCTCCCAAAGAAAAATAATTTCCTCTTAGAATTGATATTGGCCTTTATTGACATCGAAATACATACAAAGGACCTCTATTGATGCTCTCTTTAATACTGTGCCATTTAAAAATTCTTGAAATGCGTGGAAACATAAATTGGCACTGCATGTGGAAACCAAGCATTATTGAGTTAGTAAGTGATTTGTCCGTAGAAGTAGAATATCCATCCCCTGTGATTTTCAAACTTAGTTTTGTTGTTCCACGATTTGAATATTTAATCCACACTCAAGAGATTTAAATATTATTGTATTTTTGAGTATCCTTGTATACAGAGAGCTCTGGATGAGTTGTCATTATAAGTCAAGCTTTTCCTATTTTTTTAATACTTCCTTTTGCAATATTACCAGTAACTATGTTTATTCAAGCAAATTCTAGAGTTGTTTTTAATTTAAAGAATGAAAATACTAAATGTCTGATCTCTATTATTTAATTATAATTTATTCTGTACTATTATCAATGCTTGCAATAATGACTTTTTGATTTAAGTCAAAGCGTTTCCATAGGATATGTCCATTGAGTTAATTTTTATCACTTGCAAGCTTTATTTGATTTGCAAAATTTAATTGAGACATAGGACATAGAATGAAGTTTTTAGTCATGAAATATAGTTTTTATTAAAATTTCAAGAATCTTGAAAAATACAGTATAAGTCTGTTATAACAAGAGCTGACAAAAATTATAAAAGTACTCTTCCTAAAGCGTTCTCTCCTTATAGCCAATCTCTGATTCTAAATGCCCGTCCTCTTGAATCCAAGGGCAGCGAGTGTAACAGATTGGAATTGTAGGGTTTTTACTCAAATGCCTCCGAATGGCTGAAAAAGTATGCTCATGTCAAAATATTATTCCATTAATGCATTAATCTTAACCAAAGTGCATAGTGCTCTAATCTATAAAATCAGGAAAACATCTATAAAATATGGAAAATTATTACTTCATAATTGTTGAAAATTAATGGTATATCATTAGAAAAAACAAAAGGAAATGTCAATATTTTGTAATCAATACTAATTTGAAATTAAAAGTATGTAAAGTTGTTAGAATTTTGACTAAATGATGTGCCTTATGACTCTTCAGTTCTTGTTTCAGGGATCCATTTGTGGCACCATTTTCATTTTGGACTTTAAAATTAAAATCTTAAAACTAAGTTTTACTGCTATTATCTCTATTATCTAGTGTAATTTTATGTATTTTGCAGTCATCTATCATCAGAGCTTGAAGCCACAAGGGGAGAGCTTGGAAAAGAGCGTAAGCTGAGGTTGCAGCAAATGGAAGCTATTAAAGCCCTTTGGAAAGAGGTATTAAATTTGACTTTGTCATCTATTTAACTTCCACATTGTATGGAAATTTACTCAATTTTTAGTGCTTAGAATGTACGAGGTGTGCTCAAAAAGTTCCCAAACTTATTCTGCGTGTGAACAGCCAGTGTTACTAGTAGGAAATTTAAGCTGTATTTCCCTCAAAATACTCCCTGCATTTGTCCAGAAACAGGGTGACAAGGTGTGGGTGAGTGTGTTGTCGTGATGAAGATCTCTGGTACCCAAGACTTTTGGTGCCAGAGATCGGACCTCTTCCAGCAAACAGCTTCATGGAGCTGCGTGAGGATGGTGACAGAGTTCCCTGTTATATAATACGACCCACAGCAATGAATTCCTGGTGGATGATCCCCTTGCAGTCAAAGAACAAGACCCCTCTGATCTCCTGACATAGCCCCTTGATTGGTCGGCTCTGAATTTGTTGGGGACTCTCCTCCTTTCCGCCAGAGCACACACACATTTCAACTTACACAGTTACAGCTCTGAAATGCCAGCACCGACAGGCACAGCTGTATTCACAATATAAGGTGCTATCTACCACAAGAATTTTACATTCCTCTTGGCATTTTCGTAGGAAAAAATAAGTTTGGGATCTTTTTTAACGTACCTCGTATACATTTGTATTATGCCAATAACTTTGCCCATCATTATAAAGTTCTTAGTGTATCATCTATAATCTAATTTTCACGGTGTGGATAGCAGTTTAATGGTTGACTCCTATATTTGTTTTAAAATTTCATGGTGTAATAAAGTATCATTAGAACACTGTTATGGTTACAGCCATGGCTAATCACGGTTAGAACATGTTTCTTACGTAATTAAAAATGCAAATTTACCTGTAGTTTTCTTTTACACTGCTTGTCTTAAAGAATAATATCAAAGCAAGAGGGAAATTTTAAGTTTCCTACTAAAGGAATTCCTGAAGTTTACAGGAGAATTCATGTATCCCATTTTTACCTGATATGAATTATATATGTTTTTAAGATATTCTCTGTGTTTAGTTCACATGCAAGTCCCAAGAGTAACCAGCACAGGATATTTATATATTTTGCTGTATAATATAGCTATCCATGAATCTTAATTTTAACCATACCATATTAACTTCATGTAATCTTTTTCAATGGAGTGTGTTTTATTACATTTTAGGTTTATTCATTGCAACCTAAAAATGTGGCCAATGGTCTTCAGTCTCCAAACGAAGAGGGTGTTAAGCTGCCAGCTTCATCTACACTTCTACCATCTGCTGATGGCAATGAACAGCCAGCTATGGTAGATGCAAAAACTGTTGCTGAACTTACCAGAACTTGTGCAAACTTACAGGGACAAGTAAGAACTATCTGTGTTACAGTTTTTTCCAAAGTATTTTTCATAGCTGAAAAAGTCAAGAATATGGCTAGATATAAGATGAAAATTGTGTTGGTATTGTCTGCAAATATACTGGTCTCTGATGAGCCCTCACCTAGTAGCCTCATCCAAGTAAATTCTTGATCTGCACAAGATTGTGAACTATCTAAATCCAGCCCTTACAATCACTAAGTTCAACCTGATCTGCTAAAGAACCCAAATGCTCTTGATTAATTTCATGTCAAGCTATATCTCACAACTCACGTTGGCACATCTCAATTTGTGATATCTTAATGCTTACATTAAATGCATGGAAAGAGTTCAGTAAGTGGATTCAAATTTAGAATAATTTTCATGATATTACTAGATAATTGAACTCAAAAGATCAAGTCCTTCTGAAGTCCTCCAAAGATTTTTAATTGGGTAACATTTCAAGATTTTAGGTTTAGTATCATGTATTTAATTTTTATGTTGTGTAGCATTCATTTTAAATATCTTAGAATTAAATAAAAACTAAGGCAAAGTTCATTTTAAACTCTTATTCCAGGTTCAGCAGCTTTCGGAATCCCTCCAGATAGTTATGCAGCATATTTCACCTTCCAAGGGTGATAGTGAAAACAATCGAGATGAGAGGGCAGCCAACACAAATGCTGCCATACAAACCTACATTTCTGCTGTTTTTACTCCACAAGGTCCGTGTGCAAGCTTTCCTTTTGGATTTAAAGAGCAAGGTGAGAAAAAGTCTGCTGAAATACAAGCAAGCAGTGATGGTCGACCTTCTTACTTACCAATATTTGAGGAAAGGGTGAAGAAGATTCTGAGGAGACCATCAGAAGATGAGAATGATTCAGAAGGTCACCTTGAAGAAGAAAATGAAGATGTTTCTGAGGCAAAGGAAGGGGACCATGAGGAGCCTCCATCTGAGGCAGTGAAGCATTATTTGGAAGTCTTAGTTGATGGAGTGCTTAAAGCTGTACTTTCTGTAGAAGATGAAGTAGAAAGTTCTAGTTGTAACGTTCCATGTCCAGCTGTATTTTTAAGCAATGAATGAGATGATGACAAGTAAATTTGGATTGGAGGAAGTCGCTAGAGCAAGTGTGTGCTAGGAGATGTAATGGAGTATAGGTATTGTAAGAAACTGTGCAATGAAATTCTTTTAACTCTAAGATGTAATCTTAATCGAAAATAAAATTTGGAAAGACCTCAGGGAATCAAAATCCAGTTTTTAAATCTAAACAGAAATTTGATAAAAATTTCCAAGTCCAAATGATGTTTGTCCCGAGGTTTAAATTGGCGCGGATAATTTAGTATGGCTTAGTTGAAATTGTTGAAGTATTGTTTGAATTAGCACCTAAATCAGTTCCATTGAATGATATTATCTAAAGTGCAAGTCTTCTGCTGCTGATTATTTCCAGGTAGCTACAATGAGGAGTTGACTTTTTAATTGCTGGTAACATCTAGGTGATTGAAAGACTAATACTAAGTTTCTTGTGCAATGAGTTTGTGGTTTTAAATTTCATTGCTTATAACATAATCTCATCAATTCCCCAAGGTTTTCTTGGCCTTACCATTATGAGTCATTAGATTTTGGAGTTAATATCTTTCTCATTAATTTATGAATTTGAATTGTAATAATACTATTTATAGATTAAGGAGTCACTGTTATATTTTGTCTTTGGTAACTATGAATACTTTACTGTGCTGATAAAGCTAAGGAATATGCTGGTCTCTCAAATGAATATTGATCTGCTACTTATTCTAGTCTTCTAATGATTTGTCAAATTTTATTGGTTGTGCATTTTATTTCTAACAGGCCTTTTTGTCTTTTCTTCTGATATCTCTAAGATTGCTCTCTATATTTAAGTATTTTTGCTAGATATCAAATGTTTACCATCAGCACCTTTGCAGAAATTGATTTTTATATGCACTTATTTGCTACTTATTTATACTATGTGTTTAATATTTATTTAAAATACATTGTTTAATAAATGATACTCAGAATTGTGTGTATCATTGTTCCCTAGTTCAGATTTTAAGCCATCAATCTACTGTAATTTCATCATAGAAAATCTCTGGAGTTGTAAAATGTATTTATTTGACCATAATCTGCTGAATCGATGAAAACTTTTATGTGGATAGTATTATTCTTCCATTGTAGTACTTAGAGGTTTAAAATCTCCAAAAGATGTCTTTGTTAGCTCTCCTAGTCTTACTCCCTGGTAGTCTA
This sequence comes from Sympetrum striolatum, assembly GCA_947579665.1. Classification (NCBI taxonomy): domain Eukaryota; kingdom Metazoa; phylum Arthropoda; class Insecta; order Odonata; family Libellulidae; genus Sympetrum; species Sympetrum striolatum. The sequence continues at coordinate 39,908,765 of OX388346.1, forward strand.
AGAAAGCAAGAAAGAGGAATGCCACACTTTTATGATACCCAAAGCGCTTTTTGAAGACAATGTCTTCCTTCTCAGGAATCCAAGGAGGAAGACATTGTCTTTTTAAACCTCTAATTCAGTGATAGCCATGTTCCAAAATTTATTTCTTTGTAATACTTGTAACTCTTACTTAATTGGCTCTGGATAATTGAGACAAGAAATTCATGCATCTTAATTTACAAAGCTTCTGAACTGGGAAAAACAACAAAGATCTAGAATGTAGCATATTTGGCTACAACTTCATGAACATGATCATCAGAGGAATTTCACCGTATAGTTATGCAACTCTCAATTTCCCTTTAAATCTAAAATCATTTGTCTATACCTCAGATAAAATTCCTCTAGTTGGTTATAACATTTGTGATTTGCAATAGATCGTGGCAACATGTATTCATTTAAAATATTTCTGGGTGAGAAATGCCTCAACCATAATCTTTACTGACTAGAAGAAAGAATCTGTGTGATGATAAATTGAATTAATATAAAATAGAATGCTCCTTACTGTTGATTTATTTTAAACTTAATTATAACCTCCCAAGGGAAATACATCTTGCAAGCAGAGAGATTTGAAAATATTAACGACAATGATGGAAAAGAGGTTCATTATTCTCATATTTTAAGTATGATATTAGAAAGGACTTGATATAAATTCATATTTATGACAAATAATGTAGGAAGAAAGTTTAATCAAGGAGTTTTGGGGTAGTATTTTCCCCACTTCTCTTTAGAGCCACAAATGATATCAAGACCACCCACTGGAAGATAAAAGAGTGTAAAATAGTGGCTGATATGATTCCACTCATCATCTTGGTCTTACCATGTTGTAAGACTGATAGCATGATACGATTTCAGCAATACTGAACTCCTAAAATTGGATTTGTATTCCTCCCTTTCTAAGCGTTTCACACTTCTGGGAGTTAGAAGGTAAAGGCTGCTAATACTTAGCCTAACAGTATGAATGAAGGCGGTGTGGCCAGCACTACGCTTCTAGCGCCTACAGTTACCCAGAGTTTTACCTCCAGTACTCATTTTACACATATACAGGCTGAGTCAACGTGCAGAAAAATGACGGCAGGTAATTTGCTGTGGCTGAGAATTGAACCCTCTGCATGGCATGCAAGCGCCTTAACCGCTATGCCGCCGGGGCACCAAAAATTCGATTTACCTCCCCAAAAGTTGATAGGTGGCTTGCAGGGCACAAATGTGGAAAAATTAAGCTTAGTTGAACTTTACTTAGGGTTTATCAAATGCTTAACTTAAACTGCATAATTTTGTGAGGAATAGGAGGATAAAAGTAGGAAATATTTATTAAAAATTTCCTACTTAATTGACGACTTCTGAAAAATTTTCAACAGCTTCATCTGAAAAAAATGTTGAAGGTATGCCCATTTCTATTACAACAGCAGAAAGGCTCCCAGATAGCCTAGTGGGCAGTGCTTTCGGCTTTGGTGAGAATGGTCCTGGGTTTGATTCCAGATGGGAGCCCATGTGTGAAATGACCTAACCTGAAACACTTTTAACAATACTAGTACTACAGCAACATAAATTATACTCAAGAACTAACTATGTTTGTCCACAGACTGACACGATGGAGATAAGACAAAAACAGACTCCAAAGCACAGTAGTAACTGAGCAGATGAATTGCACAATAGTCATGTACATATTTCGTTATCAAAGATACCATCATCACAGACAACTTTATTTTTGTCTCTCGATTTTCATAACCATTGATTTGGGAGCCTTTCGTAATTGTAGCAATTATTACAACAGCAGTAAAGTGAAAAATTATTTTTCCTTCCTGAATTGAAATACAGTTATGTTCATAATTTAGGTGCCATTTCAGGTAGATCTTAAAGACTTAGTGTTATACACAAATCTTCTCTGGATTACTACCTTGTTATGGTGGATGGGCTTTCCTGTTTCTTCAACCTTGAGTGTTGAGATGGCTAGAACTTCATTCGGGGAGTATAATCCAAACTGGAAAGGTAGGTAGGTAAGGGGCAAGTGAAAGGTAGTATGCAAAATATATTTTTCATTGAATTAGCTGCTAAGACAGCTGTATCCTAGTAATGAAATATTTTTAAAAGTCAAGCTGTTTGAAGAGGAGACTAGCTTCTTTCCCCATTGGAACTTTATATGCTGTTATTATTTTTAAAATGTGTAATTAGAGATAAGGTTTCATCATTTAATGCCTAACATACAATAATATTCCAAAATTCTTGAAATTGAAGTTCAAATATCCATTTTGTCTAAATATTATTATAATAAGCAAGGAATCGGCATTATTGGAAATGTTATGAAAGTGCCAATCTCTTGAATCTAAATTAGTGTGTGGCTATTAATCATTCTATTTGATATAAAAATCTTCTCACTTCACAATATTGATGAAGTACTTTGTTTTCGAAACAGGATGAAGGAAAATGCATATTTCATTTACTTGTTTAAAATGTGGCTTTTCATTTCCTTTTATCTTTGTCTTATTTATGCTCAAGATAATATAAAGTTGCAGAGATATGATTAGTGATGTTCAATAATGGCATTCTTAATTAATTCCTGGAAACTGTTATTTATACTGATATTACTATAATATATAGTGTTTCAGATATATACTATTACTCATTACTACAATTACATGGACCTATTCCCTAAGAGGCATTCTGGATCCATGTGGAAAGAAAATGTACCTGCCTCAACCCTTACTGCAACTGGTACATCTTATTACTTCTACAAAGATTTTGGTAAAAAGGATCCAAAGTTTTAGAAATAATGAATTTAAAAATGCACAGGAATCCAAATTACCACAACTACCCATAGAAACTTTTGAATTGTTATTGGTCTCAGCTCAGAGTTGCTTTATATTTTATCCACGATAGAGACCTACTATTTTTTAATCAATTTATCTGAAAATCCCTGATTAGATATTTGTAAAAATATTAATTCATCTTCAAAATGTACTCCCATGTTAACTGAAAAGTTTACATGTAAATACATAAGCATGTAGTGCAATAAGTCACCTATTATTTTGGAAATAACTTGCTTACCTATTCATTATTACAAGTTCATATGTCTCCCTAAAATGGTAGTATTTTATGCATTGAAATCCAGTCTTTTTTATTTTAAAAGTATATGAAGCGAAAATTGTTGTTGAATAAATTTGAATGCTTTCTTATCCGGAGTAATCATATTAGACAAATTTCCTATAAGTTAAACAGCAAGTCCATTAGTTTCTATAGATATTTCATTTATCAAGTTGAAGTCAAGTAGTTAGTTATCCATTTAAATAGGAAACATGAGCTGCTGTTGCCATGAGTACTCAAGTAAAGATTGATTTGGAATGAAAAATATTTTATACTGAATTCTAAAATCTTCTCATGATAATCAAAACTAATTATTACAAATTTCTAGTCAAATCAGGAGCAAAATATATAGAGATAAAATATAACATTGAAAGATGTTTTGTATTAAAATACTCAGCCAGCAACATGTGCTCAAAGTAGCATCAGCAGAAAATTTCTTTATTAGGTCAGAGCCATCTGACACCAGCAGAATTCGAAGGTAAGAATATACACTGCATTGCTTAATCATCCATGATGACCAGACAATATTTCTGTCAATTGTGTGCCTGGTCCTGTTTTGCAAACCTTGAAACTGCTATCTATGTTTGCTAACTTGATTTAGTGCTTTGAAGAATAACAGTATAGAGAATCATTGTGTGAATCATTCTCATGAAGAATTATCAATTTAAAATTGAATTAATGACTGAAATGGCTGAGAAGAATTGAAGTATTCTTGTTACTGATTATAATGTGAATCACCATGGTTTATTAGCAAATTATTTGCACTATAGTATGCTTTTAAGACGTTGAACTTAGAAGTGATATGGTCTATCATTAAGCAAAAAATTTTAATTTTTTATCCTTAGTGAACCAGATGAAAATTCATGCGGGTTTCCTCATTCAAATTGAATTTACAAACTGTGGTTGAAACCATAGAGAATGTCTTGATAGTTATGTTTTTAACAAACCTTCTTTCAACCTGTGATCGGAAGTTCTATAAGATTTATGTTGGATAATAAAGTGAAGATGTGGGTCAATAAGATACCCCTTTCCGATTTAATTTGAGGTCTATGTAAATGATTATCCTTACTACACCAAAAAGTTAAGTTGTTACATGTAGAATATAAATACTGCATAATTCTGTGAAATGGCTCTGAAAGGCTATGGCTAAGCAATGTGGGACAACTACTAGGAATAGAAAGCACATCTACAACAATAGTTACTATTAGAAATCTTCCTAAGACTGAAACAGCATGTTGTGTTAATTCTGTAGATCCTTCACTCTTTTCATAATTTGGGCTGGAACTTCAATAATAATCACATAATTGCAGAAGGAGTCCCCTTCTTAAGAAAAATACTGAAAACTATTAATTTCTCAAGGGTTGTAATTTTCCTTTTAATACATTTTTGATTACACATCAAAACCTAATGAAGGGCAAATTTAATTTAAATTTGATATAAGGGAGATAAGCATTCAAAAGACAAGTAATATTTATTCTACAGAAAGAAGAAAATATCACTTTCAACTAAGTCTCAATGCTACCAATTCATTCAATGAAATAATTAAACAACTAATTTCCTCATTCATTACAATTAATAGTTGTGATGCTAAAGGGGTCTTTGAGGACAACATATTGTCATTTACAAACAAATCTAACAAGAAGTAACATAGCATTGATACAATGATGTTTCCAATCTATTAAAGTATCTTACTCTCATTAACAGTAATAAATCTAAAGGAACCAACAATTCATCCTTGATATTTGAACCTGACAAAAATTTGTTGTACTTAAAGACTACACACATTAGAAAATTCCAAAGGTAAATGAAGTCAAGATTAAAAAGTGCACCAGAAACTTAATCACTTCTTGTAAGAGACATCAAAGGATGGTTTATTTACTTCCACCTTATGTATTTCAATACACAAAACGTCTCTCACTTCCTTAGAAAGAAATGAAGATCATTCAAAATAATACATAATGTCCGAGTCCAATACCGTCCACTTTTGAATAAATAAAAATACCAAGATAATTACAAAAAATACCGATTTAAATTGAAATTTACATACAAAGTTTTCACAAAAATTTTCATTGCTGTAATATACACATGCTCATTTAGAGCTTGACAGAGAAGATCAACATTTTTGATTCACTTACAATGGAATGAGACAATACTATAAGCTTTCACAAAGGAAATTTATTCAGTATAAAGGTTTTTCCGGTACGTTAAGAAATGTGATACATTAAAAAATGATAATCTTGAATGGAGTTTTAAAAAACAATATTTGAATGCAAATTTGATTTTTCCCTTTGTTGCCAATACAACAAATTTATTGGTAAGTTCCCACCTTTTTTAACAAATAATTTGTGTGAGTGGAATAAATGACCAATAAAATACTTGGACAACAAACTGCTTAATTTCCTACCATAATTTCTTGATCCTAGAAGCATACAGGATCATCAGATCTGGAAGAAAAGAAATAATAATTACTTAAACATCTGAAATAAGAAATCAGATAGAATAAAAACCTGATTTCATTCGCTAAGCTTTCAAGTACAAATTATGAAATAAGTGAGTATCCTATTGCATAACTTATTATAAAGTAAGATGAGTTAAATAATGTAATGACAGTTGAAGTAAGTTTTTAAGTTCAGAAAAAGTACTTCTAGGTCCATTTGTCCTTACGAATATAGGTAACATCCTATACAACATAGAACGAATGGAAAGTCAGTCTATTTATACAGTGAAGTAACTATTCAATGCTAGGAAATGATAGATTAACAAGGCCACTTCAGACAATCAAAGCAAAAGTGATCAATTATACAACTATATAGCTAAAATAGTACATTAAAATAGAGCAACATTACTGGCAATATTTCTTGATATGCATTTAGACATACAAACCAATTAGGAATAATAACAGACAGAAATCGGGCTCCATCACTCCAGCTTTTCCACAACGAGTTAATACTTTAAGTACAAGGAATTAATATTAAGGAAAGTTGGTAGAAGCAGTATTGGGAAATATCAATGTTACTCAGTGTCTATCAACAAAATGCTAATTCGATACTTCAGTTTATGAACTTCTTTCTCCTATCAAATTTGCTTATGACTTATTTCTGTCTCTAGATCATAGAAATAAAAGCCTGAGATCTAGAGATTGTAAAATAGTTTACCATTCGTTCATTATAAAGTAATTCAAGATCTTACACTGGTATGCTATCAAATATGAGGTTAGTAAATAAGCTGAATGAAGAGATAACCTCTCAGGTGGGGCACTTGATAAGAATTTGCATAAAAAGAGCTGACAGTATCATTAAGTAACCTTCTTCATTTACAATATTATACAAAGGAAAAAATTAAGAATTATAGTGTTCGGATTGAATTGGATTAAACATGGAAATCGATAAATTAGGCTTTAGCATAAATGGTGTTCTAAATCACTGCACTTCTGATAAAATTGCAAGTTAATAAGTACAGAGTCTTCTATAGGTTTAAAAGGAATGCAAACATCTCTCTTAGATGGAGATCTTAATCAAAAATAGCATGAATAATATTTTCTTGCTTGCGAATTTATGGATCATTTATAAAGTGGTAACTGCTCACTACTATCAGCCCAGGCAGAAATTTGGTGAATAAAGTATAATTTAAAATAAATCCGAGTAAAACGTAAAATCGAAGCTTATACCGAAGTAACTTTATTGAACAAATGAACATGGATTGAGAAAAATTTTAGATAATATAAATTTAAGTTACTCACATTTTCAACAATATCCGATTCTTCTCCATCATTTACATCATCACCGAACTCGATATCTTCATCAAAACCATCCTCCACAAACGTTACTGTATCGTTTATTCTCACTGAAAAGCAATAAAACAATTAAGGATAGTAACAATAACAAATAATTTTATTACCTAATTATGAACATAATGTTAACTAATATGATGACAATAATAGCAAACCTGTTTCAGGGAATTCTCCGTATGTCTTCAGATTTCGGGCTTCATCAGCTGTATATTTCAATATTACATCTGCTTTAGCGTCTTGATAATCACGCAAACCAATGAGAATGATATCTCCCTGATTGATCCAAACCTGAAATTACCAGGAACAGAAATATAAAGCAAAAATTGAAATGGAAAACGTCATCGCTGACCACCTAAGTCAGCACAATATATGTGTAATTAGTATTTATAGAACTAAGTACTAAATTCACATACCTTCTTTCGAAGTTTTCCTCTAATGTGGCATAACCGTTTTACACCGTCAAAGCACATAGCTTCTAATCTGCCGTTTCCAAGCATCTTAGTTACTTGAGCATATTCTAAAAGAAAAACGTTCGTGTAAATAATGGCATACAAACATACAACACACTAATTCGTTCCAAGTTTTTACACGTGTATATATATACCTTGGCCATCTTCCTTAAAGACCAATTCTCTTTTTTCTGTTTCGTTTTCGTTCTTTCCTCTCCTCCTGTTTTTACCTCCCTTTCCTATAATAAAAATTAAACTTAATGATACGCAAAATATGTTTAGCAGCAACGGTACTGATACTACCATCAACGACTCTACGTATTCAATCTGACTTGTACATAATAGTACAAATACTTGCAGTGATTTACGTTACTCCAATGCCAATACTTACAATTGAGAACAGAAATAATGACTAGCACAAAATAAGAAAACTGTCATAGTAAGAAATGGCCGTCTTGCATGCTACCATTCGTAAACATGACGTTTACATGATTATTTACTATATGAGTAAATACAAGATATAAAAATTACATACCCTTATTCTTCGGCATTCCTGGTTATTATTAAACCACACAGTTTTTATAAATTATCTATATGTATGGAGTTTTTTCACGAGTTGATGAAGCGAATTTCGATGCATGCCAATCGTCGAAACTATTCGTCGACAGAGGATTATGGGTACCATATCGATCACAGTAATCTGCGACGATTTTCTATTCTTTGTAATAATGGCTTTATTACAAAAAATATAGAGAAATTAAGGATTTTTATTATGATGCCTAATAAATAACATATTGTTACTATTGTTAATTCGAATCTTTAAAAGATGAATACATAAATTGCTAACATGCATGATATATTTCGTTTCGAAAAAGTTCGATACAAGATTCGAATCGGATGAAACAATATTGATTATATACTGTAAGCCGTGTAATCTTTTTAAAACGTTACGATGGACCGTGGTCCGTACAATCCTTCTGACGAAGATGATCTTTATTCTGGTTTCAATGAATACCCTTCAGTTTTCAACACAAATAATTTGCAGGAAGATGAAGAATTTCAGGAAGCTGTCCGCACTAGCTATGAGAAACGTCCTGCGGTATTTATCTAAATTTTCACTGTATATGATTTATCTGACTAATTATGACATCAATTTGAGATAGTTCCGAGTAGAGATCTTTTATCTCTCTCGTATCCTATTTTTTATTGAATTCCGTCTGGGTATGTACATCCTAGTCTATAATTTGTTAATTTTGATTTTCATCCACAGCTTCTTTCGCGGCCTGGGATCGCAACTAGACTTGGAACACCATCTGGGGTAAAATGCTTTTTCTATATCGTATGACCATTCTAAACAAACAAATTCGATCCGTCCCCATTTTCTACTACAGGTTGTTCGCTTTTTTTTAGAACTATTGCTAACAACCGATTGATTTAGCCTTGCATAGTTTCCTTAAAAAATGAGGCATTAAATTTTCCAGTTCCTTTAAAAAATAACGGAGAATATATACGGAATAATTAATGAATAACTCCTCTATGTTTTAATTTTTAAATTTCTCTCCATTATTGGTGTATCCTTATTTCTATCACTTCATTTTCTTTCATTAACATTTCGTCCTTCCACCCACTTCTTTCTTCTATATCAAAGTAGTGATTTATATCACTCCCCTACATTTATGCTTTCTTTATTGCTTTAAAAGGCAGATATCTTACTTTTTCTGTTAATTTCCATTGCTATGCCTCTTATCACTTGGGTCCTTATCTTGGCCATGTTGCAATTCTGATGTTGAATTCTTTGGTAGGCACCCTTTGGCATCAAATTGCTTATTCTGTAAAAATTATCAAACCTCTCATTTATCATAGTATCCTAAGAGTAGCAACAAAAATATGTTTTTGAGAACTATTCTTAGGCTGAAAGGAAGAAGTCAAGGGTTTGGAGGCCTTTTAGATGTGGGTTTAGAGTAGAATGTAAAAAGTAAATTGAGTTGAAAGGAAAATTTACAGAAGTGCTGGAGATGGTTGGGGAAGAGAGGTATTTTATTAAGGTAATTTAGAAATGACATAGAAAATGGGTATGTCAAATTCTGAGAGGGGCTCAGGTGAATAACTAATATGATAAATGAAAAAGCGAAGTTCTTATTTTCCACAAGATTTTTTTTTAATATATACATATTGTTAATTATAACTACCAAGTTACAGGGATTTCTCCATATTTCTTCAGTTTTTGGGCTTCATCAGCTGTGTATTTCAATATTACATCTGCTTTAGTGTCTTGATAATCACGCAAACCAATGAGAATGACATCTTCCTGGAAAATCCAAACCTGAAATTACCAGGAACAGAAACATAACGTAAAAATTGAAATGGAAAATATCACCGTTGAACACTTAAATCAGCCAAATATACATGTAATTGGTATTTATAGAACTAAGTACTAAATTCAAATACCTTCTTATGAAGTTTTCCTCTTATGTGGCATAACCGTTTTACGCCATCAAAGCACAAAGCTTGTAGTCTGCTGTTTCCAAGCATCTTAGTTACTTGAGCATATTCTGAAACATAATGTTTTTGTAAATAAGGTCTTACTAACATCCAACACAGTAATTCGTTCAATGTTTTTCACGTTTATATACCTTGGCCATCTACCTTAAAGACCAAGTCTCTATTTTCTGTTTCAGTCTTTCCTCTCCTCCTGGTCTCACCTCCCTTTCCTATAATAAAAAAGAAACTTTATGATATGCAAAATATCTTTAGCAGCAACTGCACTGATATTACCATCAACGACTCTATGCATTCTAAATGACTTATATATAAATTTTCAAATCGATGCTATGATTCATGATACTCCAATTCCAATACTTATAATTGAAATCAGATAATATGTTATTTGAGAATGGGAGGTGAGAGATGTTTGCGAGGAGCTGCTAAAGAAGGTAATTGATGGTAGAATTCAAGAGGGAAGTACAAATGGTATCGAATGACATAAAGGTTGGAGTGAACTACCAAAAAGTGAAGGATATGGCATTTAATGCAGATTTTTTAAACACCTTTATTTTGACAAATATTCATACTTTCTGTTTACCGAAAACTTCTATCTAACTGTCAACTCAATTTCCAACTTAAGAATCTTCTTATATAATCCATGCCCTTTTTCATTAGCTTTAAGTTTCTTGATTTCTCTGATGTTTTTATTTTCTTTCTTAATCTTGTTTTAGTTCAACGGAAAATAACTTTTTTGGCTTACACTATAAGGCATAGTTTCCTCATTATGTCTCGTAATGTTTTTCCTCATTGTACTGTAAGTGTATACTTTTGTCCATAGATTTTTTACGTAATTATCTGCTATTTATATCGATTTTGTATTACCTACATTACTACTTTTCTGTGATTTAATCAATCAAAGAAGCTTTAACTTTGTGGAACTCCATCCTAGTAAATGGGTGGGAATAACTGTGCAAAACAAGTGGAATTTTTGCTCAGTTATTCCCACCCATTTACTATTTCTGTGATTTGCCTATTAGCAATATATTTAAAATCTTTTGTTTTAGTTTAATTTTTCTTCTGTATACCCATGTTGGGGGGGCCGCAATCTCACACATAAACTCACACATAAAACCAGACGCGATCCATATTGGACGCGAAGCCCTCTCCGACCACGCTGGGACCTCCGGCGAGCTCGTAGAATGTGTGATCTACAAGGGACGCCTCGCCCCTTGACCCCTTGCACTGACGCCGCTGGAGCCCCCAGCAAGCCCGTAAACTATAACCATGCTCGAACCACGTGACCACATTAGTCAAAATGCACTACTGCACTTCTAACCACGTTGGGGCCCCTCCAAACCCTGTCCCCAAAACGGTATATAAAGCCAACCAAAAAGCCCCGAAAGCAGATCATTTTTGGTCTACAGCGAACTCACTTGCTAGACCGGCCTCCTGCTGGTCTGCAGCGAACTAGCTGGTAGACTAATTCCCCGGTCTGCAGCGACTCAGCTAGTAAGACTGCCCTCCCGGTCTGCGGTACGCACCTTTGACGGTCTACGCGCTAGACTACCCTCCACATCGAGACTCCTAGCGGATACGAAGGTATGCTCGTTTTATGTAATATTTTGGTAAATAAAATAATTGTGCGGCCAACCTGTGGTTTTCATTAATGTCCCTACGACACCCATATAATATCTGTATTATAATGCATATCTAAGCTGTGGTTGTAATTGTTGTTCACTTAAACATTAGATGTTTCAAATATGTATATCCTCATTTTTACTTTTTCCATATACGTAGTATAGAGAAAGTATTGTTTTCATGAAAAAAATCGACTTCGAGATTTCAACGGAAATACATGTTTTGGGGTCCCTAGAACACGTTTTGACCATTTTCGGAATGACGTCTGTGCTTGTGGGCGCTATAACTTAAAAACTATTGGTTGTATCAATACCAAACTTCATATACAGCACTGTGGTTGGTGCTGTCAGAGATGATTAGTTTTTGGAGTAAATCGGTTAACTGGAAGTTGAGCTTTATATTTCGAAGCCCGTTTCCGTTTTTACAAAATATCTCCATTAATCTGATATTTTGGTATATACTATTTTTTATGAAAGTTTTAGAAAATGTAATTTACAATAACTTTTGAATTAAACATATTTTTTTACAACTAATTGTTTATGAGTTATTCGTGAAATACTGATAAACCGGAAGTTGCTGATTATGTACTTAGTGGGCGCTGTGGGCGAAAGGCTAATTTCATAGTTTTTCATCGAACATGTCCCAAAAAACATTATTTATAATGTTTGTGACGTAAAAGATAATATAATATAAATTAATCACTTATCTTCCAAGTTTAGATTGAATATAGAGTTCGAAATTACTGTCGTAGATAAATATTTACATCTTATATATGGAGAAAGTCATGTGCTGGCCACATCAGATTTTTTTATTTGACTTACCTAAATTTTATAATTTCGATACATATTTCATTTTCTAATTTCATTACAACTTATCATGAATGGTCAAATATGCCATGCAATATCCCCTATCTTGATCCTTTTTCGTAAGTAATTTAGTATTTAATGGTAATGTTACCAGGTACATTCATTATAATGAATAAAATTCTTGATAGAATCTACTTTAATATTTGCTATGAATTGAAATTGAAATAAAATGCACCACAAGAGAATCAGATTGGGTTTGTTTGCTTTCTATAGAGATGTATGTAGCTCTTACCTGAGTGTGTGTAGCTCTTACCTGAGAACTTAAAAAAGGGAGGGAGAAGAAATGTACCACATTATATCTATTATATATAATTCCTTCTCCGGATTCAATCATTTATATAGGGATACGAGTTAAATGTAGCTTGCATACTGCAAGCAGAACGACAACACTAATTTCATATCGGCATCATATCGGGACGGTCCTCAAAAGATAAAAAAAAGAATTGAAAATATTCTTAAATTTCCCTGCAAATTAATCGTCTGGCATCGAACCCGGGTTTTCCTGGTGAACTTACTATGCAGCACAACAGAAGATCACCATCTCTAACTATATGTGAAATCTCAAGCAGAAATATTGGCTGCAACTGCCTCAAACGACGTCCTACTATATATATATATATATATATATATCATCATCATCATCAGCCGTTTTCAATCCGACGTTGGATGTAGGCCTCCCCAAGTACTTTCCAATTTTCTCTGTCCTGAGCTTCTCGTTGCCATGTTACACCTAAGTACTTGATGATGTCTCTATTCCATCTGTCTATAGGTCGTCTTCTTGGTCTCTTCACATCTCTTGGTATCCAGTTGAGGACTGCAGAAGTCCAACGGTTGTCGTTTCTTCTCGCAACATGGCCGGCCCATCTCCATTTTAGTGATCTTACCTTATCTATGATGTCTGTAACTCCAGTCATCATTCTCACCCAAGTGTTGCGTTTCCTGTCTCTTCTTGTTATTCCCAGCATACAGCGCTCCATGCTCCTCTGCGTTGTCTGAAGTCTCTGGGTTATTGCAGCATTTAACACCCAAGTTTCACTTCCATAGGTCAAGACAGGTAAAATGCATTGATTGAAGACCTTCCTCTTCAAAGCCATTGGCATTCTTGACCTCAGAATGTGTGAGTTCTTACCGAATGCGCTCCAGCCAAGTTTCACTCTTCTGTTTACTTCATTAATCCTGTTTTTCTCTCCTGTTGTCACAAGTTGTCCAAGGTATGTGTATTCCAAGCAAACATCCAGAGGTTTTCCTTGAAGTTTGACTGGTTCTTGCACTGCAAAAGAATTATACATTACCTTTGTTTTTGTTAGATTTATCCTGAGTCCTATCTTCTGTCCTGCTGTGTTTAGCTCTTCAAGTCTTGAAGTTAGATCTTCTGCGTTAGCTGCAAAGAGAACTATATCATCTGCAAAACGGAGGTGACTGATGTACTCCCCATTTACTCTTAAGCCCTTCTCTTCCCAATCAAGGGTTTTAAAAACTTCTTCTAAAATGGCTGTGAACAAGATGGGAGATAGACCGCCACCTTGTCGAACTCCCTTCTCAATCCTGAATTCATCGGTCTCCTCATGCAGCATTACAGAAGCTGTGGCATTCTCATAGACATTGGGCAAGAGACTGATGTACTCAGAATCTATCCCTTGATTCTTCAGAGCTTTCAGAGTGGAGGAGGTACTTACCGAGTCGAAGGCCTGTTCGTAATCCACAAAGCAAAGAATGAGTGGCATCTCGTACTCATTAGTTCTGTTAATAATTTCCTGTAATGTGTGGATGTGGTCCATATTGCTGAAGCCTTTCCGGAATCCCGCTTGTTCTCTAGGCTGGGCAGAAGACAGTTTCATCTTAAGACGTTCAGCTATTATCCTCATGAATGTTTTATAGACAACTGGAAGGAGGCTAATGGGGCGATAGTTCTTCAAATCTTCTTTGCTCCCTTTCTTGTGCAGAAGGGCAATCCTTGCGTGGTTCCATTCCTTGGGAATCATTCCTTGTTTAAGACAATTACTGAATAATTGTGCTAAAACATTAGCAATCTCTGTTCCACCAGCTTTCAGATACTCCGCCAACACCCCATCTGCTCCTTCTGCTTTCCCATTCTTCATCTGCTTAATCGCTGTCATTACCTCTTCTGGGAGAATTGAGAGGAGATTTTGTGAGCTTTGGCTTTCATCTTGGTTTTCCTCTTCGGCATCTCCCATCTTCTTGTATAGGTTGCCAAAGTATTCTGATACAGTCCTCAATATTGCTGGTCTGTTATATGTTGTTGTGCCATCTCCTTTCTGTAAGGCTAAAATCTGTTTCTTACCAATTGCTAGGAGTCTTCTAGCCCTCTTTATGCTCTTATTATTTTCTATGGCCTCTTGCATAATCTTCTCATTAAAATTTCTCACATCTTCCTTGATTGCCACTCTGATGGCTTTGCAAAGCTCGGCATATTCGATGTTATCTCTTGGAGTGTCTGAATTCTTCAGTTCCTTCCGTTGTTTCATCATTTTCCTGGTTCTATCACTAAATTTCTTATCCTTCGGTTTCCTTGGCATGCTTGCTACTTTCTCTGCCGCTTTCTTCACGACTTCCATAACTTTGGTTTCGATTTCTTCCTCCTGAAGTGCTGAGAATCTATTCCTAAGTTCCAGCTGAAATTGCTTCTTGTTATCTGATAGTTTATCAATATTTATCTCCTCCTTCTTGCAAGACACCAACTTCTTTCGTTCCATTCGGGGGTTAATATTAATTCTGCATCTAACAATTCTGTGGTCACTTCCAGTGTTGAAGTTATTTAAAACTTCACAGTTAGTTACAGTGTAGAGTCTGTTTACCAATATGTAGTCTATTTCATTCTTTGTTCCATTGGGACCTCTCCACGTCCATTTCCTTGTAGGATTTTTCTTAAAGTATGTATTTGTTATATACATATTGGTGCATTCTGCCAACTCTACTAAGCGGTGACCTTGCTCATTTCTCTGGCCCAGTCCGTAATGTCCTGCGACAGTGTCATCAGCTTCCCGCTGACCTACACGAGCATTAAAATCTCCCATAATGACTTTGTAGTAGTGGGCCTCCTTGTCATGTTCAGTGCCGAGAGTTTGGTAGAAGTTTTCAATTTCCTCTTCGCTGCTTGCCGCTGTTGGTGCGTAGACTTGGATGACCTGCACTGAGTAACGCTCATTGATCTTTAGTATGAGTTTGCAAATTCTATCTGATACACCTTCGATTTTTACCACATTATCCTTCCATCTCTTGTTGATCAAGAATCCAACGCCTCCATTCCTTCCATCCTTGGTACCCCTGTAAAAGAATAAATGTCCTTCCTTTAGAGTAAGTAGTTCCTCTGATTTTCTTCTGACTTCGCTGAGACCGATGATATCCCATTTTATCTTCTCTGCTTCATTGAGTAGTTCCAGCAATCGTTCTTCACTCTTCAAGCTGCGGCAGCAGTTGTAGTTTGTGAATTGCAGGGTAGTAATTCTTTTCTTCATGATGGACCTCTTTAATGCCACCACCTCCCGGACATCCGAATGGGTGGTGCTTTTACGTCCGGATAAATTTCCATTAAAGAAGCTCATCATGAAAATTGTACTTGTATTTGGGGGGTTAGGACAATAATTCACCAGGCTGCCCTACTGCCGGTTGGTGAATACCACTTTCATTATTTGGCCGGAGATATTGTTGAAGCCTTCTTAGCATGGTTGAACCTGGGCTATGCATCGCCTCCAACCTCCGTTAACACACCTCCGCCCCGATGAGGCAATGAACTGTGGCGGTGATGAGGAGGGGCTATATATATATGTATGTATATATATATGGATACATGAATGAATCTGGAGAAACATCTATATATAATAGATAGATAGATAGGATACTAATTCACAGGCTAAACCACAAGCATCATTGACTTGAAATTTTTATGACATATTGGCCATAACGTGTATCCGCCAGAAAAATTGCGATTTTGAACCCCAGTTTCATGAGTTGGATTCTAGAGGGCCCCAAAGTCCTGATTTTTCCCTTTTAAAAGCATTGCTTTGATTTTCGGGAATTTAAAAAAATACCCAGGATGGGTAGATAATCAAAACTCAAGGAGCCTATATGTATGGTCATAATCTATCGAAAACTTAAATGACCTTTACGGAAAAAATCCTGCGTTTGATGCTAGAACGATGCAAAAATCTGCTATTTAAAATACATTGAGGTAGTTTTTCATTATTTTTTCTGACGCACTTATTGAAATGTTAGGAAGTTCTCGCTCTGCTAGAAGATGTATATTAAGACTTGGTTAAAGAAAAAAATTAGAAAAGACCTTACTGTTATAAGGAATATATGTGAAAAGTAGGACGTCGTTTGAGGCAGTTGCAGCCAATATTTCTGATTGAATTTTCACTCATAGTTGGAGATGGTGTTCTTCTGTTGTGCTGCATATAAGTATCACCAGTAAGACCTGGGTTTGATACCCGATGGATAAATTGCAGCGAATTTCAAGAATATTTGCAATCCTTTTTTTTACATTTGAGGACCCTCTCAATGTGATGTCGAATTGAAATTAGTGTTATCGATATGCTTGCAGTATGCAAGCAACATTTTACTAGTACCATATTATAGATATTTCCCATATGAGGGAGAAGGAATATACCACAGGCTTCTGTAATTTGCCTCATCAGGCCTTTCCATCTTTTTGTGTGCGGCTCTTGCAACTTAGACTGGCCTAAATTGAAAAATTACTCCCATGCATGTGCAATGAGCATTCAATTTCATGATATGTTCCTGCAATTCAATCAAATAACTTCGTAACTATTAATAAAGATAAATTGTATGTAACTATTATGAATTTATTAACTACCATAAATTAAATATTAAAATATGAACTATTGTAAATTACATGTAACAATTAATAAAGGTATTTAGTTTTGTTGTTTTTGCCCTCTTAAAGATAATGTCTGGGGAGATGATAATAAAATTTGGTACCAATTCTTTCTCCAGTATCGTCAAGGAACTGGTCTTGCATCATCAAGAGGATTGTCCAGACTCAATACTCGGGGGCATGAAGGAGGAGGCACTCGTCCTATGACAGCAGTACGTGGTGCAGGATATACTTCTGGGGGATCATCATTTGACCCATTGAATCAGGCTACTAAAGGCATATCATCAGCTGAACACAGGAATGAAGACTCGTAAGATATTGCTTATCACTCAAACCTGCATTGCTATGTGTAATATGGCTTCATGGTAAAATATTTACTGCACCACAAGAAATTATAAAAACGATGAAGGTTCTGTAGCAAGGCTACATCTTCAGGTGACTAAAAATTTAAAATATCCAAAATAATAGGGAGCCATACTAAGAATATATGGTAAATATCCCGTTTCACGGTGTATTGGGGAAAAAAAAGGTTAAGTAAAAAGGATAATTTTACCAAAAAAGTAAAGTTGGAGATATTGAATTATTTCCAAACAGTCCTCATCGATAATTTTACCAAAAATAAAACGCCACCACCGTGAAACGGAAAATTTACCGAAGCAATATTGGAGGAAGGGGATTAACAATCCTTAGCCATTATGAATTCGGCGTTTTAAATGCTTTACGTTTCTGTATCTTACTTAATGAAAAAAGTGCTTTCGCATATTGGCTCCCACCTTGAACGCATCTCAAAGTGCTTTCGCATATTGGCTCCCACCGGGAATCGAACCCGGGACCGCTTTCACCAAAGGCAAACGCGCTGTCCACATGACTATCCGGGAGCTCCGAGGATGAAAGTTATGGAGAAGTTCGCGTTGGGATTAGACGTTTGGACTTAAGTAAAACACTAAGTTTGGGTTAATAGTACCTTTGGCTGTTTGAAGAAGACGTATTTTTCTTTCTATCTTCTTAATCTTTTTGCCGCAGATCTTGCTGGCGCGTTGGCGAACAGCATCCTCAAGTGTAGTCCATTCCGCCCAATGGAGAGTGTGGGATAATTGCAAGTGAAGAAGAAATAGATAATGTGAGAGGGTTTCCCTTATCTCATACCACTTTCTGAGTTCATTACGAATCCAAGTCTTCTCCGCAGCTTGAACGGCAGATCGAGCAGATACTGAGGAGTCTTTGATCTTGATGTTCACATGAGATGGTGTCAGTCCAAGTTTCTGACATCTGCTATTGAAATAGATGTTAACGCCTGCTACAGACTTCTTTAAGAACAGTTTCCTATATAAATTGACCTGAACGGCTATACTAGCCTCACGAATGAATAATATAGACTCAGGTTTAAGTTTGTGGTATATCATTCCAGAAAAAGGCTTCATGAATAATATTATCTGCACCACAAGAAATTGTACAAATGACAATTACTCTATAAACGATATATTGTACCAAATAAGTCAAACATCGAAAATGCTTAGGGAGCCAAACAAAGAAATCAGGAAAATGGAGAGGGAAAAGGAAAATAATATTGGAGGAAGGGGGATGTGAAGGTAGGAGAAAGAGGGGAGATAAGTCGAGGAATGATGGCTTGCACTTATTTGTCACCTGTCAGTACTTAAAGTCTTTCGACACTTGTGGAATGAGCACTACCGAAATTTCACGGAAAGGAAATATTCCCAATATTTGAGGGATTTAAGCCTTCCTGTAACTTTTCCCGCGTACGCGTGACAATGCGCGACCATGCGCGACCTTCGTCAAAACGGTAAGAAATTCTCCAATCCACTGACTTGCTTGACTAATTTTTCATGTATGCGCATTGACGATGATTAGTAGTCTGCAAGTAGTTAGTTCGTTTATTTTGATTTTCTTAAGATCTTAATATAATCAATGGAAGATAAGGACTGCTTATAAATTAATGCGGGATGCTTGATAAATTTATATAAAAGCAATTTAGCGAATGGGTCGTATCTCAATGATTTAACGCGATGATTGAATCTCGTACGTGTGATTGCGTACGTTGATATTTTCCATGTTTTGTGCATAAGAAAAGGCATTATTGGATGAACTTGAGTATGTGCGTAATCAATGGTATTATTGTGAAATGAGGAGGGTATGCTTTTCATTATAATAACTACGTCGGTAAGTCAATAAGTTGGTAAGTCTCAAAACTGGATAAATGCAAATCAAAGTAACTTCCTGAAATTTATTTAAATTTTATACTTATTCTTCCTGTACATTCAAACATTCATCCCATCTCTTTGCAAGGGCTTGATAGCCTGTAGGAATAAAGTCTTAGGGATGCTGTCGCAGCCACGGAGGATCGTCATTGGAAACGTCGGTGATCCAATGATTTTTTTGGTTCGTCTTCAGGTCAGATCTGACCTGACCTGAAGACGAACTTGACCAAACTTCATCGATGTAGTAAATATTATATGATGAAGCCTTTTTGTGTGATTGAATACCACTAAGTTTAGCCTGAGGCTGCATTGTCTATAATCCAATTTGAGGAGATATTTGCCCAGATGCAGTATTTGCAGCCAGTTGGCCTTTCGGTGAGTTGGCTCAGCGGCCAGTTGTCCCATTCCGGACCTAATGTATAGTAAATTAAAGCAACTGACGGGGAATAAAATTAGTATTACTCTATGGTAATACAATGGTAGTGGTTAAAGACAGCAAGGGAAATCAATGAAGGGATCCAGTCACTGTAAGGGGATGATGGAAGGAATACGTTGAGGAATTGTATGGGAAAACATGAAACCCACCAGCATAGAAATAGAAAGTGAAGAAGAAGTTGAAGAAGACGATGTTGTACCTGGGTTACTTGATAGTGAAATAGAACAGACATTGCGGGATACGAAAGGGAATAAAGCAATGGGGGTTGACGAGATCCCAGTGGAGTTCCTTAAGAACCTGGGGGATATGGGTAAGAAATGTTTCTATGATCTAATTAGGAAAATTTATGATGATGGGCAATGACCAGAGGATTTTACCAAAACTACATTGATTCCTTTACAGAAAAAGAACAAGGCTACAGAATTTCGGGATTATCGTACAATTAGCCTATTCTCTCATGCTGCAAAAGTACTACTAAGGGTTCTGAAAAGATGGGTTTAGGGAAAAATTAAAGGCCAAATTGGAGAAGACCAGTTTGGTTTGCAGAGAGGGAAAGGGATGCAATTGGGAGAGAGTACTTGCAGAACAAAGCCTGGAATTTAAGAGGGACTTATGTGTATGTTTTGTAGATTTTGAAAAGGCTTTCGATAGAGTCCAGTGGCTAAAACTTATGGGGATATTAAAGAAATTTGTGTTAGACTGGAAAGATAGATGTTTGGTTCAAAATCTGTATCTGAATCAAACAGCCTGCATAAGGATAGCTGTCAGGGAATCAGATTGGTCTGAACTGAGTAGGGGGGTAAGACAAGGGTGTCCTATGTCACCAATGCTTTTTAATAAGTATGCAGAGTAAATGGTGAAAGAAGCCTGGAAAAGGAGTAAAGGTTTATGGGGAAGTAGTGAAGTCTGTAAGGTATGCAGACAATAAAGCTATTGTGTGTGATTCCGTAAAGGGTTTGCAAACATTAGTAAATGCTCTTAACGATAAAGCAAGGAAGTTTGGAATTAAAATTAACATAAGTAAAACTAAAGTTTTAAAAGAAAGCTAAGTTAACTATTAGGGTGGATGGGGAAAAACTAGAGCAGGTGGATAAATTTTCTTACTTGGGAAGTACTCTCTTGATGCGGAAGATGTAAATATGAGGTTCGTAAAAGAGTAGCCTTGGCCAAGGAAGCCTCTATGAAGCCAAGGGAATGTATGACCCAAGGTCTTGACAAAGGAATCAGGAAAAGATTGATGATATCCCTGGTCTGGAGTGTGTTGCTCTATGGGTGCAAAGCATGGGCTTTAAGAAAGGAAGAAGTCAAACGTTTGGAGGCCTTTGAGATTTGAGTATGGCGTAGAACAGAAAAGGTTAGTTGGGTTGATAGGAAAACAAACAAGGAGGTGTTAGAGATTGTTGGAGAGGAAAGGGCTTTAATTGACATGATTAAGCACCATCAAAAGAAATGGGGAGGTCAAATATTGAGGGGAGAGGGATTGGTAAGGTTTGTAATTGAGGGGAGGATTCGGGGAAAAAACAGAGGGGAAGACAAAGACAGAAGATGTTGGATAACTTAAAGGGAACTAAGATAACTACAGGGAAATGAAGGAGATGGCACTTGATAGGAATTTTTGATTGTCCATGAACCTACCAAAAGGTAGAACACTCATGATAAAAATCCCTTGTATTCCTGAGAATAAAACCAAGGAATTTTAGAAAATTATTTGTTGTTTTCTCAATATGAAATTTAAAGTTAAAAGAAGAGTCGAACCTTACTCCTAGATCTTTAATTAGAGAGATATTACATATTTGAATATTAATTAAGGTGTAATACTACTTTATTTTAGTATAAAACTACTTTACTTATATAAGGTGTAAAAAAACTTTAAACCAGACATGTCCAACCCGCTGCCCTCGAAGCACATTCATGCGGCCCGCATCACATAACCAGAAAGTTAACGGTATTGGTATAAAAACAGCAGGCTCTAGCGTCCACATTAAAAAAATTTATACTTTTGTTTGAAAAATGTCGTTTTACTATGCTAATTTGTATTTGGGTTATATTGTGAATATTCTTCTAAACTGAAGAAGAAGTACAAAGATTTTTTCTTTAGTTTCATTACTGTAAGGGTTGCCTAAATCAAGAGGTTTTTGCTGCCCCTGAGAAAATTCGTATGCTATGACGTATGCTCTGCCACCAAAAGTTGGACACACCTGCTTTAAACAATAGCAAAAATGAATTCCAAACTATGTGTGCATAGTGGGAAGAATGGTGTATTGTTTTGAGATTGATCTGACAATCCAATACAAATTCTCTAAAAAGAACAGAGTGGACCTGTAGTAATTCTTGACAGAAAAATTATACATTCTTGCCTCTTGATTAACAAGGTTATCCCAGACAAATTTTAACTCTCTTATATTTTTATTCAACTGTAATCACTTGATCTAGACATCTTTCGGGGATCACTATGCAGTTATTGGACCTGAAGATAACTTTTACAAGTTATATATAAATGAAATATACAGGAGAATTCAAGAAAAGAAAGGTCCAGAGCTGATAGAAAACACAACTCAGCTGGACAAACTCTACTAGCTTAGTTATTAGCGCACTATAGATGATTAGATGACAAATCCATTTTATTATTCATTTAGTTTATTTGTGATATCTCTTTTCTTGATTTAACAATTAATATATTTTGATAGTAGATACAAGCATTATCCTTGTCAAAGAATGTTGACTCTGTTAGGATGAGTTGATTCAAACTGAAAAAATTATCAATATTTATGTTATATAATGAACATTACTGTTTCTGTACAGTGCAACTTTTCTCATAGAATACATTCTACTCTGCGTTAAATGTTCACTGAGCCTGCGTTTAACTTTTCTTCTGAAATATTTGATGTTATCTTTCAGGCCAAAGAAAAGAGTCAAGCAATTGGAGAAGCAAATACAGATGCTTATCGATGAATCTTATATTGCAAAAAGTCGTGGAGACCTAAAGATGGCATTGGATAAGGCAAAAAATGCATGCAAGAAGGAACGTAGCATGGTCAGGCTACAGGAACAGACCGGAATGACTAATAATCGAAATGAAGATCTCAGCTTTTCTGTAATTCATTACTTTATTCCACCAGTAACATTTATTATTTATAAAGTCTATTGTATCAGGCCGTACTTTGTGGATAGACATTGTAAGGTTATGGAAAAAATAACACAGTAAACTGTGTTTGGAAAACAGTATGGAAGTTTATAGTGTTACTTTTTTCCATAACCTTATTCATTATTTAATCACAGAGTGTTTAAATCTTAAGATTTTTATTTCATAAAGAGGGATGCAGGAGTTGATATAGTCTACTAGAGACTTTTATGATCAAACTGAAATCATTTATAGAAAATAAACATTGTGATGGTGAAAATGGAAAAAAATGCCTATTTACCATTTTCTCAAAAATACAAAGAAATAAATAAAAAATACATCAATTTCCCCTTTTCCAAGAGTAATAAAAGGTTGGATTATAAATAAATAATTATTCATGTAATTCGAAATTTTGACTACTATCTATAGATATATCTACTGTTCTGATAAATGCCCATGCATTTTTACCCACATTATTTGATACTTCTTTCTTTCTTCTAAATTTCTTTGATTTAGACCAAATTTAATGCATTTGTCCTTTGAATTGGTCACAAAAATCTTGCTATGTAGTTTTAATTCAACTATTAGTACTTTGTTAGTCTCCAGAATGGCATCACTAAGAAATACATGTCTTATTCATGTAGTATCAGAAAAAGACTGTTCTCTTTTCACATAAGTTTTCTATTTTTAATAAATGCACATGACCAGGTTTCAGCAAGTAATTGTTATCATCACTAACATTTATAACAATTAACTGTTGTTGAAACATGGTTGTATTCTATGATTATAATTAAAAAAACTAGCATGGAAAAGGTAAAACAAAAACATTGTATTTTAATGAGAATGCTATGGGTTTTTTTATTCATTTTATGTTTTGCAGCTTTCATTTCTTACAAACTAAGTAGAGATAATAGTCTCTTGAAATCAGGATGCCTACTTGTAGAAGGAAAACTCCTTAAATATTCTTATAGTGATCGTAGAATAATTTATTTGATATTTCATGATTTTTTATAAAATAGATTAAAAACTTGTGTTGTCAACTATTGTTTCCCCCTTAACATCATTGTTATTGTATTAATAAAATCAAATATCTCCCCTTAAAATTACATGCATAATTTTGACCCTTATATAATGAATTCAGAAGATAATTACTTTTCATATTAAGCATATGGTTGATAATTAGATAATACAAAAACTTTAGAATATAAATTTTCTAATTATCTATGACTCTTTGTTGATTATTAATTTTCACCAATTTTATTAATTTTATCAGAAATCAGCCCATTACCACTCAATCTTTCTTGCAGATAAAGCTTATCATTACATCTGTGATGTAAATAAGTGAAAAAGTAAATTATTACAGAAACATACAGTTTAATTTGTATTCTTCCAAAAAACATTATTTGGTTAAAAAATTTATAAATTACTTCTTTGTTTCAGATAGATTGAGACTAAAGAGTCTCACTTTCGGTTTTTTTTGAAGTAGCTTAACTGGTAATTATTTATTTCTATCAATTGCAACCTGTATTAAGAATATATCATGTTGCATTCAGACATCCCAGTTATGTAACAATATGTGTGCCTCCACAGCGATACTCTAAACGATAGTTAAAACATAAAAACAGCCCCCAAAATCTGGGGTCATCTTATTGGACAGACAAAAATAATCAGTGCATATGTTTGCAACAATTGCAAAGCAGTGCTGGTAGATGCAATAAATAAAATTTGTTCTTTCTATAATTACTTACATAATTGTATGCATAATTCCTTATATCTTATACAGTATTACTATCCTGATGATGATCTTTGATCTAAGATAGATTTATAGGCTGTTGATTGTTCAGGGGTCATCCTATAGACTATATATGATAAAACTTTGGCGAAATCTATACTTCATTTTATTTATTTTATTTATATATTTGATGAGCAAGGTGCCCATTTTAGAATATAAAATGTTATACAAATAAGATACAAAAATACAACTGAAGGTCCAACCAACAGAAATGTACAGTGGTTAAATTTCCAACATTAACATAGTTGAAAACTGTCCAACTTACTTACTATAATGTCTGCATAGAAGAGCTATTTTGACTGTTAATAGAAAGCAAAATTTCGTTTAGCATTTTATAAA
Source organism: Sympetrum striolatum (assembly GCA_947579665.1). Taxonomy (NCBI): domain Eukaryota; kingdom Metazoa; phylum Arthropoda; class Insecta; order Odonata; family Libellulidae; genus Sympetrum; species Sympetrum striolatum. The sequence goes on from OX388346.1 coordinate 39,933,868, forward strand.
TTTTCTAATAACTTTCTATAAACTCTTTCATCACCTCCATTTTGGGATTTTAGAATATTCATATATATTAAATTAGGTACAAAGATAATTTAGGAAATTTTTGTTTACGCTCTTTTTCTTCTTATCATGCCTGATATTGTTGCATCAAATATTTTTATTTTAGACGTTGTTCAACTTAGCCAACCAATATGAAGCTAATGAGATGTACAGTGAAGCTTTAAGTGCCTATCAGTCAATTACACGAAATAAGAGCCTACCCAACGTAAAAAGGTTTAAGGTGAACATGGGCAACATTTATTTGAAGATGGGTCAGTATCCTAAAGCAATCAAGCAGTACCAAATGGCATTAGATCATGTTCCAGATATCTATAAGAGCCTAAGGTAAATTTAAAGAAAAGAATGGCGTAAATTTCACTATTTTAGAATATTTTATGACTATGAATCTTAATTTTCTATTTCAGGATAAAAATTACTCACAACATAGGTTTGCTATTTGTGAAAATGGGCCAGTATCAAGATGCCTGTACTAGTTTTGAATATATTATGCAGGAAAAACCCAATTGTAAAACTGGACTTCACCTTGTGCTTTGTTACCATGCCTTGGACGATTCTGAAAGTATGAGAAGATCCTTTCAGTTATTGTTGGAGGTCCCTGTAGATATTGATGAAGAGAAATATTCAGCAAACTCGGTAAGCCTTACTTCCTGTAGTTATTTATGACTATTTTTATTGCCTCATTGAATATTTCCTTTAGCTTAGACTGTCCACCTGATTTACTATTATATGTAATATTTTTATGATTCTCTTTCCCTCAAGAATCTATATTTACCATTTTCCAGTTGGGTGAAAATTAAGTGGAGCTTTCCTAGGATCTAATTTTCATATTTTCACACTTAACATTATATCACTTAAACAAATTTCCTGTCATGTGTTGTTTTGATAGATGTTAGATTATGATCCTTTTTCAATAATTAGATGATCTTACCGCATTTATGATTCTTAAAGCTGTACCATTTAATAACCAAACATTCTGTTGAGAGGCATTTGATTGTCTCAGCTTATCGCATTGGAAAAAGGTTTCTTACATACTATGTTATAAAACAGTAGTATTGAAATTTGAATTATGTAAAACCAGTTGAAATAAAATATGTAAACAGAAAATGTTAAGGGTATATTTGCACAAAAGGGCATGAACACAGGAACAATCAAAGGAAAATGGATTAAAAAAAGTCTGAGGGAACCAGGAATTGAACAATACTCTGGGTAGACAGTTCATTTGGTCAAAGCAACCTCCAGGATAGAAGAAGGTCCCGGGCTCAATTACTGAATCTGTTAAGAAATTAAAGGTACAAAAGCATGAAATTCTAGAGGGTGCATCAATTATTTGTAAAAGAAAGATTAATGCTAGAAATGATAGTAAATAAAATGGCAGAACAATCTGTATTAATGAGAGAACAGATTTTTGTCAGAGGTTTTGTTCAACATTAGCTCCAGGAAAGTTTAAGCACCATAAATAGACGAAATCAAGTAAGTATATAGATCAACACCCCTTCTTAAAACAATGTAGTTGAGCAGCATCTTCGGACATTTCTAAAGGAAATTTTTAGGTATGATCATGGAATCACACAACACTAAAAGTACGTCTATCCTTAATATCAAGCGACTGTATGGAATCTTATCCAATGGTTTTGAGCATTAATATCTTTATTTGTACTACTAAATATGTTTCTCCTATCAATTTGGTATAATTATCCCCATAAAAGGTAGATATGTTTTTTATGTTTGTAGCATTGTAAATATTTTTCTTTTGCCAACTGTAACAATTTTATTGATGAATGAATGTAGGGGTAATTTCTTCTATGATTTTATGAAAAAATTATGAATTCCTGTATCAATATTTTAGCATTATATGAGCATAAAATCGTTGTCCAACACCTTCCTTGTATAATTATTTGGGTGTGAAAGTTTCCAGAAAAGATCTTCTCAAGACGTGTTAAAAATATAATGGGAAATTTTGTTTTCTGGAAATTATTATATTTATCTGTCCGTGACAATGTTATCCTCATTATATAATAAACTTTAATTCCAGTAAGTTTTCAATCACTGAAACACTTCTGGAGCTGGTTCTTTGGGGTAACTTTTAGGTCTCTCAGGGATTTGCTTTTAATATCATCTAAACCTTCAAAACAAAGACCCTTTTAAGGTTCTATTTATTTTATAGAACAGAAAAAAGTCACACTGCTCCTATTATAGCAAATATGGAGGCTAGGGCATTATTACAGTGTTGTTTTTGGCCAAAAAATTATGAGTAATCAATGAAGTGTGAGCTGGTGCATTGTTGTGGTGCAAAAACCATTAATTATTTTGCCATAAATTTGGGCATTTTTTTTTTCATATTGCTTCACGCAATTAGCTTTGAAGTTTTAAGTAGTACTCCTTATTGACCGTATGACTGTTTGTGAGATTGTTTTCAGTTTTTCCATCATTTTCACACGTTTCAATCAATTTGTTATGTGCTATAATGTCCAGAGCAATCCTCAACTTCTTCACTGCCTTCTTGGAAATGCTGGTATCACCTGTAAACTCCTTAGCACTTACTCTTAGCAGACTCACCAAAAGGAATACTTAAAGCAACATTTCTAAAACGTTGATGTACTTTCTTTAATTTTTACAGCAATATTCAGTAAAAATTTTCTGATCCATTTTCAAATCGCTGATCCTATCAAAACACATGTAACCTTTTTGACAGCTGACAATAGACTAAAAATGCAATACTGCTAAAACAGTACAGCAACTTTTTAGACAATTTTACCAACACAACAATGAAAAATGTGTGAATTGGACTGACGGAACATGCAAAATTACAAAATTCCCATTGTTTTTTGAACGTGATGTAGTATAGTGTAGTATAGTGGATGTATTTCTTTTTATTTTAAAACACACGAAACTTTATATTTTGAATGTGTTCGTTGGTTTTTTTTTATTGTTGTCGTTGTCATGTAGTTGTTGATAAATAAGTGATTGTTGATTGAGATTTATTTGCCGCTGGCTCGAGAATAAAAAGTTTTTATGCGAAGTGATGTAAATTCTTTAATTTAATCGCTTCCAAGCATCAAATTGGCGACCGTGACAGGACGAGTTAGTGAGCGGTTATCTCAAAGCGGATTATATTCACGATTATTCAGCAATGAAGATATATATAGAGAAAATGAACATCGTAACCCTTAAAAAGGCGTTGGCTGATAGGAATCTACCTACGTCGGGAACAAAATGCGACTTGAAAATGAGACTGGAAGAAGAGTTAAAGAAGGAAGGAAAGGATCCAGTGGATTTCTTCGTCGAGATCGAAGACTCCAGCAAACGGCAGGTGCGCGATCCATCAACTATGGTGAGTGCGGATCGTGCTGATATATTATCGGAAATATTAATGCAAATGACGAACCTAACAAAAGAAATAAAAAGTCTATCAACGGAAACTAAGACGCAGTCGGAAAAGTTTGCAGTCGAAATGAGGAAACTCGAGACCAAATGCTTAATCGAAATCCAGGAAGTTGATAGCAAAGTAAATACGCTTCAAGAAGATCTAAAATCAACTAAAAGTGAAGTGGATAAACTTGGGGAGGTAATCTCAAGCAAAGTAAATACAATCGAATCCAGGCTTGATACAAAGATACGGACTCTGATTGATAACACAAAACTTGAACCTAAAAATAGCGAGAAAGCGCCAGTTGTAGATTTACCCATTGATCCGAAAGTAATCCGCGATAGTTTACCAGAATTCCATGGAAGGTTAGAAGAATGTCCAAAGAGATTCATTGAAACTTGCGTAGCCTTGCTGAAAAGAACGAATCTACCTGAAGAGATTTATATACAAATTGTGTCGCTCCAGCTAAGGGGTTCAGCTGCAAGCTGGTTTCATAACATCAAAGGATTGAATCTAAATTGGATGGATTTTCAAAAGGAGTTACTGCTGAGATTTAATTCGGAAACAGTGAAGACTGCCATAAATAGAAAATTTCTTACGGAAAATCAACCATCGGGCATGAGGGCTAGCGTTTTTGTAATACAAAAACTACAGTTATTCAAGAGAGTTCACCCATCACAAGGCTATGATGAATCTGTCCCTTTCATAATAGAATTATTGCATGATAAAATTAGGCCTTTAATAAAAGTAGCCCGTCCGACGAAATTTGAGGATTTGAGAGAAATTGTGAGGCAGTTAGAAGAGGAAGGTAACGCAAAGGGGAAAGGTAGTTCGGAGGAGGGAACTGCAAGGAGGTGTTTCAATTGCGGCAAGTTTGGGCATTTGAAAGATAAGTGCATGAAGAAGGAGGAAAACTAAATCCGGTCCATTCTTGGATGGGGGAAGGTGGTACCGGGAGATCTACTTACCTCCAGAAGTTAGCTACCGACCACAAGCGTGATCCAACCTGGCACAATAATTGCAGTATAGGACAAATAACTGGTAACTCGGACCATCCACGTCCAGCCATTGCCATTAATATTCAGAATAAACACTTCACAGCGTTATTGGATACACAAGCTAGTCATTCTTTTGTGAATAGACATATTGCAAAGCTGCTCATACCAACTAAGTCAGAAAATTTTATGAGTGTCCGGGGAGCTGCATCTTGAATAAGAGTAGACCTTTCAAGTGGGCTGAAAAGGAAGAAGACGCTTTCTGGAAGATAAAAGAAACAATATGTTGTGCTCCCAGGCTTGCATACCTAGACCCTGCGCGTACACTATGTCTACAAACAGATGCTAGCGACTTAGGCCTAGGAGCAGTACTATTTCACGAGAAGGAAGGCGGAGAAAAGGACATCATCGAGTATGCGAGTCGAAAACTTTTACCAACAGAACAAAGGTATTGTACAGCAGAAAAAGAAGCATTAGCTGTTGTATGGGCTGTGGGGAAATTCCGTGGATACTTAGAAGGAAGGAAGTTCCAACTATACACGGACAATTCTTCTCTACAGTGGCTGAACAGTGTGTCTGGGACGAAATCAAAATTGATGCGCTGGGCATTATTGCTAGCAGATTTTGATTTTGAAGTATGTCATGTTAGTGGGGAAAGCAATCAAGCAGCTGATAGTCTTTCTAGACATCCGACTAGTGATCCAATACCTGGGGGACCGGAAATGCTTGAGAGAGAGATTCCGACCAGAACGAAGACCGGACCTGAAGAACCTGTCTTGATGGAAATTAAAGGGGAAATAGACATCAATACCGTTAGGAAGTGGCAAGAAGATGATTCAGCTTGTAGTCAGATGCGAGAATGGATAAGAAGGCGTACGACTGGCTGTCAGGGCATACCCGTGGAATTTAAAATGTGTTACAAGGGCTTTCGAGTTGAGAATGATCTGCTTATGTATTCATCCCATATCTCAAACTCACCAGCTGTCTTAGTGATTCCCAGGGCAAATAGCGACCAGATCCTGGAGAAGTTCCATGACAGTGCAGAAGCAGGCCATCCTGGGACGGCAGAAACATACAGCTCAATTCGCCGGCGTTTTTTCTGGGTCTCTATGAGACGAGACGTTATAAACTACATCCAGGCATGCTCCATCTGTGCTTTCACTAAATCGTGTAACCAGAAGGCCAGCACAAGTATGCGTGGGAGGAGACCATACCAACCATGGGAGGTAGTTGCGCTCGACATAATGGGACCATACCCCAGAACATCACGAGGCAAAACCAACATCCTAGTAGTGACTGACCTATTCACTAGATGGGTGGAAGCGTTCGCCATGCCAGAGGGCACGACGGGGAGGATCTTGGCACTACTACAGACCGAGGTCTTCAGCCGCTATGGGTATCCACGTTGCTTGCTGACAGACAACGGTAGCCAGTTTACATCACGGCAATGGCAAGGAGCACTGTCGGATTGGGGCATAGAACACTGGACCACCCCTACCTACAACCCTCGGGCGAATCCAACGGAGCGACGGAACCAAGACCTGAAGCGGATTCTGAGAGTCCACCTGCTAGACAAACAACATAAGACTTGGGACCAACACCTTTCCAAGTCACTGTTCGCTTTGCGTCAAAGGGTGAATCGCGTCACGAGTTATTCGCCTGCTGAACTGTTCCTTGGGCGTCGTCTTTGCAGACCTGGTGACTGGCAGATGTCTCCGGCGTTAGAGGGAGAACATGCAAATCTAGGAGAGTGGCAAGAGGAACACCAGAGGAAAGTTGACGAGAAGCACGAGAGGGCAAGAGAACGGACACTCAGTCAAGCAGAAGATCTGGATGTTCAGGAGGAGGGTGTCTTCGAACCAGGGGAGTTGGTGTTGCGGCGTAATCATACACAGAGCAACAAGAGGGAGGGATACCACGCAGGTCTAGGCCAAAGGTGGGTGGGACCATTCGAAGTGGATCGACGGCTGGGCCGAGGAGTGTACATTCTGAGGACTTCCCCTCCCGTGAAGGTGCATGCAGCCGACCTGAAGAGGTTGAAGCGGTCCTTGAGGACAAGGAACGTGGGTAGCGGCAATGCGACACAGGGGTCGGAAGACACTAGCTTGTCGAATATAGTGGAACCGCCATACGGCCTTAGACCAAGGATAAGAAATACAAGATAGGGGATGGAATTTCATTTGTTTATTTTGTATTAAAATATTTTATTTTTGTTTTCTGTTCTTTTTTACTTATGGTGTTGGGATTTTAAAAAGTGTACGCGTGTTTTTGGGGGGGATAATTGATGTAGTATAGTGTAGTATAGTGGATGTATTTCTTTTTATTTTAAAACACACGAAACTTTATATTTTGAATGTGTTCGTTGGTTTTTTTTTATTGTTGTCGTTGTCATGTAGTTGTTGATAAATAAGTGATTGTTGATTGAGATTTATTTGCCGCTGGCTCGAGAATAAAAAGTTTTTATGCGAAGTGATGTAAATTCTTTAATTTAATCGCTTCCAAGCATCAAACGCACCTCTTAAGTTTTGAATTTTCTGAAATATACCTTTTCCTTGAAGTGTATTGAACTTTAAAAAATTACTTTCCAGGATGATCCAGCCTATAGTCTCCTCTTGGAGGCCATCAAAACTGACAGTTTACGTAAAATGGAGAAGCTTGCCAAAGAGGAAGCAGAGCGTTGTATTCTTACTGCTGCACGTGTTGTAGCCCCGGCAATAGCTTCCTCACCAAGTGAAGGCTTTGATTGGTGCATTCAGGCCTTACGGACTGTAACTCCAATGCAACAATCAGTGAATCTTAGTGTTAGCAGTTTCCACTCTGATCTTGCTGATGAGTTGGAAGTACACAAAGCAGCAGTACAGCTCAAAAGTGGCGACTTGCAGGCTTCTGTATCCACTTTGCAGGCATTTGCCAAAAGAGGAGAAGTTGGGCGTGTGAGCAGCATTGCTTGTACAAACCTGGCTTTCATACATTTTTTGGTTAGTTTTTAATGTTCTAATTTATGATTTGTTGTTTAAAGATACAATGATCTTTCTTTTCTTAGCTTTCTGAAAATATATTGAAAAAGTGTTTTTTTTTTCAAGGTTAGACATGATTGCAGATAATTAGAATGTTTAAATCTTAATCAAACAAATAAGAAAAGAATAACAACTCGATGTAGTATAATCTGGTGGAATTCCATTGTTAAAGTATGATGAAATACACTAAACATGTTCAATCCACCTAAAATTATAGAAAACACTTGCAGCCAGTTGCGACATGTTTTGAGTATTTTATCATATTGAAAAAAAAAATAGCTTTATAATCTCATAGAACAAGAAAAGGTATATTCTAAATTTTCTTTGGATTTTTAGGAGTATAAAATTTAAGTTAATGTCCCTAACTTGAATATAGGTCATCCCTTCATAAATTCAACTCATTTCTCATTAAATTATTATTTGATATATTTTGATGCATTTTATTCCTCCAAGTTTTAAGTATAATTCAAATGTAAATAGATGCGATTAAATCCATGATTTTTTAATTTGATATGAGCATGTAAATAGAAGGAGTAATTTACACAATCAGTGACGTTAGTTTTCTGAGCAAAAAATAAAAGGATAGGATTTCATACAATGTTATTTCTTTCATTTAACTAACAACATTGTTTAGCTTCTAATGTTTGCTTACATTTCAAAATATTGATAAGCAAAGCAATTAATGAAATGTAAAAACATATTTGCAGTTTGGGGATTAATCCCTTGAACAGCATTAGAGAAGGAGAAAAATATCATGCTTCACCAGTTTGAAATTTGAAACTGGATTATTTTACCTTGCAGCAAGGAGATATTGATCAAGCAGAAAAGTATGCTGATCTTGCTCGACAGGCTGATACTTATAATGCAGCTGCATTTGTGAATCTTGGGAATTGTGCCTTTAGTAGGGGAGATGTTGACAGAGCCAAGGAACTCTACATTTGTTCTCTTGAAAGTGATGCTTCCTGTGTGGAAGCTTTATATAACTTAGGTAAGGATTTATAAACTTTACACAGTTTATTATAAACTTATGTTGATTATGATAACATTCCAGTCGTAACATTTAGACAATAAAAGCCATCATTGTTCTTGAGGTTTGAAAAAGAATTACCTGGATTGAAAAATGAAAGAAGCGTTAACATAAAAATTACTAGGAAAGCTGCTAATATTTTCAGGGTAGGATAAGTTACAAAGTCCAGGAGATATAAAGTCAAAAGTCTATATTGTATTGAGTGAGCTCATTCAAATCTCAAACAGCATTTAATTTGCTTTAGGCTGAAAGAAGCATATCAGCAGGTAATGATAACAGGCTGGTCCTGCTTCTTAATTTAAATCAAAGACCTCAAGCAGTTACTCAAAAATGTGTACTGGTTAACTCAAAATTGTCACTGGTTTCACCTCAAGATTAGACTATTAGATGTGTTTGACAATTTTTTCATAATAGCATTTTTCTTTGGTAGGACTAGCTCACAAAAATCAAGGAAACCATGAAGATGCATTAGATTGTTTCCTTAAACTGAATGCTATAGTGAAACATCACCCGGAGGTGCTCTACATGCTGGCCTACCTTCATGAACTTTTAGGTGACAAGGATCAAGCTAATGAATGGTTATTTGCATTTTTTCAACTCTTTTACATGACTAACTGAAATATCTTTGCCCTTTACTTCTTCTTAGAGATTTTATTTACGTTTTCATTATTTTTTTTGAAGAATTATTGCTGATATGCACTTGAGATAAATATTCCAGCTATACTTTATTTTATGTCATATATCAGTGAGAAGATATTCACTTATTTTTCATGAATTATGTTGCTATATTGTATTGTTAGAGTGATTTTTCTCCTTACTCATGTTTCATTACCAGATGAATTCTACATTTTGATTATGGATATGAGATAACGTTTGTTATAAAGTATTTTCTGTAGTAAATTTAGTGATAAGTATCTATAAGTTTGATGCCAGATAGTTTAATACTGAATCTCATAATGTATAAAACATTCAATGCCACCATTGTTGAAGTGTGTTTATGTATAAATTCTAATTTGTTTGTATCCAGTCCCAATTTTTCAACATTTCTGGAAGAAAACATTGGATTGATAAGATATGCATAATTTTAATTAAAAATTTTAATCTCTAGTTAGCAGAATTTTCAAATTATACTGATAACTTTATTTCTGTTTTCTTTTTTTAGGTATCTTCTTTTGCTTGGCATTGTGCCTTCAGATCCCAGCATTCTTCAGAAAGTTGGACAGCTGTATGAAAATGATGGAGAGAGACAACTGGCTCATCAGTATCATGTAGATGTGAGTATAATAGACATGACCTGTTTTTCATAAAAGAAATGGGATCTGTCAGCTATTATATACTAGTGTTATTTTTTTAAGCTCTGTTACTGAAACTCCTATCAGGAGTTTTTAGGTTCTCTCCAATCCGAATGAAAGGTTCAGTACCCTTTCTAATTTCTCTTCCGAGAATAATACTTCTTAGTCTAAAAAGATAAGCCTAGAAGTCTAAAATGTCTATGTCCTGAGAAATTAATAAAGTAGAAGTCCACTATAACGAGAGCTGAAAAAATTGTAAAAGTACTTTTTATAAAGCATTCTTTCTATAGCCGATTTTTAGTACTAAATGTCCGTTTTCTTGAATCCAAGGGCAGAATTGAACTGTAGGGTTTTTAATGCTTACACAAATGCTTCAGAATGGGTAAAAGAGTATGTTTGCATCAAAAATATTATTTCCTTGACTCATAAACCATAACCCAAGTGTAAGATTATTGCTCAATGATTATAGGAAAGTAATGGTATAATATTAGATTAACTTAATTCATATCAAATTGCTTTATCGAGATATTTTTCATTCACACGCTACATAAGCAATGACTGTGTTGCAAGGGAGGGGGAGAGGATTCCCTGGGAATCCAAATTTGCTCAGTTTTATCTCCTATATTCCCACCCATCAGACGATTTGTGCCAAGTTTCGTTTGAAAACAAATTCCACAGGTGGATGCCAATATGTTGGAAATATTAAAAATTGCGGTGGTGACTAGAGGAGCCATCACTAAAAAGAAACAAGCGATGTGGGGTTAAGATGTACGGAGGAATAAAGGGGAGAGTGAAACTCATGAATAGTGTCTAATTAAAGCTCCCTGAAGCATTTTTGCAGAGGAAGGATGAGGCGAGTTGGGGGAAGAAAAGATATCATGCCTCAGATTACCATTAGCTTTTCAGACTTTTTCTCTCACTTAGATTAACAATTCCGAGATATGCCTCCTGCATGACAAATATAGAAATGTGGCACTCATTATACGGATACTCAGAAATAACCACTAGTTATAATAGACATAACTCCCTATCCTTTTTGCTATGACTTGGACAATGTCCAAAATAATCACTCTCTATAATGCAATTCTTGTCATAAGAGACTTTTGCTGTGTATGATATTTTTTCTATACTTGGTACAATTTCAATTATATTTTTGCCAACTCCCATAATAAATGGTCTTTCTGGATGTGTTTTGATGTTTGAAGTGGAGGATGCTTCTTGTCATCACCGAAAATGTTCAAATTATTAATTTTATGTTCATGTTAATTTCAGTCCCATCGTTACTTCCCTTCAAATTTGGAGGTAATTGACTGGCTTGGATCCTACTATGTCAGTATGCAACTGCCAGAGAAAGCTATAGCATATTTTGAAAGAGCAGCATTGTTGCGACCAGAAGAGGTGAAATGGCAACTTATGGTTGCCTCATGTTATCGCCGCAGTGGAAGTTACCAGCAGGCTCTACAGTTGTATCGCCAAATTCATCAAAGGTTTCCAGAAAATGTAGAATGTAAGAAATGGATTTTAAATCATTCTCATGTCATGTTCTCATGATTTTCATTCTGTCTGATATTGATGGCCATAATTCTTTACATGGTATGAACTGTAATATTTGAGAATGATTGGTTTGATTGTATACCAGAATAATCCTGTATAAATTTCAGGTCTGAAATTTTTAGTTCGTCTATGCAGTGATTTGGGTCTGAAGGAGGCTGTTGATTATGCCCTAGAATTGAAGAAAGTTGAAAAAGCGAAAGACGTGAGGGAGCGCATTGGCAGTAGCAGACCAGGTTGTTACATAACTTTAATGACTGATAAATTATTAATTAAAATCTTACTAAAATATTTGAAATTATAAATATTTAATTTAGTATTCAAAGTATTCTACATACATAACATTGAGTTTATAGATATATTACTAAGTCCTTCAAAATATATATGTTGTGTAAAAAGTTCAATTCCAAAACTCAACTTGTCCTATAAACAAAATAAAGTCATTTTTATACTTAATGTGCCCTATAAACAAAGCAGGCTATTTAGAAAGTTTTTATCATAGTTGTCTATCCTTGGAAAAAGATTTTATTAAATTTTAGAAATCTAATTCTCAGTCAATATCTATGTACTTAAGTTCATTGACATTATTAATGAAAGCTTTAGTGGCTATATAGTGCTTTATCTTTATTTATTTTGGATCATTTTGCTGAAAGTCTTTTTTTATTTTAAAGAGCTACCAATATAAGTCCTCCTACTTTTGTTCTCAATTTAACATATTTGTATTTTTCCTGTAGGATCATGGCGTAGCAGTGGTAGATCGTCTAGAGTTGGCACAGCTTATGTGGAGAATGATGGGAGTACAAGACCTGGAAGCTACAGAAACACAACTCAAAACCGTTACTCTGCGAGAGAAGCTTCACCCTTAGCTGGATCTGGTGGTAAAAATAAAGACAGTCTATCCCCCAAATTTTGCACTAATTTGAAAGTTGCAATTAAAAACTTGCACCATCTACATCTGCAATTCTTGCTATGATATTTCATTTACACTTTAAAATGAAATTGTATATCATTTTATTCAATAACTAAAGTTGCTATATTTGATGGCAGATAAGAGATGTCCTATTGCTTTTGGTTCATTCAAGTATATACAGTAGAATTCCATTATAAAGAGAGCTGACAAAAATCGGAAAAGTACTCGTTATAACGCATACGCATTACAGTGATACCTCTTACTACGAGTTTAATCCATTCCAAAAGCGAGCTCGTAATAAGAATTGCTCGTTTTAAGAAACAATTTTCCCCATTCAACTTCATTGAAATGCAATTAATCTGTTCCAGCCCCCACCCACCCCACCTCAATTTCTAAAATTATTGTTGATTAACACGATGTAGTACAGTAATTAATGACACAACAATTATAAATCATTACAAAAGATAAAGCAAAGAAATAGAAAGGTTTTAATAAGTCATTTACCTTTTAACTATGACGATCTGAGCAAGAGAGCGAAGGATTACTGTTTTGGGGGAGAATCTCCTTTCAATAAAAAGTCAGGCACATTTTTTTACGTTTTCTCTCGCACTGTCGCATCTAATGTAGGCAATTTGCCTGGTGAACATTGCTCGTCCTCTGCAGTTCATTTTTACAGGAACCTGTCAAGCAACATTTGTTTCATACGGCTTTTTAAAATTTTTCTAAAGTGTTCCATACCATTATCGTTAAACAACGCAGCCTCACACCCCGAATTTAATTTTATCTAGGTGACGTTTTTCGACAAAATGGGACAGTTCTTGCAAATTCGATAACATTTCTCTTATTTTTTCGGATAGCAGCGCATCCTCCGACGTTCCTGCTTTCTCCCCCAATACAGTTTCCTCCACTGCTTCTGACTGATTGTGCTCCTGAAGCAGCAGAAGTTCTTCCGTCGTCAGTTCTTCTCCGTAGCCCTCGTTCATTGATGTCGAGGAGTTCATTGATGTCGGCATCATCCACCTCCAGCCCCATGGATTTACCAAGAGATACGATTTCTTCCACATCAGGCATTCCTGGTTCGAGTCCCATGGAGTCTAGTTCGGAAACAACTTTGGGCCACAGCTTCCTCCAAGCCGAATTCAGAGTTCTTCTGGTGACTCCCTGCCACGCCAGCTCAATGATTTTGTTGCAGTTAACGATATTAAAATGATCTTTCCAGAATTGGTGCAGAGTGAGTTTTGTGTTCTCTGTGATATCAAAGCACTTACGAAACAAATGCTTGGTGTACAGTTTCTTTAAATTGGAAATCACCTGCTGATCCATGGGCTGCAAGATAAGGGTGGTATTCTGAACTCATCTAAAATTTCATCCTGAAGGTTCGGAGGGTGTCCCGGGGCATTGTCAAGCACGAGGAGGGACTTGAGAGGAAGGCCTTGTTCAAGTAGGAATGTCTTCACAGTGGGGCCGAAGGCGGTGTTAACTCACTCGATGGTTAATTGCCTGGTGACCCATGCATTCACGTTAGCCATCCACATCACTGGTAGCTTCTCCTTAATTATCTTGTGAGCCATGAAGACCCTCGGATTTTCCAAATGGTAGACCAGAAGAGGCTTGATTTTGCAGTCCCCACTGGCGTTAGCGCAAAAATCAAGCGTCAGCCTATCCTTCATTGGCTTATGGCCTGGTAACTTCTTCTCCTCGGCGGTGATGAACATCCGTCTTGGCATCTTCCTCAAAAACAGGCCAGTCTCATCACAGTTAAAGATCTGTTGTGAGACGTAGCCCTGCGACGCGTTGAGTTTGGCCAAGTCTTTAACGAACGCTTCAGCCTCCTCGGTGTCCGAACTGGCTGCCTCACCATGTCGTAGTACGTTGTGAATTTAAGTTCTCCGCTTTAATTTTTCAAACCAGCCTCGACTGGCCTTAAAAGGCTCCACAGTATCCACAGGTTCTTCTGAAGGCATTCCAGGAGACTTCTTGTAAAGATCGTCGTACAATAATCATGCCTTCTCGTAGATGATGTCCTTAGTGACAGTATCACCTGCGAGTTCCTTCTCGTTCAACCAAATCAGAAGCAATTTTTCCATCTCCTCGTTCACAACTGTTCGCTTATTCGACAGCCTTGCGATACTCTTCGATGACGACAAGACCTTTATCTCCTTCTTTTTCTTCAAAATGGTGCATATCGTCGACGTACTCCATTTGTATTGGCGCACCAAGTATGCAACACGCACTCCTTTTTCATATTTTTCGACAATTTCCTTCTTAATATCGATCATGATAAGCTTTTTCTTCTTATCACTACTCTCCTTTACACTACGATTTTTAGGTCCCATGGCTAATGTAGAAGGTTCAGAATACAATGCAAAAAAACACAAATATTCGCCAGAACACAATTCAGAAATGCATTTCCAACGATTTCAAAACGCGAACTGAGTGAGCGACAGGTGATCCAAGAAGAATTTTGATTTGGTCTTATCAGCATTGAACTCCACATCCCGCTTTGTTTTGGCTCTTTTACCAAAGTCACCAATGTAACCAACTTATCAAAGGGATTTTGTTTCGAGCTTACCATCGGGTCCTTGGTAGCCCTGGTAGCTCGTCCGCAAACTTATTAGACAACGCCAACAAGCAGGATACGATTACACCCGCACGCTCGTAGTAAGAAATTTCGCTCGTCTTAAGAGTCAATATTTTGGCCGAGTGCCAGCTCATAGTGTGGAACTCTCATACTAAGGAACACTCGTAGTAAGAGGTTCTACTGTATAGCCGATACCTAATGTAAAATGTCCTTCCTCTTGAATCCAAGTGCAGCTGAATGGAACTGTTTCATATGTAAACAAATTGTACAGGTGGATGCCAGTATGATGGGAGTTCAATTAAAATTTCTGGCACTGATTAGAGGGGTCGTCGCCAAAAAGAAACAAGAGATGAGGTGATAAGATGTACAGAGGGATAAAGGGGAGAGTTAAACTCATGAGAAGTTTCTAATCAAAGCTTCCTGAAGCATCTTTGCCGAGGAAGGGTGCAGAGGTCTGCATGGTCCAAAAATTAAAGCCCAAGCCCGGCCCATTCGTCGTTGAGCCTGAGCCCGACCCAGCCCGAACATTGATGCTAATTTTCGTTCTCAAGACTGACCCAAACCCCAACTTTCCATATATCGCCCTATAATAAATTGTTGTGAATTGTGAAAAAATACATTTTTTTTAACCCTTCACGAAGACCAAGCATTTTGTTTAAGCATTGCATTACAACATAAAGAGGCTTTTGCCACTATGCAAGAAACCAACGCCCTTTAAGATCGAATAATTCTCTCCTTCCCGAATTTTCCATGGGCCCAAGCCCGATAGACTGCCTGCTTACCTGGCCCTAGCTGGCCCATGCAGACTTCTAAAAGGGTGAGGCGACTTGTGGAAAACAAATGCATGAATTAGGTGACGATAATTTTTTCATTTAATATTTTTCTGCCATTTGAAGAGATAACGCGCCTCAGATTATCGTTGGCTTGTCATCTTTGTTTCTCTCTTTGATTCCGAGATATACCTCCTGCAAGACAAGAATGGCACTCGTGGCACTTGTTAGAATGACAATTCAGAAATTACCACTCATTATAATGGGCGTAACTTCCTATCCTTTCTGAAGTGAGACGGACAATGGCTAAAAAATCACTCGCTATAACACAACCCTTGTTATATGCTGTACTCATTATAGCAGACTTCTACTGTATGTTATGAGTTGAAGATCCATGTAGAAGCAAAGGTATGAAAAGTCATTCAATTCTTTCCATTATGCCTACTGTTGGTGATTTTACTGCTAGATGAGTCCATGTCGTAACACTGGGGTCATTCCATGAAGAAAAAGAGGGATAGTAGTGTTCGTTTACCAATAAATTTGTATTTATGAAGAGATTTTATATACTTGGATTATAAATTACAACGTACGTGCAAAAAGTCTGTTTATGGATATTTTCTTTTGCTTTTTAAAACTGAGTAAGTAAAATAACAAAAGCAGGCACTTAAGAAATGAAGGAGTTGAATTATATATTTGTTGAAGCAAACATTTTACCTTGAATTTATATACCCTAAGTGAAGAAAGGGGTTTGATAAACATAGGCTAAGCCACATCTTGCCACCTGCTGCCAATTTTCTCCTTTGGGAATTCGGTAAAAGTAAACTAAAGCAACAGATTTTTTTAAGAGGTCTATTTTTGTGTTGGATCTGGACATTGTATTTATTTGAAAAAAATATTCTCTTCTCTGCTATCAAATAAGACAGCTTTCCAATTGAATTTAACATATTTGTAGTTTTATTCTTTATCCAAGTAAGGATAACAGATAGTTGGATTATCATTTAACATGAGCTCAAGTAATATATTGAGGTGTTCAATATTACAGCATTTCTAGTATCACATAAAGCATACATGCACTACCACCTCAAAATACTTTTACTACTGCAATATTCTTCCTTGCACTCTACTAAAATTTTGTACTTTCACTCTGCAACCTTGGTTGTGATACTGGTTTAACTAAGTTCCTTTATGCATTTTTTAATAGCTATATTATTCACCGTAGTGGTAAGTACTTCACAGCAGAAGATACACTGGTACACCCTTACAGTTAAAGTCAATCTACTTAGTCAATTAGAGTCATTACCTATGGCTATTTCCAAACAAAGCTTGAGGATTTGTTTCTTAACACTCACTAGTCGCATGGGTTTTACCATAGAGTAACTAATACTCTATGGTTTTACTTACACCAACGGTCGCATAGGGTAGATTTCTACCCCATGATTGAAACTTGTTAGAATATCGGAAAATATGAAATATTTACCATCAATGGTGTATCAATATTCTTAAAGATGAATATGATCTATTATATGATTTTTATCCATAATATTAATTTATTAATAATATATGAAGTGTAGTTCCTGAAGTGAATTATTTCAAAAATATTAATTAATAATTATATTTACTCGAAAATAGCTCGTAGCACTAATTGGTCATTTTTCAAATCAGAATTCAAGGTGTGCGTTGAATTGATGGCGTTCTAGATTTTGGCACAATATTTCTCGTTTGCATGTCATGTAGCACAGGGATGGCCACATCTTCAGCTCACCTTGGTTCTATATAACTCTTCTAACGTTCCACAAATGCTCTATCTATGTTTTCACTGTAGTAGCCCCTGAAGACTACAGCCAAAACTGCTAGCAAATAGCTTTTGATTGAAAGGGAATTGGCTTGTCCATCAAACTATTTTAATGACCCATTTAGAATTGATTAATGTGTGTACTTACTTAAGACTTTTTGGGTTGGTGACTACTGGCATTTTGTATACAGAGTATATGCATAAAAATATACATATACGAGTAAAATGTTGCTTGCATACTGCAAGCAGATCGACAACACTAATTTCATGTCGGCATCATATCGGGACGGCCCTCAAAAGAAAAAAAAAGGGATTGAAAATATTCTTAAAATTCGCTGCAATTTAATCGTCTGGCATCGAACCCGGGTCTTTCTGGTGATAAATCCAATGTAGTACAACAGAAAATCACCACCTCTAACTATGTTTGAAAATTCAAGTGGAAATGTTGGCTTCAAATGCCCCAAAGGACATCCTACTTTTCCCATATATTCCTTATGAGAGAAATTTTAATGTGCTCTGGCATCGAACCCAGGTACAGCATGGTCATATCTAATTTTTTTCTTAAACCGAGTCTTAATATACATCTTCTAGCAAAGCAAGATTTTCCTATTATTTCGATTAATACATCAAAATAAATAATGAAAACTAACTCAATGCATTTTAAATGGGGGGTATATTTACCATCTGGCTTCGAACCCGGGTCTTTCTGGTAATACTTTCTAAGCAGCACTAAAGAAGATCACATCCTTTAACCATGTGTGAAAATTCAAGCAGAAATAATAGGTGCAACTGCCTCAAATGACGTCTTACTTTTCCCTTATATTCCTAATGAGAGAAACTTTTATGTGCTCTGGCATCGAACCCAGGAACAGTAAGGTCTTATCTACATTTTTTTTCAAAAATCTATGCTTAATATACATCTTCCATAAAAGCGAGAACTTCCTATCATTTCGATAAGTGCATTAAAAAAAAAAATGAAAATCTACCTCAATGTATTTAAAATGGCTGATTTTTGCATCGACCTAGCATCGAACCCAGGATATTTTCCGTAAAAGTCATTTATGTTTTTTCGATAGATCGTGACCATATATATAGGCTCCTAGAGTTTCAATTCATTACCTATCCGGTAAGTATTTTTTTTTTAATTCCTGAAAATCAAAGCAATGCACTTAAACGGGAAAAATCGGGACTTTGGGGCCCTCTGGAATCGAACCCATGACACTGAGGTTCAAAATCACATTTTTTCTTGCGGTTACACGTTATGGCCAATACGTCGTAAAAATTTCAAGTAAATCACGCTTGTGGTTTAGGCTGTGAATTAGTATCCTATCTATATAGGTATATACATGAATGAATCCGGAGAAGCATCAATATATAATAGATAGCAGCGTGCTGCGAATGGCATGTCTGTATTTTTTAAGGTGTGTTTTAGATTTACAGGCAAATGATATTTCAGTTTCCAATATTCGAATTTTGAGGTGTACATTAAATTTGATGGAGTGTTATTTTCGAGTAAATACAGTATGTACCCATCATTACATGAACTATTAGATACAAATATGCTCAATTTCGCCTTATGGCTGCCGTTAATGTTTTAATGTATTGAAGTAAACTCATGATCATGCTCAAGGGAAAGGGACAAAGAAAGGCAAGACTAATGGAGGAACTTGAGAGAAGATAAAAAAATCATGGGTTCAGTATGTCTAGAGAAAAGATGGTGAGTAATGCAAATAGAGCAGAAAAAGAGACTGGAAAAAGGTTTGTTTGTGTTTCAAGTGAGGTTTTAGGTAAAAATTTAATCTGTCCTTCATGCATGCTTTAAATATAGGTTTTCATATTGTAAATACACTTATCTTAAAATGTGTATTTTCATTAAGATAATAGAATAATCTGTTAGCCAAAATTAAAGAGAAGATTGTTTATGTTAAAGCATGCTTATAGAAAATTTTAATACAATTGTTTAATACTTTGTGTTTGCTGTTAAAATGCATGTGAATCCCGTTTTAATTCATCTGTTTTCTTCAAGAGATTGATGAATTTGTCATGTGTTCATAACATAGCTTATTTCTTAATCACTTATCTCACATCTTTCTAATTACAGTCAATAGTTATTTTGTCTTCTATTTAGTATTCTAAACTAGATTTTGAATCAACCCCCATTTTAAAATACTTTAAAAACTAATCGTGAATTTTAAAGTTTCTTAGACAAATTTATATCCAGATAAGAAAAGTTTTAAATGCAGTTTTCCAAGAATAGTTATTTATTTTTCTTTACCTGGATCTTTAATACCAGGTTTTACTTCTCTTTTAGATAATAGATACATTTTCATTAATTTCAGTATTTAAAGTTTTTAAATTTTATGTTTTATTGTTAACAATTGACTTTTCTGAAACTATGAATTAGGTTGTAGCAATCTAACATGACTAACCATCTTAATGTATTTTATCATTGAGCCCTGGTATATTAAGCATTGATTGCTTACTCTATTAATCTTGTGGCATGTCAATATTTTTCTCAGACATTCCGTTTTCGGATACATCAAGGCCACAGTCACGATGGGAAAGACCTGCTACAGGTTCTGGACTCAAGAATCCAGCAGAGGATGATGAATTTGGTGATGAGGAATTAGGAGATGATCTCCTTCCTGAATAATGAGAAGTTTTGAAAGAAAGACTTTATAAAATCCATGGTCATTTTTGTATAACTTTCCTATTGATGAATCTAACATTGAAAGCATTGAGAATATAATTTTAACTTAACTTTTGACATTACTGAATGAATAATCAAAATTTCAGCAGTATAATGTATCATAACATGTGAGTGACTTATGAAAAAATATCTATTAATATCACTATTATTTAACCAATTGTTTCACCAACCATAACATACTGACCAAGTCCAGCTATCTGCTTGCTTTAATTTCAGCAAAGCTATCATCATAGCATATATCACAAATAATCATTGAATAATTATAAACTCTATGATTTTCCATGATGATCAACTTTCCTTTACTAAATTTTATTTAAAGTAATAATTATTATGTAGATTATACTTGATGAAGTAAATAAATGAGAGAAACCAAAGCTATTATTTTCTTGAAATACATTAATGCAAATGTGACTAGTTGACCTCTAAGTATGTAAAGCCAGGATACTCAACCTGGTGCCCGAGGGCACCAAGGTGCCTGAGGCGACCTTGCAAAGTGTCTGCCAAGCTTCATTATAAAGATTTTTTTTTGCTACAATAGTATTTCTTGGGATTACACTAGCAGGGCTAGAGTGGAGGTTTGGCCGGGAAGGGGTCAGAAACTTGATTGGTCTGGGGTTAATCACATTAAGTGCAACAACATGTGGAGAAGAGACACGACCATGTGAGCAATAAAACTTTTTTGCATGAAATGTATACTTTTCTATATCGAAAATTTTTTTGATCTTATTTTCCAAGGAGCGGGTTTTTCAAACAGCCTACAGTTAACTAGTAGAGCTAAATGTTGTCAAGGGATGAAATATCACCCTGGACAGAAATGTTATGTGGTGCCTGCTTTGCTTTCTGAAACACCATTGGGTGCCCCGGAATTAAAAAAGGTTGAGTACTCCAGATGTAAAGGAAGGCATTCGATAAAATCTATGAAAACCAAAAGAAAAATAGTTGGAGTGAAGTGACTTGTCCAACATGAAGCAAAGACTAGGATTGTGGGCAATAAAAGATCACCCAGTAACACCCGGAGGATTCTTTAGTACCATAAATGGTATTGTTAAAACTACCTATCCTCATATCAATAGCAAAGCTTTCAGAGGTAGGTCAGTGTCACTTGGGAAGTGAGTTCTTATTTGTAACTATTTAATGTTTTAAACTTTATTTAAATGTAAAATATTTGTTGAAACAAAGCACAAGATTGTTTTTCAATTATGTCTGTGTAATTGGTGAGGTATAATTAGTAGTTCATAGATAGAGAAGTAAGGAATAGAGCCAAGGTGATAGCTCATAATATCTTCATGAGCCAAAATGCTTGTAAAACCTGACACTTTTTTCTCTCATTGGTATATGATTCATGTCCAATTGTTGGTGTGATTATCATAAAATTTGGACCTGTTGTCTCTAATGAACATAATACCAATTTCTGAAATCCTTATGTATGTGATGTGGAATGCCTTGTATGCACTCTTCTTTCAGGCATCATGCCACACTGGATGTCAAATTTGCAATTGATCAGCACCAAATAATCATTTTTTTAACTAATAAAATATTAAGGCATCTCCTTCTTACTTCTGTAAACAGGATGCTTTATGAGCAATAATCATTGTTGAACTATAACTTTAACATTGCTCATTGCAGAAAGAACAGATATTATAATTTGCAAAATTATTAAATTCCTGCAGAAATGGGTTTAATTAAGTGATAAGAAAGGTTAATAAACCCCCAAATGTTTGACAAGAAGTCAACGATGACTGGCAGCTCCTGGAGCACTATGTTTTGTGCAAAAAGACTGCTATAGCTCAGCTACTTTATTTAATATGGAAAAAATACTTGGCCTGAATGTTCTTAAAGTTTCATTCTTCACATTTATACAAAAATCAAAACTTGATAATTTGAAGCTGAGAAATTTGTTTTCTCTGCTAAAGTTAATGCCCATTTTTCTGTGTTTTCCAATAGTCAATCTGATATATGCAACATTTATTTATCAAGGCTTATTGCATACAAGACACATTGCCGAAAAAAAATGATTGAAACAATTATTTTAGGGATCTTATGTCTGGGGGTCGTCTGAGAGCAGCATTGGCCTCTCCATATGTATGTAACATTGTCTATGGATTGAAGGCAGCAGCACATTTGAAGTAGGGTTTAGGTCCTAAACCTTATAGTTTGTGCATCACGATAAATACCTAGGAGCTACGTTTAGCTGTAGTTTATCACTCAAAGAACACATTCAAATTCTATGGGAAGGGTGAATAGAATGCAAAGATTAATTAGTAGAACTCTGAGAGAATCTCGTATCTGAGAGAAAACAGCATTTCTAGGGTATATCCTACGGACAGTGGCGGATCCAGGGAGGGTAAAAGGGGGAAATCCCCCCCCCCCCAAATCCAAGAGAATATATTTTCCGAGGCCAATAATTTAATACTTATAAACCGAGCGTCGTCTATAGATGACGCGTGACGGTTGTCGGACCGCATTGCCGCATGCTCTTGGCGTCCCTTTACACGAGGCCACTCTTTGTTGCTTCCGAGTCGCTCCACTCATAGCTGAACATAGTTTCAAATGGAGGAGTTCACATAAGTTGCGAGCTCAAAATCAGAAGCGGCCGTAGCCGCCATTCAGTCGCATGCGGTGGCGATTGATGACAGCCATATGTGAGCCTCAATTTACCATAGGCATGTACTGTCTTAGCGACATCTTATCTTTGACACTTCCTCTGAGCAAAATATTGCAGAAAGAAACCCTTGATCTTGCCAGATCAGCTGAACTTATTTCCAGTCTTCTCAGATTATTAGATAAACGAAGGGAAGAAATTGAAAAACACTTTAATGATCAGTACATTGAAGCTGAATCAATGGCAAAAAAACTTGACGTTGAGCTTAAAGCTCCTAGAATATTTGGTCGCCAAACAAAACGTGACAACTATCCAACATCATCGGCAAAAGAGTACTACAGGTTATCTGTGTACGTCCCCATGCTGGACAATGTAACTCAAGACCTCCGTGCAAGATTTACATCTAGGATCAAGCTGTGGGAGGGGCTTGACAGTTAAGATTAAAGATTCATTTTCTATTTATCGATTTTTGTAAGAAATTTTATAAAATTAAACTCAGTATACATATTTGAATTATGCTTATTATTATCTATCGTTGTAGACAAACAATATTTTCTTCACATCTCAATAGTATGAACGATGATACATTTTTTTTACTATGACTTCTGGGGGGGGGGGGCTACAGCCCCCATAGCCCCCCCCCCTCCTGGATCCGCCACTGGCTGAGACTACCAGTGCTTCTCCCTGAGATCATAGTCGATATAAGCGCACAAGACCCAGTAGACGCTCTAGTCCATATAGTGGACCGATTTAAAGAAATTATCGGTCAAAATCCAGAATTGATTTTAATTAACTGAAAGCAGAAATGGCTCATTGGCAAAGTAAGTGGCAAGATAAGAAGAAACATGGGATGAAACCTCCAACAAAGGCTTTACATGTTTTAGAAGCATGTGAGAAAGATATTTACCCAACTATTCACACATTACTGCAAGAGCTGTGCACTCTACCAGTTAGCAATGCAAGCTCAAACGATCATTTTCGACTCTGCGCCTAATTAAGACTTGGCTGAGGACCACAATGTCAGAAAATAGGCTCATTGGCTTAGCCTTGCTTAACAATCACCTAGACATCGAGTACACCCAGAAAAAATTGTTGAAAGATTTTCGAAGTCTGGAAAACACAGAATGGTATTTTAACCCTCATATGGATTTACGAATTTAGTTACGTCGTTGGATTCTCGGCGCCGCAGAGGTGCTGCGTTATTTTTTGTCATTATCAACTAAATTTGGCCCTTCGTCGCATGTTTTCTGATTGATAATGCTAGTGACGTCTATTTTCTTTATTTTAAACCGTGTTTTGTTCGATGAAACCCATTATTACAGAAGTTATAGATAAAAATCTTTAGCACTGCATTATTTTCCGTTTGCTGTCGTTATACTCTTTATTGGTTCCTTTGACGGTTATTTTCAAATAAAAGATTTAATTTCGTTTGTACAGGTTGTGTAAATTATTTTGTTTGATATGCAATGCTGGATAAATTCCGGTTTATAATGTACACATTGTTTATTTTTGATTTTTCAAACTCCTTAAAATGAGGACGTCGACCCACCATGTATCTACACCCCTCTACCTAAAAAAAGCCCCAAGGAATTACCTACCCACCTTTCTCCTCCTCACTCACCCCTTCACGGTTCTAAACGTTGAACGACTAAAACTTCTGTGCACTTAAATACACAAAGAAACGAGAAATAAATTAACGAATTTTCATCAATTGGTAGATCGTCTATGTATTTGTTCATCATGAAAAGTTTTTGCCATGTAAATACTGAGCCAATATCTCCTACAAAATTTAAATATAAGCGAAAATTATTAAAATTTCAGTATCATGCAGAAACATTTGGGAAAATTAAATTATGCAATTTATTTTCAAATAAATATTTTGGGAAGTTCATTTGGAGGAGGGGTGGATTTGGGTGGGGATGTTCACTTGGAGGGGGGTCGGACTCTACCCCTGATGTCAGTGAAAAATAACATCCCTTATTATTATTTATAATATTATTATTTAAGGGGGGTTGAACCCATTGACCTCCCCCACCCCCCACTCGCTTTGGCCCTTCCCGAAAGTTCCCCCCCCCTAAAATTTACGCCTGGATCCGCCCTGCCTACGGAACACTAAATATTCCCACCTACAGTTGAAAATTGAAGGTAAAAGAGGAAGAGGACGGATTAGAACATCTTGGATTGATAACATGAAACAATATGCTGGATTACCAACTGCTGAGAGACTAATACAGCAACCAACAGGAACGAAATGCTAAATGTCATTGCCAACATCTATTAACCCTTAAAGGACCAAGGGAGGGCTAAAAAATGTCCACCACTTTTCTTTTTCAATATTTTAAGAATTTAATCGTGTCATACAGTCTTATAACTTCATTACATTGTCAAATATAGGTTGTTAAAGATGTTGATTTTGTACCTCTGCACGATGTGGTACTGGAAGAGTAGTCTCGGTTGATTATTAGCTTTTGATGGCTTTCATGGATTCTTCCGCTACCATGTCTCATCTTGTCAAACAATATTGAGACCCCCTTCCCCTTAAGACTATAAGGGAAGACAATTTGGAAGACGGCTGTTAATGAATTAGGGGTTTAAAGTCTACAATAGTAGTCTCTTTGTCGCCGCTCCGCCCCTCCTTCACCGGTAATCGGAGGTAGGTGGGTAGGAGGTAAGTGGGTGCTCCTATTGATTCGATTCCACCTGGAAACCCTTATAACGTAATGATCAGTATTCGATAAAAACTAACTCGACTTATATATTAAATTATTGAGAAACTTCAATATTATGCAATGAGATAAGATCTGTCTGTGAAATTTATCTCAGCTTTACAGCTACCTCGACGCTCGGAAATGAGTAATGGCCATTACTCATTTCCGAGCATCGAGGTCATCCTTTTTAAGATTAAACAATATCCGGATATTGTTTAATCTTAAAAAGTAAGATTCGAGCGAGAAAAGGTTAGTCCATCAAAAGTAAAGAAAGTTAAACATTGTGCTCAACCATCAGTGGCAACGTTAGCAGCTGTGAAATGTTGTTACCCAGGATTAAGTTTAACATTAACATATTTTGATTGCGCGTAGTTTCCGCCGATCCTTCGTACCGCAAGTCCCGTGGAATATTCCGATTTACGGAGTCCTTCTTCCCATACGTTCCTATGCTGGTTGTAAGTCCCGCATTCAGGAAAATTATGAGAAAGGACAACGCTCCGCCTTCTCCCCATCCTCAATAACCAGAACCCCTTCCCTGCGATTATTTTCTCAATGAAGGAACGGATGACGCTTACGGAAAATGTCGGCGTTGCCATATTTTAATATGTATGCCGAAACTCGTAGTAGGCAGCGCCGATCAACGAGGAAAACTTTTAGCTATAGGCGATGCAAGTGTGCTGAGAATTTGGTTAATTGTATTTTAAGCTTTTGTTGCTGGGCGAATTTACCCATCTACTTATTTGTAAGCGTTTAAGCTCGTGATTTAGCTTAGTTAACATACTGCCTCGGGCAACTTTTCGTAAGTAAATGATTATGTATTTGTTATGTTAATCGGCCAATACACGTACATATCTTTCTTTCTGCATGTTTCTTTATCAGTTGATCGCACATGCTGAACAAATTTATTCCTTTATTTTATTGTGTACATTTAAGCTCGTGTTTTGGATCATTTAGTCAGTTGGTGATATTTGATGCATCGTTTGTGCGTTTTCAGATTTCATTTGTATTCATCCATTTATATTCATCATCACTGTCCCTAGATCTCTGTGTTGTCCACAGGTAAGTTTGTTGATGAGTTTAATTTTTTGAAGAAACTTGCAATGTGTCTCTTGATAGCCAAGGAATCTTATATTTTAGTTCAATTTTCAGATTTCATCTCTAGTTTGTGACCTCCATTCCTCCTTCATTCTGGCTCTCATTTGCTCTCCAGTAAGTATAAGTTCCTGTCAACATGAATGTTAATTTTAAAATATTCTTCTTCCAGTATCTAAAAAATTTTTTGTGATATGCATACATAGTTCCTAGATCTGGAGAGGCATCTTTGTACACCTGATGAATGTTGCAGCTAAATTAATATTCTTTAACCAAATTAGGAATGGCTCCTGGTCTCCTTATGATTGGGGTTTCGCAACTAAAATATGTTCTGGAATAGTCCAATCTCTTCCTAGCTTTTGAGATATCGTTAATTTCAAGGTTGGGACTGAAAGTGGAAGAAGTTGATGAGGATATGCTGAAAGTCACTACATTTTTTAATAATAATTAATTTTAGTGATCCATGTAGGGACCAATAACCTAATTTGTGGTGAGTTGCAGAAAGCAGGAGAAAAACTTTGAATCTGGTCTACTATTTATTTTCCTCATTTTGAAGATCTTCATGTGATATTATATGAATTGCTTAGGTCAAACCCCTGTGGAAACTTTTCAGCAAGTCATCATCCTTGTAAAAAATATATTCTCAAGAAATCTTGGGGTGAATCTTCTTGTATCAAGTGTATTGGAGAGGAGTGTCAGCCAGTTCAAAACCTGCTCTCCTTATGCAGAATGGAGGATTAAGGAGATGAATTAGAAAATTCAGAAGTTGAATAACCTGCTGAAGGGATTTGCTGATAGGTACCTATCTTAAAGATTTTCCTTACATTTTTATCTGTAATTATCTTGACTGAACTTCAAAATTTGTTTAAATTTTAGCTCCAGGAAATTGGGATTCATCAACAACTGGCTGAGCTTCCAGGCCCATAGTTGCTACCCATAAAAGGAGATGCTGTCCCAAGATGGACTACTCCTCTCCCAAAATTAGTTAGAGTTTCGAAGAAGGGATATTTCAATAATGAAAGTAGCAAAATTTATAATCCTATTCCTTTGAATAATCGTTGGGGAATTCTTGAAGAGGACGATGGGGGGATTAGAGGGATGTAGCAATTCTTAATGCCATGAGTATCAAGTTATAATGACAGTATTGCTAAAAGCTGTAGTCTCAATGGTGGCTCTGTAAGTTCCAGTAAAGTGGTTTCAATGTACCCTAGTCAGTGTAAGGCTTGCCAAAAAACATACTCATGTAGATCTTCATTTTAAAAGCATAAAAAGATTTTCGGTAATGTAAGAAAGCCTTTGGAAAAGTATCCTAAGATCTGCAATGCCTGTGGTGCTTCTTACGGTAATAGATTTAATTATTGTAGGCAAAGGAAAATATGTTGTTTGGCAAGTAAATATATACATTGTTAAATTTCTAACTGTAATGTTAAATTTCTGTGCCTTTCAAATTTAGTTAATCATTTGATAGAATTTCATGATGAAGATGTTGCAGTGGAGAGGGTTAATTTTTCTGATATCTTTGTAAAAAAAATATTTTGATGGTTAGGCAGTCAGGGTATCAGAGATCAGAGATGAGACTAACTTGCAATATCATATGTGCAAATTTAATAAGCATCAGTCAGCCCAAAACAAGAGTAGTAGAAGGAGAAAACTTGGTACTAAGCCCAACAATAACTGCATTTCCAGGATTATTATGAGGGAAACAAATGGTTGCATTTATGTAAAGTATTTTAATTCTCACAATCATGACCTGAAATTCAAAAATGTGAAATTCTTTCAATTTGATGAACTCATAAAAGCCAAAATAAATTCAATGTTGGAAAAAGGTGTCCCTGCCCATACTATCCAGGAATCTTTTCAACCAGCCAGCGTAAATGGGGAAAAATCCTATTAAAGAGCATTTCACCTCAACCACAGATATAAACAAGATGAGGTATGCATTTTGTATATATTGCAGTAGCCCATATTGTTTTGTAACAACAGAAGTGCAGATGAGAGATATCATATTGAGATTCTAAGTCATTACATTGCGGTGTTTGTTTGTATAATCCCATGATACCTGGAAATTATTCTCTCTTTCAAGTATTCCTAACTCTTATGGATCCACATCCCAACATCTGAAGAGAGCATGTCGTTATTTAACAATTGAAATGCAGATGCAACATATCCTGCACAGGTCTTACTTCATTCTATTCCTGTACCTGTTCATTCAAATAACATGGAATCACAAAGTAAATTTACATGACCCTTCTATGAACACTATTTGTTTCATAAAGTGTTCTCAAGGGAAGATATGTTTTGGTACCTATGTCTCTTGCTTCCAAATAATTCCTAGGCTCATGTTCAATTTCTAAGTGAATAAAAATTAAATAATTGAAACCGAATATTTTCTCCTATCCCTGGGACTAGCTTTTCCAATTTTCAGAAATGCAGAGCAGAAATACTTGGTCCCGAATTATCGACATTTTAAGAGCTCCCAAAGTATATTTCCCCGATGATGGGTATAAAAGTACTTTTTTTAATACTTCAATCGATTTGATAATTATCTTCTCCCCTATCCTTTTCCATGTGCATCTCTGCATGTTGTGATCCTCACGCGCATAGAAATCATAAAGCTCTGTTTCTGCCCCATATGATTAATTTTAATCTTGGTGCCGTACTTAAACCTTTTCTGTATGGATTTCAATTCAATTTAATATGTTAACTTAATATAAAGTATCACTAAGATGTTTGAACATAATGCCTTTCAATATTAATGGCAGTTTTTATTTGATCGGTTATCGATATTAGGGCTTCTAACAGCCTAAGTACTCATCATTCCGCACAACGAGGAATTAAGAGCATGGTCCTTCTAAAACCAGTCCGAATTCGAAAACTAGAAAATCAAAGTTTTCTGAGAGACTCCCGTACATGCAAGAACACGTTGATGGCTAGTGGATGAAGTTTCTAGTATTGCAATTTTATCTTTAAAAAAATATATAATATACCTGTGTTTGGACTCGTTTCCTGAGAATATTTTGTCCACCAAATGATTGATGGGGTGCGTTTGCAGGAAATGTTACATAAAACGGTTTAAAAAAAAGAAACTTGAGTTAAAATGACCCGCAAAGTAAAGCCCGGAAGTATGAAATATCATGTTTTTCTTACTATAGTTACAGAGAATAATTAATTCCTTTTACCTACACCATAGGTTCCCAAACATTGTATTCCCATGGACCTCCTAGCCTGAATTTTGCTGTTAAAAAGCAATATTTGATTATATTATCTTTTAAATAGGAAATTTGGCTTCTGAAAGCAGTAAAACACCCCCATATATTGATAAAAAAACTTGGAACCCATTTTTTTCCCCCGGCCATGGCACTCTGTAAATCTACTTGGAATTAGGGTTACCAGATGCTCCGAGTCGAAAAAGCGGACATTCCACCCCCCCCCAATTACTAATCGAAAAATGAAAAAAAATTTAAATTGTAAAATTAAAAAAATTAAAAAATTGAAAATTTTATCAAAAAAGTGTTACTTATTCGTATAGTCTCGAACCACGATAGTTTTTTTCTAGTGTCTACCAACTGTCAGGCAAAAAATATACTGAAGTACTTGGTGAAAGATTGTGTAAAATGGAAATATGTGTAAAAATAGTTGATCGAGAGAAAAAAGCGGACATTTTAGTAAAAAAGTGGACACGGGACAGAAAAAGCGGACATGTACGCTTTAAAGCGGACGTCTGGTAACCCTACTTGGACTCCTAGGGGTCAATACAGTCCACTTCGTGAACCTATATGATCTAAACTTTTATACAGTAATCGTAATTCACTAGTAATATCATCTGTCGCCTTTTCAAAAGCCTCTTCATAATTCTAGCCGCTACGAATTCCAGCGGAAGTCTTATCCTATCGTAAAATATTTCATAACATCCGGTTTGTTATTAAATTTCGTGATGCGGAATTTCCGGCAGAAACATTTTCCGACGAACAAGTCAGTTGTTTTTAGAAATTTCTCTAAGTAGGAGGGAAAGTTCTCAAATCAATATTTACATTGCTTTCATGGGTATCGAATCTTCGCTGGAAGCATGACTCGGAAAACGCTCTCCCTGTTGTTCCTGATAACCTGCCATTCGATCAGCGTATCCGGTTCTAATTATCTCTCCTATGTGGCCGGAGGTAGAAAATACCGTACTCACGCACGCACTCGATCAATGCCAACGGAATTCTTCCTTTATTGTCAAATTGAGCCGGGATGCGTGTGCAACCGAGAAGGTAATGGATATGTGTTTCACTGCGAGGAAGAAGTGCATGCTCGCATGAGTCCAATTGACGAAAAGGGCGGGAAGTTAGACTTGAAGTGCAACGAGACTTTACCATCGGAGGGCTTGCTGCACGATTACCACCTTACTATGGGGCTAGATGGATTGGAAGAGGTCAGGGTGCATATGACTGGTTGTCCGGAACCGCCGGATTCATACGCATTGCTGTTTACACCGTCGTCGTCATTGCTGGCTGGAAGTGATCAAATAGAGCGGAATTCTTCTATCAGAGTGCTTGTGATTGACTGTAGTCTCAGAGAACAGTTTACTCTCAGGAGGGAGCACTTCATAGGGTTGAACGGATTGGAATTTCTTGAAATAGCATGTGCGAGTCTCCACAGTTTACCGGAAGATCTATTCCAAGGAAAATTTCCGAATCTCCTCTCTTTGAATATCACCAACACGGCTATTGAAAGCATCCCGGATGGTTTACTATCCTCCTTACCGAATCTTCAAACATTGCGTCTTGTGTCAAACAGAATCGAGGGAATTCGGAACGGAAATTTAAGAGACGCCGCATCTTTAATTAATCTATTTATTCATGAGCCTCAATTAACGTCATTGGAAGATGATGTTTTCAACTACGCTCCGAATTTGAAGAGATTTTCTCTGGAGAATAGCAGCATAGCTGTGCTTCCGAAGAGCTTAGGAAAACTTGCGAACTTGGAAATAATAGCTTTATTTGGAAATAAGATAGAAGACATTGAAATATATCACTGTGCAATGTGGGAAAAAATGAGAGAGTTACAAATAGAGCGTAATCCATTATTACGCGTCGATTTCGATTGTATCTTTAACTTCAAGAACCTGTCCTCAATAAATATAATAGGAACATCCTTGTCGAATTTACCAGACAAACCTATGACGTTGAATAAATTGAGAAAGCTCGTTTTTAACAAAAATACTATATCCATTTCTCGTGCATCGCGTTTTATAGTGAGTGAAACACTTGTCGAGTTGGAAATGGTTGGCTCAAACATTAAATCCTTCGATCATGATTTTTTACACAGTTCTCCTAACTTAAAAGTGATTGATCTGAGCAATAACGGATTTAGTGTATTGCACGAAGACTTCTTCTCTCACAATCCAAATTTGTTGATAGTAATTATGACTAACAATAATCTAACTATGATCCCACCAAATGTCTTTCGTAGCAATTCTGAGTTGAGCAGTTTGCTGTTGACTAACAATGCCATAAGTGATCTTTCATCTTCACTGTTTTCTAACTGCAGATCTTTAATTAATTTGAATCTCGGTGGAAATAATCTGAGGGAACTTCCAAATAAATTCATATCTAATTTAGATAAACTTCTCAGGTTTAGTATTTCTAATAACAAGATTTCAACATTAGAGCATGACTGTTTTGCAGGGTTAACTTCTCTGAACACTTTGGATCTCAGTAACAACATTTTGTCTGATTCTAACATGACTTGTTTTCGTGAATTGGCGAATTCTAAGACACTGTTCACTCTTAACCTGTATGGGAACGCATTTACTTTCAATCCTCCACTACATATTATCTCGTTGAAGCTTTTGAATTTCTCAAATAACAAATTACAATTCATAGAAGACAAAAATTTTCGACTCGATTCTCAACTCATTATACTTGACTTATCAAGGAACGCCTTAGAGACCTTGTCCAAGTCTGTTTACCGTAGTTTCGGGCGTTTAAATATATTAGACCTGTCATTTAACCTATTAACTGAAATACCAGATAGGGCTTTATCTTCCGCCATTGCCCTTAAAAAGCTCCGAATATCCGGAAATAAAATAAGGAAGTTTAATGTTTGTGTAATCGGTGGTAACCGAAATATTGAGGAACTTGATTTGTCAGGAAATGAACTACACTCCATTGGAGACTATAGCTCTAATTGCTATGGCGAAATAACATCATTGAAAGTACTGAACCTTGCAAATAATCAACTCACTTTTAATGATTCGAACTGGATTTATGACAAAGACAGGAGAACGTGGGGAAACATATCTCCTTTAATCTACTTTCCTAACATCGAGGTGAGTAAAAATGCATATTTTCGTACTTTTAACGGAAAATATTTTATAGGTAGACTTGAAGGAAATTCTCCATAATCTCTTTTTATTTACGGAAACCCAAATCTATGCATGGAATGTCAACTTTAGTAAATTTGATAGTGATTCTAATAATCATACCTCCTGGTCCGAATATTTATAAATCTATTAGCACAATATCGATGTTGACTGGTATTTCGTTTTGTTGTTTTTGTTGACCAATGTCCTCTTTTAGTCGATCTCGTGGTTGGTATTAGAAGGGAATTTGCCATGGTCATCATAGTACGTCTTTTGCAGTCGAAAATATACCTTCATGTTCATGGCTGTGTAAATTCTACAGAGTGTATGGGTATAATTTATAGGGTCGTTGGATATAGCCTGTTTTCTGCTGATAAGCCTAAAAACTCCATAGAATGCAGGTAGGAATTAATTGTTTAAGTTTTCCCTAAATATCCCTATTAATGTGCCAATAACTATAAATCCCAAGTTATCCAAGTTTATGAATGTCGATTCTTTTCTTCCGAGATTACTTTGAGTTTAAACACTAAATGTGTCACATTTTTTGGCATCACATCAAGCTAATACATGTCGCGAGCTTTTTTACGCACACTACCTCTTATTACGATCGTTCAAGGGTTTTATGTACTATTTTTTTCACAGATGTTATTTTTCATTCCCAGGAGATTATTCTGACCAACAATTCTATTTCCGCGATATTCTTGGATTGGAGAAACATGTTGGTCAAACTTCGCATTCTTGATTTACGCCACAACAAAATAAAATATTTGACGCATCAGGATTTGTTGTATCCAACTACTATCTTAACAACCGATGGACTACGGACACCTGTTACGTGTTCTCACTCTCTTCAAGTTGATTTGAGGCATAATCTTATCATTGGAATGGAATTGCCAAAAAATATGGTACATGGAATTATTATTTGAATAGTTAATATACTAATAGTCTCCCATTTTTAAGCGTATCAACGCTCTTGGGAGTTAGCAGATTAAGGCTGCTAATATTTATTGTTAGCATAACGGTATGGATGAAGGTAGTGTGGCCAACACTACACCTCTACCGCTGAATACTTATTATAATAGTTATTTAATTATTGGAAACATTCCTCTTTTATAATAATTAGCGATTATTTTGCAAAGCATGGCATAAATTTATTCAATTCTTCCTAACATCACTCCTCTTTCCAGCGTTATTTGATGGAAGTTTGATTTAATTGGAGCAATTTCATGACCTTTCGTTATTTAGTTTGCAGAATACAACATTTGGATGATAATAGACCTTATCTTTGCTTAACTTTCTAAGGAATGGCTAAAAATTTGATTGAGAGTCAATTGAATGATAGTTATCATTTTCAGTTGGTAAAGAGAAGAAGAGGAGAACGGTTTGCTAATGTTACCTTGATGTTGGAGGACAATCCTTTTAATTGCGGATGTGGAGTTATCAATGTTCTTCGGTTGTTTGATGGTGACATAGTTCTTACGAGTGAACTGCGGCGAACTGAGGGCTTGAACTGGATATCTCCTGCAAAGATTGAGCCAGGCAACCTCAGCTGCTGGTAAGTCAAAATATTAAGCTGTGACAATTAACATAATTCTGAAATTTTACTTCCATGGTTACCTTGAACGTGCAATCTATGTAACACTACATCGAGTTCTATTTACATCAGTATTTTTCACTTTCATTTATATTCGGTAATCATTAGTACAGTCCTGGCCAAAATTAACGCAGCACCAGCCGTAAGGATCGCTAGGGAGGTGCTGCGTTAATTTTGGCCTGGAGTGTACATAGCTTAATGTGATAAAATTTCATTAACCCCATTAAATTGTTCTTGACTGTAATTGCTCTACAAATAAATTCAAAGACTAATGAACTATTAATGCATCGAAGATAGACTTTTCGAAGGACTCAGTTGATTTCATTATTTGTTTTAACGTTCCGAGTGTACTTACGTAGCTGTTGCCTGGAAAATGATTCTTCTTTCAAATTAACGAATTTTAGTTCATATGTAAGACTCACGGAAATTATCTTTTCTATTAATTGCAGGAACCCTGAAACGGTGCGTGGAAAAAGGATTGCTCAAACCGAAACTTGGATGCATCATATCATTCCGACGCTAGCAGTTTGCTCTTTGTTGGAAGACCGGTGACAGATATTTGGACTCCAATTTATTTATTTATATATTAGTTCGTGGTATAGAAAATAAAGATATTCAGGTTTATGAAGTGTTTAAAAAATTGCCTCTAACACGTTATTGAAATTGTGGCGATACTCCGCGTATCGCCACTGCGCCCGCCGTGTATCGATATCATATTATCGATCTGCCAAGTAGTCCAAAGAGTATTAAAAGTATGGTAAACATTATAAATTATACCATTGAGATTATTTCTTGATTGGCGTGTTTTTTTCTTATATAGCTCATATTTTACTTACCATTAGGTATTGAGAAATAAATATAAGCATTAAATCACTTCCGTGTTCTGAAATTTTGATAGTGGTTAGCGCAGCTATAGAGTATTGTCTGCTTTGATTGGTAGACAATTCTCTCTTTTTGTCTGCAATCAAGGATTGAGTTTCCGAAAAGCAATCACAGTTAATCGTTATATATGTTTCCTTATACGTTTATTCTGTAAAATATATGTCATCGTAACAGACGGCTTTAATTTTCAAATTTTTAATTAATAGTAGTGTATATAATGATTTTAATAATAGTTTATTAATAGTGCACAATCAAATAAGGGCATCTAATTATGATAATAACGTCATAATTTCGTATTATTCACACGTAGAAAAACTTAATCTTCAATAATCGACCTTGTAGGTCCCGCTTTACATATTTATTGTTTCAGCTGTTCAAACACAGGAAGCGCGAAAACTCTTTACTACTGCTAAGTGAATACTGCGAAAACTAGGCTTTTGTCTTGGTGTTTGCGAACTTGCTGAGGAATGTGAGATAGTTTCGAATAATTTGTTTTTTTAAAATGTTATTGAGAGTTTAGATAATTGCTTAAAAAAAAATTTTTTTCCAAAAAGTGTGAAAGCGAAATTTTACCTCGATCTTCATCTTCTTGATGTACAACATGTTGATGTCTTTATGTTGATGGAAAACAACGTATAAATTAATGAAGGATTGTAGTTACGAGGGACTTCCTCAACCTATGAGCAATTTTTTATAGTTTCTTGAAGTGAACGATGGTTGAGATGGGTTTATTAGTGGTAAAGAGATGGTAATTAGTGGTCATTGGGATCAAGTCAGTATTTAAATCACCTGTATGGAAGCACCATCGTCTGCATGCCGGCATTGGATAGATAACGTGTAACAGTAAGTATTTGTTTTCTAATGGAAATGTTTTTAGAGTTCTGCAATATGGAAAATTTTGACATCCTCTAGGTTATCAAGTGTACTCTGTAATATATTATGAAATCTCATGCTGTAGCTCCACCATCTCCTTTTCCAACTGATTGATCTCAGCCTTAGTTATGTTTTTAATAATGCCTTTCACTGTATCTGAATTTTCGAGATGATTGATAGCCATTTTTCACTTTCAGTTACAATCTTTAAGTACCAGTCTACCTGTTTGATTTAATTCTTATCTAAGTAATTGTAATCTTTTGTAACTGTTTTATGTCAATTGAAAGGGCAAAAATATAGTAGACTATAGAAGACTTTTAATGCTTTATCTCGTCCTTTCCTTTGCATCTTCTCATGCAAGTTAAATCTAATAGTTTTTGGATTTGTTGCAAAGCTGCAAATAACGTTATCATCCACTATCTCCACTTCTTGTTTAACTATAGGTCCTGACTCAAGCTCTGTAACATGGCAAATCTATATAGAGAATTGGAAATAAATGGGATTATTTTGAATTATCTGTATATGGGCTACTATGAATCAGTTTTAAAATTGGAAGACTTACTTTGTGTTCAATATATTTATTTTTTATTCCTCTTAGTGTGTTCCTTTCCTTTACACAACAATACTAAATTTCTTCTATAATTCAAAGTTTATTTCATTTCATATATTCAGCTTACTTGCTCGTCTGCTTTATTATGTTTGGAAAAATTAATTGATGAAGAATATAAGGTATTATTTTTCATATCCAACAATGCTAAAGTACTTTTATTTACTGTGAAGTATAAAAGTTTTTGGCATAGTTTCTCTATTGCCGTCCTTTCCATTTCTTATAGATTATATATATATTTTTATTTTCTTCATGTTTTTCAAATTTTGTTACATTTCATGTAGATATTTAGCTTTCTCATATTTTATTACTTTAGCAAAGATTATTCAAGTCCTCAAGGTCATTTGTTTCTTTTTTATATTTTCATCTGTTTATATTATTACTGACAATGCATATAAAGGCATGGCTTGAGAATCTCCTGTTTTTTTTCTAAATCAATAGCTCAATCTTTTTCAGTAATAATTTCTTTTACAATCATTATGTTCTTTGGGTAATTTCTTGTTTATCCTTCAGATGTGCTAAAAGTTAGTTTGGGGCATTCAAAACTGAGTGTTTTTAAATAATACCTGTCAAATGGATACAAGATTAGCAGTTGAGTAGATGGAGGCGCAATGAACAGCTGCAGAATACTTTTGAACTATAATATAAATGTTGGAGATACGTTTTGGCCAGTTAAATAATTCCACACTAAAGGAGTGGCTGGGTATAAGGTGACAGCTTTTTATTAAAAACTTGATGAATTCTTGTTCATGCTGCAGTATTGTACCCTGAAAATTTTCAGTAAAACAATTTTCAATAAAATAATTTTCAATAAAATAAAAACAAAAGGTTTAATTACATTCTTAAAGGGGGATAGTTTGTTTCTTATTTTATTCAAATACAAATATGAGACAAGACCATTATTCAGACCATCAGATTAGTATGGCTTTTCATGATCACTGTACATACTTCCACTACAATTATCATGACAATATGGTTTTAAAAGTAAATTGAAGATATGCTGATAAGGTATTCGTTGTAAATCTTTTCCCCCCATTGGCAAGATCCTAGATCTGCCCCCTATATGATATTACAAATTATAAGTGAAAGCATTTGTATGAATCTCATAGGCGTAATTAGTTACATTAAGGGAATAGGGGATATATGTTTATGGAAGATCGTAGATTATAGACCTTAATATCGGGGTGTGGTGGAAGTGGGCGATTGTTACCTCTATGTTATGCTATTTTAACTCAAGTGTTTTACTGTTTGTGTGTTTTTTCCCAAAATACGGTTTTTTTTCAAAATCAAATTTGCTCTCTTGGTTTGGTTTTGGCTATATCTTATTCAAGAATAATTTTTCTAATACATTGTCTCACTTCTAGTACCAAAATTAACTGTAACAAACTCCATTTGCCTTTTAGATGCCCCAGAAACTAGTCAGCAACAGGAAAAATCTAATCAATCATCTCCTGATCTGTGTTCAGTATTTGAAACAGAAGCCGACTCATCTGAAAATTTATGGCAGCAATGGGGAGAGGAAATCAGGGTTAGGGCGGAAGAAAAAATTCTTGGAGAAGACAGGGATCGTGATAACCCTTATTACCTTCAGGGTCTTGCTAAGTATTTGATGAATGATGTTAGGTATATCAGTCTTTGGGGTTGCATCTGTCACGAAGACCTTGGTGGTCTTCGTGACAGATCCAGTTCCAGCATGGAATCAACAGCGTGGTAACAAAATCAAAAATCGCCTTCTGAAGAATGTTTCCACCCCCATGAGAGTGGATGATTTCATCATTGAGCACAGTTCCTATATAACTGGAAAGCTAGTCTTGGATGACATACAGAAGAGTGCCGAGGAGACGCAGGGCACAAATCTACAGTTAGACTCTGAAACTCCAACACCATTTGAGATACAAGCTGTTCCTGAATCAGGGGAGTGCTTAAATGAAGATTCAATGCCGGGACAAGTTGACCCGGTCTCAAACCCGTCAATCCTTTGCTGCCCAATATGTGCTGGTGGAAACGTTCCAGGTGGGGCTCATACATGCGTTGTGTGTATGAAGGCGGTCCATCCATTCCCTCCATGCTCACTGGCAATACCTGGAGAGGAAGAAGCCTATGGAGAGAGGCGCGTATGTGCCTCTTGTAATGAACAGACCCCGCACAGTGCTCATCATGTTATCGCAGCGAACTCCCAGGAAAACTGAAGAGGATTCGCTGAAAAACCTAACAGAACCAAGAAATCGGCGTACCTCCAGTCCAAATACAATCCGCCGACATTTTTGGAACTTAAGGGGAAAGAGATCCCTGTCATGAAAAATGCCAACTGTATAGATCTCAGAGCAGTTATTGTGGAGGGGAAAAAATAACGCTAGCAAACATATGTGCGTTTGACAGCTTGGCACAAATTCTTTTGGTGGCATATTTTGACCACCCAACAGTCACCGCTCACATTGATCAGCATGAAAATATTGCATTATTTAAAATGTTGCTGACCATTGCAAAATCCAACATCAATGTGTCGACATATAGGTACCGCTGTAAAATGTTGATGGCAGTTTTTCCTGAAAGAATGAGGAACACCATGGGAAAGAATTGGGAACTCTCCTCCGGATGTACGCCATTGCTTCTACTTGGCCACATCCTGAAAACCGTCCCGGCGTTTCACGAGCTCACTAGATGCGACAAATGCAAACAAGAGACTAGGCGTGAGATGTACAGCGTCACAGCTGGGCGGGATATCATCAGCCACAATCTCTAGGCAAGTGTGGAGGCATCCTTGGAAGTTGAAGGACAGCGTTCATGCACGTTACATGGATGTTCCGGATGTGTATCTACCAGAACTGAGACAGGTGAATACAGTCCAGTTAAGTCATGCTCAGTAACTATTGATTCTACCGTCAGGGTTCCAATCCAGTAATATTCATGAGCCAAAAGGGTGGCACTACCATCCATGAGCCAAAAATGCAGCAGTACCATCCATGAACAAAAACAGCGGTAGTACCATCCATGAGAGAAAAGGGGAGCAGTACCATCCCTGACCAAAAGGGCAGCAGTACCATCCATGAACCTAAATGGCGGCATTACCATCCATGGGCCAAAAGAACGTCAGTACAATCCATGAGCAAAAAGGGCGGCATAACCATCCATGAGCCAAAACGGCAGCAGTACCATTTACAAGCCTAAAGGGCAGCAGTACCATTCATGAGCCGAATGATTGGGCGTACCATCAATGAGCAAAAAACAGCAACAGAACCAACCATTAGTCAAAAGGGCAGCAGTACCATCCATGAGCCAAAAGGGTGGCAGAACCATCCACGAGCCAAAAGGGTGGCAGTACAATCCATGAGCAGAAAGGGCGGCAGTACCATCCATGAGCCAAAATGGCAGATGAACCATAAATGAACAAGAAGGGCGGCAGGACTATCCATGAGCCAAAATGGTGGTAGTACCATCTATGAGACAAATGGGCGACCGTACCATCCATACACCAAAAGGGCGGCACTACCATCAATGAGCCAAATGAGCGGCAGTACCATCCATGAGCAGAAAGGGCAGCAGTACCATCCATGAGCCAAAAGGGCGGCAGTACAATCAATGATCCAATAGGGCGGCAGTACCATTCATGAGCCAAAAGGGCGGCAATACCATCCATGAGCCAAAAAGGCAGCAGTACCATCCATAAGTCAAAAGGGCGGTGGTACCTTCCAAGAGCATAATGACGGCAGTGTCATCCATGAGACAAAAGGGCGTCAGTGACATCCATGAGCCAAAAGGGCGGCAGTACCATCCATGAGCCAAAAGGGTGGCAGTAACATCCATGAGCCATAAGGGCGGCAGTATCATCCATGTGCCAAAAGTGTGGCAGTAGCATCCTTGAGCCAAAAGAGCGGCAGTACCTACCATGATCCAAAAGGGCGGCAGTACCATCCATGAGCCAAAAGAGCGGCAGTACCAACCCAGAGCCAAAAGGGCGGCAGTACCGTCTATGAGCAAAAAGGTTGGCAGTACCATCCATGAGCCAAAAAGGAGACAGTAATATTCATGAGCCAAAAGGGCGGCACTACCATCCATGAGCCTAAAATGCGGCAGTACCATCCGTGAACCAAAACGGCGGTAGTACCATCCATGAGAGAAAAGGGGAGCAGTAACATCCATGACCAAAAGGGCGGCAGTACCATCCATGATCCAAAAGGGCGGCAGTACCATCCATGAATAAAAGGGTGGCAGCACCATCCCTGAGCCAAAAAGGTTGTACAAGCTCACACAAAGTTTCTTTCCTCAGGTCTGTCCAGAAACTGTTGTCCCTAACATTGGACATTTTCTGTGATGGAACACTTATTCCTACGGTGAGGCCATTGTATGGACCAGAAGGCCAATTGCTCCTTAAAATGAGTAAACATCTTCCTCGTATGAAATGCAGCGAAGAATTCAATGAGATTGAAATTGCCTCTCCATTGGTATTCCATGGAGTCAGAGTAGAAGAGGCACGTCTGACAGACAGTCCATCATGGTACAATCCCATGGAAGCTGTCCAGTGCTTGGAATATATGAAAATTTTGTATCATCTTGCTGAGCTCAGTCCTTCTGACATTGGAATAATCACACCTTATGTAGAGCAGGTTAGTATCATTGTTATGTATATGAGTAAAAGTTGCTTGCATTCTGCAAGCTTATGTTTTAAGTTCCTTATTTTATTAAGTTCTATTTGGTTTGAAAATTTAGGATATTGAAACTCAAATTTATCTATGTAAAAATTGATTCTGTATCCAAGTGGTCTGGTGTCGAAACCAGGGCCTTTTAATAAGTTGAGATTGCATATAACTGGTTTAACTAATTATGTATAATTATTTTACTAATAACTTTTTGGTTTGGGAATATATGATCTTTTCTAAAATTCCAAGTCAATTATCAGGAATATCTTCAAACAAAATTTCGAATTCACGTTTTATTGCATAGTAGAATGTAAATCATGCCCTGGCGTCAAACCCATGCTCGTAAGGTAAAAGATGAACTGTGATTATGAAAAATACATTATTTCTGTTCACATGCCAGGTCATAAACTTCCATCTTTTTGGGAAATTAATCATAATAAATTTGAAATATGCCTGCCTTACATTTCAAATGGTAGAGCTGTCTACCGGAATGTTCTTGAAAAAAATGCAACTTGAACTTGGTTTAAAGAATTGCCTTGGTCGCCAGGAGGACTCTTTCT
Source organism: Sympetrum striolatum (assembly GCA_947579665.1). Classification (NCBI taxonomy): domain Eukaryota; kingdom Metazoa; phylum Arthropoda; class Insecta; order Odonata; family Libellulidae; genus Sympetrum; species Sympetrum striolatum. The sequence goes on from OX388346.1 coordinate 39,975,838, forward strand.
TTACGACAAAGAAATTTTACAAAATTTTCGTTCATTTTGCCCTAGTTTATGTAACTTCAGTTCTAATCCAATATTCTACAATCAATAAGAATTTTTCTTCAATTTCCTTCCTTTTTTGGTACTTTTCTGGGCTCCCTCAGTCCATTATGTCCTATATAATTTTGAAAATGAAATCAAGCTTGCAAACGTTAAAAACAAACTTTACGTTCATTTCTTATGTAGAATATTTGTTGTGACCTAGCGTCGAACCAAGGATAATCTTTGGAGATGTTTTCATTGGATATGCATGTCCTTCTGCTATTCTTTGAATTTTAACTATAATTTTCAAAATATTCCTAAAAAAACCCCGAAGTGCATTTTTATGAAAAAGATTGAGATTTCAGGGCCTTCTAGCATCGAACCCATGGTAGTGAGGGTAAAAATCTGAATTTTTGTGGCAGTTAATCGCTATGGCCAGTGTGACGAAAAATTTCAAGTGATGCCACTTGTGGAAAATGATACAAATTTTGATCCCGTATATATAGGTATATTCAGAGAAGCGCCTATACATATATAATTGATGTTGGTATATTGTATCGCTTAAATGCACTGGTTAAAGTTCATTTTTGACTCATTTTCCCCTAATACCTCTTTGCTTCAACCAAAAATGTGATCAAAATATTTTTTTATTTTCTTTGGAGATAAATTTATGCGTATATTTATACTGTCTCATTTCTATTTATATGTTAATCGTTTATTGATAGGTGTTATTTATGTTATAACATTATTATTTGTACTAGTGAAACCCATTGCAAATAAATTTGAAACAGTAAAATATTGTAAATTAATTTGTTTCTATATTATATGATAATTATGTTTAGATAGCTTAAATCAGAATTAATGTAATAAACACATTATTATGACATATGAGAATTGTTTTATTATATACAAACATTAATATTTTTCTTTAGGTTATCTTTGCTTTTAATTTAACAGTTCTTTTAACGTGACATTTCTTGCAGATGTTCTCGAATCTTTTAACAAGCTACCTTGTGCAACCATATCATTTACTGTGATTTTTAAACAATATTTATTTCGTGTTCTTGAAACTGCCACGTATAACTGTACATTAGAAAAAACCTAATGTGGTAAATACAAACATACATGATCAAATGTCTCCCTTGCGACTTATTAATAGTTATTGCAAATGCCAATATTCCTGGAAGCTGATGTATCTTCAAAGTAAAAGGTAGTTGAGTTTCATTGAGTGCCAAAATTATTCGTGGCATAAAAACTCGATCCACCTTGTTACTTCCGGTTTAAATTTCCATAAAAACTCAAAACTATAGAGGTGAAAAAAGTCAAATAATGAACACACACACACTGATCAATACTTTTTATTTTATTTCTATATTTATAACATTATATCCATGGTTACATAGAATCACATATCCATATATGGTGAAGAATGAACACACGATAGCTTTTTATTATATCAAGCAGATTATGTTCATTGATCAGCAAAGGTGTTGCATGTGTAGTGTGTGGTGCATCGAGTCCAACCAATAAAAAATAGGGATCTAAGTAACAATATCTTAATCTAGATGTAGTATAAAGTTTGTTTTTCCAAATTAATGTTGATACTAAACAGCCTCTCTAAATTCAGGAGATTCAGTGAATACATGTATGTTTTTAGCATTGGTCCATTTTAGCTTCCATAACTTTCACTTAATATCAATGCAAATATCTCTAAGCTGTTTATGCAGGAAAAGAGTTAACATAAAATCATATTATAGTCTGCTTCAAAAGTATCCTCACAATATTTCTAGGATAACTTGATACATCAATCATGATGGGATATCAATAGACTATCAAAACGTTATTACAATATTCTAGTTATATTTGTAAATGTTTCACTTACACATCTTATACACAGCTGAGTATTAGTTGTTAAAATTGTTGGCGTCGGATTAAAATTTTAATCATTTAACTGACATAAACTTAAGATAATTTTCAAAATAAGAGAAGTTAACACAAGGGGGTTTCCAAGAAATGCATATGTTGGTCCCCTATGTTTAACATTAAACAATTTCTACTATTTATAATGTTAGGTATGATGATTCATAATTGTCATATTTATTATGATTTTCCAATCTCTCTATCATATATTCATACCCTTATTCTCTATTCTGTCATTGATATTCAGGTGAAAACAATAAAAAATTTGACTGGAGACAACTGCCTACCATTGCCAAAAGTGGGAACTGTGGAAGAATTTCAGGGTCAAGAACGATTGGTAATCCTGTTGTCCTGTGTTAGGGCTTCTCAATCACAAATTGCTGTTGACCTCATACATGCTCTTGGTTTTGTATCTTCTTCCAATAGAATGAAGGTTGCTACATCAAGAGCTAGAGCGTTGTTAATCATACTAGGGGATCCTCATCTCTTACAGCATGACCCTCTCGTGAATAAGGTCATAATCACATGTTTGGAGAAGAGTCATACATTGGATGTGATTTGCCAAACTCATTTTCTAATTGGTCAGTATGACGAGACAGAAACTGCTGAAGAAAGTCCTCATGATATTTAAGTGATTATTACTGTGTATAATTTTTTGCAATTGTTGTAAGATTATTCAAATAAACCTTTTTTATTTTTGCATAAACATGTTTCTTAATTTCTCCTTAAAGTACCACAATTTGATGGATTACTTGAACTTGGCATCCTTTGGTCTCCAAATTCTCTCTGTACATAGTGAGGCTCCCGTTTTAATTTTCTTAGATATTTTTGGAAATAATTCCTTATTGTCCATAGTAAAAATTACAGTTCCTGTGATGGAGTTTCACCAAGTAATATCTTCAGTGCTTGATTATAAACACAATAATCAATTGATTAATAAGAACAAGTTGAAAGATGTGAAGGAAAACAGAGTGAGGAAAGTCTACCGGTGCCAAAAAGTTTAACATTTTACTTTTACAGACACAAGGATTACTGGCACCAGTAATCATTGCATGTGGAAACCCAGCCTTGCAAGCTTTTCTAAGTTAGGAATTGCTCCTTGATACTTTCAACTGAACTAATTTTTTCTGAAATTTTCAAGTATATTCAAAGTATTTCAATCCATGAGCCGCTTGATCGAAATTAGAACAATAGAAGACAATTTTGTTTTTAGGGAAAGAAGAAATACCAATACTAAGTACCTCCCAGAAAGAATTTTACCTTAAGGATTTATTCTGGCTTAAAGGTGAGGCTGTTAAAGCTGTTAGGCTTGAATATGACAAATAAGCGAGGAAAGTATAGTAGGGTTGGCATATAGGTAAGGGACACCTATATCTGATTTTCCCAGAAGAACCAAAAAATTAAGACCCGATATAAACTTAGAACTAATACTGTTATTATCAAATTTTAAGGTTGATTTGAATTTTCATCCCCAATTAAAAATCGTCACACACTTACAAATAAATACTAAATCATGGCTCTAGTAGTTTTCAAGATCAAAAGAATATAGAGGCATTAATATCAATAAATATTTGCTCATAGTTTCCATTTCAAATTATGTGCAAGACGTCGAAGACGTCTTATTTTCGTCACCTGCCTAATGTATGATGTAGATTCATGGGAAGTGCAACCAGGAACGTGGTCAAGGTCCCCTACAACACACATTTGGATATACATATGTATTTTAACTGGATGCATACATATGTATTTATGAATTGTATTACATCTGTAATACATATGTATTTATGGAACATTTATACATATGTATCCATGCATGAAAAATACATTATGTATTTTCTCTGTATTTTTCATGTATGGATACATATGTAAAAATGATGCAGAAATACACAAAAAATACATATACGTATATTTCTTGTATTTTCGCATTAAGAAATGTTTGTTTGAGTTTTACCGGAAATTATTACCTTGAACAAATTTGCAAGTTTTCCTAATTTAAATGATCTGTTAACCATGTATTATATATTCTCGGAAGTGGCACACAAATTTAATTTTAAGTGGAAGTGAGCGTACGGAGCGCACATATTGTAACGCGGTAACGCTATCTGTCGGCACAATCTCGGAACTCATGAATTTTGAATTCATCAAGTTCAATGAATTTCGTTGACTTCGTCGTCAGCCTCATGCAATCTGGTGTTTGGCTTCCCTTCTCCTGTGTTCGGGCGTTTTCAGAAATCGTGATCCAGTGGTTTCCTGTTCCTGATTTATCAAGGTAATGTGTGATTTCTTTTATTCAATGTGATATGAGATGATTTTCTCAGATATGATCGATCACCTGTTGATCGTTTTCATTAGTTTCCTTTAATGTTTTAACGGCTAAATAAGATGTGACTATAGTTAGTTAGACTATATATATAATCATTGATGTATCATATATATATATTGATATCGTTTTTTTTTTATTTCTTTGCTATTTGCACTTAAGTGTGAACTTAATTGACCATTGTATATGCTCGCTTTGCATCATCGCGTTCATACGTCCTTACTATTATTGCTTTTGTGCTTTCCTTCAAACGATGTTTCCGTTCATTTTGCTATATTTGATTATACTAGATGAACCGGTGAACTTCATACCACCTAAAATTAAAACAATCGCCTTCGTTGTCAAGGGGGATATGGGTTGTTTACAACCTCGAAATTTTGATAAAATATTCACGCATTTTATCAAAATTCTCGAAATTTCGATTCGTAAACGATATTTCACGACCAAAATAAGAATCTTTATTCTATTCCCCTTCTTTTGGTGCTTGATTCGACTTTGTGCAACTATTATTTCTAATTTAAATTTTAAAATGAAATAAAGCCTGCTGCGAGGAAAATGAGCTTGACGTGCATCCAGAGTTTATCTATCGCCATTTGTTGAGTTGACTGTAATCAAATCGGAGTAGCCTTGTTATTAAAACCTTAATTATTAAGCCTTGCTAGTTACCTTCAAAATGTAATTATTTTATTCACAACAATCATACATAAATATTTGTTTTCCTACTAGCTAAATGACCAATATATTTGTTCTAATTGCCTCTGTTCTCAGAAAAATGTACCTTTAATAATTATCTTAAACCTTAGTTCAATTAAGTCTTTACGTACTTATTGAAGTAGTACATTTTATGAACGATAACGTGTGTATATCGAAGTCATTAATGATGATTTATCTTTTTCATGCTCCTGCTTTCTTGAATCTTCAGCTGGTCCCAATGTAAGTACCTAATTTAAACATTTGTATAGTTATAATCATGGTGGAATGCCAGGTTGCATAGCAGCTCTGCTTCTAATAGTTAAAGTTGTGTGTCCGTATGCTCTGCATATATAGATTTACGACTAAATATCACTCTATTTTTATGGATAGCTTTGATCAGTAATGAGCTCCTAAAAGTGAAAAATTATTTTATTACCTTAAGGCTTATTATAGGCCTGAATCATTTGGAGAAGTTTCCATTATATACCTTTAAGTTCATTTGAGGCATTACATTAATTCAAATTGTCATATTGACTGTGTGAAGACTTCATCATAGTTCACATGGCCTTACTGCTTTGAATACATTTCCTTATACTCAATATAAGCATTTAATTCACTTAGTCATATATTGATCACAAGCTTATATCTCATTAAGAGAGCCTCTTTCATTTGGATTCATAATCCAATCCTCATAAATGTACCAAATCTCCTTTTAAAAGGTGTGACTGCCTGTATATATGTTGGTAAATAAATAAATAAAGTCCTCATTAAGATATGATTATCACTCCAGATCTTATTCAAAGACCAATAATTCCTATTCAAATCTTAAAAAGGGACTAATATTTTGTGTAGAAGTTTTTTTAACTTGTGCTTTCCTTTTCAAGAATATTTTGGATGATGCAGACTCTTGATCTGTTTCCTGGATTGAAGTGTGACTTATTTCCAATGCTGGATATTAGCCAGCAGCTGTGTCATGATAGTGCAGCCATTGTTCTATGAGAGATTTGTCCTGTAATCTGGCCCTGGGATGCCTACCTACAATGCACAGTTGTAGTTTGTTTGTATTATATTTTTTTATTATCTTTGTTTGAATCTTGATCTTGTGGTTTAACCTGAGTGTAACTGGCCCTGGAATGCCTACCTACAATGTACAGTTGTATTTTGTTTGTATTTAATTTTTTATTATCTTGGTATGAATAAATTTTATGTTATCCAAATGTGCTGGTTTCAATTTCTTATATACCCCATGACCCTTATTTTTTCATATTGACTGGTTTTTCATGTATTAATTTTGTATGTTGACTATGGGAAAATAATAACATTGATAATATGCCTATTTTAGTAGTGTATGAAAATGGAAAATTTAATTTAATTATGCAACAATCTCCCAGTTAACTGGGAAATTGTTGCACAAATATATTGTCATTTAAAGTTTGTGTATGTAGGCCTGAATATCAATTTGTAAATTGACGTACAATTTTACAATTCGTAATACGCGCGTATACATACATGTGATGGAACTTTTGAGCCACTTTTACGTCAAATATACGTACGAATTACGCACGTATTCCAACTTATACATATGTATCTCATGACGTATTTCCTGCGTATTCTTCATGTAATACAGATGTATTACATATCCTGTGTTGTCTGGGGTAGGTCTCCTCGAATGGCACTAAGCTTACTTATGATTAATTTCACCTCTTTCATTGTATTTTTATTTAATATTGTTATTAGTTAATCTGAACAATAATTCTTCACAGCAGCGATCTTAATGCTGAAGAGAACTTTAAAATTACCATAGAAGTTTATGCTGATGGTTCAATATACTCTTACTGCCTCCTTAAGGAGTGTGAATGTAAGTATGAATTCATAAGGTTAAAAATTGAGTAATGTAAATTGTATGTACAGAGAGGCCAAATGCTTGGCCTGACTAATGTATAAAAGTATGCAAATTAGGAAATATTTATTTCCCTAATGAAATAGACGGAAGGGAGTGGGATTGCTCATGCTGCCTCAAGGTCCTTTCCCAAATTGTTTACAATCGGTGCATGTTCGATAAAGAGAATCTTTCATGAGAATATTCTCCACAAAAACTATAGCAGGGGTCATGAATTTCGTTTCTTCAGGTAGTTTTTTCGACAGTAAGTGTTTAAAATAGAAGTGAAATATTTCAGAAAAGACGAAGAATTACTCGGAATTCTTACTGATTGATCGAGATAATATTTCTGTTTGCATGCTTGGTCATAAACTTCCATCTTTTTGGGAAATGAATCATAATAAATTTGAAATATGCCTGCCATACATTTTAAATGGTAGAGCTGCATACCGGAATTTTTTCAGGTAGTTGTTTCGACAGTAAGTGTTAACACTTAATTTAAAATAGAAGTGAAATATTTCAGAAACGACAAAGAATCACTTGGAATTTTTGATGATTCATTGAGATGATGGTTTCAGATGGAGATTTGGTTTGGTGTACGTAAAATAATTGCCCACAAGTCATTGTAGTCTAGAAAACGCGTGTAAAGAGAAAAACTAGTAGCCCTCGAGTTGACTCGTTGGAAGTTAGAGCACGCCGATGATGAGAAATTAAATTTGGCTGCTATGCAACTGAATTCTAATGTGTGATACTATCAGTGTCCCCGCAGTATCATTTTGGGGTTACCTGCAATTTTAAGTTGCACTTCGATGGTTTATAATTGCATACATAAGGAAGGTTTATCAGTTTATTTATTGGTACTTTACTAAATAAAACGCATGCGTATTCAATAGCTTTTATCTTAATAAGAATGATCCAGAAAAAATTTCAATCGTAAGGAAAGGCAAAGACATTCTTTGTATGATTTGTAGGTAAAATTTCGGATGAGGACGGCGAGGGAGAAATTCTGTTACTCCCTTAATAGTGGAAATACAGAGACAAAAGTTATACCATATTGAAGATAAAGTATTGCGGTATATTTATATGCTAAGAAATCCTTCCTTAAAGGAATGGTTTTTGAGATATTATCATCCAAATATGACCAATTTTTGTCGTTTTACGACTGATTTTCCGCCATTTTTGATGGTTCCTCGAATTTCCGCTAGGGCGAAAGTTACTTATTTCTACTCTAGCAATCGCCAATTTCCCATTTCCTACTCACTTACGGGTAGTGATGGGAAAAGAACGTTTTTTTCATGCGAACGTTTTTAAACGTTGATTAAAGAACTTTTTTTCAAAAAAACGTATTTATTTCTTTAAAAAACCGTTTTTATTTCTTAAAAAAAAGTTTTTCACATTTTATTTCCATATTAGGATTGAAATTAGACATTTATGTGTATATTTCTCATTGACAATATAAACGGAATCATTATCTGTTCCAAGTAATAGTTATTCAACGAAAAATTGAAATTTATGACGTAAGTTTATTACAAAATTATGCACAATGATGCGCTGAAAATCACATTTAAATACTCGATGATCTCAAACACGTAAATCTTTCTTACTTGTAATATTAAAGAGCCAATGAAGGAACCAAATGGATTAAGTATTATAATAGTTATGATAGGTATATTAATTAGTATTAGATATTAAATTATTTCAGCCACCTTTAATAGGTTCTGAATTTTAAAGGAAAATATTCAATTGGATATAAATGCCGAGGAATCCTCCAGTTTTCGCACGGTAAGGGCGGATTTAATATAAATAATAAATAAATTATTTATAATATTAATACGACTTAGCAGAAACATCTTCGAATAGCAGAAACATCTTCGAAGACTGATTATATCTTTTCAGTATATCGATAGTGTTTTTTTCTCTAATAGTATAGGGGATTAATTTAGGCTTAAAAACCGTAAAATTAAAAACAAACAGCAGCAACATTTTTGTTTGATATTCCAATCTAATTATGATGACACATGTTTTGTTTTAACAATTCCGTTTCGTATCTTAGAATGCTTGAAATAAATGAGTGAAAGAGTTCGTAGGTAATTATAAATAAGAAGGATATATTTTTACATATTTTTTTTAATCATGGACTATATCATCTTACATGGTATTAATTACAGCCATACTTATATTATTTGTAGTTAAATTATAGTCTGTATTAGTTGCAAATAAATTATAGTTAGTAGGGCACAACTCTAAAGATGCAAACAACTAGATACAAAAGCAAAAGAACCAAAGTGGCCATATGTTTTGGATTGGATTAGTCTGTACCTGTGTCTTCAAATTCCTCCACAAAGCCATCTAGATCTGATTCCTAGCTGGAAATGAGTGAAGAATTGTTCTCATCTACACCCGCAAGTGTTACAACTTCCTCTCCTTCCTCTCCATCCAATTTTCGAGAGATTATCGCTTGAAATTTTAGCTCTTTCGGTTTCTAGTAATTTCAAGTTGTGCTTGATTAAAATAGGTTTCAAAGCTCTTTCATTAGTCCTGCGATTTCTTCTTAGGTTGTGAATATTTCCGTGCTTGCTAAAACTTCTTTCCGTCGCCGAGGATGCGGATGGAAGTGAAAAATCTTAACGGCAACTCAATAGACTTTTGTTTTGGAGCATATTCCCTTCCAAAAAATTAGAGACGAAAGTTTTTTAGATACTGAAATGACGTATAGTGTCTTCCACTTACCATCGTCAGCCACGTTGTTTGCCATCTCGGAATGAATTTCAGCTGTATTCTCTTCACTGAAGGTGGGATCTGATTTTGCGAGAATATCAACAAATTTAAAAACATCAGAAATTTTTGATGGTTCCAAGCTCGAAGCTTTTCTTGAAGGTTCAAAAAAAATAGCTGGCAAATGGGCCTTCGTCACGGCCAAATCTCTTCTCTTTTTAATTCAATTTATTATTTTACAACTGCGACCATCAGTAATTTAAGTTGTGATCGTACAAAAATGTTTTACTCTTCCAAAGGGATCTAGGAAAATGCAGCAGACTTTGCTAAGCTGTGGCTCATCATTTGCCATGTCGATTATGTAAGCTTTAAATGATTTCAGAACGTCATGCAGATTATTTTAAAAAATCCAAAAGTTAATTTTCGGACAGAACACGTTTTTTGTGTCGTGACGAAGCCTCAGGGATGGATTCTTAGGATTCGCATCAATCGCTATCTGTTGCAGCACACTTTTGTTAGTAATTAATGATTCCAGAGCAAGGGCGTCGCCAGGGGGGGGGGCAGCTGCCCCCCCCCCCTGGAGACCCATTCGTATTTTGGTTCGGGATGTGTTGTAGAAACCATTTTCAGGCACGAGCGTATTTGAAAAGAATTTAGACAAAACAAAGTCAAGTGTTGGCACGTGTAAACACCAATGATGGGAGAAGTACTTCCTCGTAGGAAATTCATTTATACCTCCAGCGCAGCAAAAATATTTCAACAATACTTTGTAGTAGAGTCCTTCGCCCCTTCCCTCCCAAGAGAAGAAAAGTTCGGTTTCAGGGTGAACAATGTAGTTAGAACTGCCTCTCGATGCGATCAGAGCGCGAGGTTATGCGATTATGTCCTCTCTCTCAAACTACCTTGAGTATCTTCCGACAATCGCCGGCAGAAGACTAAGGATTCAGTTTTTTTTCGTTTTCCCTTCAAAATGGACATAAGAAGGTTTTGCGGTGAGTATTTTGCAAATAGGCCCAAGCAGTGGCGCAGCGAGGGGGGGAAGTTTAGGGGTTCGAACCTCCCCCCCCCAAGAAGTCCTATGACTAGCTTTGCATGCCAGTAGCTAAGTTGTTGTTTTCGGTACCAGAGCATGCCTAGAGCCGACATCGATATCAATGGGACGCTACGAGTGTTTCGCACACAATGTTCAACGAATGCACTTCTTAACCATATCCTTTTGTTAGATGACTCACACCATAAGATAAGATTCCCATGAGAAGAATTCGAATGTGCTGATTCGTTTACTCCTCGCAAAAACACAAGGGAACATTCGAGAAGTAATTCGAAACTTACACCCTGAAAACAGAGATTAAGATTACGTTTGAGGGACAAACAGGTTGATAAAACGCTCAGTTAGATCTTCTGCATGTGACTGTTTTGAGGGTGTGAATGCAAAGCTAGGCTCTTGAATAGTACTTTTGAGAAATTCACAGGGAACAGTTCGAAGGAGAGTTTAGTTTGGATTTCATAAGGTACAGATGGACATCCGAAAATATTTTTCACAGTCCACTAATAGCTCGAGGCCTCTATCGGGAAAACGTAAGTTTATGTCTATGTTGTTTTTTTGTAAAATGACCATTATTAGTTGCATAAATTAGGATTGTATTATTTTAGGGCTGTTATCGGAGGGCACATCTCAAGATGAGTTAGCGGCAATTGCAAAGTTACTTGTTCCTTTATTAAGCATTCTGGACGATTAAAAGTCTGTACAGTAGCCTCTTCATTACTCGGGATGATATAAAATATACCGATCCATATTTTATAATTACCCGTAAATTTGCTGAATAGTTACGAAAATAATTCAATAACCGGGTTTCCGTAGAAATTTGTAAAAGTATTGAAGCAATACAAGATATCAGTAAAAATTAATTTTCGATGATATTATTAATAATATACCATTTTGGAAGCAAATCAGTCAGCTGAAAGGTATTGTGCGCGTAAGTTACGCACAGATTTATCGTAACTGTGACTTGATGACTTGAATAAATTTGAGAATGTTTGAATATTTTTAATTGAAAGTGAACATTTTACATCAAGGCGTGCTAGCCACTTCTTAACCGCACTTCATCTAAACAGTCATATCGATCGACCTTTTTCGAGTTCGATATATCACTCTTAAAACACAAAAGAATGTCACTTGTTGAGAACACAATAGGTCTGCTACAGTCCAGCACCAATAAACAAAACGACAATGCAAAACTCAAACAATTCAACAAATATAAACAACTTTAACACTTTCCCTTTTAATTTTGTTGAATTAATTAAATTTAAAAAATGCTAATCATTGTCCATTCTCTGTTTTACTCAAGTCCCATTTTTACACACAGAATTTTCAGGCGTGGTCTCTGCAATGGTTTCGTCATTATGTCAGCTACTTGGTTTTCAGTAGATACTTGTCGAATACTGAGTTTCCTCTCTGCTACTTTCTCTCGAATGAAGAAGTGCTTAATAGATATGTGTTTGGTTCTGCGGTGAAACTCAGGGTTTTGAGACAATCTCACTGCAGCAGAGTTATCAACTTGTATGACTGGAACATCTTTGAGTTTTATGATCCCTCTGAATAGTCTGTTAAGCCAAATTGCCTCTTTGGCTCCCTCGTTCGCTGCTATGATTTCTGCTTCAGTTGTTGAGGTTGCCACAACTGCTTGTCGTTGGCTTAACCAAGAAATTGCTCCTCCTGAATACTTAACGATGACTCCAGAGGTAGAACGCCCTGTCTTCATGCATCCTCCAAAATCTGCATCGCTGTAAACTTCCAAAAGTCCTACATCTACATTGCTCCGATATACTATCCCAAGGTCTAGAGTCCCTGCTATGTACCTAAAAACTCTCTTGACTCGTACAACGTCTTCTTGAGTTGGATTTTCAAGTGCTCTTGAAAGAAAACCTATACTGTAAGCCAGGTCGGGTCTTGTGCCAAGCATCAGGTACATCAGTGCTCCAACAGCCTGTCTGTAGGGAAATTCTGTTGACTTGCCTTCTTTCCCTGGTGAGGTAGTTTCTGCACCTTTAAGCATTGGAGTAGAAACTGGTTTGCATTCTGAAAAATTGAAGCGATCTAAAATTTTCTTAGCATATGTCTTTTGGTTGATTTTAATAAAATTTTCTTCTTGTTTAATTTCTAATCCCAAAAAATAATCTGCTTTCTTTGAAATGATCTTGAACTCTGATTTCAACTCTTCAATGAAAATTTCCATCTCTTGTAAATCTGTTGCAGCTAGAAGACCATCATCCACATAGATCACAAGTATGAGCTTTCGATTATTTCTCTCTCGAATATACAAACATGAATCAGCATTACTGACCTTGAATCCATGTTGTTGAAGAAAAGCTCCAAGACGTTTATTCCAGCATCTAGGTGCTTGTTTGAGGCCATAAAGACTCCTCTTAAGTTGGCACACCTTGTTGGTTCCGTCTTCATATCCTTGTGGCTGTCTCATGAATATGGTTTCTTCAAGCTCTCCATACAGAAATGCTGTTGATACATCAAACTGTATCAAATGCATCTTTTCACTAGCTGCGATGCTAAGAATTGAACGAATTGTACCCATCTTTGCCACTGGACTAAAAGTTTCGCTGTAATCAATGCCGTGACGTTGACTAAATCCCTTGACAACAAGTCTTCCTTTGTACTTGTCGATACTGCCATCAGGTTTTCTCTTGAGTCGGAAGACCCACTTGCATGGAATTGCCTTTGCACCTGGAGGAAGATCTGTCAAGGTCCAGGTTTGATTTTCTTCCAATGCTGCAATTTCATGATCCATGGCTTTCTTCCACTCGAAGCTTTCCCTGCTTTTCAAGGCATCTTCATAAGACTGAGGGTCCTCATTTCCTTCTGCAAACTCTTCTGTTATCAAAACGTAGTCATCTAGGTAACTTGGTTTCTTCAATATGGTACGATCACGAAGTCTTGTTGCAGGTTCATTGCCTCTATCCTCAATATCTTCAGGATCATTTCCTTGATATTGGGTATCTTCTTCAAGATCTTCTTGCGTGTCTTCATGATATTCTCGTGTGTCTTCGAGATCTTCCGGTTCATCTCTTGGGTTTTGACATCGACTGAATGGAGTTGATTGCTGAGTCATAAATGGTACTTGAAAGTTTTCATATTCACGATTGCTGGTTTTTATGCTTGTGTCTTGAAGGGATGAGCTGACTTCCTTTCTTCCTTTGAAAGGTTTCTCTAAAAATGTCACATCTCTAGACATGACGACTTTGTGACTTTCATTGAGATATATTCTATATCCCTCGTCGCCATTGTAACCAACAAGAACTCCTTTAATAGCTTTTTCGTCCATTTTTCTTCGTTTTTCTTTAGGAATGTGTATGTAGCAGATAGAGCCAATGATTCTCATGTGCTTGATTCTTGGTCTCTTCCCAAACCAAACTTCATACGGAGTTTGACCCTCTATTGAAGACTTCCCTGTTCTGTTTAGGACATAAACAGCAGTGGTGACTAGCTCTGCCCAAATTGCTTCAGGAAAGGTGACTTCCAAATTGGAATACTTGAAGGTTCTCGCCATTTCCACTATTGTCCGGAAATCTCTCTCACTAGCTCCATTCTGTTCGGGTGTGTACGGCGCTGTAAGTCGTTGAGTTATTCCATTCTTGGAAAGAAGTTCTCTGACAGCTCCATTGTCAAATTCTCCACCGTTATCACTTAGGAACTCTTTTATTTGGTGACCCTGCACTTTGGCATGTGATAGCATCTGCTGTAAGACATTTATCACTTCAGATTTCTCTTTCACTACGTAACTATATCTGAACTTGGAGTAACTGTCCTTGAATACTACAAGATACCTCTTTTTGGAGAAAGACGGAGCAAAAGGACCGCAAACATCTGCTGACAATAGTTCACCTGGAGCTTCTGTTTTCGTCCTTATCCCGAATGGTTTCCGATGAGCTTTTCCATAGATACAGGGTTCGCAGATTTCATCTTCCATCTTGGCGTTGATGCCCAGTTCTCTTTTTAGCATATCTTTAACATGCCTTTTGTCTTGATGCCCCCAACGCTCGTGGTACATCTGCAGAGTCAAACTATCGGCAAAAGCAGCTTGCATCTCATTATCTTGAACGGGTGCAACTGGTTGAAAATCTGCTAGGAAAAGGGTCCCATTTAATTGACGTGCACCGGTAATAATCACTTTACCATCCACTTCTAAATAACAATTGGTTGGCGTAGAGGAATATTTACTTCTTGGTTGCTTGTCATGGGCTACTAATAGAGAAAATAAATTTCTCGAGGCATCTGGCACATACCACACATCTTCCAAGGTCACTATTTGCTTGCTGTTGTTGATTGTAGACTCAACTTTTATAGTTCCACTACCAAGCGCCGACACTGTTTGTTCACCAATGCCTTTTACTTTGCATGGTTTCTCGAACCTTTCATAACTCACAAAATAATCTTTACACTTTGTGACATGTTTTGTTGCTCCATTATCAAACCACCAGTCCTTAACGTTTGCTTCAGCAACAGTAACTTCTATCATGTCAGAGAGTAATGCAATATTGGTATCAACTGAGTTACCTTCTGTGATGGCATTCTTTTTGGGTGGTCGTCCATCTGCAATCCATTTTTTGCATCTTTTTACCCAGTGCCCCTTTTCTTTACAGTAGTTACAGATATTCCGGGACTGATTGCTCTGTTGGCTTGGTTGATGAGACTGATTTGAGTGATGGTCCTGTCTCTTTTGATGAGCTCTTGATGAAGAGGATTTTGCCACAAGTGCCTCTTGAGTTGTGTTTCCATTATCCACAGGCTTCCTGAAATTTCTCTCAAACATGCAAAGCTGAGTTGTCAAGTCATCAAAAGTTCGTGATTCGTCTTTTGTTAACAACATCCAGCTTGAATGGAACGTCTCAAACTTGTTAGGCAAAATATTTAAGGTTTTGCATACCAGCATTAAATCCGGTAGCTCTGGTTTATCCTTAGCTTTTAGTCCACTGTTCAGCTCATTCCAAAGAGATTTCAACTTGGCAATGTGAGTGGATACATCATCCCCTGTAGTCCATCTGAATGCAAAGAAGTCGGTACAAATCTTGAATAACTGGTCCTGAGATGTTGCCTCGAATTGCTGCTTCAATGCTTCCCAGGTCTCATGTGCAGTTTCCTTGTCCATTATTTTCTGATACACTGCGTCTGTAACTGTGCTTACAATCATAGTTTTAGCATAGCTATTGGCCTTCCGGTACAAATCACTCTTTTCCTTGTACTCCTTGATCTGGATATTTGTAGCTACTGATGCATCGATTGGTTCAGGCTTTACCAATTTGTTGTCGATAGCATCTAATGCTCCTTCATGGTAGTCCAGCAGATCACGTATCTTTCTTTTCCAAATTGGCCAATCCGCTTCTCCAGATAGCGGTTTTATGTGCTTCGCAAATTCCATTTTTTTGCGATACGTCACAAACACCAACGGATACGAATTTCCTTACGTAATCAAGATTCACCTCAATTAAAATTTCGCAATACTCCGCGAGCCTGGGCCCATAACCTGTTTGAATATTTTTAATTGAAAGTGAACATTTTACATCAAGGCGTGCTAGCCACTTCTTAACCGCACTTCATCTAAACAGTCATATCGATCGACCTTTTTCGAGTTCGATATATCACTCTTAAAACACAAAAGAATGTCACTTGTTGAGAACACAATAGGTCTGCTACAGTCCAGCACCAATAAACAAAACGACAATGCAAAACTCAAACAATTCAACAAATATAAACAACTTTAACAGAGAAACTTTTAAAACTGTGACTTAAATTCTTCAGCTACCTTTTCGATGCAGTCAAGTTTTTCTCTTGCGATAGAATGCCACGAATCTCATATCTGGTTATGCAATGCCCATTCAAAATTTCAATTCGTGGAAAATGTTTGTTTCCTTTGAACACTCAGTGCGTAAGACTGGGTTTTGTATCATCTCTCTGCTGGTTAAACCACCTATCACTTATTCTAAATACTTGTAAGTTGCAGTCTTCATTTTTTCCACCTACATATATAACTTGATTTCTGCATATTAAATTATAATATCAACTATAATCAAGAGTCTACAGAATATTTTAATGCAGCCGAATTTGTACTCTCCGGTATGTGACGCATTCAATTGAATACTTGGCTAATACATAAATAAGGAAATCAGGCTTAAATGTGAGCCTACCAGAAAATTTCATCTGATATAAATGATTTTTGGTTTCTTAGAAGAGGAGGTAATTTTAAAAGCAACGGATGAAGTCATTCCTAAGATGTTCAAGTAAGGATGGGTGCACCAATGTGGTGATTTATTACGCGCTTTAGGCGCTTAGGATATTTTCTCCCTTCCTCTCTGAAAGCACAGCTTGTGAAGTCCCTAATTATGCCTCACTTTGATTACGGAGACATTATCTACCAAGACTTGTCCGGTGAACTAACTCTTAAGCTACAGCGAGCTCAAAATGCAGCTGTGAGATTTATTTTTAATTTAAGAAAGTACGACCATATATCTGAATCATACGATAAATTAGGCTTGTTAAAGTTAGATTCTCGTAGAAAGCTACACATTCTTTGTTCATTCTACAACATTCTACACACACATACTCCCGAATACATCGCAAACGAATTTGTAAGTTTAGATTCAGTACATAACCGTAACACACGAGGATGCAAAAAACTACTTATCCCTCACCACCGAACTGAAACATTTCACAACTCTTATATTGTAACTGCAAGCAAGCTATGGAATTCTCTTCCGGCTAATATCAAGCTCTCTGTGTCCTCTCATTCTTTCAAGAGAAAATGCCTTGATTACCTTCAGCTAGATAGACTTCCGAATTAAAAAGCCACACTACTCCTTTCCTTCAATATGCATTCACTGAATCACCTTATGTTACTCCTCTATCCTTGCTTAAATCTTTCATATAAATGCCCTGGGGCCATATTATGTAACTTGTCGGTTTGGAAGCAGTTGGTTCGATTTCAAATCCAACCGACTGGAGAGGAAACCGTGATCTCTCACCGACTCGGCCTCTAAATCCTATTCTGTAGCATCGTCGGGCAGAAAACTACCAAACCGACTGCCCCCACCCACTTTAAGGGTAAACATCCGGATTTTTTCTCCCTGCAGAGAAAGGTAACATAGAAGGACTACCTATGCGGTGTTGCCGTTCTGCACGTAGCGGTGGCGCTGGTGTCGCACTATTTTCGCGCTATTTTCGAGAAACGCGGTAACGGGCTCTAGCTCTGATGAGCCACTTCCGGTTCTATCTCTGCATTGGCAAGTTGCGTTGTCTCTTCCGCTGAATCTCTTGGTGGATCTCAATATCGAAATTGATGTATAAATCACGAAGTGTATCACAAACAATGGTTTATATCTTCGTTTTCATTATGGAATACACGACTGCAATGGAAATGTTAACATTGAGTCATATTTTTTGAAGGAAGAGAAGGGCAACATTGTGGCATACCTAACAAACTCGATGTAAAATACGATGAATTAATTATTGCTGACGTGTGGAATTCTGGTTTATGCATTTAGTTTTGAATAGTAAATTGGTACTCTTCGTTTTGTAATAACAACAGCTCATTTGCACTAAGTATTAACACATATAAACATGATGAACCATTTGTGAAAGAAAGGCAACAAGCGGGCATACCTCGGTATGGCATTATGGAAATTGATGTATATATCTCGAAGTGTACCACAAACAAAGGTTTATATCGTCATTTTAATTTTCAAATGCCTAGTTTTCCATTGGAATACACGACAGCAATGGAAATGCTAATATCGAGTCATATTTGTTGAAGGAGGAGAAGGGCAACATCGTGGCATACCTAACAAACTCGATGTAAAATACGATGAATTAATTATTATTGACGTGTGGAATTCTGGTTTATCCATTTAGTTTTGAATAACTAATTGGGACTCTTCGTTTTGAAATAACAACAGTTCATTTGCACGAAGTATTAACACAAATAAACATGGTAAACCATTTGTGATTATTTATTGCTATTTGTATCAATAGCTGTTTAGCCCAAGGAAAATTTCCTGACGAATTGAAAGTAGCAAAAAAGCTGATAAGAACTTCCTGGAATATTTTATGTTATCCCAGTAATTTTAAACATTTTGAAAGAGTTATAAAAAAACTAGTTTAAATTTTTAGAAGATAATAATATTATTTCCTCTGTGCAGTATGGTTTTTGTGGAGGGAAATCAGCTTCTGATGCTGTAAACACCTTGAGTTCTGGTGCCAATTTTGCTTTTGAATGTCATTGCAATATGAAAATTACTCTATGTGATTTAAGTAAGGCTTTTGATTGTGTAATACATGTAATACTCTTTGACAAATTACACTTATTTCATAGTATTCTATGCTATGGTATTTGTATGTGGGGCAATAGCCCCCGAATCAACAAAATACTGTAGATTCAGAAAAAAGTAATGAGGAATTTTGCCGGGGCTGAAATCACAGAACACGTGTTCTGTACAGTTCAGCACGTTACAGTACTGTAAGCCTATCTTTCAAGCAGAAGGTATTATGACTGTCATAAATCTATATATATATACATATATATATATGAGGTACTTGTGTATACCAAAGTTTATTTTTGAGAAGGTCCTTTGCTACTCCTGGATGGCTTTTTGGACTAATAAAATATTTTTATTTAAAACGGTCAGTCAACCTCCTGTCTGGTTTCAAGAGAGTTCATTTGTAATTGGGAAAGTATGAGGGTACATGAACAATCTTCTTTGCGGAAAAGTCATTTATAGAACAAATGTTTTAAATATCTCCTTTGAACACATTCTAGATGTTTTTCAATGTGATAATAGGGATTGTAATAATGTGTTCTAACTTTAATAAATCTTTAATTTAAATAGCCTCTAATCCATGAAATAAATCCAAAATGTTAGTCTATAGCCTTTAATCTTATAAAAATTATGTGATTTACTTTATTAAAGGCTTTTGAACTATCAGTATATCTTGCATCAATTTGGTTCTTGGTATCAAATGCTTCTAGAATAGTATTATAAAGAAATAAATAGGTAAGAGTTGGTTGCCCTTTCATGAATCCATGCTGTGGTATTATAATGTTTCCGAGTTGGAGATGAATGATATTATAAACAAGTTTTTCAAAGAGTTTTAGTATTTTTGAGATGGTGACTAGAGGACAATATATTTAGTTACTTATATCGGTTGACATAGCTATACTTTCGATTTGAGGGGAATTAGCCAGTCATAAGTGACATGTTAAACAAAACTGTTAATGGCACTGTGAGGGAAGAGTAACAATAATGATTTAAGATTATCAGTAGAACACATTCAAAACCTTTTTCTTTAGAGAAATTAATTCCAGTAATTCAACCTGACAACCCATTTTGGGAAACTTAAATTTGAATTAGGTATGTATTATGGGACATAGGTTTCAATTGCACTGAGTATAGTTTCATCAAATATATCTCTGACCAAACTAAAAATAGCATTCAAATTACTCGACCAATTAAAGGTAGAGAAATGGTTCCTTTTTTCAGGTAAATTTGCATGTGAAAATTTATAAGAAGGCTTACAATTACAGGGGAGTTATTTCAGTGTTTAAGGAAATATGAAGTAGAAAGGTGGATGGTGGTCATCAGGTTTGAGAATTGGAGAAGTTTCTTGAACCATCAATGTTGGATACACAGAGAAAACGGATTTTATCATTCTTGTTCAGTATATAATTAAATTGTTCGAAGCTGTGGACATTCATTAAATCAAATATACCATATGGGCTTAAATATGTGAATTTCATTACAAAGTGATATGAGAATGTAACTATTTAACATCACTAAGGTTTTAATCACTGTAATTCATTCATTCCATCACATTAATTAATTAAGCGTATTTTACATCGAGTTTGTGAGGTATGCCAAGATGTTGCCCTTCTTTGTCCTTCCACAATCATATCTCAACGTTAACATTTCCATTGCTGTCGTGTATCCAATTGAAAACTAGGCCTTTGCGAATTAAAATGACCATATAAACCTATCTTTGTGGTATACTTTGAGTTTAATACATCAATTTCCATAACACCCTAACGAGGTTTGCCCAGCTTGTTGTCTTTCTTTCACAAATGGTACAATATGTTTATATGTGTTAATATTTCGTGCAAATGAGCTGCTGTTATTACAAGACGATGGGGACCAATTTAATATTCAAAACTAAATGGATAAACCAGAATTCCACGCTTCGGTAATAATTAATTCAGCGTATTTTACATCGAGTTTGTGAGGTATGCCAAGATGTTGCCCTTCTCTGTCCTTCGACAATCATGTCTCAATGTTAACATTTCCATTGCTGTCGTGTATCCAATTGAAAACTAGGCCTTTGCGAATTAAAATGACCATATAAACCTATCTTTGTGGTATACTTTGAGTTTAATACATAAATTTCCATAACACCCTAACGAGGTTTACCCAGCTTGTTGTCTTTCTTTCACAAATGGTACAATATGTTTATATGTGTTAATATTTCGTGCAAATGAGCTGCTGTTATTACAAGACGATGGGGACCAATTTAATATTCAAAACTAAATGGATAAACCAGAATTCCACGCTTCGGTAATAATTAATTCAGCGTATTTTACATCGAGTTTGTGAGGTATGCCAAGATGTTGCCCTTCTCTGTCCTTCGACAATCATGTCTCAATGTTAACATTTCCATTGCTGTCGTGTATCCAATTGAAAACTAGGCCTTTGCGAATTAAAATGACCATATAAACCTATCTTTGTGGTATACTTTGAGTTTAATACATAAATTTCCATAACACCCTAACGAGGTTTACCCAGCTTGTTGTCTTTCTTTCACAAATGGTACAATATGTTTATATGTGTTA
Source organism: Sympetrum striolatum (assembly GCA_947579665.1). Classification (NCBI taxonomy): domain Eukaryota; kingdom Metazoa; phylum Arthropoda; class Insecta; order Odonata; family Libellulidae; genus Sympetrum; species Sympetrum striolatum. Next base: position 39,997,265 of record OX388346.1, read on the forward strand.
ATATTTCGTGCAAATGAGCTGCTGTTATTACAAGACGATGTGGACCAATTTACCATTCAAAACTAAATGGATAAACCCGAATTCCACGCTTCAGCAATAATTAATTCATCGGATTTTACATCGCGTTTGTGAGTTTTGCCGGTATCGTTGCTTTCAAAACTTTGGTTATGTGTGTTTTCTCATGGAAAGGAGGTTATCCCCTTCTTTAAATAAGTTACAGATAATTTAACTAATTCCATGAGGTTTTCCCTTAGCCATATGCCACTGTTATGAATAATATGATAAGTTTTCCCATTGAATGTTTTGTTTCCCGTCATAATGTTCGTCTGCTACGCCTTCTGCTTCCCTGCGGTGTTGCCAAATCGGTTGGTGACGTAGGTAGTCCACTCATGTTACCCTTCTCTGCAAAGAGAACGACTCAAACATCCGAGCATTTACGAAAGTGACGGTCACGTGCTTAATCTCAACCAATGAGAGGGCAAACGAGTAGACAAATGAAGAATGAAACAAGGCGTGTAAAAGCAGATGTAAATATCGATGATATGTATGAAATTTTAGGTAACTAAGATTTGTTGTTGTCCTTTGTTGATTTCTTACTAAAGTTTTGAAAGAAATCTTACAGGGAAGATATTTATAATTGCATTAGTTAGTTTGTATGGTCTTAAATGGTTGATGTTTGAATTTAACATAAATTGATAGCAGAAGATTTTCCAGTGCCCAAATTCGAGCACAAAGATACTTATGGTAATAAAATATCGATATCTAATATACTATCAGCCCTACAGTGAATCCCTAAATTTCGTAATTTTATTAACTGGAAGTCGGTGCGTGATTTTCAGAACTTAGTATCAGTGAAAGAAGTAGAAAATTAGTAAGTACATAGTACCTTCGATACACTTACTGACTGATTTCTTGTAGGTTAGATTTCCACGAATTCCTTAGGTGCTTCATAAAGTTATTGTTGGAACTGTTGCTGTCTTCAAATCAGTTTACTATTGGTCAGCTAGGTATCTCGATTCGTATAAACGGATAGGTATCTTTTATTTTTTAATATTTGCTACAAAAGCAAAATCCTCTCGTCTCCTTGTGAACCGAAGTTCTGCAACTTTCGACTGTAGCACTTCCTTGTACGTAATTAATATTTGTAATTAGTTTCGCCTGGATTAACTTCACTCTACAAATATTATTCAATTATCTTGGCCTTTCATATATTGCTAAAATATATGATCTAATGGAATCTAATGGTAAAATTGTGGGTAATTTTCTAGTTTCACGGTGTTTGGGAGAAATTCTATATCTCCTTTACTACTGAAGATACACATACCATTCTTACACCATATTATAGAAGAAGGATTGCAATGTATATATATGATATGTAATCTCTTCTAAGTGCTGCCATTTCGGAGAAAATTCTATCCGAAAACGACAAATTTTCGACGTTTTTCGTCTGCTACTAGAAAATTACCAAATTGTGTTTTAAAATGAACAAAAATTATACCATCCACGTCAGTTAAAAGTTAATCATTATACGTTTAAAAATTAGAAAATTCGATCGCATGAAATCCTATGACTAGGTTTAATCTATTTCTCTATTATTTATAGTTTTCTTCAAGCGGGGTCATTATTTTTCCATAGTCGAGTCTCGCACGGGGAAACAGTAACATATGTTACGGATTTTAAGCGTTTCCCAACACTTTACCAAATGAATTATTGATGGTTATTTACATTTATTATTAAAAAATTAAAACGTTTATTTTATTCCACGTCCTTGGACAGATGCACGCTCCAAGAAACGTGGTACATACGTGCATCCATATGTGCTATGGCGTACATCATTTTGCATCTAAAAGCGATAATCGCATTCATTTTATGCGATCGCATGACTTATTGCGGCTTTATTTTACATTCTGCTAATTACGGGTATTCAATTAACTCATTTGCCTTGATGATATTGTTAAATATGCACACACTTGCCACAGTTCGTCTGCTAACCGACTGACTCCTATCGCTACCGACTCCTTTTCATTATCGGTAGAATTCTCCGGATTCTACCGACGATGGCTAGCCGTCGTACCGACGCAGGAGCTTACAGAATAGCATCGAGAGCTCGCGGAGTCGGTTTGCGATCCCAACCGACTGCTTGGCTACCATACCGACGAGAAATGAGATACAGAATATGGCCCCTGACACGAAATGCAGCAATGCAATCAGCAATGAAAAGAAATCTCCTCTATCCCATACACACTCAACTGATGTTGCTCCTGCTCTTCCTCTCAACGCATTAGATGCTTTCTTTGTCTTAGTACGTAATTATTCTGTCTATATACCTAATAATTCTCATCTGTTTCTTTTTTATTCTCTCTCGTTTTTTTCTTACTTATTACCTACCGTATTTTCCGGCGTATAAGACGACTGGGCGTATAAGACGACCCCCAACTTTTTTGTTAAAATATATAATTCGTGCTATACTCTCCGTATAAGACTACCCCTTTTCCAACGCACACTACCGGTAAATAAAAAACATCAGATTTGATTTCAATATAGAAATTTTTAATTAATATGCTTATGACATCATGGCATGACATGATAGCATGAAAACGGTCACTAATAAACATAAGTCAGTTCCTCATAAAACATATAAAACTAAAACAGTGCAAGTGGATTAAACTTTTCCTAAAGCAGTCTGATACAAGGAAGTTAACAAACGATAGAGAGAGCTCGCAATTCACTGCGAGTCAGCAACGCAGTTTCCATTTAAAAACCTTTAAAATCCTCCTGTTCGTCATTTGATATCATCAGTACATCAATAACGTCTTGTTCTACATTTGTAAGGCAATCATCATATGGATCAAATTCCGTATCAGATGGTGTGGTCTCAGCTTCGACTTCCTCTTCATTTTGCCACAAGTAGTCGTCCTCCATACCATCTAACGAATTTGATATGCCACACTTTTTGAAAGACTTGATTACTGTTTTTGCATCAATGTCATTCCAGGCTTTTATAACAAATTTGCACAAAACATCCAACTGTGGAGCACGCATGTTTCCTCCTTTTGTGAATGACTTCTCACCGCTAACCATCCACTCATTCCACTGTTCTCGAATGCGATCTTTAAACGGCTTGTTTAGGCACACATCCAGTGGCTGTACCAATGATGTCAATCCTGCAGGAATAACTGCTGAATCTGTATTTAGTCTCGCAAGCCTTTCCTTGGTGCTGGGAGTTAAATGAGCCCTGAACATATCCCACACCAGTAGGCTACGTTTTTTAATAAGTCCACCTGGTCGCCTGCTCCATACGTTATCAAGCCATAGCTTTACCCCTTCTTCATCCATCCAGCCTTTTTCATTCACATGTACAAAACAACCAACAGGGAACTTGAGTTTCGGCATTGTTTTTCTTTTAAAAATAACCATTGGTCTCAGTTTGGCGCCATCAGCTGTGCAAGCTAGTACCACTGTAAAACTGGACTTCTCATGTCCTGTTGTTTTAATTAAAATAGTTTTTTCACCTTTTAGATGGACAGTCTTATTTCCAACCATATCAAAATTCATTGAGGTTTCATCCATATTTCCGATACTATTTAACGCATAGCCATGTTTATTGCGCTGTTTTATTACGTATCGATGGAAGTTATTTAATTTGGCATCAAGATCTGCAGGTAATTTCTGTGCAATTTTTGTCTTTTGCCTCAGTACCAAATTGTGCCTTTCTAAGAATCTAGTACACCAGGATACAGTGGCCTTAAATCTGTTGCTGTGATCTGGATTAGATTTTGCCCACTGAAGTGCAAACAAGCGTATTTTATTGCGTGTTACAACATAACCATTTTGGCGATGCTCATTCACCATGTCTGCTAAATGTTTTTCGAGTTCTGGCCAATGTGGGGTGCCTCTTCTTAATGCACACTTACCCCTTGGCATATCCTTCAGTGCTTTTTCGTTTGCTTTCCAGTCACGAACCATCTTTTCTGTTACTCCATAATGTCTTGCAGCAGCGCAGTTATTATGTTCCATGGCAAAGTTTACAACTTTTAGTTTGAAACTGGCTTCATATTTCTTTCTTCTTGTTAGTGGAGCCATGTTGGGGCCTTGACTGTTTGGCATTTATACGGTATATTACAACCAGTGCGATCTCTTATGTGGCTTCCGGGTAGCTTGCACCAACGCCATCTGAGAGAAATATTGAAAGGTGTAGGGGAGGTAAGAGTGGAAGGGGGAAGTAGGGGAGGGTTATCGTAGAGCTCACAAAGCCTGGTATATTAGATCTCAGCACTGGGTTATGGTTAGGGTTCTGCAAATGTGTGAAGTGTTTGTTCAGTGCGGCCACCCCTCCTCCTTGCTGCCACATTCCCGGCGTATAAGACGACCCCGACTTTTTAAAAAAGATTTTAGGTGCTAGAAAGTCGTCTTATACGCCGGAAAATACGGTAAATATCTATGTTATAGAAAATGTTGACTAGTGCATACATACTGTGTGCATTATTTTGATACTGTTTTTTTATAGTAATATTCTTTTATTTTATTTTTTTTCTCTGATAATGTACGTTTTTTTTTCTATTTAGTTTTTTTATGTTACTTTGTATATTGCTATCTCTTTTTAAATGTGAACTGATTTATGTATCGCATGTAAGTACTTATTGGTAGTGTATTTATTTATTTTTGAATGTTTTTCTCTTTTCTTATCTTTCTGCTATTACTATTGGTAGGTTTGCGCAGGTTTTTCACACCCCCCTTCCTTGAGGGTGTTTTCCTGCAGTGGATTTTTTTCCTAAGAATCTCTTAGGTTTTTTACCTCCACAATTCTTCTAATTTTTTCTACTTCTTATTTTATACTTAATGACGATGGGTTAGATGGAAGAAGAGACTTTTAAGTCTCAATCTCGCCCGAATAAAGACGACTTATTATTATTATTATTATTATTATTATTATTATTATTATTATTATTATTATTATTATTATATATTCAAAAACAAAAGTTCCAAATTTCCTCAAGAGATGGCATTAGTGGCGAAGTTTATAAACAATAGTTCCAATTTTCTTCAAGAGATGGCATTATTGGCGAAGTTTATAAACCAAAGTTCCAATTTTCCTCAAGAGATGGCATGAAGGTGAAGTTTATAAACAAAAGTTCCAATTTCCCTCAAGAGATGGCATTAGTGGCGAAGTTTATAAACAAAAGTTCCAATTTCCCTCAAGAGATGGCATTAGTGTCGAAATTTGTAAATAAAAGTTCCAATTTTCCTCGTAAGTTTTCAAATATAGCGTTAATGTAAAAGTTTAATCTAAAAAGTTCGATCAGTAAATAGACCTTTGCCATTTTCGATTTATTCATGGGAATCGAATCTTTTTCGAGACGTTTACTTCTAAAATATATCAATAATTAATACAATATCAATAAACAATATAACAATTAATTGATAAAAGTAAATAATTTAATACAAATAACTTTTTTATTTAAAAAAAGGAAACGTATGAATTATGTCGATATTGTCAAATGCGTACTTCAGCGATGGAGAACTATATTAATTTTTTTCTTCTTAACTTTGCTACGTAGAAACATGGTTTTTAACACAGTTTGTAATCAATTTTATGCACTAACTTTCTATTTATTTATTTCTTCCAAGTCTTTTCAATTGCACTTGCAGCGATGCAAAACGAAAATTGAGTACGCAACCAGCAGAATGGAGACGTCACATTGTATTTAATCATCTAATTTCTCCAATACATTGCAACTTGTGGCAATGATATTTACATCAAATTGTATCATAATCTACCCTTTATACATGAGTAATTTTTTCCAGCAATGCGCAATTTTTCTGATGATCATTTTTACATTTAATGTATCGGCTTTATAAACCGGAATTGGTGCGTAAAAAAGAACACACCGACATCCCTCATTCCTGTTATCGTCTCTGATGCTCCCACTAAGTCATGCGCCATTGCCAGACAAGAAGCAATTATTAATATATTAGAATTATTATATCTCCTCTTTCTATCAAGGGAATCTTTATATCTTTTTCTCTATTGTCAAATCTCAAATAAAGTCAAATTGTCTTGATATCCGTGTTTTTTCCATACAGAGATCGATAGCCATAATTGAATTGACATTCGATACATTAAAGGTACTATACACTTCTATATACTATACACTTCTATATACTATACACTTCTATATACTATACACTTCTATATACTATACACTTCGACACTAATGCCATCTCTTGAGGAAAATTGGAACTTTTGTTTATAAACTTCGACACTAATGCCATCTCTTGAGGAAAATTGGAACTTTTGTTTATAAACTTCTACACAAATGCCATCTCTTGAGGTAAATTGGAACTTTTGTTTATAAACTTCTACACAAATGCCATCTCTTGAGGGAAATTGGAACTTTTGTTTTTAAACTACACCACTAATGCCATCTCTTGAGGAAAATTGGAACTTTTGTTTTTACTATCTTCGCCGCTTATAAGGAAAAGTACTGATAAAATGTAATTGGGCTCAATTATAATTAATCTGTCAAATTGGTAATCAGTTACAATTACAAGTCAGATTTCAGAAATTCATCAGAAGCTGGGGAAACTTTCCCTCTTTTCACAATATTTAAAAGTATAACTTCCTCATCGCTTTTCTTTCTTGCAGTAAAGTATTTGTATTAAGTAAAGTATTGTCTTGTATTGCATTGTAAAGTATTTGAATTTGAATTATTAAAGAATTGTATTGTAAAGTAAAGTATTGTCATAACCTGCAGTTATTTTACCTTCATTATGTACAGCTAACAGCATAAAAAAGTTACCACCTGAGATACAACCAGCATAACTCGAGAAGGGCGAGTCTTTCAGATTCTCTGTTTTGAGCGCGCTTTTCGTCTTCCTCGTTATGCCTGGCACGTTTTGAAGGATTTTGTGATGATATATATTTTACAAATACTCGCTAAAAGTCATTGCTTTTGCTGCGGTAGAAGCAGTATTGTATTATGAAATAATTAAATTCGTATTTCGTTAAATCGGCTCGAATCTCAAGCGTCAAGCTCTTCTTCTTAAAATATCGGACAAGAATTACTTTGGCTGCTCATAGTTCGTCCTAACATATATAATACATAACATTTTCCATTAATGCAGATTTATAATGAAATTGGTTATTTCAGTTAATGCTCCACGCAGGATGATCGTTTTCGCAAAGATTATGCTTAATTATGATACGATAATTAAGAGAATATGAACTACTGTAAATCAGGTCAACGGAAGTAGGAAAAATAAGAAAAAAACGTATATTATAAATATAATAATGGTGTTGCAGATTTGTGAAAAATAGTTAAGTAAGAAATACATTTAAATTGACTATCCGCGAGCCTCCATAAGGCTTATTGCAGAGAATGTGAAACACTCAACTATCTAAATAATTTACATATTTACGCACCTTATACTATATGTAAGATGATAACAATATAAACCATCTGTCCTCGCTATTATCTCGCTGTAATATTTTCACCATCTGGCTGTGAAAATAACGATCGTTGAGAATAGGGATCATGTCGTCGCGTATTTCGTCATGTAAATCACAGCTAAGGAATATCTCTAATAATTATTGTCTTTACAGAGTTATATTTTTAAAAGATACCCAGCGGAGGGCTCCGATCATTTTGGACTCACTGCTATCTAACCTGTAGTCTCTTAACTAACAGCTTTATATTTTACGCGCGAGAATTTCTTTTGGGTAATGAAATCAGAAGGACTAGTCGTGCAGAGTCCAGCAAAGCGCAAAAAGAATTGAATAATATACTTGTAAATATTGAATTCCTTTATTTAAACCTCCGTCTAAAATTTTAAAATGCTAAAACGATTAACAGTTTCTACATAGAAAATAGGTATGAGCCAACAACTTTAAGCTGTTACAACTCCACTCTGAATATTCGCACGTGCATGAAAAATACATTTAAATCTATTGCTAAGGATCTCTGTGGCAAGCCCACCTTTGGTGCTACGTCTGCTTTTAATGTTTTTGTCTACATAACGGTTAATCGGTAGCATGCATACCTTCCTTCTCAAGAAAACAAAGGGAGCTTCTCCGTGGGGGTGAGAGAGGAAAGAGAATGGGTCTTCAATGGAGCGGTCACAGGTTCGTCTTCAGTGCCTCTAATTTTCGAGGCATCGTTTAAGGGTTTTGTATGAGAGAGAGAATTGCCTGAAAATGCCATTCTTCGTCCTGGATGGTGATATAAAGAAAAGTTCATCGAAGATGGAATATGAATGGGTTACTTCATGGAGACGATGATAGGAAAATAAACAATGGGAATACGGAATATTTTATGCTTACTAGGAAAAGAATGTTTATTCTCTTCAACTCTAAGGCATACATTTAAAAAATATGAAGATAATGTGGTAAACAGGCTCAGAAGTGATGTGCAGAGATCCTGAGATGTTGGCTATTTATAAGATTGAGAAAACGATTCAAGCCATTTTAAGACAAAATAATGCAGGTTAGAGGGTGACCGGAAAAATATGTTTTCAATTCTTCAGCCAGAAGGAATGTAAATTAGATCAACGATTCGAAAAAGTTCCGATTTTTGCGGCAGTTTGCAAGTTTCATTTTCCTAACATACTGAATTAGGTTTTATGTGAACTTACTTCTAAAACGTTCATTTGCATCCAAAATTCATAAACCATTAACAATAGACCTATCATAGTCGAAATTATTTATTATCAATGTAAATTTATTTTGCTTCGAAACTTATTGGCATAGGATAGGATATAATCATGTAGGCATATAAGAATATGCATACAATGTGCATACATTCATGCATACAATTAGAGCTTTTGCCAGTTGATCCCACACAAATTGATTGATGAACCATTTGATTAGTCAGCGAGATGAGTTTGTAGAAAATAGCAGGAGCGAAATGATTTGGTGCTCGATTTTAAGACCTAACGGTAGTAAGATTTATGTTTGTTCATTGTATCGTCCTCCCGATGGCGAAATTGATTGTATTGACGATTTATCCGGGACGTTACAGATAATCGGTGAAAAAGTAAAAGATCCCATCATAGTTGTAGGAGGAGATTTTAACCTACCATATATTAATTGGCGGAATTTAACATGCTCCAACTCTAGTAGAGAGAGAAAGGTTTCTCTAAAATTAATCGATACTTTCTCGTTGCATGCGATAGAACAGGTAAACATGACGAAGACTCGAACGACTCGTGCGGGTGAAGGTAACATCCTAGACTTACTAGCCACCACCCACCCACAATTGATAGCTAATCTCGATATAGTTGACGGTATTTCAGACCATGATGTCATAATGGCGGAGATGAAAGCAGTAGCGGTTAAATCTCTTAAGCCACCGAGGCAAGTATATGTAATTCGCAAAGCTAATTTTTCGGAGTTTAAGGTTTATATTAACGAGTGCAAGGATGATTTTTTCCGCTTCTTGGGTGCAAATACAGTAAATGATAGTTGGATAGAGTTTCTGCGGATAATCAAAGAAGGTTTAATTAAATTTGTTCCTACTAAGAGCGTGCGTGAGCGTAAAGAGCCACGGTGGACGAAACCTAAATTACGAGCATTACATAGGAAGCAAAGAGTCATTCACTCGCGATGGAGAAAACTCAAAGCATGCGGAACGAACCATGAGCTCGAAGAACAAAACTATAGAGAAGTGCGAAAGTTAGTTAAGGAAGAAGCGCGAAAAGAATACCAGGAATATAAATCTCGAACCCTATTAGAATCATTAGGTGGCGATCAGAAAGAATTTTGGTCATACGTGCGTGAGACTCGTGGAGGTCAGTTTTCTGTGCCTAGCCTCAAAAGCGCAGAGGGAACTACCGTAAATAAATCAGAAGATAAAGCTAACTTACTTAACAGGCACTACCAGAAATGCTTCACTGTAGACAATGGTCAAGTTAAGGATTTTACCTCGCGCATTGATTCAGAGATGTGTCCTATCGAGATATCGGTTGATGGAATTGGAAAATTATTGTGAGATATTGATAGGAAAAAGGCGCCAGGACCCGAAGGTATTCCCGCTGTTGTAATAAAAACTTTAGCCGATGAAATTGCTCCGCTTCTACAGATTTTCTATCAGAAATCATTGGATGAGGGAACCGTCCCAATGTCGTGGAAAAAAGCTAATGTCACTCCGGTGCCTAAGAAAGGGCGCGCGTCAAAACCAGATGATTATAGGCCTATTTCATTAACTTCAATTTTTTGCAAAATAATGGAGCATATTATAGCGAGCTCTATCATGCGCTTTCTTTCTGAAAAGGGAGCAATCAGTCAGAGCCAGCACGGATTCCGTAAAGGTAGGTCTTGTGAGACCCAGTTAGCGCTTTTTATGAATGACGTATCTAAAGCAGCAGACGGCTGTGTAAGATCAGACGCAGTTTTCCTAGATTTCAGGAAAGCTTTCGACACAGTTTCTCACGAAAAGCTTATCCAAAAGCTGAGTGCCTACGCGATCGACGAAAAAGTTATCAGATAGACCAAATCTTTTCTAGAAAACAGATCTCAGCGAGTTGCGTTAGATGGAGTTTTATCCGAAGAAATAAGTATCTCATCAGGAGTTCCACAGGGAAGTGTTCTTGGTCCAATCTTATTTCTAATTTAAATTAACGACCTCGTAGATAACGTAAAGAGTAAGGTTAGATTATTTGCCGATGATACCCTGATATACAGAGAGATTTTGACAGAAAACGATTGCAATGTGCTTCAAAACGACCTGGACATAATATCAGGATGGTGTAAAGATTGGCAGCTGGATTTAAATATAAATAAATGCGTTGCCATGAGTTTTACGCGCTCCACAAACATAATTCCCGCGCAGTACCAAATCTCAGGTCATCCATTAGAGTTAGTGCACGACAACAAATACCTAGGAGTCACGTTTAGCAGTAACTTATCTTTTAAAGAACATATTCGAGATGCGATAGGAAAAGCGAATAGAATGCAAAGATTAACTGGTAGAACGTTGAGAGGATGCTCATCGAGAGTCAAAGAAATAGCTTACTTTTCTCTTATTCGCCCGAGTCTTGAATACTGCTGTGCGGTTTGGGACCCACACGAAGTAGGTTTAGTCTCAGATTTAGAGATGGTCCAGCGTAGAGCAGCCCGATTCGTTTGTGGGGATTTCAGGTTTGATAGCAGCGTTACGGCAATGATAGAGTCCCTCAGTTGGAATTCACTACAGATGAGAAGATCTGAATATCGTCGGAAACTTTTCGAAAAGTTCAATCGTTCAGAATTTATAGACGAAGTAAGTGAAATGTTAGTGCCAGTAAGGAGCGAACGCGATCTCCGAGAGGCATCGACGAAGCGTTATAGGGAAGTAATCGCAAGGACGGATAATTACTTTTGGTCGTTTTTTCCCCAAGCTATTAGAGATGCTAATAGGTAGGAATGAATAATGGTGGTGTATTCCACCCCCTGCCATACGCCTCTGGCGGATCGCGGGGTATATATCTAAATCTAAATGTCGAGCTATCACACATTTAAATTTCTGCACCTTCAAGACGTAAATGTCTTCCTTATCTTTAAACCAAGAAGTTTTAAGGAAGAATAGGTGAGGCTTGGAAACCAGCATTAAGATTCAGCAGTAATAGATTCTCCTGACACATTTCCCAAGAAAGGAAGCTTTACCCATCTTATTTAAGAGTAATTATGGGTAATAAGTATGAGATGTCAGTATTTCTAGTGCTTTATTCAGTAATCGCTGATGGACTAAATTGGCCTCTCATTAAAAAAGGAAGGGTAAAATACGAAGGCTAAATTTTAATTATTAAACAGCATTTACCGATGTAAGGGCAACTCAGATGAATTACGCCTGATTTAGCAGTTTTCCTAAATGTAATTTCCATAAAAATATAGCCATAGTTATTTCCACCATTCCTTATAGTCGTTGAGCTAAGGAAAAAGATTCACAATTTCTTACATAACGCAGTTTTACCAAGTAACGGCTTCTTCAATCAATTTGAATTAAAGGAAATTACTCAGAGAACTAGGACCAAAGAAAGCTGCATCCATTGCGAAGGAAATTGATTCCAATCATTGGGAGGGGGTAATCTGAAGATTATTGACATTCTGGGCAGACGTTTAGAACTAGTTCCCCTTAATGGATAAAAAAAGTTTACCTAAATATTGTGACCGAGTGTAATCGTTAAAATTACCTAAGCTATACGAGTATAATTTTATCATTGAGAATCTTCAAGGGATCTGAGAAGAGCCCATAAATGCTGTCGACAGTCTCCCAGACTGCCCATTTCTCGGACCGTCTATGCTTTCAGGAGTAGAATTAAGCATATATTAACCGTAGAAAGATCACTCCCGAAGAAATTTAAGCTTCGGAGCATTCTAATTCCAAAATTACGTTCTCAATATTTACATTCATCTTTTCAGGCTTCTCCTTCTAACCAATGATTTTCATAAACCTTCAAGATACCCTTAGAAATCAATCAACAACAAAACGGGAAAATTTAAGAAATAGCTATTTGCTAGCTAGCTAAACTAGCGTTCCTTTGGTTCTTTTTCATTACTATCATTGAATGTATAGTGTTTTCAATCCTTTTATCACATTAAATGTTAGATACAGTTATTAGTTTCGTAGATTTTAAGAACCTTAAAAATTAACATAAAAAACCACCAAGAGAAAGTGAATACATTTTTTCTCTCAGTGTTGATGATAGCCAAAACGTTAAACTCATCTTGATTCACTGATAAAATTTGCTAGTCAATCTCAACTGGTTTATAAAATATAAAATAAAGATGTCATTTAAATACGTATTTAAACACAATTATAATAGTCATTACTGTAACACACACGCAATAACTTGCCCATCCTGCGTCGAGTACTAATAAGTCATACTCTAGCTAAGTCTTAAATTTGGTTAGACGTCGATTAACATTGTCATGCAAAAGTAACAATTCCACGGATAGCGGTCTTATCATTTTTCGTAACTGATAAAATAAAAGATGGTCTTCTTAAAATACTGAGAACTTCGAGATAAACAAATTGTAATACTCTTCGGAGTCGATTGGTGGTTCAGTAAATCGCTAAAAAAATGAGAGAAGTAACTTTTGTGAAACAAAATTTCGAGAATTTTACCAAAAGGACGTCTACCGCTGGCCTTTTACTACAGTATTTACTGTGAGCCATTACTCTGAAACGATAAGGAATCCATGGATCCAATTTTTAGGACGGTAGTTTCATCAAGCGATTTATGATTATTTTCATTCAATCCACATCAGATAAGCAGTGAGATTTCGTAAGTTGTAGGCTGAAGAACCTACAACATTTCTAATCTGATGCTCTGCAGTCCCACTTTATGAGAGATTTATTTCTTCGAGTCATTCTTCTAATTGCGAGCTAAAAATTATACATATATCAGAGAAGGCTAGTGGACACATTATTTTAGATAAAATCAAAATGAATCGAGCAAATTTCAACCCGTCCTCTTCTCCCAACGAGAAAGTTTTTCCTTTCCATTCCCCTTTGGTAACAAAAGGTTTATCTTGTCCTTTTCCCCCACCTATTTCGTTTTGTCCTGTTTAACAGTTTTCCAAGAATTCTACCCTCTCACTTGCAGGTCACACTTTTGTTCCCTCTCATTCTTTCTTCTTTTTCAAGGCACACGCCATATGGAGGATCGCGTATTTATGTAAATGTTGAAGAAGGTGCTAGTAAACGTCAAAGCTAATTGTGAGAATTTGCTACAGTGTTGTTATAAGGATAATTCATTTTTACAAATTCTTGGATTATATAATCTATAGGAGTCACGAGAGTAAGGGGAAATGGTAATCTAGAAAAGATTATTCCTTATTTAAATCAATCGAATGAGCTTTAAATTTGGTGAACTCCATAGGTAACTAAGCAAAAGGAAATAAATAACTTTGTCAAAGTTACACGACTTTTTGTGTGGAAGATGTGGAACTTTTATTTCCTTGTGTTTATTCCTTAGTTATTTCTCTTCATGATAGAACGCTTTTCAATTGGGAAAGTTAAACGAAAGGGTTGTAAAAGGAATCAAATTAAATTAAATAATAATCCACCGAATTATGCACATATCTTATGTATTCAGCAAAATTCAGCCTGCATATGTTTCTGTCCGCAAAACTCAAAAATCACTTGGTCGATTGACTTGAAATTTTTATAGAACATTGCATTCAAATATATATATACGAAAGTGTTTATATTGTAAAAAATGGTGACACTTCGTCCTTGCTTCGATCCCAGACAAGTCAAAGCATTTCCGTAAGAAATGCAGGTAAAGTTCATTTTTGTCGCTGCATGCTTCATTTCTTTTGCAAAATTAAATTAAAATTAATAGTCATACGAGATTGAGACAAGAACCAATAGCAGAGTAAATGAATAGAAAACCTTATTTTGGTCGTTTATTGTTGTTTCCGAATTGAATTTTCGAGATTTTTTTACGGAATACACGAAAATTTTTGTGAGTATAAACAGCCGGCCCCCCTGACGACAAATGCCATTGTTGAATCCGAGATCCTGCTTTTTGGCCAATTTGAAATAAAGAAGAAGAGAATAGTTGCTGGTTTCGTTCACATTGATGAGCATAATCAATCGTTGGAAGTGATTTAAACGATCGATTTTCGAAAAACGAAATGTGAGTTAATTTGATATCGAATTTTGTATTCAGTTAAATTCATTTGTATTGTTTTGGAAATGATTTAATAATCAGTTATCGAAAATTAAAGTGAGAGTGACTTTGATTGCTGCATTCCATTCGATTCATTTCTTTAGTTATCTTCCAGTCGATCGTCGTCAAATTCAATAGTACGCGTTAACACATCAAATGTTGCGGCAGATAATTGATAGTAGTAAATGATTTTTATATAAATAACGAAAATTCTCCATCCAAACGCGAGAACCAAGCTAGCGTAACGGACCATGTCCTCCATCTTTCTTTTCTCTCCCTCCCTTCTCGAGAGAAAGGCTCGCCGGCCCGAAATTTGGACTTAGAATTTTTTGGTGGGTCAGGGGTGGTAACTTTTTTTTGCTGTTAGCTGTACCCTCAATCAGGCAGCCACACAAGGGTAGTATTGCTATCTCTAGCGCCCAAAAGTGAAGCCAAAAAAAGGGGCAGATTGCGCTTTTAGCCATGCTGGGTTGCACTTTTCGTATCTCCCTAAACCAATACATTGTTTTTTCGTGATTTTGCGGATTTGATACAGATTTATCAAGGTTTGATCGAGTAAGTCGAACGTTTTGGAACACAAAATGAATTTTGAGCAATGTGTAACACGAAGCAATTTTGTTATTTTCGCATTTCTAAAGGTTTTATAGGTAAATAAGCAGTGGCTTGCTTCTGCCTGCAGCATGGTCAATTGCTGTGCATCAGAACAGCTGCCACCACAAAATGTTCCGAAACTAGAATATATGCATCTTCCTTAATTTTATTATTTCATTCATTGTCTGAACTCTATGAAGCAGAACGAACGTCAGTATTAATCCATGGCGTTTTAATGAACATTTCATTGTGCTCTCGGCTGCACCTGCAGGTCTTGCATGGTATACAAGTTCTCGTAGTCGTCATTTTGACAACTTTTAATGCATTAAGTCCCAATTATGAATTAGTACAAACATTTGCACAAGCGGAAAATCTCTAATTACCCTGATAAGCTATTATAATGTACTATAGAGAAGCTTTATTTCATTGCGGTAAACGACTATTAAGGAATTTTATGCTATACTTGGTATACTTAGTCAATTAAAAACTAAGACGGACTAATGCATTAGAATATACATAAAATTGACATTAGAATTAATCAACGAGGTTTTAATAGAGTTTGCGGGAGGTTGGCAGATGATTCGTTTTCTATATCGCTCTAGCAGACGACACCGGTATCCGAGAAGTTTACATTGCAGGCATGCTTTATTTTCCATGATAAAAGGAATTAAGAGGACTTTGAGAAAAAAATCGAACATGATCGTTAAGCAAAAGGTTCATTTAAACTATCTGAGTCCATGTCATAGGATAGACAAGCTCCTGAGTCCCATATGAGATTAAAATAAAACCCCAAAAATACATATAGTTAAAGGGGAGCCGGAGAAAAGTTCAACCCAGTGCTCTGCGGGTTGCGTTATTTTAGGCTTCTTTTTTTTCTGACGATAGACTCCCCCTGTGGGAAGCTTGCCCCCCCCCCTAGCCCAGTGCTGGCGACGCCCTTGTTCCAGAACAATAGCTGTGGATTAGAATCGAGTTACTGCAGGGTTTTTTAAGTGATAAAAATTTTTTTGCTCTTTTGAACATCTGAAAACTAAGTTCGAACGATGATACACACGCTCAAATAATCCACGCAATGATACGTCTTCCACTCAGAGCTTGAAGCGGAACACTGACTTTGATGAATTCCAACACGTGAATACATGGTGTCAAGAAAAAACTATGAACATTATTTTCTGTTCAGCAACTTGAAACTTAGCGGTCACTAGTGAACCACATGGGGCCAATTTTCAAAATTTTCTACACTTTATCATAGATTGCTTTTACAAAGCTATTAACTCATTTGAATTTTATCATGAAGACAAACTTCCACAAATTTACGCCTGAAAATGTTGATTTTATACAATGTATCAGTCTTGCAAACATATAAACACTTGTGTTTTTTATAGAATCATTTTAAAAACTAGAGAAATACATTCATTACAAGCTATTAGGTCAGGTCAACTGCAAAATTTACTAATCAGGATAGTAAATCTATCGGATAAACCACGAAGAACGCCATCTGAAAATTGACGAAAAAACGTTATTTCACGTTTTTTTCAAGGCGAATGAAAAAAACGTTTTTTTCAAACGTTTTAAACGTTTCATTTTTTTCAAGGTTCCCATCTCTGCTTACGGGCTTCCTTGAGAAAACAGGGGTGTTGGGTGGGATGTAAATGTCGACTGATTTAGCTGTTTTTTCCCAATTTTCTACTCGGTTACGTGCTTCCTTGAGCAAAAAGGGGTGTTGGGTGGGATGTAAATGTTGAATTATTTACCTCTTTTTCCCCAAATTCATACTCATTGAGCAAAAAGAGGTGTTTTTCAGGGAAAACGTCTTTTTTTCGGCATAATTCGCTTTGAGTAATTAAAAAGATAGTAACCCTCTCGTGCGGTTTGCAAGCTATAGTTGGTTTGCAAGCTAAACAGGTTCCCAAGGTCTATCGAGCTTGTTAATAATTTTTATTTCAATTATTTCATTTATTTCTTTGTCAATTAATATTAAAGATAAACAACTGGCTAAACGCTGATGGGATGAGTTGGGTGTGCGAGGTTCCCTTTATGATATGATTTTTTATAATAAAAAGTTATGATTTTTCTTAAAAAACCTTGGAAACCGAATGAGCTTGCATACCAACTATAGCTTGAAAACCGCACGTGAGGGTTACTATCTTTTTCTTAACAAAAAGCAACATTTGCGACAAAAACACTGCTTTTCCTTATAAAGACCTTGGAAACCTATTGTCTTTCATTGTTATATCAATAAAATCGACCGAATATAGAAAAGTTATTGAGTGCCATTTCGTTCTTAAATTCGTAATCGTTAATTACGCATTTACTTCATAATAGCTTCATTATTGGATGATTTCATTGTTTTCTGCATTTTATTTGATCAAAAATGCATATGAAATCAGTTTACCATCACTCGAAGAGTTCCTCGTCGAAATGGTCGACAATTCCTGCTGCTATTACAACGTTTTCGCCGCGGCTCAGACGTTCACCTCTCCCGAGGATGCACTGACATTCCTTGAGGCGCACGGCTGCTTGATCCGGAAAGATGGACATATTTGCTCTAGATGTGGTTCTCTACTTCCTTTTTACGAGGTTAGGCACCTATTTTTCAATTATTTTTTAAAATTTCAATTTTGCTTTTCTTTCTTTTTAAATCAATGTTATCGAATTATTATAGGTATGCTTTATATTTACATTTCCATCTTTAATTCGTTCTCGTGAGTTACGCTATTACTTCATAATAGTTTCATAAATGGATGATTTCTTGGTTTTCCGCATTTTCTGTAATCGATAATACATGAAATTCTTCGGAATATCATCGACAAATACGTGTGAATGTCATGTTTACGCGATTCGAAATGAGTTACTTTTTCGCAGTTTCCGAGATGTGAAACTGGGCGTGTGCTGCTCCACCTGGCGTTAGAACGCCATAACTAACGGTTTCAAAACGGTCTCCGGACGCCAATACTGCACCTCCGTCATTGCAACGTCGTTATAGCGGTAATTATGGCACGTACCCATTACTTTTATGTATGTAAATAAGCCACCATCTTTGATACATGTTCCACAAAAATGTCATCGAAAAAGGGCTATTTCTAGTGGGTAAAAAATAAAAAACCCCTCGCCGTCCTCATCCGAAATTTTACCGATTTGTATATGTGGCACGATATAGGTGGTCATTGTATATGCGTTATGATTTATTTAATTGTATTAACAAAATAATAAGCTAATTATTATACGAATTAAGCAAATTAAGAAGCCGCCCATCCTCCAGTGACCTTCCAAACATCACCAAAGCATCTATAATTACATATTACCTTTCAGGACCCTCTGAATTTTAATCATGTGGATTTTTCCTAGTTTCAGATTTCCCAACTTGTTTTTCCCACAGTGCATTATGGGTAGGCGGGCAATTTGAATCTTCAAAAGGTGATTTAGCGTAGTGTGTGCATTGCGAAAGCATGAAGACGTTTTCTATTTTAGTGATCTTTATTTTCGTATTAAGTTAATATTCCAGAAGATAGGAATTTATTATAATATATTTGGATTATATTTATACATTAATAAAGATAATTTTCTACTATTATTTGCATTTATTTTATGGCTACTAGTTCTAGTTATTCCTCATCTATGACCTTTGATATGAACACGATAAGGACGTTTCTACTTCAGTCGGGCAATACGAGTTGATTGTCAACAACAGCTGATGCATAATCAGGTAGATGGTGAGTGATAAACCTCTCAAGACGTCATGCTCCATTCCATAAGTGCGAACCTAGCATAGTTTTTTGAGACGCATACTTCTAACGTGAACTAATAACGTTATGATTCGAAAATTTTCTTCTCCAACTTTCTTTCCAAAAACTTCACACTATACCTGGACGAAGAAATTACTTTCTAAACTGTAAACATAAAATTTGGGAACCCCGCAAAATATTAGAAAGGTATGAAAATTGGAAAAAACATCGATAAATGTATAATAAATTGATACATTCATCCAATATTTTGTATTTTTAATCAAATACAACAGAATTTGCCGCGTACAGAACCAAAAGAAGCACGAGAAGCACAATCCTATATTAACGACCGTGCCGCAACGGTTGTTTTAAACTTCGCCTTTGATGCCTTCAGATGGCAACACATGTCGTTTGATGTGGTTGTATTATGCTGATAGTGAACTTTAATTGCGGCGTAGGATCAACAAAACTCGCGTAACACCTTTTTCGACTTGGAAGTTGGCGAAGGAGATACAGAATTTGCTTTTTCCTGAAATGACAGCTTATATTTCTTATTTATATGATAACGCTCTGACAAGGGGGGTTGCCAACGGAGTGGTATCTGCCATTCAATCTGTAAGATGCCAATTTATTTCTTTGGCAAGGGTAGCATTGAATTGTTGTACTGATTCTCTCGTTGATTTACAGACCTCAGCCATGGTGAAATCCCCACCACTCCTAAAGGAGGAAGTCTTTTTATGGAGGTTGGTTGGAAAGCATCAAAATTATATAAGGTTCGCTGGTCTGGTAGGAGCATCGGCGGTGATATTGGGAGCTTATGGAGCGCATGGTAAGCTTAAAATTGCCAATTCCTGCTATTTCTATCAATGGCAATAATTTAACTCCTTAAATGATACTTCTTTCGCTAGCGTTCCATAAGAAGGTCGAAAATGAGGACCTAAAAATTGCATTCGAGACTGCTAACAGGTATCACTTTATGCATACCTTTCCTTTGTTCGCGGTTCCACTGCTTAAGCGGCCACACTTGGTAAGACAATACCTGAAAAATGATATTTGAGGAATGGTTCACGATAACAACATATTTACTTACCTTTCAGGTGGGTGCTCTCTTCATCAGTGGCATGTCCATTTTCTGTGGATCGTGCTACGTTTATGCTTTTACAGGCAATCCTCATGTAAGGAAGTTCACTCCCTATGGGGGGACTCTACTTATATTTGCGTGGCTGTCGTTGCTCTTATAAAATTAAATTTTTTATATATGTATAGTAAAACTTTTATGTGAACATTGAAGTTGTGAAATAAAAAATTACTTTATTGCTGAACCACTGTACATAAACATTTTATATTTCAATTCTGGATGGATTGTAAAAGTTGAACAATCAGTAAGGGAAGATATATTGCCTACTACATATCTAAACGTTGAAAGCAATTTATATAAATACTCAACCCTGTACAAGCAAAATGCATATTTTTCAAGAACAGCACACATTTATGATGTGTTCAGAGGCACTAAACAAAACAATTTTAAGTTCCCTCGCTGTAATGGTTGGCACATGAAGAGAATTTTGAATTCCCAATGGAGTTCGTTTTACATGATAATATGAAATCCTAGTGGAACTTTCACACTTAACATACCAGTATCACAAAGTAACCTTAAAAATAAGCAACTCAGATAAAAACTCCCAAAAATACCCACATGTAATTGTTCACATTTTTAGAAAGGAGTTTAGGAATCATATTTTCTCATCAGTGTTACGCAAGACAATCATCAGTCCACTGTCCTCAAACTCAGCAAAGTGAGATAGAATCATAATTGAGCTTTAAACCAATGTGAACAAGACAAAGAGATAGATTACTTAGAAGTTTGAAATGTAATACAAAATGGACAAGACTACTATGCAATCACAGAGAAATCTTTATACCTTAAAGTTTTTCATGCATTACATTTCCAATCTAGCGTAAAAGCTCTTCACAAACCCACATCTCCACTAGTTTGGATTGGCAAATGTATATCGAAGAATAATATACATTCTCCATTAAATTGACACAAATGAATGACAGACTAGAATCCTCCAAATATAGTGTACATCAATAATCAAGAGAAACTTTCTAACATCAGAAGACATCAAAATCTCATGGAAGGTTCAGTAATTTAAATACACATGGATACATGTAATCATTCACCATAAGTACACATCTCACCAGAATAATTTTTTAAGTACAAGTACTCCTAATTAGACATTCTAATTGCCCTTCAAGAGAGCAAAGAAACATAGATTTAAACAGACTAGATTTTAAAGAGCATCTTGGTCATCAAATTTTTCTTCTTAGGAAAAGACAGCAACCCTACGAGATAGCATGGAAAAATAACATCCAACTTCCATTAATGTATCTTAGCAAGTTACTCTGATTCGAATTCAAGTAGTAGCTAGGAAGTATTCAGTTGAGAGAGATAGAGAGAGGAAAAAACTCATTTAAAAACATGGTTTAAAAAAGATCGGAACCAAACAATTAATGTGAATGCAAGGTCGTCTTACTTTACGTGCTGAGGACAGCAATGGACAGAATGTTCTCGCATTCCAGACAACCGATTTCATCTGCTGTTTCATGACGAGTTCATCACTGTGGATCTCCTAGAGTATCCTCTCCTACTAACAGTGGCACCCTGAGCTTCACACTCTCTCCTCACCCTATCAATTATCTCTGCCACAAGTTTCTCCTCCCTCTGCCTCTGTTCAGCCCAGTCTGCTCCATGAGGGGCAGACCCTTCCCTACCCCTTCCCCTCTCCCTTCTTGAACCACTACCAGATGTACCACTATTACCCCTTCCCCTCCTACCATTTGACCCCCCCCCTACATCATCTTCCCCGTCTTGTGTCTCTCCTTCAACAATCACACTCCCAGACAACTCACCCATTCCACCTCCATGTCTATTCTCAAGATGTCCTGCAAACCCCTTCTTAGTCTTGAAGAAAACATTACAGCGATCACAACGGAAGAGGTTAACGGCATGCACTTTGTACTTGTGTCTATACCAATGAGTGCGACTTGGTAGCACCTCACCACACCATTTGCAAACCACACTGCCATCTCCCCTCAACACATACTCCCAGAGTTCTTGACGGGCATTAGGGGTGGGAGAAAGGGTCATTGAAGTCCCCTGTCTCGTGCTAGAGGCATCATCGTCATAGAACAAGGCGCCATCTTCACCATCTTCATCACCCACTTCCTCTATTTCCACTCCTACCACCTCCTCATCACCTTCATCAACATCTACCCCCTCTATTTTTGGCACGAGGAGGCCCCGGTCGGCAGCAAAGTGTAGAATGGACGGACGATCCGGAAGGATGCAAGTCTCGAAGCCCAACTCCACCGGATGGGCATGGCTGAGGAAATGGATACCAGCAGGAATTTCCCCCTTCTGGGGAAGCTGATGGATCCGATCCTCAGAAGGTTGTACTTCAAGTTGATACGTTTCAAAGGAAGAACCAGGTTGATAATCCGTCTCTGAAAAAGTATGCAGTGTTGGTTGAATAGGAATTCTAGGCCAATAGTGGCTTTTATCACAAGAAAGAATTTTACAGAAGTCAGAGAAAGAGTGCACTTCACAGAAGAAAAAGTCATTCTACCTTTACTAAGGATATTAAGAAACCCTTCAAGGAACTAACAACATTCAGCGATAGAATAGAAAGAGGCTGTACTTAGGTTGAATACGTTTCACTCGAGAATGAACGCTTTTTTCATTCATGTCAAGTTTAGAAGCAAAGCACGGAAGTGGTTCAATGTAAGAAAAATGTACCATTTTTGAATCTATTTGTTAGTATTGCTTTAATCTGTAGAAAAAAACAGTGTGAGGGAAAACTTAAAAGAATACAGTGTTAGTGAATATCTTGATTGCTCTTACCTAGTCTTCTATGACCAGCATTTATGTTGCAACTCCTGCATTTACCTTCCGAATCCTGGTCTTCCATAACTGGACAACAATCAAGACATTTGCAGGATAGCAATAATGTACTTCTTTGAAAACTGAAACAACATTTATCCCACTTAAGCAGACCTACTGCAATATATAACATAAGAAATGTTTTCATGTCTGAATGCACAATAATTATATATATATTCTGAAATGATTTCTTCAAAAGCTACGAGATAATGCTGGAGGAAACCATCTCATTTCAGGATCGGTGATTGAATTTGCATGAACATTTTTTACGCATGCAGAAAAGCCTACATATTCAGCTTGAGAGGGTTTTCACAAAAATTGAGGAGCAATCACATAATAACACTAAGGGATACATTTGATTCCTATTCTTGGAGGTAGATTTATTTAATGAAAAATTACATGAAGGATTCAGTTACAATATCAATGCCAACCGAGACTTCTCGTGCATAAAGAATCACTCAGAACATTTCACTGTACATCTTTAACTTGTAAAAATAGGCATTTTCTCACCAACAGGAATACATTTGTGTATATAAATCAAATATTAACATTCACTTTGTTACATCCTCATACGCTCATAACAAAAACTCTTTAACAGTTAAACAATAAGAATAGAGAATTCGTTACACATATTCAAAAAATCAATTAAAAGATTTTTAACCATTTCATTTAAACACCAATTCTTTTTAGATTGGTTAAGAATTTTTCCCAACAATCTTAACTAAAAATATATGATGAAATGATTGTTAACACTACTATACACCACAGGTGATAAAATATGTTTATAATTAGTAAGCAAATAATTTCTTAAACATCAGAGATATAATAAAAGTATTATGTCTGGGCTCCCCAGTGTAATCAAAATTTTAGAACATTAAAATTAGAATTTACAATTAATTAAGCAACAAAACTTCCATCAAAATATGATATTAAACGAAACTGCTGAAACATTTTCCAAGACAAAACACCATTTCACACAGTGACTGTTCCCTTCAGATGTATTTTCTCGATTGTACGAGAGGAACTCATTCCAAATATTGAGAACATATTCCAAAATATTTGAGCATCAATCAGCACTTACATACCCAATTGTTAAAAAAATTTTTGATTAGTTACAGGGACAATAGGTACATCAAGAAACATTTTCTAAATAGTGAATTACAATAAAAATAATTGTAAATTAATAAATCTGTTGTTACACCACTTCCTATGCTAACTTCCACCCTTTAACCAAGGTCATTAAAACAATTCATATCTTTACAAACTCCATTCACTCCATCATTGCTCTGCAGAATTACCAAACACTATGTGTAACTTCCAAGCACTAGGACTTCCTCGATTATCTCTTACAAGTTGTTAGACAACTATGTATTTCTCACAGCTTTAATCAATTCACTCTGGTATATCTCTGTACCACGTACAATACCCTAGATTCAAAAATATAATTTTCTGGATATATATGTTAATTACCCAAAGACTTACAAATTTCAAATCCATCTCATAGAAAAACCTAACAAATCACTTCCTCAACTCTATGGTAGAAGGGTATAACACACCTACCATTCAACAATTCCAATCTTTTTTTTATAACAACACACAGCAGAATGACAAGAGCCAGCTATGTCAGACACGCTTGCACATCATTCTTTAGATCACAAAGCCAACAATTAACTTCTGACAACAAGGTGCAGGATAATCCAGCTATTTAAGATAATTTCTATCTTTCTCAGGTAACAATGTTGGTCTTTGACCACAGTGGTGAGCCAACTTAATCAAGTTGAGCAGGGATTCATTGAAAGTTTTTTCCTCGTCTCAATCAAAATCAATCATTATATTATATAATATTAGATACAAATAGAAAAAATGCCGGTAACAATAGTCAACCTCTACCCAAAAAAAGTGAACATTTAGCTATAGATTATTTAAACTCCCTCTTTGGCTATTTAATTATTGTGACAGATTGGTAACTGATTAGACTATTGCATGTTTAAGATGTCCAGCCTTTAAAAACAGGAGACTTATACATTTATATTTGATAAGCTCGCTCTTGAAACAACTTCAAAATACTTATAAATCTTCCATTTTTGGCCTCTTCCAACACCATTATAAGATTGCATTGTACACTTGCTTATATTTATACATAACTGAGTTTGTATTGCTAAAGTGAAAAATTAATGCGTGCCAATGACTTATGACATGCATCAAGGAAGATGGTAAGATAACCCGAAACTCCGATTCGCTTCAAATAAAATCTATATTCAAGAATAAATGCCCAGTAACTGATAACTACATTTTGTTTATAAGAGCACCACAAAAATAAATCATATGGATTTTTTCACGGTGATAAATGCATTAATGTCATTATTTTATAATTAAAGAATTACTTAAAAACACTAAATGGCCACATAATAGCATCATTATTTTTTCTTTCAATAGGCCAGAAAATTTTCGTTGACATAAAAGGATAAAAAATTCATATAATTTCACCTACCTGTTTCTATGAAACTAGTACCAGGAAGAGACATTAAAATGTAATAAAAATTAGATAAAACATTTCCAGTCCTTCAATTACCACCACTCCTTAGAATAAAATATAGTAGAATTAAAGCTCAGGAAACATAATTAAAGAACTCACTTTTGCAAAGTCTGTAATTCAGTAATAAATGAAAAATGCATTCATTACTGGGAGCCTCAAATGTTAAATAAATTGGGCCCTTCAAACTTTGAGAAATAAATAATGTGTATAACCCTATTCTTTCAATGAAATAATGGTCAATAGTATAATCTGAAGAGAAATAACAGTGTTAACCTGTGGAATAAACATTCGTTAGAGAGAAATATGAAAAGTTAAAGAAAATATAAGAAAATAACATTAGGTGGGTGACTTTGGTGCAATCAGAATGGAATCCCAAAGCTTTGGAGAAGACCCGTTACAGACCAATGGATAAGAGTAATCTGTACATTTATAATTAAATTACAAGAAATATACTTTTATTATAAGGAATGTGTCTCAGGTCTATTTATGATAATGACTAGTTGGACCTACGGCATGGAACCGTGCACTGTTTACTGGAGCAAAATGAAAGTAGGGCATGGATAGTCATCCCACGGTCGGCCGGTTTATGCTCTTTCCTGTCCGATAATAAAAATGATACATAGATGAGATCTATAAATGTTAACTAATGAATGTTCTGTGAAAATATGCTAAAGTAACATACACCAGAAGGCATTTACGCTCTGGCTTTATTTGTTAATTATGTGAAGAGGTAGACCACTTTCTGTACAATTCTTGATAACTATCTGTGTATATCTTAAAATCCACAAATGACAACAAAAATATTAGGATTAATTTGTCGATAATACAACTGATTTTTAAAATCTTTAAAATTTGTATGTACATAGAGAATAAGAGAAACCAACACCATCTATATTCTTGTTTCCTGACCTGGGATTAACCAAAGTGCATGTGAGCTGTCAATGTCCCGAAAGATAAAACTCAAGGACAATGAACAAATTCACAACACTACAACGTGAGCAGTATTCCCTCCCGTATAAAACCGTATTTAAATCTACATAACCTCTCTTGTTAAATCCCAAATTTAAATCTAGAATATCAACAAACAGTATGAAAAACTGTAAAAATTTTTAAATGTATATAGATATAGAAGAGTAAAGGATATACCCAAAGAAGTCTAATCTTTGGCTGTTTTTTCCACTCGCTAGATTCCTTGCAGCACTCCTGAAATATTTACTAATGTCCTAATTGGACATGTATATGGAAGTATATGAAGGACAAATTGTAATGCACCTGAATTGAAATCTTATTCTCACAAACTTCAACGAACTTTCTTAGACATCATATTGTAATAAGAAGAAGATATTGCTGTCAAAGCTGAACTAATTTTTGTACAAAAAAAATATATATGTATAATATGTATATAGTTTCAATATTATTATTATTATTTCAAACTTATTTTGATAAAAGCATTTCACACTCTAACTACATTCCTGAAATTTTAAATGGAGTTGGCAAAAAATCTTTTGAAAAACTTTACTCCATTATATGTAAGTGCAACATTAAAAATGTTTGTGTTATTCAGGAATAATGGTGTATATTTTGCGTGTTTAGGGAAATGCAAGTGACAGCCTAATTACTTCTTTCGGAGGCCATCATCTACCAACCTCTTGATTCACGCAGTGTGCATACCAATTATCCGTTATATTATATTTTTTAAAACCAATGTTTGGAAAATTCTATTAGAAATTTTTATCAAGAGTAATTAAGAGTTCAAAAAAGTGTAATACTAATGAGCATCAAATGTTAGCATTTTGTCTTTGAATTTTCAATTTTTTTCTTTAAAGTCCACTGACGTGTGAACAATAGGCAGTGGTAGGCAAAGCACCAAGAAATGGGACAGAAAAAATGTGACATCCCAAAAGTAGAAATTTTGTGTTACACATTCACTCTCACAATCATGCTGGACAGAAGTTCAATCTGCACTGTGAGCAAAGGCTCAAAAGTGACATTCATTCATTAAAGAACACATTCACAAGTAGATAAAAAACTAGTAAGTTGTTAAAGCCAACAATTCTAATTGGCCCCACCCCCTTTCACACAAAACCCCTAATTCAGACCCCCTAAAATTCCCTTTTGATAAAATTCGTGATCCCTGAAATGATGAGGACAATAGAGATTCAGTAAGAAAACACTGCAATCGTCAAGGAGGACACAGTAAAACAACACAGCATTGGAGGAACAGTGAGTGGAATGAATAGGGAAAATGTTTTGGTGCAAGATAAGCACAAAATGCATTTTGAAACAGTTCCAATTCTTTTCTTTTAGTCTCTCTTAAAGCTATCGTCTAAGGTACACACAGTGTTGATATTTCTACTTCCACTTAAAAAGTTGTGAAGAAAAAGTAATTATTGCAATTATAAACTATTTATATCAAAAAACGGTTAACCTCTATTTAAAATGAGGTAAACTTTTTAAAGAGAAAAAACTTTCTTTACCTATCTCCTTTTGACACCATTACCGTTTAGTGCCAGCATGAATTCCACCTAAAAGAAATCATTTGTATTAACTTCTTTCCGTTATCTTTTTTTGTTGGCAAGGAAGTTCAATCGGAACTCCAGCCACATTTTGATTGTGCCAACCACAATTTATCTCTCAACCTTGTGAGTCGAGAGGCTGCTTTACCTTTACCCTATTCCAACGACTTTGCCCGCACCGATGGGCATTTATAAAAGGGCAAAGGCAGCCATTCTTGTACCAACCAACTGCTCATGGTGGCAGAAAGAACCCAAGTGGAAACACGCAGTCCTTAGGCATGAAACAGTCATGGACTGTCTTCATGTGATTCTTCATCTTGTCAGGACGAGAAAATTCCTTCCCACACACCGGGCAAGGAAATACCTTCCGGTGCAGTCCTTCATGGTAGAGGAATGCGTGCCGTTGGAAGCTGTACTTATTCTTGAAAGTCTTGGTCACCTCCACCTTCTCACACTCCATGCACTTGTATACACCCTCTGAGGAGACCGATGCATAGCGAAACAGGTTCAGTCCCCTCACGCTCATCTCAGTCAGCTGCTCCGCTGGGTCCAGGGCTGGGTCCACCATGGTGGCTGCTGCCGTCCCCCCTCCCTCCCCTGGGCCAGCGCTTGTAGCTCGTCTTCGTGTACGGCGACGAGTAGCTTTGGGGCGCCCTGGGCCCGAAGAAGAGGGAGGCATACTGCCAGGCAAGGGAGGCTCCGAGGAGGCTGGAGGTGGTCGTGCAGGGGTCTTCATAGAATCCCCCCCATCTAGGGGGATGGGCATAGGGGAGGGGGGGAGAAAACCCTTGCTCGACCCACCCCCCTCCCCTCTCCCACCCCCCCACTGCCCAGCTTCTGAGCGCAGGTTCAGCAATGCAACTGCAATGAAATGAATGGCAACCATTTCCATTTCGGTTATCTCCGCAAAACAAAAGATAGTCATCTTAAGGAGGGGAAAGGATAAAGGAACATTGGGAGTGAATGGGGGAAAGGAGTTTAGGAAGTGGCAAACCTTTCTGATTTTGCTGCCACCTCTTCCACCCCAACACTCAAAAACGAGAGCATGCAAAGTGACGCAACACAAAATAACAAAACAATTTTTTGAGGGAAGTTATTGGAAATAGCTCATATGACCAGGGTATCACTATTGTCTATAATGTCAGATGAGTCCTCACCTCAGAGACATGTCTCCAGTTCTCTAGAAATGCTCACTGTTGCATGCCAAAATTATGCTTGAAACAAATATAGAACACAGACACGGAAAACCAGATCATGCAGATATTGACTCGTCCAGCAACAATAATCGTGCATTTCTGCGCCACCTGAAGTAATAATGGCTGAAGCTTCACTTTTAGACTGCACGACACATACGACGGCCAGAACATTTCCAGAGAATCTGAATGGAACTTTTTCTTAAAATTTTTTGATATATTTCTCACATTCTGGTTGGACTGGCGTGCACATTAAATCTTATTCTAACTAGAAAGCAATTAATGAAATTCACTACTTACTAAAAAAACTTAGAGCTATGGTTGTTCCAAATCAACCCTCTTAAAGGGCTTCACACGTAGCAGCGTATCTAAATAACGCACAATTCTACAATAACGCAATGCTTTATTTTAAAAATAACTCTTGGCTACATCATCCAAAATTTTTCCATTAGTTGCTTTCCGCAATTCTAGGAGCTACCAGGCCTTGAGCAACAGCAAGCTAGAAATAACAAATGAGCTTTCACAAATAATATGCATCTTGTTTCAAAAGAGGATATATTAAAGAGCCAGAATCAACATCATATCTATGACAAAGAATGTTTTTAGTTTGGCTTCAATGAGATCATTAAAAATATCTTCAGCATTTAGAAACTGAGGACTGAGCATACTCTCTGAAATTTATTGTTAATTTTGAGTCTCCATAATATATCCCATTACTTTTGAAGTTTGGCAGAATAAAGCACTACTTATATGACATTGGCATTTATTTTTGAGAAACAATGGTATGTCAAGAAGAATTACCTTTTTCAAGATACAGGAGCCATGCTATGATCTTCAACACCATTTATCTGAATTCTGGTCCTATAAAACTTTATTCGACAAAGAATAGGACACAGGTAGGGAGAGGAAATGATGAGAATTATAACGAGACCTTAGCTCACTCAACTCTGATACATGTCGTCTAAGATGTTTATTAGATTACTTCTCCCATTGTGTGAACTATGGAAGAAAACCGCAACTCCCATAACGTCAACGTTACGATGAATACCAGAAAATTTCACATTATTAATTTCATCAATTCTCCACTTAACAAATCTTATGATCGCCAAAGATGCACCATACAACAAAAATTAATAATTTTGGAATTTGTGTATGATATTCTTTAATGAAGAGCATGGTCAGTGATCAGATTTTGTTTTGTAAGTGTATCTGTTAAACTACATATGAACTCTAGAAGACAACTTCAAAAGAATTTCTATTGAGTCTAAACCTAACTAAAAAGCAAAAACTCCCAGCATGCTTTGCATAGGCAAAGCACTTGACAAGGAATTGGAATATATGGCCACATGTTGATAGAAGGGAATGAAAAGTATACGCCCTCAATAGCTGTACACGAAAATCTTAGGGGGCTCATACTCAGGCCTATTGAGTCAATTAGGTAGAAATCTTTAAGTCTTAAATTTTCACTTCAATACATTGATGTTGGCAATATGATAAATCATATTCAATAAAACAATTAATACAAGAGGCATAATTTTAAACATTGGGTAACTGCAATATTATTTCAGCAACAACGAAGGTTTCAATTTACAAAGTTAGTTCTTCAGTGATAACAGAGTTACTCAGCTAGATAAGAAAATATTACAGCTACAACTTGACCCACTGAAATGTCATAAAAATATATCATGAATAAACAATTTCCCATATATAAAGCTATAGTTGAACTTATGGCTTAAGCCTCAAATTTTAGTGATTGTTAGGTGCAAGATACTTAAGGGCCTCATTCATTTAATAACAATTTATTTAAAGCTGATTAAAGTAATTCTTTCTCAATTAGTCATCTTTGCTTTTACCAAATAAAGTCAGAAACATCCATTTCAAAAGTCTCTTCGTCAATATTAATTATCATCCCTCTTCACTCATAAAGGCATAGAATACCAACATTTTAAACCATTTACTCCACATATTGATATTTTTCTGGTATCCAGTCACCACAAAGAAAATAAACCAAAATCAGTAGAGTCAACACATTAATTCTCGATGGCTAAGTTTTTTATGCCGTAGAAGGTTGTCTGGTCGACAAAGGTCAGCACCACAAATGTTGCACACGCATTTGCTGTCTCTGTGCGCACCATGCACGTATTTGATGTGGCGCTTGTAGGTTGAGGCATGTGTGAAGTGCCTTCCACACTGCTCACATCCCCGGCCAAACGCTACTTCTCCAGAGTCACCTCCTTTGTTGCTGCCCGTTGCAGAAGTACGGCCGCAGCGTTGCAATCCAATGGGAAGGTACCAGATGGGGGTTGGGGGTCCAGGAGGTGGGGTTGGGGAGATAGAGAGAGGGTGCAACAGGGTATGGTCAGGGACTGAAAGAGGAAGAGCGACATTCTCCGATATCACCCGATCCTGATGTCTTTTACCTCAAAACCCATTCAAGGAATTTTTCTTATTTCTAAGTCAATTATTAAACTATTTCAGATAAGCAGTATTATACTAAGATGAGAATATTATTGTTTGGCACTGTCTTATAATACACAGACATCTTCATTCGTTTGAATGTAATGCTGTCAAGTATTAATTTCCGTACATGATCAGATTTCATTTGTACTCAAAGCTGATCACTAAGTCGTGATAAACAATAACTGTAATACGTCATTTTAACTTATTTATCCTTCTAATTTCCAGGTTGATTTTTCTTTCATCGCTTTTGAGAAAAAATATCTTTCCCAATCTGGTTAGACTTATCAATAAATTCTATGAATCGACCAAAATATAGATTTTCACTTACGTGACCCTCAACTCACTAACTATTACTGACCAACATGTATATATTTATACCAAAGTCAAAACTCTATAAATTTAATAGAATATACGTATCACCTTCATGTAATTTAGAACTATTATTTCCACAATTGTACTTCCTCAGAAAAAAATATAACCCCTCATTCACACGAACAGATAACATTCACAACAACCTGGGAAAAGGAAGAACAGGGATTTGAGAACAGAATCAAAAGTATTTACCAGAACAATTTATTAAAAAATGTATTGCATACAACTCACAAATATAAACCCTGCCCTGTCTTGGACCAACAACAAAGAGGCATATTCTTCATTTCAACTAAAACCACTTTAAAAGTGAGTAACCATTCTCACAGTAACCAACAACACCCGTAACCCCAACCAAATAAATCACCAAGCCCCAAGGTAGAGTCAAGTCAAGTGCTGACGCTTCTCAAATGGTCCAACAGCACAACAATTAGTAGGGGGAGGTAATATTGCATGGGCCGAGGCGGGAAAGGACGGGAGAGGGGCAAGACAAAGAGATCCACCCGATAAGGCCCACGCCTTCAACAAAGAGAGGCACACTGTGAAAATAAGCACAGAGCTCCCCCTAACAGTAAAATAGAAAACACACCTATAAGGCCGCCCGGCGGCATTGGCGCCCCACCTACCATGGGACACCCTCTGCCAACCTCACTTGTGTACACCCCGAACATGGGCCATCATGTTGTCCTTTCTTAGGAATGACCGCGAGCAGTGGGGGCACTGGTGAAAATTGCTCATCTGGTGGCACGTCGTAAAGTGACGACTGCAATTTGACCTGTGCCTATAAGTTACTCCGCAAACCAAGCACTGATACAGGTTCTGCCCCAGGGCTGTCCTGAAAGTGCGGATATTTTCCCCCGTTGAGGTGCGTGCCTGCACCTGTTGAGGCTGTGGGGCTGTTGCATCCACCTCTCCTGTCTCACCACCTGCGCCATCTTGGAGGTTGTGGTTTGGACGGGCGGGATCCTCTGTGGTCATATGCTGTGGCTGACCCCTCAAAGGCGGTGGTAGGGGGACATCGTTGCGGGACGCCGGCCTCCTCCTCCTGCGCGCGGGCCGCTGGATTGGGTAGAGGTGGATTGGTGGGGGTGGCAGGGGAAGGAGAGGAGGGGGAGCCGGGAGAGAAAGGGGCCCCCTTGTCGAAGACTGCATCAGGGAAGCTGCATTGCCCTCCCTCATGCGATCCTCCCATGGGATGTGTGGCCCCCAGTTCCCTCCTGCCTTCCACTCCTTCCATTCTTTCCACTCCTCCTCCTCATCCAGCTGAGGGTCATGAGAATCATGCTCATGAGAGTCGTTAGCCATTGGGATCTTCGTATCTCCCTCATCCTCCTCCTCCTCCTGTATCTCTCCTCGCTCATCTTCTTCTTCCTCCTCCTCCTCATCCTCCCCTTCGGCCTCAACTGAAAAGAACAGCGTGAACTTTCCTGTAGTGCCCTGCCACCGTGGTGATACAAAAGTCTTTGGGTTCCTTCCCCTCATAAGTAGAGGGGAATGGTACCATTAGACAAAGAAAAAAAATCAGAAAAAATGAAAAGCGGGATATTGGATACAGTGATCGTTTTTGCTTGCGACCAACTTAAAAAAAGACACCACAGGAGAAGTAAAGAGGCAGGGACTTCAGGAAGGAACACACCGCTCTCGACAGCCTGGACTGACTTTTAGCACCCTATAGTCTACCCACCCAGGGGAAGTGTTAACCATAAGCTTTACCAAGAGGATGTTTTGTTTCTAAGTAATACCCATCTGACACAATGGACTTGCCTTAGGTGTGGCGTCATTAGCCACCACCATATCTTACTCCTTTTCATTGAATCCATGACAGGTCATCAGTGTCACTAAGTTCTTGGATCCACGTGTTTCAATCTTCCATGGGTCATCAAATGGCGATTAAGGGTGTCCTTCCGACGAAAATCCTTACCACACACTCCACAATTGTGAAATGATATCATGTGCTTGTACTTGATGTGCCTCGTAAGGTTGGTTTTCAGAGTGAAAGATTGCCTGCAGATATGACAGTATAACTTCTCTCCTTCAGAGACAGGAGTTTCTTGAGAGATCAAGCTCGGCATAGGACATTGGAGGTCTGTATCAGTGACAATCCAATCGCCTTCTTCTTGAGAATTTAAATTTTGATTTTTATAAAGATCTACATCTTCAAGACCATCTTCTTCCACACAGTTCTGTTCAGACTCAGAGTCACTAGAATCTTCTTCATATTTCATTTGAAAAACCTCTTTGGTGAGAAGATCACTTGAAGAAACACACAACTTGTCTGAAAAATGAAAGAGAAAGAACATACAAGTCAAAATTATGACCTTTTTATAAAGGACTAAATGAAAACATAATGCCACAAATTTATCTTTAATTTTAATTATTGCACATCAAACATTTCAAAAAATAATCTACAAAAACTCACCTTGAAAAAGAAGATTAAAATTCTTGTTCTGGACATCCGGAAAAGGAATCTTCATGAGGCAAATCCTCAAGTCTCTCATGAGCTGAATTTTCGTGCATTACCAGAGCAGATAAATGTATTTTCAAACTCATATCTGCGACCTTGCATTCCTTCCTCAAGCATTCCACATTCAGGCATCCAAAGTATTGAAATTTAATCCCTCGCATACAAAAAACAATCTACCTCTCGCCATTTTTTCTCTCATTCACACTAACATACACAAAGGTACAACAATCCATCATAAGAGTTTCTCAGGGTATGAATAATAGTACTGCATAATCACTATGAATAGAGCCCATACACTAAATATCACTTGATATACAAATATCATATTACTCTTTCAAATAATTATGCAATAATACAACCCAAATAATAACCAAATGCTTTCCTGAAATCTAATAGGCAATCATTTTCAAGAATACAGTACTGCACCAAACATTTCCTTCCTAATCAATCATTTCATCCCAAAATCTTTTTACTGTGTCCTCCAGCAATGTATACTCAAAAAGTTTTTCACAGGATCTTTTAGATGTAAAATAATTACAAATTATGCAATACATAAAGTCTGTTACATACTCATACTCAAAGAAAGAAAAGTTAAACATCATTTTCAGTGCAGTCATAATGACACCTTACATTTAAAAAACCCAAACCATTTCTATGACAAAATAAACAACATCACACTACTGGCCCAAGTAACACATTCAAGAACTAAATAAAGATTGTATAAATAGCAACTCTAATATGCATTACTCTTAGATTTGTCATGAAATGCAACAGTGTACAGCATACATGATATGAAAGAGAAGAAGAAAGATATAACATCCTGGCAGGGTTCTGCCAGAATAAGAATAGGAATGCACACTAAAAGAACTTACTCTAAAATAAAATATTCATAGAATAACATTCTTAAATACAACTGATACCCCTTCATGTCAGTTAATCAAGAAGTAGGCAAGCTTCTTGAGAAAGTTAGTTTATGCTGAATAGATGAAAGGAAATCAGGGGAGCAAATACTCTATGTAAAGTAGGTCTAAGCAACTCTTTTTGGAAACATCCTACCTTACTCCTTTACGTTCCAACTTGCTGTCGCTAGTTCCAACCAATCAAAATGGGACAATATCCCACTCCTTCAACAATGTAAGCAAAAACTATACACTAGTAATTGAATAAGTATGGAGTTTGCTCAGTTCCCTATATTTAAAGAGGAATGACAGAATAAGACAAACTACTGAGGAGAAAACATCATGTTCAGAGAAAGAAAAACTAAATAACATGAAAGCTAGAGGTGGAGACTTGATAAATAATCTTTTTCAAAATAAACACAACAGAATGTTAAAATATAACGTTAGACGATGAACATGAACTAAGGTATGGGAGCAACTTAAAAATACCATTGAAAGTTACATGTTGTTGTTAAGAAATTGAAATAATAGCTTAGGGAAGTGAACAAATGCTCCAAAATTTGAAATGATGTTTGCAAAACATTGTTCCACCTACCTGATGCATAAGCTTCAGCATCTGGGGTGACAGTTGAGGAACCATATCCTTGTGCCACATCTTAAGGTTTAGCGCAGAGCAAAAATGAAAAGAAAAAAAAACAATTCTTAGATATTTTGAGTACTGTTACCAGCATACACAAACTAATATTATCCCTAAAATTTAATAGTAAGAATCAAAGATGAAAATAATGATTTATCAAATCAAAAATAATTTCATTTTTTAATATGCAATTGAATACAATATAATAAACTTATTGAGTGCAATATTACTGTATGTGTGTTGTATTTTTAATATAAATATCACATTAAATATCCTTTAAAATTTTCCAAAATAATATCTAATTATGTCAGGGTAACAATAAATCCAATCAATTAATGACAATTACCATCTTTGAGTAGCTTTAAAGAGAATGTACTAATACGGTGGAAAATTACAGGTTTGAATCTAATCAATTGCTTTTTTTCTAACAAATTGTAAGAAACATTATTTAAGGTTAAAAAAAGTTCTCTCATGAACTTCAAACACAGATACTTTAACCTCATAGCAATATAAAATCAAAACATAAACCTCTTCATCAAAAAGATTCTGGTAAAAATAACTACATAAAGCCAATAATTTGCTTGGCTGAAAGTCACTTTCACATATTGAATTCAAGAGTTCATTGGATAAGTCTCTTAAATTTTTAAAAGGAAGGATTACTTTAAAAATTTCAATAAGATCTCTTGATGACTATCTGAAGCTATTTCTATTTTCACTTTAAGGTGAACCCTAATATAACGCAGGTTCTCTTGATCCCTACATTTCATGCCTCCAGAGCACAAAAAAAATGATTTCATTGAATAAAAAATTCTCAAAACTACAAGTTATCGATCAAAAGTTATCTCACATACTTATGATTTGAAATACTTAAATTCATTGATTTAACCAAAATACATTATAGTATTTATTCCAGGCATTGATTGGGAATATATCATCAGAGAGAATAATTTGTAATAGTTCTAAAAACAGAAAATCTGCATTTTCTGATACACTTTCTCTAAACCTTTTCAATTGACAAAGAAAGGTAAATCGCATTCCTACACTAATCTTCAATCCAAGAACTTACGATTGAATTATTTTACTTGTAATACTATCTTATTCAAATCTAATAATTTTAAGAAACATACTGAGAGAGAGCTAGCTAACAACAATATCTAAAATATTTTTCTACCTATATTTCATTGACATTTCTATAATATGATTAAAGGAATTTCTGTTAGTTTTCAAAGCTATCTTGATTTATAAAAAATGCTAGACAGCTAGTTAAGACAATCAATTTACATACATTTTTTGAGTCATAATTGTTCATAGTTAAACGATAATGGTACTATAAAAACAAAAATGACTGTCAAATTCATTATGATGGAAAGTTAAGACTGGCTACTTATCTAAAGAAACATAATTCCTGTCAAATTTCTGAGACACATGGACAAATATATTATTTCCAAAATCAAAAAGAATGTTACCTTGTGTTGATGTTCCAGGCGTTGGTTCAGGATCATCTTTAACTTTGCCATCCTGGGAGGATAAAACAAAAGAAGATAACTAACACATTTCAGTAAAAAACATAATGAAAATGCAATAAGTATGTTATATAACATTTCAAGTTCAAGTAATTCATTACTTTTATTGCCATGTAACAAATCTTTGCAGTAAGAGATAATATATCACAGTCAAATTATACTTTTAAAATATAACTCAAATTTCGAGAGAATGAGCGAACATAAAATCAGTAAAATCAAAATTTCAAAAATTATGCTTCATATGAAAGAAATATAATATAATAACGTATGATGAAAAATAAAAGAACTATTACAGATAAAAGTTTGGTTTTCCAATTTTAGTAGAAGGAATGTAGATTCGCTTTGTGTAAAAAATCACAATATCTCATCAATATCAGATAAATTGGGAAAAGGAGAAAAATGAAGTTTATGGTATTTTTTGAGATATCCTGAGAATTATCAAAAACATCAATCTGAATCCACTCACAAGTGCTAAAGCAGCATCCTTGGGTTTATGTTCTCTGTCGCTCCGACTCCCTTCGGATGACTTCCCTTCTTGCCGATCAGAAGATGGTGACGTTCTACCCAGCTTGTCCCCTACAGCACTAGCTCCACTTTCAGAGGTTGCTGTTGCAGATGGTGTTGATGGCTCCTGCTTCATTGATCCTTGGGGCCTCTTGGTTCCTTGCTCTCCTCCTGACAGCTTTCTGGGGCGGCCCCTCTTTCTCTTGGGTGGTGCTCCTGGCACCGGACTTGGCGCAGAACGCTTGGGAGGGATGGGGATTGCAGGAGGGGGTGGAGGCCTGGAGGGTCGCTCCAGGATGGATGAAGGTGGTGTTGGGGTTGCAGGGTGAGAGGAGGGAGGGGGAGGAGTTGAGGTGAGGGCAATAGGGGAAGTCGAAGAAGGCGCCACCACTGGGGGTGTTGACACTGCAGCAGGGTGTGAGGGTGGGGCAGTCTGAGGCTGCATCTGGGGTGGGGGTGTGGATGCAGAAGATGCTGCTGCAGCCGCCGCTGATGATAGGAGCGAGGAAGTGATTGTAGGGAGGTCACACCTCTCTTCATTTACCTCAGTGAGGCCTTTGATTCTAAGCGACTCTGCGACCCTGAGAAACGCAGTGAGTCTGTCCTGGTCCACAGATACCTCCCCCCTGTACATGAAGTCCAGGAGGGACCGCATGTCCGCATATGGGACATCCTTGAGAATGACAATAGGGTGCTTGTCGGGGTTGTGCACGAAAAGCGTTTGGAAGTACGGGCTGCATGCGGAGAGAACCATCTTGTGCGCCTTGAGGAAGAGGCCCTCCACTGCAAGGGTGACATCCACAAATGACTCATCATGCAGCAGTTGGTCGAACACTGAGAGCAAGTTCGACTGGTGGTTGTTCCACCGCAGACAAAATCTCTGCGATGAGCTCATGGCAGGCCGCGTGGCTGTGTTATCTTTTATCATGTACTCTTGTGTGCCACAATCCTGAAAAATTCAAACCTGAGTTATAACCTATTGAATCTGGAGAATACCTACTGACAGCAAACACAAAATGTTAGCTCCTATTCTAAGAAATCATGTATTTTAGCAACACATTCCAATCACTTCCTTGTAATTTTTCAAGTCAATAAATTAATTCAGTTAAACCTAAATTTGATCCCAGGAAAAAGCATAGCTTGTTAAAATCTAATATAGGTCTAAAATGAGCACAACATTTTAATGAAAGAATTTTCTTTTCAAAATTAACAAAACAAGAAAAAATTTTCACAAATAGATTTGTAAATTCAAATCCCCAGGTTAAAACTCCATAATGAACTCTGAATCGTTATAACTAAACACAAAGAAAGTCCTCAGAAATTCTAATAAACTCTTACGATGTCACAACTAAAGCAATGTATCAAATTCGAGTAGCCTAATTTAAATGCGAAAGAATTTGTAGAGCCCAATGAAAGAAGGCTACATAGTAATACTTACTACCTCAACGATCGTAAGTCAGAGCAGATCTATGCGTTGACTACAGCCAGTTCTACGAGTACTTGAATTAACTTACGGTGTCATCAAACTTCACCGTCAAATTTTAACAAATATGACTGATTGCAGTGTTACAGATCTAAGCAAGAACTTCTATGAACGTAACTATCAAAATATTTCAGAAAAATAATTTGCACAGAAAATAATTTCGATTGAAGTTTTCCCATTAAAAGGGGTCACTGTCTCCTATTCATTCATGCCACCACTTGATACACCTAATTAACTAATAATTTGTCATGAACAAGCAATAAAAACATATCCAGCATTTGAAATAATTTAAGTTTTAATTCCTTAGAAAAAAGAGTAGGCATAACACTCCTCCTTCCTTGAACATGTTCAAACTTGACTAAACTTCCTTTGAAACGCACTTCACCAAACACACGCATTCGACTAAACTAGAATGATCCACGATGCATGTAAACAAGAATAAGTCACTTCCGTAGACTCCGAACTCTATTAGAAAACAAATAAACCAGAAAGAAATTAACAATAAGACACTATTTAATTATTAAATATAACACCTCAATGTATAAATCACATCATTGCATTCAC
This sequence comes from Sympetrum striolatum, assembly GCA_947579665.1. Lineage (NCBI taxonomy): Eukaryota > Metazoa > Arthropoda > Insecta > Odonata > Libellulidae > Sympetrum > Sympetrum striolatum. Next base: position 40,037,324 of record OX388346.1, read on the forward strand.
GAAGAATAGCTTGAATAGTTGTCCCTAAATTATCAGTCACTCCGAATTGCCGATAAAATTCACCGCACAGAATATACGACTCAGCTAACACATAAAGTGAGAACACGCAATATAAATATTTTAAATACAAGATCTCACAGGTGTCAACTTGAAAAATTACACCATCAATCTCATAAGTACACTCATTATGCAAATGTAGCTGATTCTGGCTGCCAAACTTACATTAATCGATTACATTTTGATTAGAGGGTGTCCAAACCCCTTCCACTTAATAACCCAGCCCTTCCGCCATGTTGCTCTTATGACGAGCGCACCCACCCTCGCTTCGAACGAATTCCACGCAACCCCTTCATCTTCAAAGTTCGAATTCACGGAAAATTAGATTTCATGTTTCGATTTCCTTTAACACAGACATTTCACGAAAATACACAAAAACTGCGTCTTGAAAATCACAATAGCGTCCCTGGGAAACGAGAGGCTTAACATGATTTATTTTTCTCGATTTTCAGAATAATATTGATTTTCTTCGGGGTAAATGGAGTCGACGACCCGACACCCTATCTTATGCGCACAGCGATCTCGATTATTTCGACGTAGAAATTATATACTCCGTCAAAAAAACTCGAAAAAATATGCAACGGATGCAGCTAATAATCAATAACAGTTTTATTACAACATACCTGAACATCCTGGCTGCCCAGGCATCGGAAGAGGCTGAAAGCCGAAAGGATCGAATTCTACACAGACCTTCAAGCGGCCATGTCAGCACCTACCCGCCGCTGCGTCTAAAACGTGAACCAGTGCTGAGTCGGAGAACGGAAAAGCTAACGAGGTGCGGTCTTCTTCCCATAAGTAAAAACTTTCATCATTACATTTCCGGACCCAGCGAAGTGCGCAGAGCTATTTTATTTCGAAAATTTACAGGATAGACTTATTTTAAGATTCTACTTTTATATAATCGTCCAAAATAATCTGGCCTGAAAATTCCGAAGCAGTCTTTTGAAATACTATTTTATTCGACAGTTTCATCACAGCGAGCGGATAGAAAATGTACTTTACGACGCATATCGGTACCCTTTAAAAATGACGCACTAATTATAAGACGCGAGAAGCGGAACTTTCAGGCTCTCTCGAATTTCCTCATCCAATCGCTACATTTTTTCTCAAATGATACATCAGTCCCTCCGAGGAAACGTATTTAAAAAGGAGTAGACCGCTCTTAATTAAGGTAACAATCCGAACGCTCGTTTGAGGAAATGAAATTTCGGTTGACCACTTGTTGAACCAAGAGCTAGGTGGGGTTTGGGAGCTTCATCGATTACTGGAAGAGAGACAGAATGGGTTAAAAAGGACTAGATTTTTCAACCCTTTGGGCACCTTCCTCCCTGATGCCGAGGGGTTCGTAGAGGCTCACCCAAAGCCGAAACAGTCGAGGCAACACGAATATTCGACCTTGTGGGAAGCGAGGGGCGGGGTAGAATGGGAAACAGAGGGGGAGAGGATGGTGGGGAGAGTATAAAAAAAGTAATGGGGAAAGGGAAGGGTGATGTGGGATCGTCGGGGGCGGGAACCGAGGGGGAAAAATCGTCCACGTGGCCCCCACATACACCCTTCCTCCGACTTCCCCTTCCTCAGCCATCCCATGCAACCCCACACACCAACTAGCATGAGGAGGGAGCCAAAGGTGGATGACCGGGCTGAAAGTGAAGAAGAAAAACCCCTTCCACACGACCAACTACTTAAGTCTCACAGAGGAGTTGCACCAGGCGCGCCACCCTGGCTGGAGAAATCGTGTATTTGGTCTCCTCTGGGCGCCTCTGGAAGAACCGCCTCATTCACCCTCGTCAGCAAGAACTACGTCCTTCGGGACCCTCTCTGTAATCAACGTCCACTCTCTACCGCGGAGGACTCCGGGGCGTTCGGGAATCGATCCCCGTCCCGTCTGATCCGAGCCCCCGCAGGGCTGTGGGGAGATAGCGCGAGTACCGCCCACAGGTGCAACGAAAAGACTTCGCGAGGTACCCGCGATGGTAAATGAAGCTGTGGAGGCGTCCGAATCGTCTCCCCGCATTCTTCATGAGCCCGCCTGAGAGCAACAATCAACGCGGACGCTAATGACCATATTGTTGACGCCTTCCGCCGAAGGAAAAAAAGTCTAAACGAAAAGAGCCAACAAGGCGATAGCACCGCCACGAGATGACAGCTACCGTTGGTTCGGAATGAACCGTAATGGACCGGGTTTATCGTCGCGTTTTTCGCCTCCTGAAATTAAAAATCATATGAGGCGCCCCATACGCGCCGCCATGACGGACGGGGGGATTTTTCCGAGCGTGAAAATTCCTCCCTTTTTCGTTTCACGGGGATTATTTCTCGTCCACGTCGACAAGCCATCGATTTCCGAGCCGCGCTTTCGTTTCCAACTCCATCATCCTTCAAAAGGGTACTCGATGGAATTTTGAAACCCGCGAAGCGAGGAGGGGAAAAAAACACGGTCGAGTTACGCCTCGTAATGAGGCGATGAGGGCGTCATCCGCTCCACCATTTTGGAAATATAATGCAATCCAGAGGCGGACAAGAGTGGAAAGTGCATTTACCCCGCGGAGAGAGAAAAAGGGACACAATTCATCGGGAATGTTTTGTTAGAGTAGGAGGGGCACGAAATGCCCTCGCTCTATCCCCACACCCTTTTCCCTGCACTCTTCTATGGCAGATGGATGCCACGGGTGGATTCTATATTGTGGACGCCCATCCGCCGCTAGCTAGCGCACGGGTAGGAAGGAAGTGGCAGCCTAGGGGAGGAAGAGGAGATTGTCGGGAGTGGTTAGAAGGGAATACGGGTGGGAGGGGTCGTAAAGAGCGAGGGAGAGTGCAGCCCTCACGGGCTTTACAAGCCAAATGGAGTCACGTTCCCAGCAATCAACTCAGGTGACGCCTCCTCGCAGACGCGAATGAATGGTACAGAGCACCGCGACTGAGCAAAGCGTCCCATTTTTCCCGAAAAAAAACTCATCTATTTCCGATTCCTCTCCCACGCGTACATGCGCGGTGGGCGTACGTAATGCCGAGAGGGAAGAAAACTTCCCCTCTCTCCCGGAATGGAAGCTCTTTTTTCCACCGAGTTGTGGGAAAAATGATTTCATTCCATTGCCTGGCACTGGCAACGGCGGGGAGGGAGGAAAGATAGGGTTGTTTGCGATGAATCGTCCCCCGCCGCCGCTGACGTAGGCGATGATGACACCACAGCCGTGCCCGCACGTTAGAAAAGCACGCATGAATACGATCGACTTATCCCCGATAACCCCTTGGAAAAGTTTGGATAAATGAAATAATGGAATCTTTTTCACCGCGCCCTTCCTCTCGATGGAGGCTGAAGACGCACTTGCTCTTCGTGCCTACACACGGGGCAAAAACGGAAGCAGAGGGGAGTTTCGAAATATTACTACATTCCCCCCCTTCTCCACTCCCTCGTTCGAGGGGATCCTACTGTACGTGTTGATCGCATAGCTGAAAGCAACAGGTCTTCACGCATTAATCACTCGAAATGCATCTGATTCATCCGAGGAAATGATTCCACCCCCCAACACTCTTTGTGACTCTATACGCCCCATTAGCAGGCGCCCGCTTGACTCATTTGTTTAAGGATTCCTCCGCACAATTGGGCGGCGAAGTCGGAATGAAGGCACGACGTTCTGCGCTATTGTTGGAGTCGTAGGGGATCCAAGGTTGAGGGAAGGGATTCTTACGACACCCATGATTCTCAAAACAAATCGCTACGTACTTTTAAGCGCGTGCGAAGGTTTATTGCGTTCGGATTCATTACCTTCGCTTTACAGGGGATCGAAGTTGCAGAAATAACTTTCCTCCGTGAAAGGGGTCGGATATAAAGCTTATGACGAAACGCGCGTGGAAAAATCGTGCCTCTTTGAAAATTAGCTCCCGCTCGGAGATGGCAACCTGAGAAAAAAATGACACAATCGACTGTTTCGTGGACAAATGAAATGAAAGGCATTTAATTGGCGCGTTAATTCATTGCCGAGATGCAATCCCGCGCGAGTTCATCTTTGCTGATGTAACTCATTTCCATAAATTGCATAGAAAGGAGATGATCCTACGTAATCCGATCATGGAAAACAGCTTTCAAATCAAAGATATTCCATCACAGCAAGGAAAGGTTTTTTAAACAGGGAATCTCACGACTTATTTTGCGCAGGCATTTAATTATGTATGTTCGAAATATGCCTAAATACTGTGTCGCTCTATAAGGTGATTACTGAATTGGGTTTGATAATGACCTCCAAATATTTTTCTGCGAACAATTCGTTACACTTTAAAAGAAAGATGTCGGAAGCCAATTATTATTATATATTTCCTAAGAGAGAATAAACTTGAGTAATGTCTTTGAAGTGCTCGTTAGAAAAGTACCTCCTCTGACGGTACATTTTCAATTCTGCTTTTATCGAAATAAATCTCAAACATTTCCAAAATTCCCAAAATGCATTCCTAGAATAAAAATCAGGCTTTTAATGACTCCTTGAGATTAAATTTACGATAACTTGGATCAATTTCTCATTTTATTCTGTTTATAGTAAACAAGTGTGCAAATAGTTAACATATACATTGTAAAATGTTTTTGGTGTATGCTAAACAAAAGTTGATTCGGTATCCTCCCTTAAAATTGTAACAAGACGTAGGCTACGAGTATTATTAATAGAGTAATGCAGTAAAGAGATACCCGCCAAGAAATATTTAAAGGTCACTATTAGATTCAACTCATGTTGACACCCCAACTGTGTAACAAATTGATCACCCGTTACTGATAAGGTGTTCCATGTCCTCCAGACATCAGATTTCCTTTAGTTGGCCAAAGGCTATTTTTTATCAAAACGCGCTCCAATACCTATTGACGTGCGTCCGTGTGATATTCTCATAATCGATTGATCAAACTTGCGATAGAATGCTGATGCCGATATCTTAATAGAAAGGTACAGCGAAAGCGAAAACTCCCAATCTTCTTTTATAAGGGCGAGGGAAAATAAATGAGGAATTGCAATTCTTTATGCCACTACGTAGAGTTATCATCTTAGGATTCGTATAATTTTTCCCAATTCGGAAACCTTCCAGAACAGCGGCGCTTGATTGGGGTCCGCTGACGCGCGTCAGGTTGGGATTGCTATGCAGCAGGAAAAAACGAAGCGCCCAACCTGTCCTTCGCGGCCTCTTGCACGCATGATTTCCGTACAAATTAACCCTTGAGGCCTTCTGAAGGCGTCGAGTGCTTGTGGGCATTGCAATTTGCGTCTCGCGTGGAATCATCGCCGAGGAAATTGAGATTCGGTCGCAACCGTGAGGGTTCCATCAATTTGCGGACGAAATCGCGCATCGGTCAAGAATGCTTCGAGAAATAAAACAGCGGCGAGCTGATCTTTGTCTTTCCTTTCACTCCATCCTCTCACTTCTTCGGGGACGCGAAATGACATCTTAATGGGGAGGCGTTGCGGACGGTCGTCGAACCTGCGACCTTTTCGAGAAAGAAAGAGGCTGTCGGAGTAAATACAACCTTCGGGGGAATTTCTCCATCGCTTGTGCAACGGAAAGATTTCGGAGGGAAATGTTTTCGAATAGGGAAGCGACCCTTGGTCGTCTCCCCACCGCGTCCACCATTTCGAAGACAATGGCGCGATAGCCGTCTCGCTCTCCAAAAAAAATCATCCGAAGGCTTCGGAGGACGCGATAAGAGACCGAGGAGAAGGTAAAGAGCCCGTGAAACGCGATGAAAAACGAAACGAAGGAGGCGTCGTTATCTGCCGAATAAGACCGAGTATTTATCCTGTGTATGGCGCTCTCCCACCCAGCGGCCGCCTACGTCTCTCCCCACCGAACCCCTCCTCCGGCCGACTTAAAACCACTTGTTGACTGTGGAGGCGTTGCATGCGTCGAGGAGACTTCACACAGTCGGACCGAAAAATCCCTTTTCCTCCGGGCCCCCTTCCTCTTCCCCCCATTACCCCTTTTTTAAAAACCAACCCAGATTAGAACGAGTGAGATACGGCGGGGAAATGAAACAGGAAAAAATGACGATCGGGGTGCGGGAGACCGCGTCGATTGCGACACGACTGTTCCCCAGCGGCGGCAGGGTTTTCGGGGCCGAAAAGTAGATGTCGCCAGCGTACCCTCTCTCGGCCAATTTATCGGAGCTTTATTATTTTCCGCTCCTCTTTCCCCGCGGATCGTCCTCGAAAAAAATTCCCGCGATAAAGGGAAAAGCGCGTACTTTGTACGTGAGAGAGGGAGACTGCGTTCGAAGCGCGTGGTTTTTTCTAGATCCCCGGGAGAACTCTCTCTCCCCGCTCGTTCCACGGCCGCATGACCCAAATGTAGTCGCAAGACTCATTCCTACGATCATTACTGCTGAACATTTCCCTCGGATCCCAGCTCCCGGGAGGGGAAATCCGTTACGTCTGTTTCCGTTTTTCCGAATCTGCCCGCATCCTTCCATTAACCGAAAAACCATGGCGCGCCGCCTTTGAGTCCCCCCGTCCGGGGAGAGAGGAGCGAGCAACAGGTGGCTCGGGAGCCACACGTGACCATTAAACTTTCATTAGCCCCGGAATAGGTGTTCATTCCACTTCCTCCGCGGTTGACGTAACTCAGGGGAGGGCAACAAGTGCCTGACAGCGACCTCCGCGAAAAACACCACCGCTTTTTGAAAGTGAAGTTAAAGCACGCCACTTCCATAAATCACCCCATTCTGCATGTTTGCAGGGTTACCATTCCCGGCGATCGCATTAGCATATCGGATGGGGAGCTTCGGAAATTTCGTCTCTCACAGCGTTGCTTTTGTGTTTCGTGCAGGTTAGCGACCTCCGAAGGCCCACAAATCACGACTATCCAACCTTGAAATATGCGCAATATAATTAACTCCTTCCGAAGTTCCTCCGCTCCAAAACAAACGGCAATTGAATTCGCTTCTGCGACCGGACAGCGACCGCCACATCAAAATCCGCGCGTATTTGATTTCGAAGATTGACGGGAAACTTTATGTCAACTTCAACACGCGCGTATCACGGTGTGGGTCAACAGAAGGGGGTTGGATCCCCGTAAACCTTCCTTTTGTATTTACGAAACGAATGAGAAATCAGAAACATGTTTATTACAAATGAATACACGGAGACCGTAGGCTGGGAGTACATCCAGCTCCTGTAGAGCAATAAAATATCGACATAGCCGCAGGCGCGCGGGTAACGTAAGACGGAATATAGATGTCGAAACAAGTGAATAACCGGGACCGCAGGCCGCTGTAATCCTGCTAAAATTCTTCAGAAGCATCGAATGATTTCGTAAATAAAATAAGGAAGATTTAATATTCCGTTTAGGATGTTGACCGACAGCCTTCAGAGGCATTTCGCATTGTTATCATGCAGAATTTCGCGAATTTATCCGGTCTATTTATAATCGCAAGCCCCGTGACTCGGCTGCTAATTAAAATTACTTTGCAGAGGATGTTTTCATAAACTTGCTCGGTAAAGGACGCCAGATAAAGGAAATCATTGCTACACGACCAGGAATTCATTCCTGGCACGCTTTCAGGACGTTTTATAAGGCCTTTCCATGAAAGCGAGTCTTCAGCCCGATACAGCGCACCTTTTCCCATATCCACGGCATCCCATGCGACCCGAAGGAAGGAAAGAATGCTCGGATGCCTTCCGCAGCGGAAAAACACGTGTCGACTTTTTGTGTAAGACGGAAAAATGGCGGACAGAATCCTCTCCTTCATCCTCAAAAGCTCGCTAAAGCACGGTCGGCTCCATGGGGGGGGGGGGATTCGAGAAGTATTTTCGTGATAGTGAAAATTTCCCGGTAACGGTACGAGATATTACTGTACGCCAAACATTCCGTGGATACCCCTTCCCGGTGTACGCCCAGAGTGTTCCCTTTAGGAGGGCGAGCTAGGTCCTTCCACGTGTACGGGGTGCCGCCTCCCCCACTCCCTCCGCCCTCCTTACCCCTTTAACCCCATTCCGAACCCCTTCACTTCTCCCCCCCTTCGCCCACTCCCCCTTCGGGTTACTCCCCACATATTTAAACAAGCTTTATCTACGACCTAACGCAGGGGCGGGGTGAGTTGTAGATACAGCTAAAAGAAGAGAAAGAGGATATCACGCAAGTGGTATCTCTCGCGTTCTTTTCTACGGGGCTCCTCTTTTCGTTCGCGTGGTGACCTTCCTTTTCTCGACCTGCGACCCTAAGCGTAATCCTAAAAGAGAACGGAAAGCATTTTGGACACGAAAAAATTCGAATCCCCTCGACGGATTACGAGAAGGTTCCGCATCGATGAATGGATTGTCTCCGCTTCGTCCGGAATCAAAACAAATGAATAAGCGTTCGAGAGTGGGTTACGTAATTTTATTGGTAAATAAGGACGGTGACGAGCTGTTGAATAAATTAAAAACTTCTAAACTACTAGGAAGATACTTTTTATCCCGCGTAAGATACCGATCGAATGCTTATCTTCAGGAAACAGGCCACATCCGTGCAATTTAAGGGACATATGATAGTGAAATTCAATCACCTGGATACTATATTTAGAATTAATTTCGATAATCTTTCCAAAAGGGCGATTTTAAAGTTCGAATATGTGAATTTTAGTTGCATATATCCTATCACGTAATTCTATTCCGAAATACGCAAACAATGATTGCTTATCAGATTATTTACCCGTATAAATTACATTTATTAAAGAACTAAATATATTTCATTGCTTTACGTCAAGGGAATTAAGGAATTAAAATCGACAAGATAAGAGGGGTCTGCGAGGAATTGTCCGCTGATCGTCAAAATTACTTTCTGTTTGCCGATTTGAAGGCGTTTGAGTGCATAACTTGAAATGACAGGTAACATTTAAGTCAGTCGGGAAGCATTGGACCCTCAAAGCTTAGATAGTCGTAAATTTGCGATTAGTTTCTTAATTAACAGAATATTATACCCTCCGAGAGAAGTAAATGAACTGGGATGAGAGAGACTTCCACGAAAGTCGGACTTCCCGCGCAGGGGGCATCAAAACGCCTGAACCACCGACGTGGCATCCATCATCGAGAAGGGAGATATACCAGACATATTCGAGGAAATTCCAGACGACACCATTACATAATACTTCATTACCGCGCAGCCACCTGATGATACTTGGACCGCACCGTTATTTGGGGGCATCGCACCGCCCATACGTAGGGCCTGAGAAAAAAGGGTTCCTAGCCGTGCCTCGTGGCAGGTGCTCCCCCAGAAGGGCCTGCGTTTAGGGTCGGGGTCGTCGACCTCCCGCCTCGGTAAACGAAACCTGCATGATGTCGCGACACTGCTCCTTTGACGGTAATGGCTCGCTAATGACGAAACGAAGCCGCGAGCACAGGTCCAAAATGGCGACCGGGGATAAACTGCGTCTGAATGACTTGCGCTTATCGCTTCACCCCTCGAAAGGGGTTGGCGAAACCATCCGTCGCATTAGCACTACTTCCTGGTCATTTTAATGAGTGACCATGATTTTGAGACCTTGACACACAGCTTCATCGACCACCTCCGTCACATTCCTGGCGCATTTCGTAATTGCCTACCCTTCGCACCTCTCCATTCGTTCCGTTCCAAGTATCACAGTTACCAGAAGGGGGAGATCCGATCGAGGAAGGGAGGGGAGGAGGAATTTCGGGCGCCTCGCGGGCTTCCTCGAATCGGACAATTCACGAGCGGCGGAGGGACTTTTGTTTTTTAACCGTGGATTCGGAAGGCGCGTTCCGGAACTTTCGACGGGTGAATCACCACCACCATCCTACGTTTCCTAAATGCATTACTTTTTCCGGGGATTTTAATTTCATAACAGAGGCGGGCAAAAGATGTAATTCAATATCCAAAACGATTAAACTTATGCTGAAAACAGGCTGAATTGAACGTGCAAATGATATACCGAGAGGAATCCCGGTTCTAGACCTGCCGGCGCCCCAGAGATAAAGGTATTATCCCGCCATCTCATGACCAAAATTCCTCGCAATCTCTCCTTTTCTCGAAGATAGCCAAACTCGGGGCACGAGGCTCTTTTAATCTTATCTCTTCCTCCGCATGGTTTGCTGCCACGATCGATTAGCCTAAGTCCCTTTTATTATCTGGAGCGATTGCCAAAGAAACGATGACTCTTACGCATTCTTTTTCATAGAATTCTGCCTCATAACTCCGCCCTCGATAATCAGAACCCTTAGGTCATCCCCTGATTAACCCATTATCTAAACCCTTTCCAACTCCTTATCCTGTAGTTCCCTTTTAAAACAATACTTTATGACGCGGCTGAATATACTGTTGGTGAATATGAGTATGTAGGTTGCTTAACAAAGGAGTTAGGCTTCTGGATAAAAGAATTCCTGACTAACAATGGTGCATTTTAATCAAACAATACACTCTAATATACAAGACCGCCATACCGTTCACTCGCAGTTGATCCAGTACCCTATATTCATCAATGACATCATACTTTCATTCTTTTGGACGAAAAAAGAGTGTATTGCAGCGGAAGTAAATTTAATAATCGACTGAAAAAGAGTATAAATCTGAGAAAAAAAGATTATCCTACTCATGATGGAATTTGAGAACATCGTAACCGGACAGGAATTCATTGATGGCTCAACAACAAACAAAAAGTATATAATCGTGAAAAACCCATCCAAAAGCCATCGCAATCCGCAACATTTCCGAGGCCGCTCGTGGTTGGATTCTATTTCCCAAACTATCTCTCCCAACAACTATCATTCCTAGCCGCGCAGAAAACCCAAAAAAATATAAAAACCCAACCCAAAATCGCCGCAGTCCGGTGGTCCTTCGGTGGAACGGTCAAAATGAATGGGAGAACACGTGACCCACCCCGAAAAAAGAGCGCGTTTTTCCGAGAGAGAGAAAGAGTGGGAGGCGAGAGAGAAGGGTTCTCTTCCTTCTTAGGCACATTTCTCCACCTCTTCATCTGTTCCGTTCCCATCGGAAGGCCTTCGGGTTTCTGGGGAAAGACGTCGTCACGCGGCGCTTTTCAAGAAGCAACTTTCCGACGAGGCCCTGGACTCGTGGGAGTAAAAGGGAGGAATGAATAAATCCATCCGGAAGATACGCCCGAGAAATAGCATCGGTAGAGCCACCGCGAGTAAAACAAAGGAGTCCTTGAACCTCCCGAATAAGAAGAAGAAATTCCTCCCCGAAAACGAAGCAGGATTCTTACAGAAAAATAAAGGACGACCTCCCTCCCACTCTACCATTCCGAGTCCATTCTCTCCTCCAACACACACTAGCCTTGCGTAACAGAGCTGCAAGCTTTCACTATTGCGCAACCCCACAAGAGGAGGAAAGGGTTGCCTGGATATAGGGAGAAAGGGTTGGAGGGGCCGTCCGAAGGGGCGGAACGCGAAGGGGCGGAAGAGGAGGCCACTCTAGGGTGGGCAGAAGGGGGAGGGAGTGTGTCTCTAAGGGCGGGATGGGTGCTATTCCGCATACCGAGATGCTAGCGTCGGTGCTGAATGAATGTGGAAAAGAGGCGCCCCGATAGAGGGCAGCAGGGGTGGTAAATTACCACGGCGGACGCGAAGAACAAAACGGAAATTCCTCCACGTAGCAGCCCCACCGAAAGGGTCCGGAGGAATAAAACACCCTTCCCCTCGCATGAATAAAAAAACAGACACAAATTTCCGCTTCCACCGATGGCGAACCGCGTAAAAAATAACCTGCAGAGGGAGGAATATAAATAAACACCTCCCATCCGTGACCCCCCATATAATCGGGAAATACCGCTACCCCGAAAAAACAAAAGCTACAAAAGGGTGCGAGGGCGAAAGCACCCCACGAATAAAAACCACGTGTGCGCCCGAATCGATATACGTGGCCAAAGGGAAGCAGGTGTTCTTCCACTGGTGCCCGGAGACCTTGGACGAAGAAGGAGAGCCGATAATGAGTATGTACTACCTCGCCGCACCCTCTTACAGAACTCCCTTTGGAGAAATATGAGGTGCGAGAAGGGGGCCCCTCGCGGAGACAGCTGGCATCGACTACGTGGACGAACGGAAGAATAAAAGGGCCCGCGAAGCTGAAACCGCAACTTTTCGGCGATGGAACATCGAAAATAAAAAAGAGAGATTTCTCCCTCGCTACGACTCGAAGTGGGCGGAGCGAAAGCTACTGCTCCTTTTTTTCCAAGCGTCAAAGGGGCAGAGGAAGATATAGGCGGAGTTCACTGACCTTTTTTTCAAGCCCGCATCTCTCCCGAGCATCAGCAACACCTCCGAGTCGATCGTGTAACTTCCGATGACTTCGCGAGCACCATTTGGTTTCCGAAACAAATTTCCTCGAACAATATCCCCTCCGGTCGCAAATCCGCGCGCCGATGTCACCACGGGGGCGTCAACTAGACTGTCGCACCAGGGGTACGGGGTTCGACGTCGATCCACTCCAGCGCCGGGGCTCAAACCAGTCCACCACCCCGATGCGCTCGGTCCACTGAACACTCCTTCCACCTCCGGATGCCCCTTTATCCACGTGGGACGTCCGTGGAATCCGCCTCAACTTCCTTCCCGCCGGGGCTCTGCGACGCTTTGAGTTCCCCTTCTGAGCCTCCGCTTAACCAACAGCACCGTGGTTTTTTTCCCAGCGTTCAAAAACTTCCTGCAGCGCGGCGCGATAGCGGCCTAACCCCGTGCGGCCAGAGAAGCGATCTCCCTCTTCAATCCACTCCCCTTAGAGAACGAGAGAGCCTAGGAGTCGCTGCCGTGCTAGTGGTTGCTTCGGACGCGGCAAACTCCCAAACGAACGAACCTTGAGAACTCTCTTGAGACAATCCCACGTGACAGATAGTAGTGTGGTAGAGAGAGGAAAGGGTTGAAGGGGAAGGGGGTGTGACCTCACGAGAAAGCGGGCGAGAGTGTGGGGCGGCGGAGGGATAAGGCGGAAGAGAGAAGGGAAAAGGGATGGGGTGACTTTTTTTAAGGGGTCACTGAATCCTTTTCACCCACCCCACGAAACGGAGAAAGGGGGGAGAAGCCCTCCGAGGTGTAAGCACCACCTTCGGACCAAATGGAAAAAAATGATACCCTTTTCTATGTCCGCCTTTGTCTCTCTGTTTAAATCCAAGCGAGAGGCCCGCTCTCCTGCGCTTCTTCCCCACGGACGCTCCGGAGTTCTGTTAGGAGTCTCTGAGGGTGTTAATGAGTTGGCTTCTCGGAGAGATGTCGTATTCAACCGGTGGAATACTGCGTTGCGAGGCATGCAGGCAACGGAGAGGGGGGAAGGGGTACTACGCAACCCACCCGCCAAATATAACAACCCTCCCCCTTCCAGGAGACATAGGTGGCGTCTACTTATCCAGCGCTCTTTCCCCTGATGCTCCACCCCTCCCCCATTCGAGAGGGAACCTGCCGCCGACTTTTTATCTTATCCGTGTGAGAGAGCGTCCACCCCTTTTTTTCGATAGGGGATTGAGATAAGGGGGTATGAATCCGACAGGAAGGTGCGCCCGTGACGACTGTTTTTCCTCGGATGTGTGCGTTCGGCGGAAATGTTTCTTTTTTCTTGTTTTCGACGTTTCGTGCGAAGGAAAAGGAACTCGCGACCGCTCATGTCTCTGCAAGATGCGGATCGGTGGCTCTCGAATGCATTTCGACTGCATTTCGGCAACTGCATAAGAAGCGCGAGAAATAATCCTATTCGACACTATGAACAAAAATTGACTTCGTCCACAATTTTCGCTATCCATTCAATGTTATTTATATTTATCTTATTTCGGTATTCTTAACATAAGTAAGAATATCAAGACATAACTGGAGTCAATAATTTAACGCGGGCATTGTTTAAAAAGGTACATTATTTAAAGTAATGCATTGTTACGTGGTATATCCTGAATGAGGGAAACTTCTCGGTGTACTTAAATGCCAAGAGAACCATTTAGCATCGTAAACTTTTGAAATGTATTATTTTCGTGGTGAAATAGTCCAACATAATGAGAACCCTTGAAAAAATAGGTAACCGCGTCACAAAGAGTAGCTTCGTAGGTTGTTTCAGAGGGAATATCAATTCACAATTTGAGGAGTAGGACCAATAAGGCCTTAAACTTAACATTAGGAATCACTCCAAATTCTTGTTTTATTAAGTTTTTCTTTCATATTTTGATATTTCTCGTTCTCCATAGTCTAATCTTACTGTAGCCTGAAAGATATAATTTTAAGGTCTATATACTCGCATCAAAAAGTTCTTTCATAGGGAAGATAAGACTAACATTGAGTAGTTTAATATTTAAAGCATATAATTCGGTTGACGCACTGCAAACAATAGTTAAAGGTTGTCAATGGGTATGCTTTAGCGAGGGATTCACGAATTATTGAATTCACATCCGTTTTGAATATCGGATTTATCACTTGCCCCTATAATGCTTATAAATTTCTATGCTTGAAAAATTATAGTGTTTAAGTGTTAATACCTCAAGTCTACAAAAAGAAAGTTAAAACTTCATAAGACGACGAGGAAAGAATTGCCAGCAGATTGACTTCATCTGGCAGGTAAGGGTCCTAATTAATGTTTCATTTCTAAAGAAATTCACGGATAAGTCTTTCCAAAGATCTGTGGGAAAAGATTTCTTGGATAAATGAGTAATATAATCCAAAAAGTAGAAAGTTTTTATTGAATTTGGCCATTGATAGCAGTTACTGTTACAGCAGGTGTATATAATATTGAAATGTTTGATGGAGAATATCATGCTAAGTACTTATCTCTGCGTGAGCACTTCATGCTTGAGTGTGATTGAAAAATTCGACGTAAACGAAAACAATGAATTTAGGATAATTAAATATTGTGCGAGAAATGAAGTTACAACAGGAATCCGTGTTCAATGTCTATGGCCATTATCGGATGAGAAAAGTGAATTATCGGATGAAAACTACTGAGATGCCTGAAACACGTACGCTCGAATGTTTGGAATTGAAATACTAGTCGCGTTATGTACATTTCCTTTAACATTGTCATTGACTCGATAAACTCTTCTTTTATTGGTCAAATGAGGACGATATTTTAGACACTGTCATGTGGGCGATTTGGGACAATTTCCTTGCACCCTTATCCCTCATTCCCACTTGCCCTACTGAAATGTTCCAATCAAGGGATTTTTATGGATGAATTGGAAACTTAAAAGTAAAATAAAAACATTTATTGTGGATTATTTATCGACTATTGTAAATACCATTAGTTGTGAAGCAATTATGATAAAATAAATAAAGTAATTTTAGAAATTCGGATCGTAAAAAATCGTAACAGTTTTACATTAAAGGTTTTATTCGACCGGTTTCATAAATGGATTGACGAAGAATTAAAAACTCTCGCGTAATTTATGAAGTGCTTTTATTTTTACAGATTTGCATCTCTTATTATTACAAATTTAAGGAATCTTACAATCAGGCCTCGACTTTGTGTTAGTTCTCTATTATGAAGAATAAAGAACTTATACATTTAACATACAGTAATTAATCGAATATGACCTAAAGAGTCGGAAAAAGGATCGTGTAATAAATTATTGTGTAGTTGGTGTATAAATGCTTTATTCATTACACAAATTTACAACTAATAATCTCATATTAATTTTAATTTAAGCAATACTTTACTATCAGCATTTATTTCTACTTCCTCGTGGAATCTCAGGAAAATCGCTTGTCCTAATAAATCATTGAAGGAGAGAAGGGTAATGCCCCCTTTCCGATCACCCAATGCGTATCACATAGTAATCGGTCTCATGATAGACTTTATCTTTCTGACACATTTTCAGGAGTTGCCGTCTCAAAGAGATTCCTCCGCGACACAATCGTGTCGCCTCGGTAACAACCCGCTGATTAGCTCCTTCCTACCGCAGGGGCGAATCCACATGGATTCGTTTCCGTTCGTTAAGAAGGGAATTAACGTCGGCACTTGTTGGCCTTAATCATTACGGCAGCGCTTGTGAAAAACCTTCACGAAATTCTTCGTTCGCGAGTCTCAGAGAAGCGAGTGAGGCAACAGAATAAGAAAGGGAAAAACAGAAATATGTATGTGCATTTGCGGAGTAGGATGCAAGAGTGGAGTGGGGAGGAAAATGGCAGTAAACAGACGTGCTTGATGCGAGATGGAGGAAGGGTGACATGGCGGACGCGGCGGATTCCTTAAACGAGTGAAAATTGAAATGAAAGGAGTAATGAGAGGAGAGATTTGAGCGGTACGCGATACCCAGAAGTGGTGAAAAAGTTTCTCGAACGGAAGGGAATGCATAGGCAGAAATCGCTCGCGGGGCGCTAACAGGACAATGGTTACCAACAGGCCGGTTTTTATACGGGCCGTTGATTTCTTAAATTTTCACCCGATGACGATACGGCCGTCGAAGTGGGCGTAATTCAACGGTACTAATTCGTGCCGGTTAATTACGCGAAGGTTTAATTAAGTTCCTATGCCTTCGAGAAGTGTTAAAAATACGGAATATTCGTTGAGAGATTTTGATTATTTTTCTTGGAACAGAAACAAAACATGTTTTAATAAATTTTTTTTTTCTTTTGGAGATAATCATTCATGCTTATCAAACATTTCAAGAGGGGGAAATCTTCTGGCATCGATGTCCCTTAACTTCGAAGAAAACTAATAGAATCTTACGTAAATGGACATATTTCCTGTTTTTTCAGAAAAATATCGTGAAGACCACTGATAAGCCAGAATACATTCAAATCATAGAAAACCCAGCAAACCAATGTAAACAGTTTCTGACGATCAACAAGTAAAATACTACTCTTACTATTTTAATCAGATAAGGTTTCGCATCGTGATATCGGCATGTCTAGCGTCTGATAGACAGATTAGTTACGATTGAAACGTACTTGGTTTATATTTCAGAGAAAACCTATACTTGTCAGAGCCCATTATGAATACGATGCAGCGACTCTCAATCAGGATGACTCGTCACTAGAAGGATGACGTCACTGCTCGCCAAGGGTGACGCAAAGCGCAAGAGATAATATTATCCTTCGCTTCCAATAAATATTTTTGAATTCTTAGCGAACATGTTTGCCGAAATGTCAGATATGAGCTCTCTCACTTAAAACATATCGCAGGCACATTTCAGTAAGGGATTTAAAACGACTAAAAAAGGGATAGGTACAAACTTATGATATTAAAGGACACAAAAGTTACTCATGCATCGAGAATGTTATAAAATTAACCCCTTTAAGGAATTAAATACATGAAGCTGGTTAAAGAGTCTCTGTTTGAGTTCTAACCATTAATTACAGATAGATATAGCGCGTATTTAAGTCAAAAAAGACGGGATTTGGAGTTTCACAAATGCAGAGGATGGGCGTGGGCACTTCGACTCAACCAAATTTACCTTTTAGTCTCCACGCTAGAGAACGAGGGCGGGAGAAACATGCGTTTTGAGTTAACCGATATTTCGTGTTGAGTTCCGTGGACGGATGCAGCGTCCCACGGACCGTTGAACCGGTACTAAAAGGATACCGGAGAACTCACGACATGGTTCACAAGTCATACCCAGGAATACCCAGAGGCAGGATCTACTCCGGCGGAAGCTTGGGCAGCAGATTCCTTAGGAGCGTCGGAGATGGCTTTAAGTCGAGGCTTAGGAGCGCTCTCAGGTGTGTCAGGGTCAAGCAAAATGGCGGCGGAAATATCTTGATCTCTAAGTCCCCCTGTTACAAGATGGCGTAACTCTTCCGATATAAACCGCGGCTGGGACGTTTTTGGTCCAGAAGAGCATGGAATTCCTCAGGGAAAATCGGATGGAAAATGAGGAATTTCCTACACTGGTGACACCGATGGCAAGCAGAAGGAATATTGTTGACACGGAAACATACCAAATGGAGAAATCGAAAATAATGTCCACCCAAATACGACGCGCCATCGAAGCGCTACAGAGTTACGATAATGTTTCCAACTTTTCGACGATTCCTCATTTCATCATGTACGCGATTCTCTCATTGTATACACTTAGTTTCAATTTCAGTCATGTTGGCGGAAAAATGCGGGACTTTCAGTAGAATCATCGGCTTGAATATAAATGATTTGTCTCACTGGCAGCGGAGGGTTAACCGCAATCTAATGGAGTTCTCATTCTTTAGGGAAATGAGTAAAGGTTGAGAAGGGACATCGCTACTTTGAAGAAGGTTGAAGATAAAACTTACGAATCAGAACCGTATTCTAAAACTACTGACGGAAATCCATAACCGTAGCTTTTTAGAACCGAGATTATGAGTTAGCTTTTTCAAACTTAAGGAGGGAGACGTATCGCACATGTTGAGCCTTTTCGCAATCGGGGGGCGAATTCCTATTTTCCTTCCATATCTTCCGCGAAGTTTTCGAATACCCTGAAACAAACGAGATAACAAACCGAAAATAAACCTTGATGACACTTTAAGTGTTTACGATTCTCCGAAAGAAGTGATCTATTCGAAGCCTTTTTTTCATCACGAACACACATAACTTCGCCTTTCATCAAAGCTCTTTCTCCCGAATTGCTCCTTATTTGTGCAACTATTTGTTCGGGGGTATCAGGCGGCGTGATAAGAGCCGTAGGAGCGGCCGTGGGTGGGGAGGAAGGGAAGGGTGATGTGCTGAACGGCACGATTGCTCGTCAAGGGCGAATCCCAAATGCGAGGGTGGTAAGGGTCCCTTCCCTTCTCACGAAAATTGCGAAAAATATCGCTGCGCCAATACCAGCACTCTGTCATATCAAAGGAATTACTGCGACGCGGAAGATTGTCCTTTGCCACGGCTTCGGAGGGGACCGAAGAGGGCACGTAACTAAAGGATATAAGAGAGATACCGAGCAAATCGCAATAAACGTTTTTGCCGCTATTTGCTTTGCGAGATAATGGTTGGCTATCTAGGGTGAGAACTTCTAATGAATGATCATCCTCATCGAATATGGCAAAGTTAATTGAAAAGGCTAAGGGGCTGTAACGAATTGCATCCAATACTTAGGCTGAATTACTCGTAAATAGCCCTAACGGCCATAAACGAAGAGCCCTGATGAAATAATAATTACGAAGGATTTCCATAATCTCCATTTATTTTCTGTATTTCGGAAAACAGGATTTCACGCAAACAATTTTCACTGATAAACCCTTCAATGGAGACCGGCCCTGCAATCAGAATACCCCCTAGAGAGATCTTGTTTTCTGAGTGGGAAGGATAGCGAGACACAGACGCCGGAACCCAAACCAGACTTTACCAGATAGCAGACCAGGTTTATCTCTCTCGCGATACACGTGAAGTCCGCCAGATACGAGATGATTTCCGTCATTTCTCGTTTTCACAAAGTATTTTCGACGTTAGCGAAAGGATCACTCCACGTCTTATTTCTTCCTCTACGGATGATTCAGCCAAATCTTCACGACTCAAAACTCCTTCAATCAACGAATAAATGTATTCCTCATCCGATTTGAGAATTAAAGACTTGTAATTCTCTTTCTTTACTCCATAAGGGGGGATCTCAATACAGACTTCCGTTATCGCAATCCTGTAAAAGGATTATTTTTGTAATGTGATTCTCTCAATGTATTATGAAAGGGATTCATAAAACGTAGACCGCGATGACTGCAGGGGAACATGGCCCCTTTGTTTTGTTGAGAATGTTGGTGGCAGTGGGATCACGTAGCCAGGGGTGTCCTAAAGAACGCCGGAAACTTTTTTTTAGACTCTGAGGGTCTGGACTCCCCTAGCTCCAATATTATTAGGGCACCCTCTAACGGGTTAAAGCCAAAGTTAAAATTATCTCGATTTCTGAAGAGTAAATCGCCCCTGATAGTTCCCTTGGGCTATTTTCATTTACCTGAATTTAAAAAAAGTCGCAGCCGTTTTTTAATCTACTAAAATGGTAGACGAAGGATGAAGACATTTATCATTCTAGATTACAGATACTAACTTTCTTAAAACAACGCAATTTTCTATAACAATCCTCCACCTTGCCGTATAGAAAGAACGCGGATGACATCTAGGGGTAAAATTTCAAACCTTGATGATAAGGCCTGATCCGTTATCACAAACAACCCCTGGACTTTGAAATTCGGGCCATGCATGCATCGTAGTCAGTGAATTTACAGCCCATTATCGAGCCTTTTAAGAATCTCGCTTCTTTTTTTTCTAGGGTTGTGTTTTCAAAACTGTTCGCATACTCGCTTTCGATAACTTTTATAAAGTTTCATCATGTGAGCCGAGAGATAAGGGTACTCATACAGCCACCATCTCAAGCGTTTTAAATTCGGCTGAGTAATCACGAACCACTTTATGAGGAAAGTTTTCGAATCAAAATAAACGGCCACTAAAAAGCATATAAATGAAGAATACAAGAGATTTATTTGTACGCCCCCTGAAAAAGCCAAGTTTCTCTTCTATGTGAAGGATAAGCAAATATAAACCATTAAACATCATGTGGATATTTTCAAAATAGAGAAGTATTTAGTCAATAGGAATTGATTAAAATTATCAAACATTCCCAAACATGTTCTAATTTAGAAACTCACTTCTTTAAGGAATGTTACCACCTGGCCAGAAGGCCAACTTGAAACGTAAATTTAAATTTAAATAAAAAAAGAATGTAAAAGAACAAGGGTATCAGACCCCCGGGCCGCATGACCCTTTGTTTTTGCTGGAATTCTCTTATGAGTGTACCAACAATTGTATGTACTATCCTTTGATAAATAAAGAGGAAAACTAATGGTTGGAATCTACCCTAAAAAGTAAAATTATTAAACTCTACTCAAATTGTAACAGGAGAATGATACTAACTATTTCAATGTATTTTTTAAAGTTTTAGATTACGATAAGGTGAATTTTCTGCGACCCAAGAATTACTTAGCTGTAGTGGCTGTGTTGTGGACTTAAACATCCCTCTCATAGAAAGTAGAATATAATTCTATAAAACGAAAGACAACAAGAAATACATATATCTCCAAATAAATATCTTAACTTAAACTAAATCATAATCTGAAATAAAGACGATTGCATTCATCTCCTTTTCGTACAATCAACAGTTAATAAGATTAAATAACTTCCTATACGGGGCAATCCGGATGGCTACCCCTACCAAGTATCTTCGTAGGCCCATTGTACATCGAAATGAATTTTTTTAAAGCTTTAATTGTAACGGAATTTTAGCAAGAGTGAGAACTTTATACATTCGTTTTCAGTTCAATCATTTTACTCGATGGCGATTCACTCATCGATTAACTTTAATTCGTCTTCGGGAGGGCATGCGAAAATAGATTAATATAGACTCTTCATTCGGAAGCTATTATGTATCAATAGAGATATGATATACTTATAATTGTTAACTTCAGGCGTAAAATTTATCCTCCAGCCAACAAAACAAAGAAAAGAAATTTAAAAATTAGAAATCGCGAACTGATAGTCCCTTATAACCTATAACCCTTTTAAATGAAGACCAAAGGTCAGCGAAAAGGATTAAATCCGAGATATCATTAATTTGGTTACGATATCCCGTAAATGAATTCGCAGTAAACCAATAACTCATACTGAGGATTTGTCTTTTTGAATTCCATCAGTTTACTTTACTTAGGATTTAAATATTTAAACATCCTATGAACATATTACTGGCAGTAAATAATGATGTAGAAGATAGAATAAAAAACTGAAAAAAGACTGGAAAATCTACAGAAAAATTCTTTTTTTCTCTTCTAGCAGCTAAGATATTGCCCATAAAACATCTGAATATGCAAACGAATGAATGTATTAATTAGAAGAAAATTGATCGCAGTTTTAGCTCTAAAAAGTTTAGGTAATATTTTCTAAAATTTATGCAAAAATTAAGTTTCTAAATTTCTAATAATTTTCTAAACTGCTCCAACTTTAATCAACCAAAAACAGCTCTACATTAGGTTCATTTTTTGTAACGCTAATTCAACTATAATTTAAATTAACAATCATTTTGTTGTTGGCAAGCTCCTAAGAAAGATATTGCGCATTTTGTGGACTCAAGTCCTTTGATAAAGATTAACATTGAAAAAAAAGAATGATTCAGGGTAACACTAAACAACAGCCTGCATCGATAACAAAATACACACCTTCTTCAGCTTTCGCGACTATTAGTCATGCTGTGCAGGGGAAATCAAAAGTTATGCGTTAACGCACGAAATTGTAAGCCATAATTGTTAGGGAAAGAAGCTTCACACCAACATTTGCATGATACAAGTGACGGAATTAAGTTTTAACATTGCTAAACAAAGCGTGCGTCTTGACCCAAGATCGTACAAGAAGAGAAAAATAGTGATTTGGTTGGGAAACGAACACAGATCTCCCGCTTGATATTTGCAAAAGACGCGTAAACCTACAGTCACGACTGTTTTCTCATACTAAATCCTCTGAAACGACGATGGTTTGGTGTACTGTATATTATAGACAATATTAGATGCACAGTAGAAAGACGGGTGAAACTTGCAACTACATAATCGAAAGATCATAGCATACCTTCGAATGAATGAAGAAGTCTATCGTCCGAATATACTTATTCCTCTTGTACATCCTCATTGCAACAAAAATCAAGCTGCGCAAATCTGACGACCTTCGCAACTTCGGGGCGCTTTAATGGTTTAAAAATTCCCTGAATTGAGTCATAAGTTTGTTTACCGCAAAGAAATTTTCACTTCGCATTTCGCCAAGAAGCTTCCAGACACGGAGTGCCCTCGCTTTCCGAGCATATGTGAATTTCAAACAAAAACGCCGATTTTTTGCACACCCGTAAAAAATTCTTCTTGGATTCCTTTTTTCCGCTTCCAGAAATATGAAAAATTTTCGTTTCGACCGTATCCTTCAGATTGTAAGGAATCCACGTGGTTCGTGATCGTTGGAGATTTCTTGCGTTCAGACAGCACGGATGCATCCAGGAAATATCCTGCTCCTACGCAGGGTCTCACTCCAGCCTCGGCAAGTGCTAAATTCTTGTCGGTGCGACTTTAACCCCTCGAAAACGTGAGAATTTGCAGCGACGCCACCAACCCCACGGCGATTTTTAGCGGTGACTCATTCACGCTTTGTTTTATCCTTCGAGTGGTTGAAACCAAGCGGTTTAATTCTTCCGAGTCGTCTTCACAAGTCCGATTGAGAATTAAGTTGTATCCGTGAGTTTTGACTCACATTTCTATCTTTAAATTCATTACGATGCAACAAATTTACTACTTGAAAAAGAACTTTACTACGGGCATAGTTAATATATTTAAGTTGGGTGTATCTGAAAGATGCATACCTCTGAATTATTCCGCCTGTTTTGATTCTATTTATCGCTATATCCTCATTACTTCTCTAAAGGGTATCGGTAGATTTCACGGAATCTAATTAAGCTATAACGATAGTGAGATTTTAACTCGATCCGAAAATATAAAATAAAATAATTTTACTCATATTCATTCGAATTCCATGAAACATTTGCAATTTCATCCTATGTATTATTCTAAGGAACTTGACGTAAAATATTTGGAGGAAGAAAATGTAGGAGTAAAGATTTCACTTTACATATTCCTTCCAGATGTGTAAAGTGTAATCTTTTGTTCTTCATTTTCCTGTCATGGATTTCCTCTAAAAGAATCCTTCCACAACTGCTTTAAAATTCAAATTTAACATAAACATTTACCCCAAACGACAACATTTGAATACGCTCATGTTTTCAACACGTGCGAATTCCTAAAACTTTCTGCCCTCATCATCTCTGTTCTATAATAATACCAAAAATTCCTTAAAATTTTCTTATTGATATTTAATTCTAACCGTGACCCTTACGTTAAGCAAGGACATAAACTGACATTTACGAAGCATAAAAAATACAGCAGAAAAATCATCACGTTAACGCAATGATAATTTTACATCGGTGAGCTTAACCATTGCATATTCAATTCTTCGAGGCATGTCATAAAATTTGAGCATCCTCATATTATAACGTAATGTGATTTATTTGAAAATTTAGCGATGGAAAATTCATAATTACAACATCTTGGAAACGTTTCCTAAAAATTCATCATAACAAAAATATTACATTGCCAAATAATAATTTATTGCAAAACAACGTCAATTACATACTAGACGTCAACGTCAATGCCTCTTACGATTGCATTTAAAAGCCCTCACAGCTTTATGTCTCTGTTCTTTTAAGGTAGCTCTTTAAATTCTTAGCTGAATGCAGAAAAGGCAGTTAAAAATTAAATTGCACTCTTGAGGTGCTATTTATTTTTAAAATTTCACGTACTATTCGGTAATATGTTTTCCGATAGTCGAAGAATACAGCAATTGAGACATAGTAAATATTCATAATATAAAATTTAAATTTGAGATAATATGTTGCTCTTCATTTTGAAGTAAAATCTTGCAATATATTGGGGAGTTAATTCTCTCCGCTCACTAATTACGTCATAAACCCTCCATTACGCTTGCTGCTGAAGAATCTCTGCCCTCAGAAAGGTTAAAATTTTCCTTCTAAAAATATTTCTGGAATCATTATGAACTCCAATGGTTCCTTTCGAACTAGCTTACTACCTAACCAGAAGCATAGTTAGAAATTATTATTATCTCGAGTAGAATTCTGACGTCTAATACCGTTAGCCGCTTTTCCATTGAGCCATGCAAATTACTGGAAATCGCCTGTCGTTCATAAGTTTCTCCGCAGAAAAACGTTTTCAATGAAAGGAACATAACAGAAGAGAGCAACACATGTATTGATAACATATAAATAGACTAGAGCCGTGATTTTGCGACAAAACACCAATTTGCTCTGCTCTCTGAGGCAATCCTTTCCTGTGGAAGCACGTGCAGTATCTATGTTAGCGTTTAGGGAATCGAAACAGAGGTATTCTCCACCATTTCTCGAAACTTATGATTAACGAGGTTTTAATCTTATCTCCTACGTCACGAGGGTGAGTAAGCCATTCATGATGACAGCCCAAGGATTCCAGGTTTGCAATATCCTCCGGGTTTACCGCTCCTTGAGGGACTTTGACCCTTTTCTAACCCTCAAACTTAGAACTCGATCCTTTTAAACTCAGCGTCGAGTTTACCAGGAGTTAACATACAAAAGGGATACTTCAACCGCTTATTAAAGAAACTTACCCAAATAGGTGTTATTGATATGTAAACTGGTTAAAGTTATCTGCACAACTGGTTTAACGGTATGAAGAGTTTATTTAAATTTTCGAATCATGTTTATCGAGTTATTATAGGAATAAATATCGCCTGTAAAATCATTATAAATAGCCCATGAAAACAAAAATGGATAAAATAAGGTCGGGAATATTCTCTCATTATTATGAAAATTTGAAAAGCAAAGCCGTGACGCGAGCGTAATTTAATTTCATTTTAACTAATAAACAATACAAAAGAGGTTTAGCACAGACAATTCATATTCGGCAATATTTCGATTCTCAGATCTTGGGAACAAATTTTCATCATCTCTTCACCGTGATACTTTCGAATATTCATAAGAATATCTAAGGGAAACTGCATATTGATTAAATCAACGGAGATCATTAGAGATCTAGTTACGTAATAATGTGGTAGGATGTGATTACATGATTAAGTAATCAAAACTTGAATGTAAACATCGATGTTTGATGGAATCGACGGAAAATACTTGATATTGACAAGAAAAGTCTAACTTTGGTGTAATTTTTTTTATCTGTAGGTGAATAAATGTTTACGACCACCCAATTCTCCCGTTTCCATTCCAAATTGATGGATTAATTCCTTCGAGACGAACAATCTCAATCAATATAATTCCGTCAATCATTTAAAACTCATACTATATATTAGTACGAAGTATTGAAAGTAGCAAACGAATCTCTCGAAATATATTAAACTTCAATGTTCGATTCAATCGTTTGAAAAATTTCTCACGATTGCTCAGTAGAGAATAATCTAAATCCACCCATGAATAACTTAGTTTTGTGTATTTCAATCCAATACCGCAAACATTTCTAATATTTCTAAAGTTGTTAAGACTCATTTTTACTAAGGGTACTTACAGTTTAAAAATTACGTGAATAACACTTAACTCGGTGCAACGATACGCAACAGACAGGTAACCGTTTTCACAATCGCTTTGGTCAATGGAAAGACTTCTTTTGTGTAAACCTCAGAAGGTAAGGAGAGTCCCATCCCATGGGCCATTTGTTTTCAATGGAGGCAGCAACCATTTTAAAGCTTTGGAAGGCTCATTCACCTTTTGCAAGCACCTTGCAACGGTTGTCGACGCAAACTGCATTAAGAGACCTGCCACCGTCACCACTACCGAGTTAAATGGAGAATACAAAGGATTTCGAGTGCATGGGCCATTATTCGTTGGCGGATGACAAAAGAGCTTTTGGGACAGCACTTTGGGGCATGCGGTCACGTTCCTTAGAAGGGTGGTCCCTCGGTGGTGTCCTTTTGCCGTCTATCGGTAAACCAACGCAGAGGTGTTAAAGAAGTTGTAAACCCCGGGGTTTTTCAACCGCAAAATACTACCGAAAGGATTTTAAAAAGATCCCACCAAAACACGGCAAAACAAAAGCTTATCTTTCCGAAATGAAGTTAACCAGTCAGGACTTTAGGACTTTACCTCAAAGAAAAGAGCCCATTTGCTTTCTATTGGAATTGGATAATAACAGCGAGGCTTCTCCGAAGAGAAAATTACTCAAAGTTTAAGTTAGTTTGTGTGTAACTGAGCGATTGCGAGCAGATAATTCTGACCGGAAGTTTTTCGAAATACAATCTCAAGCAGGCGTTTTGTCAAATTCATTGCAATTACGATAAACATCGAAATAACTTACTTAGCTATTTGCAGCGTTTCAAGTTATTTAACAAAATTTTGCGACCTTTTTAATAAAGTAGTGGGTTCTGAAAACGATTGCTAATTACTGTTGAACAGCAAAAATTTCGATTTCAGAATTTTTCTCATCAAAAATTCATGTAGTAAAATACATGAATCAAGACCCGAGATTGATAATTTTTTGTTTTATTTAATATGGTGGCTATGATCGATTAAAATAGGATGTTCAGTGACCTAGAATCAGAAATTCATTAACCACGGCATTAATAATGGTACTCTCGAATAATCATAGCAGACAGTGTGTCACAAATGCATGCACAAGATGATATATTTATTAACAAACATGAAATGAAATCGATTCAATGAAAATAAGCTAAACTAACTAAAAACATTTTCCTACTTTAGCATTCAATACCATGTAAATAAAAAATAGTCAAATAAATTTGAAGTATAATAATTACACAAAACATTATCCTTCAACTAGTTCGGAGAAATGCAATAAGAAAATAAAAACATGATGGAACATCGATGATTGTGTTCTAAGTGTAAAAGAAAAGCTAACGAAGTTATAGAGTATCGAATTCTTAACCGATACAAAAATACTATTTGAACAAAAAGTTAAACGAAGTTGGCATTTTTCTTTACATTTGGAATAAGAACAATTTTTGAAAACTTCTTCGTAACATTTCCAAGAAAATATCATAAAAGAATTTAAAAAATAACTAGGACGTAAGAATAATTTAAGAACTAGAAAGACACGTGCATCAATTCAAAAATCAAACAAAAGAAAGTTTAGTTAAAGTATGCGAAACATTTTTCGTTGATTTGGAACACGGTTACGCTGTGGAAAACAAACTAAATATTACTATAAATTGAAATCAAAATTGAATCTCCAATCTTTGAAAAGCTAAATTAAAATGTATAACGTATTTTAAAAATCCTTTAGGCCCGTTCTGAAAAAGTGCTAATTTATTCAGCCAACAGAATGAGCAAATTTAATTAATAATTTACGAAGAGAATCACAGAAATGGGCTGATGCTGAACTCAAAACGAAGAATGTCCGAGCATTGGAATGAATGATGATAATATTAGATTCGGAAGCATATTGTTGGAGAAGTTATTTGAGGATTCTTCCTTAGAATAGAAATTACCAGATATTATTTCGAAAGGCACATAACGGGAAGAAATCCTTTTCCAGGAATGCACGGATGTGGTCGGGACCTGGGGCTAAGGGTTTCGGAAGTTTTGAAATCCACAAAACTAAAGGTCATATGGAACTGTCTAAATTCGTACAGTTGGCCTTCTTTTGGACCTACAGTTCACAGGGGCGTTATGCATGAATCCAACTAAAAAAACAAAATGATTTCTTCTAATTTTCAAAATAGTAGTAGAGGACTTCGTACTTTTCTTTCTACTGCGAGGTGGTTTTTCAGTTTTAGTCAACATTGCATATCCGTATTGCATACCGACAAAACTCAACATGTCTTATGATGTTTTGAAATTATAAACTGATCGGGAATTGAGGTAGGTTGGTGAATTTTTCGTCTTAATACGTTATGAAGTGTATCATAACAAAAACTCTATCAATTTTTATTATGAATTTGCTGCCACAATTATATAGAAAACCTACTATGGTTTAAAATCGCATGATGGCATATAGCTCTTGAATGAGTTGAAAGAGCAGAAAAGATGAGTTAAAGTAGCAGAAAAATGAGAAACCATTTTCAAAAGTCTGTTTTAAAAAACAAAGAAATAATTAACTATCCTGTATTCCTGAAAGAAAAGTTTAGTTATAATTTTTACCATTTTTTCTATCAAACTGAATCCAACCACACTTTTAAAACACGGTCGCTACGAGGCAAAACAAATAAAACGTAATTCATAAAATCAACAGTCTCAGGCGATGATGATGGAGATCAATCTCTGAAACTAGTCGTCTCTTGTTTCCATTTATTGTTTATAATAAATACTGAGGAAAAGGTACAAATTTTGTTATTTTCATCAAAACGTAATACCTTCTATTTAGAGATTCCATCACACGACAATGTATGAAGCAGAAATAGTTTTCTACAAATATCACATAATGATTCTAAAATACTATCAGATTTGGGCATTCCTACCATTAATTCAACGTTCGACTTGAAACGTTGACTTGCCCCGAAGTCTACACGGCGTTTGTTTTTTTTTCCGCGCGTCCATTGTAATGCTAGAGACGCATTCCAGTTCCATGCCTCTTCAGTTTATTTGATACTTCCTAAAAGAGGAAAAGCAATATTTGCTTATTGAAGGTATGTTTTTAAAATGCTCCAGTTTCCGAGTAAAATGCGAAGGTGAAAATTATTTAAGGATATATCGAATTCCCTTCGTAAGCAGCTAGGACATGAAACCGGCTCGTGCAGGAAAACGAGTCACGCTTAATTATACAAAATACTGCAATTCTCGATAAATTTCCAAACGTAAGCGCTGAATTGCATAATTATGGCAACGTAAACAATTAGACACATTTTAAATATAAGCGACGCTACGCAAGCTGTATTGATGTATTTTTTTTACTATTAAATACATATATGTACACTTTCCTGGCTTTAGAAAAACACCAACTTTAGAAATTCCTGATTGGGTATAAAATGACGCATCGATAGCAAATTTTGACCAATACACGTGTTGATATGGAATTAATTCTATTATTATTATTTATTATGTTCATAAATTTTATACTGAAATAATATACCTAGGATAATATTTTTTCGAAACGCAGCTTCCTTATCTTCCAAATCTTCTGACGATAGAAACATATTTTTTTTGTATTTATGTGTTTTCATATTAGTTTTTATATTACTGACGCCAAATAATTTCGCTCAGAAATTTAAAAGTTGTTTTCCCATAATCAAGAAGAACTCAATTCTTTCTATTTCCTTAAAACTTTCAATAAATAAATAGAAAAATAAAGTAACATCAGATTCTTACAAAATTAAACATCAATTAAAGGTAAAATTTGATCTCATACATTGAAAGTATTAAAGCTATTCAAGACAAAGATGATAAACAGAGAAAATGAATTTCATTTGGAGAAACAGCTTAAGTCCCAAGTAAAATAGGAATCCGATAATCAATCTAAATTCTAAATGATGTGATCTATCAAGACATCATTCCAGCCAAGAGAGATAGATAATATATGTATTAATTATAAAAACAAGGAAGCATTACCGTTACCAACCCTGAGTAGCCTAGCTATCGGGAAGTATTCTAAAGTATCTGAACCTTTTGAAAATATTTTTTTTTAATTGGGGTATGGAAATCGAAAATTTCGCGAAAAAATGCATTAGAATTGAAATTGAGTAGTTTTAATCGAAAAAATTGCATAAAGTATGCTTGATAATTAGGAAATGTTATACTGACAGGATTAAATCATTATTGACTCGGCAACCTCAGAGATCGTCTCGTTTCTGCTGTAAGTAGAGAGAGAAAAGAAAAATCTGTCGACAGCCCCTGTCATGCGATCTCTCTTCTCACTCTCGCAAGTGTGTCGTTCGGGTAACAGTCGTTTCCAAATTGGCGCCTAGGGCAAGAGAGACCCAAAATATCCAGAGATTCGTCGAAATCCAATACAAGGATTACGTTCGCAAATTTTCAATATCTCCTAAAGATATTCATAGTCATAGTTCACTTTTAAATCAGAAATCGTCAGTTCAATAACTAGGCCGTTCTAAAAGTGCGTATGTAATCGAATTATTTAGAATTAAATTAATACAATCACAACGCTAATATTTACCACTCCAGATGGAAATGTTGGTCCAAGGAATCAGCTACTTCCGCCGTACGGAGATTGGAAAACAGAGTTGACCAGGTGGCCCCCTTTTCCGAAAGAAAATATTTTCTCACTTCCTCGGGACGACTTAATTTAGTCTGTGGTTAAGTTAGAACTCAGGAGACTTGAAATATCCCTCATGAAACTGAATGAGTAGATAAATCGATGTTGAATGTCGATCTTATGCCCCTTACGACTACGAAAATGTGGGGAAATTATTCTTAGATCGAAAAATCAAAATGATCTAAAGGCTAATTATATTTTTTTCCTGTACCATCGGAATTCCGGCAGTTGAATGAGGAACTACTCAACGCATCGTCTGTGGACGCTGATAATGCACTTTTATCGGAATTTACCTTCTGCAACCAGCCCGACGAGTATTTTTGCGAGTAGGTCAGTCAAAATAATTCCTTTTTATCAATTCTCGTAGATTTAATCGCAACGTCGGCGACGGTTTAATAATTATGTGACAAAAACCGAAGGGTTTTCAAAAATTGGCAGTTCTTATTAGTCTATCATTAAACACGGAACATAAGAACGCGTGTTCATTTACAATAAGAATTTTTTCTTTAAAAATTACGAAATAACATTCACATATACCCACAGGAAAAGGAATTTTTTACGACTTTAATTGGCCAATTTTAAATCGCCTGCAAGTTGCCACTAAATGAATTCTCGGTAAGGCAATGAGCAGTTGCATACTAATGTATCAAAACTTACGAAGAAGCGAGACGAAAAATGGAGATCAACGTAAAAGACATAATTACCATCCCACTTACTGCTACAAATGAGCGTACTATGAGCGTATAAGTAGTTTACTCGAATACAACGAGTTTTTAACACAAATCAGCCTCCGGGGATGGAATTCCGTCAAATATTTAACGGTAAAGAGGAGTCTGAATAATTCATTACGAGTTAAATTTGGAAATATCCGAGTGGAACCTCGTTGTGCTGCCGTACTCTCGTACGTTCGAAAACAACCCTAAAATTGGATGTTTCGTGACTATCGTTCACGCTGCTCCATTTTGATCCTATTAAGAGTAACTAGAAGCTCGATACATTGAAAAGGTTGCTTTCCCATGATCTTAATGCAACTTTCAGTGTTAAAGCTCTCAGTTACCACTGGTCTTTGAGGCGCGCCTATGCTTTCGTGCGACTCCCGTACAAAACAATCTTTCGATTGTTTGGGGGCTGGGAAAATGACGCATTATCAGCCCGTGATGCCGATGCCCGTATTTCCAGACCGAAAACCGGCATCGGACGAAAGTGCAACCATTTCACTAATGAGTACGGATGTAGCGGCTGAAGATGAGGCTACGCAACTAAGGACACGTGATACATGACTTCGGCATTTTTGCAGAGAAGTCGCCGTAAACGGAAAAATTAGCTGAGCCTTCAAATTCTTTCCTTCGCAGACTTCTGCGATCGAAGGTGATGGGGCACACTAATTCGATCCGAGACTGCTACCTTACATTCCTGTCACGAATTCCTTCTCCAATTCAGCCCGCTAATACCCGATATTTATCGTTTTACTATGAATTAAGCGGGGTTTTATTTTGAATGTATCTCGTCAACACGCCACTGGAAAACCGCGTTATTAAAAATCTCTTCCCCTCATTCAGGGCTGTTCGCCTTTACTTCGTAGTTGATGGCTGCCCTTGAAAATTGATAACTCGATCCTCCTAAATAAAAACGCACACAAAAATAAAGTGCCAGGAGAGAAATACACGAATACATCGGAGAATGTGCAACGTATTGCAGAGCTTGTTTAATAGGCTATTATTATAGAAACAAAATCTATATAAAGAGAGCAAAGTCGTTTTGAAGGCTAGTTTTTCTGAGGCTGCCATAAATTCCACTGATTCCTATCAGAAAGGAACGCCGATTTATTTCACGTGCGATTTAGTTGTCCAAACTTCTTAAGAATAGTGTCGCGATTGCAACAAACCGATTATTTTAATTAGAAGCTAAATTTTCAATAATTCCAAATGTTTCCCTGAAACAAAAAATAGAGTGCTTGTTAATAATACTAACTGTTTACATTTTCAGCTAGTGTCGATATCTTAATTCATTCAAATTTAGACAAACTAATTTAACAATCTTATATTTGGGCCAACCGCAAAGTTTGAGATATTGATATGCATTCTTCACAGCCGTTTTCAGCTGGGCAAAATACAAAAAGTTCTGCCTGGAGAAACAGAATCAGTAATTACGATTGTATCGAAGAAACGTAAGAAAGTGATTGATTAGGCACCATAAATAGCCGCAATATGTCACCAGCAAGTGCCACCGTGGAAGGATACGGCGTCGCATCTCAGTCCACTGACGACACCAAAAGAGAAACTAGGATTCATGAGTGTTGAAACATACGGCCCGTGTCTTCGGTGCGGTGCCGTTAGGAAAATGGAGGTGTGTCAACAGGGCGAGCCTAGACAATATAGCTCTAGGACATCCCGTGACATTTTAAGCGATGGCCGCCGTTTTGGGTCGAATAAAAGGGCTCGAAAGTAAAATCCGTTCTCAAATCCAATCGAGGAAAATCTCGTTATTGTAAAAAAAAGTGGGAATCGACTGAAACCTTTGACGTCGTCGCGTTCGAGCGAATCTAAACCGAAAGCCTAGGAGACGATTTCGTAAACGAAAGTAAAGGTATCTCGGATACCGTGACTCAGAGTCATTAAGCATAGACTAATTCTCGCTTGGAAAATAGTGGGACAGCTCACTCGACCAGCGAAGCTCTCTTACCCTAGTATTTTAGAAAAGATGATAAAATACGTGCGATTTTGAGGCGTTAAACATTCCAATGGAAATATTATTTTCTTTTGTTATTTAAGGACGGGTTCCCTCTAAGACTGTTATTTGTTTAAAAAAAATGAGGAAGGTGCGTTTTACCGCGATTTTAATCCGTAAAATGTACAAAAAATTCCAAATCAAAAGCAGTTTGTATAGCCGTATTTGAGGCAGTAATGTAAATCGGTGGCGCAATTAGAAATTCACCTAGTGTTGCAGAGCCTATAATTATTCATTCACCCCTGACGCGATGATAGCGTGATTGTTTCTGATAATTCTGAAGCCATAAAATTGTACGTAACATACATGGTATGTATGAAGATGGGCAACGTCTACATTTCCTTACATTATTCAATCATTTACTTCACTGCTATTCCTTTTCTGGAGATAGCCAATTCGTCATAGCAACTACTGATTAAGCAAGCAATTAAGTGAAGCTGAATATGAAACAGTTAAGACAGAGATAAAAGTCAAATCAACAAAACCAAGGGAATACGTAATATTCACTACAAAACCCCTTGTTTAAGATTTTTGAAGAGGTAAACAGATCAAGAGCAAATTTTACTAAATGACGTTCAAATTTCAATTTATATAAAATACTACTGTTTCATTTCCTGTAATAATCCTAGATGAAAACATCATTTCAATGAATCAGAGGATGCTAATGAATCAATTCAGAGAATGTGAATTTACCTAATACATATTTTGTGCTAACGTAACAAGTGGAAATAATCAAAAATATTTTTTGAATTACTGTTTTAGCTATCCTTCAAATTATCTCAATGAAAAGCTATACCGAAAAAAGTGCAATGATTCTGATCTTCTGCAAAGAATGATTATAAATCTTCTGTAATTTTAATAATACTACTAGTTGGATTTAAATATTGTCATATTAAATATTAGATAATTATTTTTTATAAATAGATTCTTCAAAAAATAGTTTGTGAATATTTCTTATGATAAAAGTAATACAATAAATTATTTATGGCAAAACTATACCTTTGAGAAAAAAGGGAAGTTATAGATAAAGGACATGAAAACAATCTTCTATAACTAAATAATAGAGCCAGTATATATATGGAAAAACAAAAGCTCTTGAAGGTGTACTATTTACCATCAGCAAAGTAATAAAATCACTTTCTAAAGTAAATGTAAAAAAACAATACTACGCCATTGGCTTAGCTGGTCGTGATCATAAAACGTGTGGAAAATTTCAGTTTTTTCTTCTGTAACATGAGACCCTTAATAAATTCCAAAAATATACCAGGTTCTGTCTAAGTGAAACTACAGCTCCAGTGAAACTACTGCAGGGAAAAAATGCAAGGATACCTGTCAGTGTGTCCTTTAACCCTCATCCGGGCACGCCGCACACCTCCAGGTAAAAATTGGATGCGCTTTTATGAATGTGACGGTAAACTACCGCCCACGCGCCCGGATGAAGGTTAAATCATCTAATAAGTCAAAGTAAACAAATTAACACAGTGATGAAATAAAATTTAATAATAATATCAAGGTATAAATGCTATGATAAAATTTCCTTTAGTTTAGATGTGACATTACATTGAAGGTAGTAGCAACGAATTGAAATCTACAGAGAAGGCCAAGATGAACTGGAATTTGAGCATATTTTTCTTTTGTTAAAAACGAATTGAAATGCTAAACAATAAATGAGACACATAAGATAGCTAATTAAATATCAATTTTGGTATAGGTATTAGCAGATGCTATAATGCAATACTAGTTGCATAAACAAAATCTAAGTGAGAAAGATAAAGTTCATTAATGAATTAAGTTTCATTTGTAACAAAATATAAGATCATGAACTGAATTAAATTTCAATTAAAATCTATCAAATTCATCTAAAATGATGAAAAATGAGCAATAATATCATCAAAACACAAAGAATAACAGAAATGAAGCAGAAAAAAATATTTTAAAATCTTTACCTAAACTGATACCAGCAAAATAGTGAACCATAAATAAAATTGGAAAATTTGACCAGCATATTAGCCACAATTTGGCATACAATTGCTGAATTTGACTCACATAAAAACAACATGATTATCAATAATCTGCACGGTTCATGTAAATTATTTTAGATAATAATAATAATAGCAGAATAAATCATACTGCATTTGCAGCAGGGAAAGTTATACATTCTTTAGAGAATAAGAATAATTACCAAGAGACAAAATAACTGAAAAAGAATCATAGACTCTCCCAAGTATTGCATCAAATTTGCTCGTACTAAGTTTATTACAATAATAAATTTGACTTTCCATTTCCCAAAAAATGGATCTAAATACTATACAGTAGAACCCCAATCCATCGTTCCCGCATTTGTCGTTTTCCCAGATTTATCGTTTATTTTCTATAGTCCCGACTTAGGCCCATAAGGAGACATGTAAAGTAATACCGCATTCATCGTTCATCGAAATATTATTTTCCCGCATCCATCGTTCAGATTTTTGGCCCAATCGAGGAAGAAAGGCAAAGTATTAGTTATTGCGACAAAAATTTTCTTTGAGAGCTTGGCATGAACTTTTTTTAAGGCTGTCGTAGCTCTTGCTCAAAACAGCCAATTTTTAAAAGCACATCCGGTGCTGTTTTAATACATTGTATCCTATTGGAGAGCTTTCACATGGGTGCGCGTACGAGCCCTGTTTGTCCATCTCAGTTTACTGGCATATTTCACCCAGTTTGGACCGTCTCTAGGAGTTCAGTACGTTCTTTTCCAAAAATTTAGGGGTTTTCTTTGTATAAACTTTCATTATGTATTCATTTCAATAGTGTGAGCTGTGTCTACATTTCCCGTTTTGATCGTTTTCCCGCATTAATCGTCTTTTTCTCTCGGTTCCTTCAAAAACGATAGATCGGGGTTCTACTGTATTTGCAAATCAAAATGCATGATAAAAAAACTAAAGACTAATGTCAACTATTACTATTAATTCCTACCAAATTCAATGTTAATCAGCCAAGATTTTTTAATTTGAATTGAAAGTTTTAATACATAGTTCTCGCCCATGCCAGTTTCCATAATGTCAAATTCTTAATCAATTCTTAAAAAACAGTTTTGCATTTGATAAGATAAAGCTCTACCATATTTTTGCATAAATCAATGTTAAAACTAAATATAATGATAACAACACTTCGGGATATCAGTCCAAATATTGGTTCATAAAAACTAGTCATGCCATTTCATGTGAATCTTCATTATTACTCAAAGCAAAAAAACATAGACATTAAGGCTAATTCATATAAAAAATTCAATCTAAAATATTCAGAAATAAATATTTTGATTGAAAATAAAATGTCATTGCTAAGAAAGTATTTATCTAAAGTTGAACAAGGAGTGAAAAATTGTGACATGACTGGGACTCGAACCCAGGTCTCCCACTTTCCGAGCAGTTGTTTCCCGGAAAGTGGGAGACCTGGGTTCGAGTCCCAGTCATGTCGCAATTTTTCACTCCTTTTTCAATTTTGGGTTTAAAGTGCACGCTTCCTCGTGCTAAGTAAAATAAAAATTTCATCACGAAGTTCTTAAAGTATTTATCTATTTATAAAAGTATATTATACTTGAAAAATAATGAATGAGATACATCGCAATTGTGGTAGAATCCTTTGTTGGATGAAAATGTCATCACAGAGAGAAAAATCTCTAAAAGGAATGGAAATGAAGGCTGCAAATTATCAGACCCAATCTTTTCTTAAGAATGCTGATGGATTTCACCAAGCTGCATTTGATAATTTTATCACTTCTGGAAGATTGTAGTTACAAATCTCCAAGATAAAGGTAACAATGAAAAGTAAAACTGGCTGAATTGAAAACAGGCTTGAGATTAAGCATAACTTCAGAAGCATCAAATTTTGACCAATTCAAACTTTCCAAGGGCTTGCAGCTTGAGACGAGTCAATAACAATGGTCTCTGTTAGTCAAATATACGATGATTGTGGGGTCCTTGGGAGGCTACCTTGGTTTACGTTTTAAAATTATTCATCATCATTTGATTCACCGACAAGCAAAATATCTTAATGAAATAAAAGTTTAACATCAACAAATTTCAGTAAGGATAAAACAGTAGGCAAACTAAAAACCACACTCATTAAAAAGGGAACTTCATTTTTCTAACAAAATTTATTTTTGTAAAAAAGCAAGTTATCTTTCCATCGGTTAATTTCATATAATAATAGTAACAGTATTTAAATATTGGTCAATTCCTCCAAAAATCTTGCGCATTTTCCATGCAGTACCTTCACTGCTTCAATGAAGAGGACGTCTGGAGAGAGTGCTCCTACTGATTCCACAGTAACTGGAAAATAAAATCAATTTTTAGATAAAAATATACAGAAATAATTTTTATCACTTTATATACAACTGGCATTCACAAGAGATGAGACAGTGCTAACAACATGAAATCAAGAGATTATAATATATACAAGTAAAAAAAAATCAATTTGATTGCTGACATAACCCAAGGAGAAACACAAGTGAAAAATTGCGCCAAGACTGGATTCAAACCCAGGTCTCTCACTTAATGGGCAGGTATTCTAACCACTATTCTACCTTACCATGTCAATACCACTTCTGATTACTGTAGCAAGGTGAATGGTACTTCACATACTAGGCACTAACTACTGCCTACTACTGTCCTCATAGAGATTTTCAAAGCAATGTAATAGGAAATCCTTGCTAAGGTTTGACACAGGGAACAAGGATAGGAAATATCTTTGCTTGGAAAGATGTTCGGCTTAAAACCCAAAGAGGAACAAAAAAAGAAAAAGAGCAACATGTCACTAGCACCACTAGCTTTGTGCCAGCCGCTTCTATGAGACTATATCGGCACTACAAGGTTCTTGTTCCTAAGATGACTAATGCTGTTGTTGAATATGAGCTTATAAATACATAAACTTATATTCTCCATAAGATTAACTGGAAATATAAGCCCATATACACAACAAATGGTAAAAAGATATAATGAAGGGTAGTTAATCCCTTATGATTTCAGCATTACCAATTATGATTACAAAAGGCCATATGAACATAAGACCATGTAGGAGATAGGAAAATAAAAATACGAGAGTAATTATCATCCAGAGAGCAATCAACCAGAAAAAAGTATAATATACTAATGGTCACAATTCTCCACAATTTTTAAGGAATATTAATCAATAAGAATTTATTGAAGTTAAATGTTTGCAAATGCACTGAGATATATATTAAAATACAGATAAGGAAAAGCCATGTATATTTGTTATGAAATTTACAACTTTAGAAAATCAAATCTTTTCCTTCCTCACATATTAGTAAGAAGGTCCAGAGAAAAATCATCAAGATGATTCTACTATTCTATTTCCTGATTTTACAAACGACAGTTACTTTTTACAGTAAATGATACAATAACAACTAAAGAGAAAATTGATTGATACAATATCAAAGGAGCCAAACTATACATATTGATTTCACCGAATTTCTTGTTAACTGAATTCCTTACTAATTCAACCTGCTACCTTGAATTCAATACACATACAGACTTAGCATTAGGAGTTAATGAAAGTTGTTTTAGCAGTGACTTGATTTGATATTACCATGCTATATTACCATTATTTCTATAATAAATTTTTAATACCATTGTGTTTCTGCTTTGTAACACATATTTATTTGTGTAGCCAGAGTGATACCAACGAAAGAAACTTGTGTAATAGTCATGCAGAAACGAGAAGTTGACATGGGAGATGAAAGAAACAATTCTAGCGTCTTAATCTTATGTGGTATATATTCCTTAAGCTATCGTACATTTGTAGATACTGTAGTTTTTCTTCCCATAAAATAGAGGGGGGAAGTGGTGTTGCCTTATTTTTTGGGTTGACTTATACGCTGAACATAGGCTATAACCTGAAATTCACCTCGAAATTTTAAGGGTCAACTTATACGTCGGCATATACAATATTATCAATTTTACAGGATATGGAATTGACCAATGCTACACTTAGTGACAAGATATATTTAGGTTGCCTATTTTAGGATTCACAGGTTACTGGTACTTTAATATTAATCATCCAAGAAGATTTGTACCCTCAGAAGCTAGTAAAAATAGGGTCAACAGGAATTTCATCATCAAGTGAAAATATGGCTCAGGAAGTTACAGAGTTACCATGACTCCAATGAGCTACTTTAATTTCACAATTTTTTGTTAACTTTGAGATTCTTCCCAAAATATAAAATACAGTAAAGTCTGTTATAATGAGAGCTGACAAAAATGGAAAATGACTCATTATAGTCAAATTATAACACTAAATGTCCATCTCTTGAATCCAAGGGCAGTGAGGCAGAACTGAACTGTAGTTTATTAATTCTTAGGCAAAAGCTTCAGAATGCATATAAAATTAGATTAGCATCAAAAATATTATTTCATTGATTCATAAACTATAACAAAAGTGCTGCACAGACTCACGTCTAATGAAAGAGTGATGTTCATCACGTGGAAAAGGTACCCCTTACAAGTATCACAAGGGAGGGGGAGAGGTTACCCTGGGAATCCGAATCAGCACTGCTTTCATCTCCTATATTCCCACCGATCCTGGATCAGACAATTTGCTGCCAAGTTTTGTATGAAAACAAATCCCATAAGTGGATAACAATATGATGGAACTCAATTAAAAATTCCTGTGCTGACCAGATGTGTTGTCGCCAAAAAGAAACGAGACAAGGATGTATGGAGGGACAAAGGAGAGAGTGAAACTCATAAGAAGTCTCTAATGAAAGCTACCTTAGGAATTTTTTTCTGAGGAAGGGTGAGGCGAGCTGTGGGAAGCAAAAGCATGAATTAGGTGGCGATAATTGTTGCATTTAATTTTTTTCTGCTCTTTGAAGTGATAATGCGCCTCAGATTACCGGACTTCATCTCTCATGTCAATTGACAATTCCAACATATGCCTTCTGCAAGACAAATATAGAAGAGTGACACTCATTATACCGATACTTCAGAAATAACCACTCGTTATAATGGAACTCCCTATCCTTATTGTTATGAGACTAACAATGGCCAAAAAATCATTAGCTATAACGCAACTCTCGTTTTATGCTGTACTTGTTATAATGGAATTCTACTGTACATCGGAGATAATAATTTTCCAGTGTTGGAATTTTTTTATTATCTCCCATGTACAGCTATGTGCAAAAACAACTTTGAAATCCTGCATGCTATATAAGACAAAGGATTAAAGTGTTTTGCACATAGCTGTTAAGTATGTACTTTTCCAAAGCAGAAAACATGATTTTTTATTGTTATTATCAAATAATATATAATAAACTATATATTGTGTGCACTTAATTTCTTACTTCAAGGGTGATACTGAGAGTCAAGAACATTTTAGCTTGGACCAATTTCCAGATAGACACATTTCATTTGAGTAAATTTACGTACTTTCCATTCTTAATACATTCACATCATCCTTACACAGAAACATACTTTGCCATCATATATTGCTTATAATGATAGCCTTAGATTCAGGACTATAGGAAAAGAATATTTATGTGGCTTGTTCTACATCCTCTAAATTGTATTGGAAGCTGAAAATAAATTTAAACTCAAGACTTGAAAATTTCGTAAAATTACTCACAAAATTCAAAATATAATTTTTTTAGAAATGATAAAGCTTAATGGATTTTCAAGCCATAAAGTAATGATAATAAGGCTCATTTAAGAAGTATTTTCTGCTAGTTGTGATAATATATTAACAGCTATCAATTATTTTGGTATAGTACCTGACATTTTCCAAAACTTGTGATACAAATCTGAGGTTCCAGCAATTAAAACAAAGGTAAATTTACTAATGTATACATTCACACATCTTAGTTCGATATATTTTGATTCAGTAAATCATTTCCATTTAAGCTAATTTTTTTATACCCATCTACTTTCTATAATATTTATGATTGAGATTAACATACTCTAATTCTCATAATTTGAATTCCCAAACATATATACTACATAAATATTCTCTGCGTGTAATAAAAAGATAAAAATCACTGAACTATGGGTTATGGAGGCCACTATTTTTAATATTTCAAAATCAGAGTTCTCAGAATTTTTCAAAGGTACTGAAAAACAACTGCAGGCCCAGGTGTTATGGACCCAAAATATGCCTTGCATATTTTCTTTTTCTTAAGCTATCCTCATCAAAGACTGAGCTGATTTACATAAGATATATTTATGTATTATAAGGCAATAAAAATCAATAATGTATACTTCATCCTCATCTGTTTTATTTTAGACACAATCTCCGCAAGTAGACCACAAGTGTAGTCCTGGGGGGTCCACAACAATATTTTTGGGGGTCCACAGAAGTTTTAACAAAAATAGAGGATACCAAATTTTTTAAAATCTGAATTGTAAAATCTGAAACACTCTTACCGATAAACGGCAGTGACACCTTGAACTAATATTTTTTCCTTTGAATTAAAAAACAATAAATATATGAGTTTGTAATATTATTGCTTGGTTCATGCAAAAACTGAGAATGGGTCCCTGAGTTTTGTTTCCTTTTTCATGGGGTCCACAGACTAGAAAGTTTGGGAACCACTGGCCAGGGCTATAAAAAGAATTGCTAGGAAATTATTCGACTCTCACCTCATTGCATGTTCTTAGATCACATCACACACAAGTGAAACAGGAAAAATGTTTATGAAGGAAAGGGTAGTTTTAATTTTTTTAAACTATAAATTTAGATGATTCTTTGAACCTCAAAATAATTTCACTAGTTTCCTCATAATTAATTTTATTAACAAACAGAAGGAATATAAAATGATAACTGTTACAAAAAGAATTGTTGGTACAGAAAGCAATTTCACCTTGCCTCATCAAAACCCATGACCAGCAAGTCCTTGGACTGAGGGGGGAAATTGTTGTCATAAAACATTTCCTATGAGAAATACAACCTTATTCTATTTACATTATAGCCTGAACCTTCCAGAAAAAAAAATATGTTTACTTTCACTATGTATTTGGAATATTCTTGACCACACTTACAGGCATGCATTAGAATGCCCCTGGACATTTGGGATAATAATGTGAATAATCAGAGACAGTTAATCAGTGAGTTGGAGTCATTCAATACTGTGTGTTGCTATTAAACTGAGTTCTAAATATTGATGTTGTGACTTATCATTTTCACCAATTGGCTTGGGATACAATAGAGAAGCAATAATGAAAGAGAAATTCAACCCTCCAATGATCAAAATAATAAAGAGTAAAATTGGTTTCATAAATTTTAAAGTATATTTTTCCATAAGCATTAATTTGCTTCAAAAAGTAGTCATAAAGAAAGAGATGGTAAAATGAGGTATTCCCAGGTGAGGTAGGTCCCAGCCCATTAGACGCACCGGTGCATAAGACGCGCCTTGATTTTTCTGGTAAAAATTTACAATAAAACTCATACTTTGTTACATAAGGTTGAGTGCCGGTAAACTCTTTATCGCGAGAAATACAATGTATTAGCATAGGGATGACATCTCCGTTAGCCCAATTTGTATAAGTTTCGCAGCAGCACCACATGCGAGATTAAACTAAACATGCTACATTGTATGCATTTCCGATTTACCTGGGAATTGTTTTAAAGGAAGTCATCAAAATATTAAAACTGTATTCCTTACTACTTAATCAAAAAAGTGTTATTATCGAAATTTGTAATTAACTGAACTATTTTCAATGCCTGATACAATAAACAGTACTTAATGGTATGCATTTATCCCAGTGATTCGACTAGCTTATTATAGGATGGAGTTATACCCATAAACCATCGGCGCATAAGACGTAGACTGATTTTAGAGTATATTTTGGAGTAAAAAAAGTGCGTCTTATAGGCCGGGAAATACGGTACATCAGTGACTATTAACATTTAATAAACTTGCAGAGCAAGCAATTTCTCTGGGTTATAACATGAAGCTTACTCAGAAAACTGACAGAGAAGGGTTTCCGTGAATATTATAAATATGTAACAGAATTCTTTAATTAGTGCACTCTGTGCACAGAAGTGAGAAGGAGATGGCTCGGTAGTTCATAGGTTAGAATGCCTGCCCAAAAAGTAGGAGACCTGGGTTCAAGTCCCAGCCAAGTCATTTTGTTTTTCATTTCTCATACATCTTGGGCTTAAGCCACACACTTTCTTGTGCAAAGTTAAGTTACCTTCTATCATCATCATACATATACTGCATTTATCATGTCTATATGGCCCTGTTATTGGATTTGCTAATGAAATAAGTCAATAAGTGTATTGCTACTTTAAGATGAGTATCAAAGAAAATTGTCTTTTAAAAACCAAATCTCTAGATCTCCCCCTGTTACTAGGCATGGAAAAGTATGCTTAAAACAGTGTTACACTCTTACGTTAAAATTTAATTATTTCAAAACTAGAATAAAAATGTCAAAATCTCTTTTTTTGTTAAAAGAAAAGTTAAACAAAAATTTAGAAGAAAAGTACAGTACCTCATTTACATACATGCATAACAATCATAAAGAAAAAATAGATTAAATTGGACCC
Organism: Sympetrum striolatum; assembly: GCA_947579665.1. Taxonomy (NCBI): domain Eukaryota; kingdom Metazoa; phylum Arthropoda; class Insecta; order Odonata; family Libellulidae; genus Sympetrum; species Sympetrum striolatum. The sequence continues at coordinate 40,081,291 of OX388346.1, forward strand.
TAAAAATTAAAGTTGCAAGAAAGATAAATCAGTTACAACTAAGAAGAAGAAGCAGAGACAAGAAAATATTCATAATCACAACCCTCTATTGGTTCCAACCCATTCATAAATATTCAATATATACACAATGAGGGAATGTAAGTTTGGTTTCATAGGCTCAGCATTATAATATAAGGTTAAAATGGAGTTAAACAGTAAAAATCACTTAAATTACAACAAACTGTTAGGTAATCAATAGTTAAACCATCACTGCTAATAAATATGGTGATTTAATGTGTCGAACTGAGTGAGCTTCAGTTAATAGAATTGAGAATTATAATAAATGCATGCTGGTAATTTTCAGTTAAGCTTAATCTCCATATAGGTTGAGAAGCTGATTTGACAACACATAAATGTACTGGACCTAAATCCGGTACTGCCACTGAAGGTTAAACTATTGATTACGATGCGGTTTGTTTGAATTTAAGAGAAAATTAAAATTAAACTCCATGCTATCTATACATTTGTAAGTTCCTTGTCCAATTCCTTGTGTTAGACAGTTCCTCACATTGTGATTCCTTTTAGCATTTTCCAATGACACTGAATTATCAATTAAATAATATGAATTAATGGGTTAGATGGAAGAAGAGACTTTTAAGTCTCAATCACGCCCAAATAAAGACAATTTATTATTATTATTATTGATTATCGGTCGGTTGGTTGGTGATGTATGTTTCCTTTAAATAACCAAGTTATCAAAGGAATCACAGATAATTAATCAATATTGAGGCTGTATAATTGTCTAAAACACTATACATTATAATTCTGGGCATTAATGTTGCAAACAACAACACTGAAAATTGAAATTTAACTATTTATTATTAGATATTATAAGAGAAAAGATTGAAAAAATTACTTACAAATGAAATGATCTCTGACACGATCTAACTTGACAGCATCAATCAAATCCTTGTGCTTGAATACGTTGCGACTGCACATGTCGTACCTTGCATCTTCTACTTTTGCTACTTTCCTTCCTTCAATATAGAAATAAATCTTTTGATAGAATACATAAATGATGTGATGAGAGAAGATGAGCTATATGTATAACCAATAAATTGAAACTGTTGGGGTAGTAATTAAGCAGAGGTGTATGAGGAAGTATGTGCAGCATATAGTAAATATAAGTTAGTTAGTTGGACCCTTTATTGGCGAGGTTAGGCCCAGGTGGACTTCTCTTCCACCTAACCTCGTATGTTGATTACATTTATAGTTAACTTATTTAAAAGAAAAGATCAATATAATCAAAAATATTAATTCTATTTGAATTGTTTGATAACATTTGGATGTTTAATTAAATTATATATAAAAATAATTAAAAATTCACATTCAGGATTAAAAAAAAACACAAAGTTCACGAATCTTATTGACTGGTGACCCTGAAAAATTTTGTCGTGGCTGCTTTCTCATGTTAGTTCCAATATTTGCTGCTGTCTATTTCCCTGGCTATGGTTGAATAAGTAGTTGAGTGAGGAGGTGGGGGAGGGTAAGCAAAGAACGTGAACACAGCAATAAACGGCAAGCCCCCCAAACCAAATATCTTCGAGAAATGCCTTCTCATAAGAAGTTTTGTGATAGCTTTAGACATCTTGACAAAACAATTTCTGTGAGATGGATTGTCAAAATTCAACATTTTAAAAAGGTTTTCCATTAAAAAATTTTCAGCACTGGTTTGCAAAGTATAATTAAAAATAAAACTAAGTTTTTCCTAAGATGCTAAACACTAATTTAATTCTACTTTCCGATCATTTTGACATTTCATGATGTAAAAGAAAACTCACAAACGTAGTCTAGCATGTTATTAAAATTCAATGCCCCTTAGTTGATTTATTATCATATTCCTTTTAGTCTTCAATTTGATTCCCGTCTTGTTTAAGCTTATTTTCAAGAGGAATACATTCAAGGTTCATTTCAATCTTTCTCAAGCTGGTGCAACATTAAACTAAATAGAAACATTACACTAGATTGAGAATTTTTGTAAGAAGTAATTCTTTCAGGATCGATATTTTCATCATCAATAACAGATTTTGGAAACATCATGGAAAATCGATAGTATTAAAATTTTTGTTTTTAATATAATCCATTGAACTAACTAATACAAAATATATTTTTTCTAAACTACTACCTTTACTCAGACTTCTTTCACGTTGAAAATCATCAGGAACTTCAATTAGTTCCTGTTATTATATTTAATTCATATAATAGCATATAATTATCTCACAAAGGGGTAAATCAACTTTTAAAATACTAATCTCATTGTCTTTGATTATGCTTGCTTTACTGCTGTTTTTTTCAGCTAACTTATTCTTCTTACATGTTCAATGTTTCCATATGAAAGACATCCTCTTGAATGGTTCATTCTCAAAATTCCTTAACTGACCAAACTTTTACTAGACCACTTTATTTTATGAAACCCGGGTCGTTTCTTTCGTAAAATAAAGTGGTCTAGTAAAAGGTTGGTCAGTTATGGAATTTTTACACGTTAACAAGTACTACAGCATTAATCCTGAATCTGTGTAATTGGTTCATTCTACCTTGGCTTTGGTTTATTTTGCTTTCTTTCTTCTGTAATCCACGTCAATACTATCCAGAACGGGGGTGGCAAACCTTTGGCACACGTGCCAAGTGGAATGCAAAAGAATTTTTTCAGCAGGCAAAACTCCTACGACATTATCTTTTTTGCATTATTCACTTAAGATATTAAGCTTCACAGTTAATAAATGTGGATTCTGTTAATTAGTAGTGATAACTAATGACCATTTAAGTCTTAAAAAAGATCTTAATCACATCGTTGACATTATAAAAAGAATAATATCACCATCTTATTGTATGGTTCGGCAACACATTGTCACGCAAGCCCTTTATATTCATTAAATATGGCACTCTTGCTGCAAAAGGTTTACCAACCCTGATCTAGAAAAACACAACTAATTAACAAAGGAATGCTTTCAAAGTATCTGCCTACAGGATGGCATTATTATTTGCAGGGATTAGGATCTGAAAAATCTGCAAAGATAAAATTGCAAAAGAGAGATACCTAATTAGTACTATAGAAAATCCAAGGTTCCAATAATATTTTGAATAAACCAAAAAGAAACCAAAGAACCTGAGAAAACTTTCTTCACTCAATTCACCAGGAAAGAACCACTTCCTACGAAACCAAAAAAGAGATTACATAGGCGTTGATGACAACTGAAAATACTGAAGAGATTAGCAAATCATTTTAGGGATGGAAGACTGCTTAGACATATCACGCAAAAATTTGAAAAAGAATAATTTATTGTAGCTCCGTAAATAAATATATAAGACGAGCAAACGTTATCTAACTTGCGTCTATTAGCTTTGTTTGTACTACAAAAAGTCACCATCATATAATGGGAATGGAAAACAAAATGCCAATTAGGATTGATAAGAATCACAATTAACAAGGTAAATAATAATTCGTGCAATCTCCTGTTCACGAATGATAGAAGATGTATAAGTATTCGCCTTTTTTTACAAAGCTAGCCAATGGTGCTCTTTACTATCTTTCACTGTTAGATTATGTGATCATATTTAGTCAGCTTCTATTTATCTGATTATTTATGTTCGTTCTTCTACTGACATCCTATCATATTTCTACATTCATCTGATGAAACATGCAAATAGTTTAAGTTGGTTGAGTACAATTAATCTTTCTCAGTGTAAAAATCAAAATCAACAAATGAGATATCACAAACCTTTAGCGCAAAAGAGCAACATACATTGCCAAGAAATAATTGAAAGGGTAGGAAAATGATTCACTGCGAAGGACGAGACCAAAAACAGAAGCTCTTGCCTCTGCTGCTATACTGCAAGGCACTAGACCATGGTGATCATTCTTACCCTCTTAATCCTAAGCTTCTGATACTTTTGACCACTGTGGTCCATTGAAGGAAGAGTGCGAAGGAAATGATCAATACCAAAATCCCATTTGGAAAGCTAGCCACCAAAAACGCTTAACATCATCCTTGGAATATACAATCATAGTTACTGTCTTTATTATGACGTTATGTTATTTTGTAATAGTTACGTATTTGAAAGGGTTCAAAATTTTCTATTGCTCCTTAAAACGGAGTACTACTTCAACGAAAATTATCGATTTTGAGTACGTTTACTCTTTTTTCTCCTTTATGATTTTGGCATTTTCAAAATAAGTTGTGGGGAAGGCATTGATACATCCCTCCAGCATTGAATGGTGAAAACAGAATTATTTTATGCCAACATAGTGATATAAGCGGCAACTGGCTGAAAATGGCCTTCAGGCATGTTATCCAGGTACCTTAATTGTGATATCTTAATTGATACAAAAAAAATACTAACAGGAAATGGATACTACAGTGGTACCTTGGTTAACGACGGCCTTAGTTAACGACGGGCTTGGTTAACGACGAGTTGCTGTAACCAAAATTTAGCTTGGGTAACGATGTAGGATTTGGTTTACGACGCCTCGTCGATTGGTCTTTCCGGAGTTTCACGTGTTTCAGCACGTCTATTTATAATCACTATATTATAAACTAATATTTGGTGTACGTTACGATGTTACATCATAAAAACATACTGAATAGCAGCTAGCGGAGAGTATTAAAAATAGTTCAATGCCAAATTGTAGCTAATTCACATAGGCACAAGTTGTCTCACCGGAGTTAAATCAGTAAATATTATAAGTTTTGCTTCCAATAACTGGGGTGCGTCCTCGACGCTGGGAAATACGGTAATGCATTACCATTATTATACATGTGGAAAATCGCACCTTGGATAACGACGGTTTTGGTTAACGACAATTATCCTGGAACGGATTAGCGTCGTTAACCAAGGTACCACTGTATTTTACTTTAAAAAAATGTGCCAAATAAAAGCATTTCAAATTATGATCTATGCCACACTTATGGAGTATTCTAGATTATTTGCAGCCATAGATAATATTAAATCATGATTTTCTCATAGATAAGTCTCAAATCTGCCCAAATAAGACTTGCTTATTACTATGCAATCAACTACATAAAATAGATTCAACAAGATTCACAAATAACTTATTACTAAAATAATATCCGATGGGAAGTTTATAGAACTGCTTTTGTAATAGTTTGTTTGATATTTATGATAGTAATGAATGTTTTAGCATTTTGTTACATTTCACTTTGTGTAAAATATGGGTACATAAAATAGTTTAGGTTGTTTTTGGCTTTAACTTTTGATTCATTATTTTTTCCCTTTAACAGTCATTTATTTACCTCTTTATTGTACGCAATGATTAAACTAGTATATTTTGTAGTCTTTCATTGAAGTTGTATGTGTTCAAATAGGCACAAACTTTATCAGTAGTACTTTTCCTGTAAGGATAAATCTTTCTGTTACATTTAGATTAAAAATTTCTTTAGTTTGTCTAATTTGACATCAGACTTTAACACTTCTTGGGAATTTTACATTGAGTATCACAAGATAAACATCAAGATTGACATTGCTATTAAGTTCATCATAAATTGAAATATAAAATTTTGTTAAGGTATTAGTATATTTCTTTGATTCATGAAACATTTAATTTTTGTATGCATTTATTACATTTAACTAAATCATAGGGAAAGCAAAAAGGGAGAATCAAAATGTGCATAATTTATATTTATTATAAATTTATTTCACTTCGACCTTAATTTTTAATCCATTATTTAGCACAACATTTTATAGGAATTTACAAATTAACAATTTTATTCAAGTACCTCAAAAGAATTCATAATAATTTTATCTCTATTTTTAAATAAAACTAAACTAATAAAACTATTATATTCACTAAATTTTATTTTTATTTTAAGCATTTATATTTGAGTAGTCTGAGTGATACCAAGAAAAGAAACTTGTGTAATAGTTAAGCAGAGGCAAGAAGTTGACATGGTAACTGAAAGAAACAATTCTAGCATCTCAATCTTACGGGGTAAATATTCCTTAAGCTATGGTAGCGTTGCCGTATTTTTTGGGTCGACTTATACGCTGAACAAAAGATAAAACCTGAAATTCACCTCAAAATTTTATTGGGGTCGACTTATACGGTAATTATATCTGATAATCTATGAAAGCATAACATATTACCATGAGATAAATAAACATTATAAACTGTGATTTTTGAAGCTAATCAATACAAAGGAATTAATGTGAAAATACATACCATCCATAGTTTCAGAAACTTTAATAACACCAGGAGTAAAGCAGCTTTGCAACCTATCAGCAGCTTCTCCCTCTACTTCTCTGGTCAGAGTGATTTCAGGTAAAAGTCTATAGAAGGCAGTAGCTATGTATAATAACAAAATATCAACCTATGAGTTTTTGGTGTAAAACAGAAATTCTCAAATATACGATGATGAATAAATAATTTGCCAATAAAACATATTGCCAATATTTCAATCACCAAATTGTGTAATAAAACAAAGTTAGAAGAAATAAAATGTTACCCCAAGGAAATAAAAAAAAACATCTAAAATTTAATATGATTTGAATATTAATGAAAATAACTTCTAGGACTAGATTTATTATGTAGACTCATGCATTACCATCATGGAAGAATCAAGCGTCATCAAGAGCATGGTCAGGTATTTAAGAGGTTTTCTTGAGTACATTTACATTTATAAGTTTTTACTACATATACATTAGATTAATTATAAGTTAAATAGATTCATTAAAAGATAAAACAAGATAGGAATGAATCTCATCAAGAAGATTATTCCTCATGTGTGTATTTCAATCTAATACTCAAATTCTTTAATTTACTCATGACAATATCATTAAGATTATTATTTCCAACTGCAAATAAATTCTAACACATAATTGGAAAATTAACAATTTTCTTAAATAAAAAATCTCAAGCCTCTACTTCCAGCTGAAATTTAAAATTATGTTTCCCTGCATCAATTTAACAAAAGAAATTCATGATCTGAACATGTTTTTTACAATCTAACTCCTTGTTTAATCTCAAGCAAAATTTCTGAGCTGTTACCAGGATAACAAATTCTACCTTAATGAAGAAAAGGGGAATTTCTTCACACCGATATCAATGAGAATAATTTGGGCTATAACAGATAGCCACTTGTTTTAAACTTGCAAATTGTCAAAACTCCATTTATTAAACTGATAATATAGTCTTGTTGATTTTATTGACTGAGTAAATTTTGACAGGATATTTAGCATCCATCCTCTGTTAAGCAGGGCTGAAGAGGAAAATCTAAGCAATATCGTTACATCAAGCTATTGAATTAGAAATATCATATTTTGATTATAGCCACTTTATGGATACTTTGCAATCATAATCTACTTTCATTTAGCACAACTATTCTGTGAAACTCTTTAGCTTTAGGCTAGTTGACCCTAATGTTTGCAATAGCAAATTGTACTAGAAAAAACGAAAATATCTGAACTGATTCCAGCACTGATAATAAGAGATGCTAACAATCAATATAATCTCAGGGCAGAAAATGAATTTAAAAGTCGCTTGGTGGTGTTGTAAATTGAAAGAATTAAAAAAATTAAAAATGAACAATTTTGCTTCATTGTTCATTGAAAGATGGGACAAATAAAGTAATAAAAGAAGATGCTCTTTAGGTTTGAAAAGCTGAATATTCCACAAAAATATAAGGCACCCAATCTTACACTGCAATAGATTGCAAATAAGGTAAATAGGGTAAATAGAATCAACTAAATCTCTCTTTTTTTACCTCCACACAGATTTGATCACTTTAGATTAAGTATTTAAATATAGAATAACATGAGATTAGAAAATTGACAATGAAACTGTCTAGTTTAACATTGCATCAGTGCTACATTACAGATAACATAAATATACACCTAATACATTATTTAACACAGAGCAGCAATCATTATAAAACCTAAATTTTCTAAAATGGTTCTATCAGAGCAACAACTACAAATTAAATGCATTACTGAATAGATATAATGGCAAATTGTGGTAATAAGAACCCAAATTCTGTTCAAGAATTGATATAGAATATTAGAGATGGGACAAATGATTGCAAAAATTAATCGAAAAGTTATTCGATTGTTATGGCATTTATTCGATTGTTTTCATTCAAATGAATTCACTCGCTTTCGTAGGCTGGACAGGATTCAATAGCTGGTCAGGGGCAGTAACACCTGGCTGCCGGGATATCGGATCAGATATACATACACGTACATATGATATCTATATTCATATTTCATCAGCATCACATATCTCTACCAGACTTCCACTAAATGAGATCACGTCACGAGTCACTTCTATCCTCTCCTCTTCAAAGCCTATCAAGTAAACGAGTGAAAATCGAATAAATCTATTCGATTTTTCACTCACTTCCTCTGAACGAATGAATCACTCACTTGAAACAATCTATTAGATTTATTCTATTTTTTCCACTCACTCAAAACAATCGAATAAATTCACTCAGTTAGGATTGAGTGAAGAATCAAAACGCTTTATTTGAATAATTCGATTGAAGCAAACAACCGAATTATTTGATTGCTTTAAATCGATTGTTCCCACCTCTATAGAATATAGATCCAGAAGTCAAATATCAGAAATGATTACATTTACCATGAAGTCATACAGATTAGTTAACATTTTTTCCCATTAAAAAAAAACAATAGGGATTACTATGAGTGGTTTGTGAATGGGGAAATTGTGATGCATCTTTCCATAAACTTTCAACAGATATTTAAATAAATTTTCAAAATAACGAAGGAGTACTAGATGATGTTAAATCCATGTTGTAATCTCGAATTAAAAATATTCTGGAAAAGTTTCCAATGTGAAGCAATCTTTGGCTGAAATGAGTCCTATTAATTTATGAATGATGGCAAATTCCATAATTTCTTAAAAAACAACATTTGTGAATCAATTTATTTAAAAGTCATGAAACAAAGTTTCTGAAAAATGATTCATTAATTTCTCACCAGGGAAGAAAGCTTTTTGGAGAGCTAACTAAATACAAAAGACAACAAAAATTGTTTTTTCTAAGAGAGTCAACGTATAGACTAAAAAGTGCTCAACTTTCAATTTCTGTTAACCAGGAAATAGATTTTGACCCATCTCCTTGAAGGAGTTTAACATTCTGAATTAATTTAACGAATTATAGACATTTTTACCATTCAAAAAATCATAAAATGTTATATTTGATGACTTGGTCTAAAATTCCACAGGATTTCATTCATGTCAAATTACAATTAAATAATTTATAAAATTTCATAATTATTTGACTTGCAAATACTTAGTGGATTTAACAAACAAAAAATAGGATTAAAACGTCTAATATCATCTTATGAGCTTTTTTCTAAATCAATATCTGGCAATCATACTTCTTGAACAATTTTTCAAAGCTTGTAACCTAATCAATAGCAATACCACTTCGACCAAGAGAGCAGAATACTGTTTCAGTAATTTTATGTAAAATTATTCTTTAAAAATTGTAAGATTTATTACCCTGTTGTTGAAATCAGGAAAATTTCTTACCAACAGGAGAGAATTTGGCATGATCACGTCCTATGCCCTTTACAGCATGAAGTTTGATGTCAAGTTTGTGACCAGGACGTAGACAGTCTAATAATATGTCTTTATGAACTGGACCAACATCATCCTCTGTGTAGACATCACCTTGATTTCCAATAGGAATCCACTTCAAACTGTCAGAAAACACTGCAATGAAGAATTTCTTAATTAAAGAGGAATACCAAAATCCTAACTCCAAAATCCAACTAACCATTATCAAATTTAGAGCCATGAATCATATAAATGTGCTTATCATCCCAAGAAAGAGTGCCCAAAATAATGCGCAAAATACAGCAGTTGTTTATTCAAATTGAGAAAATATAATCCTAAAATCCTATTGAGTCTGGATACAGAGACAAAAAGTTGCTTTAACACAATTTATTCCTTGCAGAGCTGTTCTCCAAAATTACCATACAAGAATAGTGAAAAAGTAAAGATACGCTTGATTAATAAAAAAAGGCCTTTGTAATCAGGATGACCATATTTAAAAGTGATCATTTTTGACAAAATTTTGATATATTTCATTAAATTTAGAGAGTTTTCAGACACAATCCATAACTCACAACAGGAATTTTAAAAATCTAAAGTTAATATTCTCTCTAGCGGCACTTGTCTTGATTCAGTAAAATCACTTCTTTTAATTTAAATTTATAAAATAAATAAACCCCAGCAAACGATCTTGTGTAATGAAGATATTACATAGATATAGTCTAAAGGTTGAGCAAAATTTGCCCTAGATATAGCAAAAGCATTTTACAAAATTGTACATACATTAGAATAATCCAGCAAAATTAAGTCTTAACATGAAATATTAATGTTGCTTCAAAGTATTTTTCAAACAAAAATTAAGCTGGTGAAGAGCTTTAAAATATTATTCACTGCAATAGAAAGATAAGGCAATTAGTAAAGATATAATTTAATGGAATATACATCAGATTTCTCTTTGATGAATACCTGTAAGAAGCTGACAATGATCACTGGTAATTAATATTTCAGTAGTATTAGTTATACAAAAGATAATTTAATTCAAAAGTATTCCTTAGATATAAGCACACAATATAATTTAATAATTCCAAATTTATGAACAAATTTTGAATATAAGTTGAACATGTCATATCTTAAATAAAAATGAGACTGATAACAACTGGGATATTACAAAACTATGAAAATAAAACTTTTACATCTATAAATAATGTACGCTGATTAAGCTCTTGGTTGGGTATGCTGATTAACCATTTGTGGGTCCAAACCTAGTTGAAGTCAAACTTTCCTGATATGGCTTCATGACACAAAAGGCATCCAGTCAAATTAAATAACAGCCATATGAAAACACCATGCAGCATTGATAATCATTTTCTTAATAATTAGCCAATTTTCAAAGTAATGAGTAGAAAAAAGGCAAGAGAAGGAAGAAAATCATCAGGACCATAAAATGTGACAAGAAATACAATATTCAGGTGGAAATAAATAGTAAAAGAGGAGCTGGCAGAATGAGAATATCCTAGCTCAGATACCTTTATAGATGGCACTGAATTGGAATACATAAAATTTTTCAAGCAACTATATGCAAAGTAAAAATTTAATTTATGATTTATTAGTTTAAAGGGTGCAAAGAAAGGAAAATTTGGAGCGAAGCAAACATAATCATTCCTGAAAGTTCCTAAAATTTACTACTTGGATATATAAAAATAACACAATTTAATCTGGTAATAAATAGTTATTTGAATGAAGAATAAGTACTATTGAAGAACAGCATATATATTAACATTAATTTCGGAAGAAATATAATTTTATGAAATGTTTTGCCAGACAACTGAGAAATCTACTAATTTATCCATAACAAAGTTCTTAAAACTGGCAAAAGAGGATTTTCCTCTTCTTATTTACAATTAGTAGAATTTAAGTATTCAGCACTTACCTTTATGGTTTACATAAATATCTTTTAGAGCGCTGGAATCTTTGGTAGCTGCCTTGTTATTGACACAAGTAATTTTCAACTCAAACTCAAGTGTATCTTGCTCTGTTCCTTCTTCGTCACCTGTTGAAATACAAAAAATACTGAGAATAAAGTCATTCGAGTTTAAAAAGAAGCAAAAAATGTTTATAAAAAATGAATCACTGCAAGATTAAAAATTTAAAACAAAAAAAGGCTTTGTGACAATACGGTCACCAGTATTAGCATCAAAGATATTATTATAAATACCGTTTGAATATTAAAATTAATTAATTTAACCTTAAGTGATGACTCACCTTCTTGTCGATACTCAAATAATCTGGGATCTGCCTTTAGAGGCACGAGTCCTAACCTGTGAGCCAAGACTTCATCCTGAATGACACTAGTATTATTATAAATGAATACTTTTTCTATAGCCATGCTGGGTAGCTGAAATAGATATTGAAAACAAATTTCATGAAAACGATCAATGGAAAGGATAATTTCAATTCTGAATAAATCATACCTCGACGAGAAGTATTCTCCTAAATGCATTTGGTATTGCAGGTTCCACACCAATTATGTCAAACTCCATTTCCTTTCCATCTAATCTTTTTATGCTTATTTTTAGTTTCTGAAAAGATTGAAGGAATTTTCATTAAAATTCTCCAACCAGTTATCAAATTTCAAAAAAATTAGAAGGAAAATACCTCTGTCACTTTTTTGATATCAAAAGTGTCATCATATCCCGCACAGCTACCAGGATAATTTGGGGAAGATACCTTCGAATGTTTGAAAATAAGGATATCATTTCATTTTACGTTCAGTAAATACGTGCAATTTCATTTTATGACAACAAAGTTCGGGTTTCTGAACAAAAAAATACAAGACATTTGGTAAGATCGGTAATAACCCATTTCATGATCACAGAACATAAAAATGCATTTATGTACCATAATATTTGTTTCATTGCATGTTTAAAAGGAGAATAATCTTATATTGCATTGATCAAAACCGATCTAAAGTTTTGAGCTGGCTCAGTTCAATATAGTCAAGGATCTGATATTTGTAACCATTAATAGTTCACCGGTGAATTCTTAGAGTAAATAGGCCACGAACTCGATCACTTACGTTCGCGAGAGCATGCTCTTTAATTGAAATTCGTCTCCTAGATTCAGCGATTGGATCCATCTCCAATCAATTACAACACGGCGTAAGATAAATAATATAACATTCAAATTAATACGCTACGTGCATGCGCTTTGAACATGTGCGATCAAAACAGATCAAATTGAAGAGAGAAATGTTTTACGTTAAGCAATTGGTTAGTTGGAAAGGCGGCGTATACAATTGAAAGATCGTGTTATTACGTACTAAAAGAACTGAATAAATTCATGCAATTACTTCTAAAGAAGAATATAGTTCATATTGTTGTTTAAAAATCTCATATGGCATCTTGTTTTGATAAATTTCTCTTTATAATTATTTAACTGTTCATGAAAATAATCAATATTCAGAAGAGGTAGTGTCAGTTTATTCGAATAACATATTAATAATCATTTTATTAAAAAAAATTGGATGCCCCAGAATTTAAAGATGTATGTCAGCTAGTACAAAATACTAAATAAATGAACAGATTTTTCTTTTTAGATGTAGTTGGTGTGTATTGATTGATGAATTTTAATTGGATTTCTATTATCCCTGCAAAAATCGGTGCTTATTCTCAGCTTTCTACAAATAAATTACCAGTACCTTTTAATACCTTCTACATTCAGTTCGATTTCACTATCTTCTTCCTTTCCTACGTCAGAATCCTTGAAGTGATGTTGAGCGGTGATTGCACTTTTGATAATCTGGCCAAGGTAATCCAAAGCAAGCTGGCAGAGATCCTTTGTCCATAACAGGTTATTATGTCAGTACGATTCAAGAAATTCAAAAAGAAAAAGTTAATAAACCATGTCTTTTCATCTCATGTTTTCTTAACAAAATTTCTTGTGCAAATCCTGATTCACTATTCAACTTTCCTTCTTGTACATTTTTTTAGTAAGTATTTAGCTAGACTTGGATGTTTAGTTTTCTTGTGATGTTTCATTTCCAATGTTTAAAAGTTAAATAATATTTGTGGGGATTCTAAGAGAAGTAGTTGTTCATATTTACTTCGAGAAACTAACGACTCCTAGACCTTCTAATTTAATAAAATCAATCAATGTCTTCAACAAATTAATCTATTACAACATGGCTCAATCACAATGTTTGAATATAATTACAAATTGGCACCCAACATGGAGCCTTTTGTTATACAAGTTATCTCATAACAATTTGGAGCCAAAAAGGTGGACTCAGTGGACCCTCTTCTTATTTAATTTAAATATTCCAGCGTGTGTTTAAAATTATTGTGTTACAACTTGGCTTCTCTCGGCAATCTGGATCCAAAATGAATAGCCATTGGTTTGAGTTTAAAAAGTTTTTGTCTTACTTTGCTTTCTTTGAAGTGTGTAATCTACAAACAATGCTGTTTGATTAAAATGTGAAATTTCAGCAGTGACATAGTGACATATCTTTCAAGTCTGTTTGAGTATTTAATTCTATGATTCCTAAATGACTATGATCAGTGGTGCATAAACATTTTTATCAAGAGGTGAGATGGCGTATTACTCAGTTGGCAGCTATTACTGGTGATACTCATACTGAAGGCTAGGAAAGAATCATATCCAATAGTACAAATGATTCAAGTCCAATTTAATGATTGTTTTACCTTACTAATCTTTTCGAGTTTAATGAAAATGTACACTCAACCATAATTAGTGAAACTCTGATTTAAATTATTAAGACTCAAGGATATAGATTTAAACTTTCGTTTTTAATATATGCATATAATTCACATTTTACCTTGCGTCATTCTCCTCTTTTTGTGTTCACTTTGTTCTATTGCCATCTTCACGTCTCTGTCATCTATTTGGGATATGTGCTTTCATGTGAATTGAATGTATCTCTTATAATTTTGTTAAAAGATCCATCTTTTCTTTGTTTACCTTTTATTCTTCATGAAACACTCACTTTGTTTCTCGTTTCTGTGTTCTTTTGTTGTCTACCTGTTGGGTAAAATAGGTATTACTGGTCATATTTAGGATAGGATAATTTTTGCTTCTATGGATATTTATTTAATATTCTTCTAAAGGTTTTTAATAGATGAGGCAATTCCATTTGTGATTTTCATAGATGAGGCAATTCCATTAACTCTAGCCAACTGATTTTGTTTCTCTTTATTTCTTATCATTGCTTAAGTGAAGATTATTATTAACCTTATTGCTTTTATTCAATCCTCAGTATTAATTTACACCAACTTTTCTTTCTAGGAGGATCATCTGCTTAACTAACATGGGAATTCAGTCGGTCTAATTGGTGAAATAATGGCAAATGCCAATTCCTATTTGCAACCTAATGTAGCAGCATCAGGTATTTAAAAATGAACTCTGCTTGTGGATTTATGCATCCTTGGAAATCAATCTTTAATTAAATTTGCTTGATGAAAATGTTTTAATAAATTTTGAAGAAGTTAAGATCATCTCTAAATTCAAATCAATATATTTGTAAAACATAAAAGACATACTTATTTTTACTTAGTAAAATTTGTCGATTCTACTATGTTGAGCATTATATTAATGAATGTCAGTCACATACTGAAATCATGATGTACCCATCAATTTGCATTATTTCTCTCAATTAATTGTAAGAATTATTCTTATGTGACAAACAGGATAGTCTTTAAAATATCTCTCTTGATCAATTTAATGTTTTGGTTTTGTTTTAGGATTATAACTGTGGAGGACTTTGGTGACAGAATGAACCTGGTTGCTGCATCAAGGGAGCTGAATGGATTCCTACACCAAGGAAATCAAATATTCTACTTCAAAATTCATCTGAATCCATCAGTTTATCCTGTTAATAAAAAAACTTCAATTGTTTTATTTCCTTGTATCAAATCTGTTATAAGAAATATATTATGTAGAATATTTACATGTGCAAACCACTGTTGGATAAGCTTGTTGTTGTATTGACATCTGTACTTTAAATAAAACTCAAAATTGAAATCTTAGGTTATTATTTTATGAATGAAAATTAATTCCCTGTCGTAGGATCTAATATAAATAAATTGCAAAATTAGGTTCTTTATCTTGAAAAGCAAAAATTCAAAAATTACTTTAAATGATATAAACTTTATCTATTGCGAACAAGTGAAAATGGGTAATTTGTAAAACACTTGTCATTTTAAATTGCAACATCAGGGGTTAAAATGGAGATGAAGTATTTATGGGCTAATTTTGAAAAATACATTTTGAATTTCCGCCTTGTCATCACGAAATGCACGCTGGGTATGAACATTACGATAACCTTTGGCTTGATTTTGGAAGCTAGAGAATGAAATGAAATTGAAACGTGGAGAATAGGGAATTCTACTGAAAATGAATGATTATGTGATTAAAACGTATTCCCTGCATATAAAATTACTGTGCAAGAATTTTGTTTATAACCCTCGTATTATTCGTAAAATTCTACTTTGAAAATAGCATTGAAACCTTGCGCTCGAAACGACCCGTCGCCATGTTTCTTGAGCGTGACGTCATTCCCTAGTACATAGCATGTCCCGTCAAGTACGTATCGTACGTATTAAGCGTACATAGGTTTCCCTAGTACACGTACGTGCCAGTCGATGTTTGTCTTGCTTGGACCAATGAAGAGTAAAAGCTTCAACCATGCCGTACAAGTGGTGTATTGTGCCTTTATATAAAAGCACAAGCGTATGTACGCCCAATAAGGTATTTGTGAGTGTGCCCCAAGGAGAAAAACGTAGGAAAATGTGGCTTAAAGCCATTCGCCGGGACGATTTGAAGAAGACATTAAGTATGACAACAACGTTGTTCGTTTGCGAAGACCATTTTGATGTATTTTTATGCGTTTTTGTTTTAGTTGTTTTATAATCGTACGGCATGCGTAATAATTTAACGATTTTACCATGAATATACCTATAATGATTGAGACATATCTTGAGAGAGAAATATCTTTTACTATTATATCTTTTTAAAATATTTTAGATGGAGAACTACATGAGGTTTACGATGGTTGGTGGTAACCTCAGAGCACAGTTCTCACTGCCAATACTTTCGTAAAATGAATAATTATAGAATATTCACAGAAAAATTTAGCCTTAAGGTAAATCATGTAATAATTATAATTTTGCCCTTTAATCTTGAAATATTATTGATCATAGTTTATTATAGCTTAAATTAAAATCGATAAATAATAAACAAATGATAAAAACGAGAATTTTATTATTTTATATTACCAAACACAGAACAACACTGCCCTTTAAAGTCATCAGTTTTTTCTTTGTATTACAAATTTAACAATCCAGTACCACTTACCATCAGAAATTCACAATGAATAAATGAATATACTATTTTAAAAGCAAAATTCAACAATGTCAGAAAGTTAGCAATATTAAATAAATACACATAGATATTATAAAGGTACCTTCTTTAACACTTACATTACATTTGGCAGCAAATTACAACTGTTGCTTAGTTATTATTGGAAAAATAGCTTTTTTCCAGAAATTCATGGCTTTTTCTATGCATTCATTAATGTATCTTTCACAATCTTCAGTTTCATAAACATTTATATTTCTGCTAGTCTCAAAATCAGCTTCATCAACACAAAATATCACCTTTGATTTTCCAAATAATATCATTTGTAAATGGATTTGAGCTTTACACTTGGGCCTCAAATGCCCATATTGGGAAGTTTAGGGCTCTTTAGTTTTAATAGTACTTGGGCATTTTATTTCTATAACAAATTGCATCAGGAGATGCAGCAAGAAAAGGTGAATTCTTGCATAATATGATTCTTGATAGTAACCTAATTGTTTCTCAAGAAATTCAATGACTTGGGGCTCCAGGTCCCTACCTCTTTTCATGGGCAATGTCTCAGGAGTACGAGCACCCAATATTTGTTCCACCAGTGATCCCTCTATTCTTGAACAGACTGTTGCTTCATGTACCTTGGAAGCTGTGATTCGCCCATACCTAAGTTTATGCCACAAGGAAACCTTTGCTTGATGAACTGTGGCCCCCAATGCTTCCTTCAACACAGTTTCACTCATCTTGCTTGAGCAAAACATGTGAAAGTCCTCAAAAGTACCACCATGGTGCACCTTTTTCATTAAAGCAGTTACCTAATAAATGAAGAGATAATTGGTCAACATCACTACCCTGTTGGAAGTGCTTGAATATTTGCCCTTGTACTTTTTTCTCCAGCCCAGTTTTTATAATGTTTTGAAGAAACTTTGGGGGCTGCTATGCTAGTGCCTGGAGAAAGATATTTAGCAAGAATATACTTCATGCTCTTTTCAATGTCTGCCAGCTTGGACCTCTTCCAATAACATTCTATGGAAGTAGGGGCTGGATCTTCATTTTTTCGATGGACCCACATTGTTAGGCACACAGCATGCTTGCATCCTCCTTTAATAAAAACTTGTACTGTGTACCACAGCATATGAACAATTATGTATGTTCCTTCTACATATTTCACAAAACTTAGGTTTATTATTGTTGATCTGTTTTTCTAATTTTGATGGCTCTATTATGTTAAACGTGGCTTACACATGCCTCTGAAAATGTCATTTATAGGCAGAAATCTGCCAAAACAGCCATGTTTGAATATTTATAACAAACTGTTAAAATAAAATATCTATTAAAAAAATATTTCAGATTTTTCTTAACTAGTGCTGCAACTGGCTACAGAGAGAAATTATTAAATTCTTTGAGTGTGTGTGGAGCCTTTGTTGAATGCATGGAATGACCTGAAGTTTCTGTGTTGATATGACCGATAGAAGCATCACTTATGTGTAATTGCACAGTTGTATCAGTACCCTATATTTTATAAATAATTAAGGGCTGGTAAAAATGTATGCATACCGGAAGACGCGGCACAGTCTTGACAAATTGCACTTATTACTGTTTCTTCTTCCTTATCGACAGTGATTTCCACAGTTTAAGACTTGTTTCTCACTTTATGTTCAGGAGTCACCTTCGCCCTTAAGGTGCAAACATTCAAATTTCTTTTCACTTGGACGTATCCAACCAAGCGTAATCGCAGTATGTCTCTCTTCCAGACCTAAATGATGCAAAGTAAATCGGTGTTTAATATGTTTCGTTGTAATTTTTCAAAACTTAAGTCGAGTACACATTACAAGCAATGATAAATTCAGATATAAACCAAGCTCTAGATACCTAGTGAATGAAATAGTTAACTTAAATCGTGTTTCTTACCTTTCAATTTTGCGGCTTCGTATTTCTGCACCAACTAAATCATCATTGCCGCAGAAGAAATCGGCAATCATTACAGAATCCAACTTCGGGATATTCCCTGAATGGGCCTTCACAAAGCCGGAGTCAGCCATCACGCAATTGTTTACAATTTACAATGTTACACACTCAGTCAAAAGCTAAGTTCGA
The DNA here is from genome assembly GCA_947579665.1 of Sympetrum striolatum. Lineage (NCBI taxonomy): Eukaryota > Metazoa > Arthropoda > Insecta > Odonata > Libellulidae > Sympetrum > Sympetrum striolatum. The sequence continues at coordinate 40,100,318 of OX388346.1, forward strand.
CAAACCTAAACCTCAACTTGTGAATCACAGTATCGCTGTATTCTTTGTACTATTACCATCACGTCTAGGCGGAACAGAAAGAATATTCGCATACTGGGGCTTACTAGGAGATGACGTCACACCAATCATAAGGCGTTCCTTTCGCGCGAAAGAATTTTGAAATTTTCGCGAACTTCGAAGCTCCGTAGCAGCAAGACTATTGAAAATTATAAAGTGCTGTTTTGCAATCGTTAATGGCTTTAACTTATCAATCGATATACGTTAAAAAATTAATATTTTAAATTTATGAGAGCACCCTATTCGAATCGGCGCCAAATCGGTGCTACGTCACGATGACGTCAAGTACTTTCGGTTTCATGGGCCTTCAGCTTGGGACCAAAGGGTTAAGTTTGAATCGAAGGTTTAAGAGGAGAGGTTTTTCGATGCTGATTCGTGAATTATGAAAAAAGGGTGAAAATTAGCGATTTTGGCCTTGGACCCTTGCCTTGGACGACCTCCAAATCCTGGACTTGGCCTTCAAAAAGTGCAAAAGAATTCCGCAAGGTGATCATGGCGCTGCGTGTACTAGAGGGAAATTGAAACAGGAATGGATGAAACTCTTCTCAAAGCTATGAACGAATTAGCTCTGACGGATAAGTGTCCTACTTATGAGATGATAGTTCGAATTCAAATCCCATGAGAATAAACTTATTTCAATCTTCCATTTTTCTTTTACTACAACTTTTTGGCGTTCTTTAATGTATTTTTCCTCTGCCTATTGTTGATTATAGTCTGTCTAAAACTAAAGAGATGTAGAACTATTATTGTGCAACTATCTTTTAAATAGGATGCAAAAATACGTTTACCAGAAAAATATCATATATATTCAAATTTTAACGGCAAATATATAATGCATTGTAAAATATTAAATGCAGAAGGCAGTGCAAAATGTGATATCAGATTCCATAGGTGTTTTTACTCCAAGAAAGAAAACTTATCTCGTCTTGATGAATCCCCAGCCGCCACATTAATATGATTCTTCCTAATATGAACTTCCTATTACACTCTGTCTACTTCCGTTTGACACTCGTGCTCGCTCAGATAAGAGCTGCCAATTTTCCCCGTTAAATTGTGCGCAAGTTTTAAATTATAACTTTCAACATGCAGAAATTTAACTATTTTTTGCAGTTCTAAAACCGTGACGTAACGCAAACCTTGATCCCCCCTCTCACCACGTACCAGGACCGTAACGCCTGGCTGAACCCCCCTCAACCCAAATTACGTTATGTAATTTGCGTACGACCCCTTATCATCATGTGGTATTGTACCTGATAGCAGGTCCTGTACACCCCTGCCATCTCCATTCTCTCTTCTCTTTAGTCTTTCTATAATTGCTTTTTCTTACCTCATCCACCATCTTAATTCTTCTTCTTCCTCTCCTATTCTTTCCCTCCACTGAACCTTCTATTGCCACTTGAAATATGCATGAAAAATTACTTTCTCGAATGACATACAAGATTGGATTGTGTTGAAAAGGGATTGTCCGTTGAAGGTGATGAGGTGGATGACCAAGAGAAAAGAGGAGGTCAAAGGAGAGGCAGGGATAGGAGGCAATGAAGAGAAGAACTGAAGGTGAATATGAGAGGACCCGTCAATGAGGGCAGATAACTAATCATGGTGAATGCTGTAAATTCTCTTTTTCATAAATAAATCTACTGAACATATTCTATAGTCTTAAGGTAACTTAAATATATAAAATTAGATGATCATAGTAAAGTTAGGGATGAGCAACCACTTAATTCAGATTATCATCCTAACTCAAAATATGCCAGTAATGCATTTACTTGTGTAAGCAGCAGATCCTGAGTTGAATAAAAATTCTTGAATGTCATTTCTCTGTATAGCATTGGATCAAGGGCGTCGCCAGCCACTGGGCTAGGGGGGGGCAAGCTGCCTGTTAAAATGAAAAATGCCTAACTTACAGGGGCTAGTTTATTCATGCCCGCTTCTTACTACAAATATGTCAAATCTTTTAAAAACTAAATGTATTGAAAACTAGAGGAGTTGAACGCTTCTATGGCAAACTCATTAACACTAGGAGGACGGCAGTTTCGGCCTACCAAGAAGGACGTGAGGTGATCATTTGACCACCTACTTTTAAAATTCGTAATAAAATACTTTTATGATTTTCAAGGACCTGAATATTGCATAACTTCTAAGTTTGACCATTAGACAAATGCTGATAAGGTGTTTTACCTCGTATTTTGTTTAAATTTTAATTAATTAAACAAAATGTTGACCGATGTCCTAAATCTGCAGAATTTCATATTCTAGAATATTTTATCCATTCATACTGGACCAATGAAACTCATATTTTCGGAATAAGTGGAAAAAAGTCCGAATTGTTGATAAAAGTCAGTCACGTCACGCCAAGATTGTTATGCCATCTGACGGAAACCATATAAAACCACTCGTTCGTGCCTCGGAAAAAACCTCCATCAAATACGATGGCGGAAGAATTTTTCGAATTTCGTCGTGAAAATTTCCAATCTGTGGTTTTTGTCAATGCCAAATCGTTCTATAACATTTAAAAACTCATAAAAAAATTTTAGCAGGATTGCTAACATTAATTATTATAAAATTTTCTTCCAATGTTTTTCTCAGGTAAATCTCAAACTGATATCTCAAGTTTACATTCAATCACCTTTCTTGAACAATTCGAATTAATGTCAAGGGTACTAACTTTATAAATCAGGGCTACCAATCGTAAGAACGGATCTCTAAACAGAGAGTTATGCGTTCGCAGAATAAATAACTAAAGGGATATTTTGAGTACAGATTTGTTTCATGTGATTTGTCGAAACTCTTGGGGATCCCGAATAAGTTTATAAACTATAAAGAAGCAGGGTTACTAACATTTTCGGCTGTAAAGTGAAGGCAGCGATCAGACCTTCATGGAAAACCTAGCAATTAATCATGCATTTATCGAAAATGGCCTTTTATTACTCATATCTCATTCTGCGCTTATCCACTCTGGTGCTAGTTTTATTACGTTGATTTTTATTTTAGACTTACCTTAATACTTACATCATTCTTAAAATGTTATTTCCTTCCATCATTCGCTAGTTTACAATAAATTCAAGTCAATATAGTAACACTTCATCATCTTCACAATGTAAGGTTTCAAATCATAATAAAGCTTTGCTATTGTTCTTATAAATTAATATTTATTCCTTATTAAGTAATGGGTTAACATTTTTAAGATATATGATAAGAGAGAATATCACTCTATGTATCCAAGAGTACATCATTTTTTACCGCAGATTCTGCACATTCCCACTTTTACAGAGCATATTCCACTGTATATTTTCCTACATTTTAGGCACAAATTACTGGATTTGTTATAACATCCAGGTGATATCTGGCACTTTCTTCTTTTCTGCGGTCTTATTGGCGCACTTGCTTCCCCTGATGAAATTCCCGACATTGCAAAGGAACATGAGGGAGGTGGCTCTATTATTATCATTAGGGGTCTTTATTAGGCGAGATTGAGGATTGAGACTAAAAAGACTCCTCTTCCATCTAACCTGTAAAATAAAGCTCTATCTATAATAAGATTCCAATAATTTCTAATACAAGTCTTTGAATTTACTCCTTCCGGCTGAGTTTACGCCCAGTGGTTTCTTTGAATAGAACCCAGCTATTTATTGAGGCCAGGTCCAATCTGTTAAAAAATACATGCACTGGCCATCTCCTTGCAGCCGAATGAGTTGAATATTTCCGGCACATGCTATCCATTATATCTACTCCTACTTTGTTGCAGTTGTAAAACAAAACTGTATCCGGTTTCTTTTTCTGAGTCAGAAATCATCACGTCATGATGCATTGTACTGATTAAAAGCAAGTTTTTATATTTTTTGCTTGGTAATTTGTCAAGCTATGGCCTAGTCTATTTTTATAAACTCTAGTTGAGTACATTTCATCGCTGTGATGAACCGAAGGAGGTAATTCTCTTCTATTTTTTCTTATCGTTCCAACCAGTGAGATTTTGTTATTTTTTAGTTTTTCAGCGAGGCTGATTGAATAGAAGTTGCAAGTTATGTTGATACCGGAGTTTTTGAACGGCTCTGCCAACCATAGCACAACATATTCTCCAAGAGACTGCCTTGATCCCCTAGCATCATCTTTTCCACAATAAGGAATTGCATTTAGGCAATATTTAGACTTCACGTCTGCTAATTCACAGTACTTGATCCCAAACTTATCTGGCTTATTCGGCATGTATTGTATGAATGGGCATCGGCACTTCGTAGGATATAATTGTTCATCGGCCGTAACACTCTCGTCATGGTTGTAGCAGGCACGGGAGTTAGTTATAAATGTATTCCAAGGCTCAGAACCTAAAGCAAATTTTTCTTCTCTCAGAGCTTGACTCCGAGTTTCTCTGTGATCAAACCGTAAATGTTTCATTATGCTTACGAATCGATCCTTATTCTTACTGCTGGAGAATATTTTAGATCTCTATGAGTAGATACAAAAAGTATATCCCAGCGCGTTTCAAGGTCATTCTACTAAAAACCATGTTTAAAAGCAATTCCCGCGCTCCCACGCGCGTCACCGCTTGCCCCTCCGCTTACCCCCGCCCGCTAGTACTTTCCTCGCCGCATTTTTAGAGAGAATTATAAAAATGTTAACACTTCTTTAAAAATTAATTATCAATTGATTAACTTAAATGCTAGAATTGCTTATTAAAGAATTGCATGTTTCCAAAATATTCTTTTTTATTTCCTTGTCGTAATCTTTAATTTTCCTTCTTATAAAATTTCATCAAAAGTTTTCCATAATTTTATTCCTATCAGCTTGAAAATATTATTTACTAGCCAAGTAATGCTTACATAGGTTTTAATGGACACTTTTTATTTAGTTGAAAATATTTTCAATACTAGTTTTTGCATCCTCCAACTCACCACTTTCAGATTCACAAAAATTGTCAATTTATCTACTCTGTTTAAAATATTTTTTGCTTTTTCACAAGAGTACGCGGACTTATTGATATGAATTTTAGAATACTTGAAAGTAATTTTGCATTTTATCAATCAGCAAGGTTATGAAAAACGAGAAAAAATTCTGAATTACTAGAGATAGTACGCTCATTTTATGTTGGTAATTTGTGAACAGTTCTTCTGAATTATTTAACTCGTTTTAAAAAAAAAGTGCAAAGATGATGGATCTCGGGCTCTTATAGATAAACTTATTCACCAATAGAAATGATTAAGTGGAATAAGGGATTCTCTTTTAAAATAATCTTTCAACACGCACGTGCTCCTAGAATCCGCTGATTATGCAGTACTTGTAACTTCTGCTGACCAAAGACGATATCAAATGCTCTCCTCGAAACAAAATCTCATGAAAATGATGTAAAAGAATACCTTATAATGAGTTGGTGAGAAAATTTACCTAGGGGATGAGTTAGAGTAAGGAAACTAGGGGTAGCTTTTATACTCCCCCTAACGCGTTGAAATTATGCTTGAATAGGAAGAAACGTTTGTAATGAAGCGGTAGTGGGGGTAAATAATTTAATTGAACTAAATGAAGGGAACTTTCTCATTTACTTCTACGCATCGTCATTGAAGACTTGGTGTGACTTTGCTTCATTCTTCCGTTTCAAGGTTTTGGAGTTATTCTTCCTGTTTGGAATTATTTCCTCTAAAAAGAAATACAGTAAAGTATTAACAGTTTAAACAGAAATCTGAGTAAGTATCAGTTTATATACTTTGGAGTTATTCCCTAGTATTATTTTTTAACAATTTTTTCAAAACTTTTAGGATAGAGTACAGTCAGTTGAACCCTCAAGTAGGCGGTGACCATTCGATCGTTGAGATTGACAGGGCTATAAAGGGTCGACTGAAAACCTACTGGGTGGTGAGTGAAGCGCATAAAGACCTTAATTCATTTCGAAATTATACTCCCGATCGTTTAATTCTGAGGATAAGGGATGCGCTAAGTAATTCTGCCCTTAAAATTAATATTGTGGTTAAAGCAAACTTTGAGAGGGGTGAGGAGACGATAGAACGAGCATTTAAAACGAGAAACGTTAGGGTTTTGCTAGCCGATGACGTTGGGGAAATTTTAGAAAGTTTATTTGGAAAATTACTTAAGGAAAAATCCGAGATGCAGGTGAAGGGATCAGGGTGGGCGCTGAGTCAAATCTTGGGTTTAGAACTCCGAATTAATCGTTACACTCCGTTACGCGGATCAACCTTTATTGAGTTACCACCCAAGATCGCAAGCAGAAAATCTGTTGTAAATGTTAGGAATGACGATCAGTTTTGTTTTAAATACGCGGTTTGGGGAAAGAACATACATAAAGGCCCTCAACGATTCTACAAATATAATACGGATGAATTCGACAATGAGTACGATTGAGATTGTATTGAATACCCAGTCAAACTCTCCAATATTCCTAAATTCGAGCTAACAAATAAAATTTCTATTAACGTTTTCAGGCTAGACGAAAAAAACAATTTCAATCCAATAAAAATTGTAAATACCGAGCTCGCAGATCATCGAGACCTATTACATATTACAAATGACAACACGGCTCATTATTGCTGGATTAAAAACTTTGAGAGTCTAATCCGTCTTCAGATAACAAAAAAATGTCGTAGAATTTACATTTTCAAACGATGCTTCATGCATTATCATGACGAAAAAAATTAGAGACGCATACAGCGAACTGTAATAGTAAAAAACCCGCGAGAATTGAGCTTCCTATCGAGGGGGATAAGATATTAAAATTTACCAAACTCGGGCATTCATTTCCAGTTCCTTATGTAATATATGCAGACTTTGAATGTATTCTCCAAGGTATCAGCACTTGTGAATCTTTACCTAACGCATCCTACACGCACCCTATTCAGAAATACGAACCGTTCAGCTTTTGCTATGTTCTCATAACGCCCAATGGATATGAGACACCACAGCTTTACCAAGGTCCCAATACCGCACAGGTCTTTATGCAGAAAATGAAAGAGGAAGCAGGGAGAGTATTCAAGTTGTATAAAAATGTTGCACCGATGGAATCTCTTAGCCCGGAAGAAGAGGCAAATTTTAAGAATGCGTTGTCTTGTCATATTTGTGGTAAAGAGTTGAAGTCAGATGCCGTTAGAGATTACGATCACATGACAGGTAAGTATCGAGGGCCCGCACATTCTTTTTCCAACCTGCAGTACAAAATGCCAAATTTTCTACCTGTGTTTATTCATAATCTTTCATCGTATGACGGTCATTTCTTGGTCGGGAGTTAGACAATGATGATAAATAAATTAATGTGATTCCGAACACCGAGGAAAATATATTTCATTCGCAAAGTCAATCGAAAATAATTTCACCATTAGATTTCTCGACACATGTCGATTCATGCCAGCGTCATTAGCTTCACTGGTAACAAATTTAAAAACATTTAAATATACTAGCGAGGTATTCGGTGAGAAAACGAACCTAGTTACACGTAAGGGGGTCTACCCATTTGATTACACAAACTCAATCGAGAAACTTGAGGAAACATCACTTCCGGAGAAGGGAAATTTCTACAAAAGATTCCCACACATTTTTTGCATGTTTGTAGTCTTTCGCAGACACATGCTAGTCCGCTAATCTGTTGTAAATCAAATCTGTGTTCGCATATTTTAATATCGTAACAAAGAGCAGCTCAATAAATATATTTGAATGATTTTCTTTTTGAATTTAGTAACCCTGCTTCATGAAGTTGTTAGGCTGGATGTAGGTTAAGAATGGTTTATTAATAACAAAAAGTAATAATATCATTTGTAGGACCCAAGTTTAACACGATTCAAAAACATAATTTTAAATTATACATTTACAGGTTGGTGACAGTGATAAGGATTAATTTTACAATAATGCAAATATTACTAATCGTATGTCATAGTCGAAAACTGCCAAACTGGAAGTTTCATAAAAAAATCGAATATTTACTTATGCGCTTTATTTTGACTTTTTTTCGAAAGGAATTAAATTAATTTTCATTATTTTCCTACGGCATTTGAAACATAGAGTGACTTCGTTATTAAAAATCAATATAATAAACCCTTTTTACATACGCTAACAGTTTGAAACTGTTAGGTTACTTATAAATAGGAAAATATCAAAGTTTATGCAATATTGGAAGATGAATGATTAAACAATTCTTTAATTATTATAAATAGAAAAAGATATTTGGTTAAAAAAGTTAACATTTATTTTTTTAACCCGCCTTCTAAGGTAAAGTAAACTTTTGCTAAATATAGTATAAGAACGATACTGAATTATATCTCAACTTATGGTAATGTTACAGTTTACTTAGGGATATTTTTATTTTTCAGTTAAAAAAAGTTCACATTTTTCTGGAGATGCAGCATTAATGGCAATTTTTAATAAGGAAAGTACCAATTTTCTTCAAGAGATGGCATTAGTGGCGAAGTTTAAAAACAAAAGTTCCAATCTTCCTCAAGAGATGGCATTAGTGGTGAAGTTTATAAACCAAAGTTCCAATCTTCCTCAAGAGATGGCATTAGTGGCGAAGTTTATAAACAAAAGTTCCAATTTCCCTCAAGAGATGGCATTAGTGTCAAAGTTTATAAACAAAAGTTCCAATTTTCCTCAAGAGATGGCATTAGTGTCGAAGTGAATTATATAGTACATTTGATGTATTGAATGTCAATTCAATTATGGCTATAGATCTCGGTATGGACAATACACGGAGATCGTCACAATTTGAATTTATTTGAGATTTGACAATAGAGAAAAATGATATAAATAATCCTTCGATAGAAAGAGGAGATAATATAATTATAATATATTAATAATCGCTTCTTGTCTGGCAATGGCGTATGACTTAGTGGGAGCATCAGAGACGATAACAGGAATGAGGGATGTCGATGTGTTCTTTTTTACGCGCCACTTCCGGATTATAAAGCCGATACATTAAATGTAAAAATGATCATCAGAAAAATTGCACATTGCTGCAAAAAATTACTCATTTATAAAGGGTAGATTATGATACAATTTGATGTAAATATCATTGCCACAAGTTGCAATGTATTGGAGAAATTAGATGATTAAATACAATGTGACGTCACCATTCTGCTGGTTGCGTACTCAATTTTCGTTTTGCATCCCTGCAAGTGCAATTGAAAAAACTTGGAAGAAATAAATATATAGGAAGTTATTGCATAACATTGACTACAAACTGCGTTAAAAACAACGTTTCTACGTAGCAAAGTTACGAATAAAAAAATTAATATAGTTCTCCATCGCTGAAGTACGCATTTGATAACATCGACATAATTCATACGTTTCCTTTTTTTAAATAAAAAAGTTATTTGTATTAAATTATTTACTTTTATCAATTAATTGTTATATTGATTATTGATATAGTATTAATTATTGATATATATTCTAGATGTGAAGGTCTCGAAAAAGATTCGATTCCCATGAATACATCGAAAATGGCAAAGGTCTATTTACTGTTCGAACTTTTTAAATTAAACTTTTACATTAACGCTATATATTAAAACTTACGAGGAAAATTGGAACATTTGTTTATAAATTTCGCCACTAATGCCATCTCTTGAGGAAAATTGAAACTTTTATTTATAAACTTCGACACTAATGCCATCTCTTGAGGAAAATTGGAACTTTTGTTTATAACCTTCGACACTAATGCCATCTCTTGAGGGAAATTGGAACTTTTTTTATATAAATTTCGACACTAATGCCATCTCTTGAGGGGAATTGGAACTATTTTTATAAACTTCGACACTAATGCCATCTATTGAGGGAAATTTGAACATTTGTTGATAAACTTCGCCACTAATGCCATCTCTTGAGGAAAATTGGAACTTTGGTTTATAAACTTCGCCACTATTAATGCCATCTCTTGAGGAAAATTGGAACTTTTGTTTATAAACTTCGCCACTAATGTCCTCTCTTGAGGACAATTGGAACTTTTGTTTTTGAATAAATCACCACATTGGCGCACCCATCCTTATTCAGTTTTTGCTATGTTCTCATAACGCCCAATGGCTGTGAGACACCACAGCTTTACCAAGGTCCCAATACCGCACAGGTCTTTATGCAGAAAATGAAAGAGGAAGCAGGGAGAGTATTCAAGTTGTATAAAAATGTTGCACCGATGGAATCTCTTAGCCCGGAAGAAGAGGCAAATTTTAAGAATGCGTTGTCTTGTCATATTTGTGGTAGAGAGTTGAAGTCAGATGCCGTTAGAGATTACGATCACATGACAGGTAATTATCGAGGGCCCGCACATTCTTTTTCCAACCTGCAGTACAAAATGCCAAATTTTCTACCTGTGTTTATTCATAATCTTTCATCGTATGACGGTCATTTCTTGGTCGGGAGTTAGACAATGATGATAAATAAATTAATGTGATTCCGAACACCGAGGAAAATATATTTCATTCGCAAAGTCAATCGAAAATAATTTCACCATTAGATTTCTCGACACATGTCGATTCATGCCAGCGTCATTAGCTTCACTGGTAACAAATTTAAAAACATTTAAATATACTAGCGAGGTATTCGGTGAGAAAACGAACCTAGTCACACGTAAGGGGGTCTACCCATATGATTACATAAACTCAATCGAGAAACTTGAGGAAACATCACTTCCGGAGAAGGGAAATTTCTACAAAAGATTCCCACACATTTTTTGCATGTTTGTAGTCTTTCGCAGACACATGCAATTATTGATATATATTCTAGATGTGAAGGTCTCGAAAAAGATTCGATTCCCATGAATACATCGAAAATGGCAAAGGTCTATTTACTGATCGAACTTTTTAAATTAAACTTTTACATTAACGCTATATATTAAAACTTACGAGGAAAATTGGAACATTTGTTTATAAATTTCGCCACTAATGCCATCTCTTGAGGAAAATTGGAACTTTTATTTATAACCTTCGACACTAATGCCATCTCTTGAGGGAAATTGGAACTATTTCTTATAAACTTCGACACTAATGCCATATATTGAGGGAAATTTGAACATTTGTTTATAAACTTCGACACTAATGCCATCTCTTGAGGGAAATTGGAACTTTTGTTTATAAACTTCGCCACTAATGCCATCTCTTGAGGAAAATTGGAACTTTGGTTTATAAACTTCGCCACTATTAATGCCATCTCTTGAGGAAAATTGGAACTTTTGTTTATAAACTTCGCCACTAATGTTATCTTTTGAGGACATTGGACCTTTTGTTTTTTAATAAATCTCCACATTGGTGCACCCATCCTTATTTGAACATCTTTCGTTATTAGACTATATCATCAGCAGCTTTCTTAGGAATGACTTCATCCGTTGCTTTTAAAATTACCTCCTCTTCTAAGAAACAAAATATCATTTATATCGGATGAAATTTTCTGGTAGGCTTACATTTAAGCCTGATTTCGTTATTTATGTATTAGCTAAGTATTCAATTGAATGCGTCACATACCGGAGACTACAAATTCGGCTGCATTAAAATATTCTGTAGACTCTTGATTATAGTTGATATTATAATTGAATTTGCAGAAATCAAGTTATATACCAAGGTGGAAAAAATAAAGACGTCAACTTACAATTATTTAGACTAATTGATTGGTGGTTTAACCAGCAGAGAGATGATACAAAACCCAGTCTTACGCACTGAGTGTTCAAAGGAAACAAAAATTTTCCACGAATTGAAATTTTGAATGGGCATTGTATAACCAGATATGTGATTCGTGGGATTCTATCACAAGAAAAAAAAATTGGCTGCATCGAAAAGGAAGCTGAAGAATTTAAGTCACAGTTTTAAAAGTTTCTCAAATTTATTATAAGTCATCAAGTCACAGTTACGATAAATATGTGCGTAACTTACGCTCACAATACCTTTCAGTTGACTGATTTGCTTCCAAAATGGTATATTATTAATAATATTATCGAAAATTAATTTTTACTGATATCTTGTAATGCTCCAATACTTTTACAAATTTCTACGGAAACCCGGTTATTGAATTATTTTTGTAACTATACAGCAAATTTACGGGTAATTATAAAATATGGATCGGTATATTTTATATCATCCCGAGTAATGAAGAGCCAACTGTACAGACTTTTAATCGTCCAGAATGCTTAATAAAGGAACAAGTAACTTTTAAATTGTCGCTAACTCATCTTGAGATGTGCCCTCCGATAACAGCCCTAAAATAATACAATCCTAATTTATGCAACTAATAATGGTCATTTTACAAAAACTACATAGACATTAACTTACGTTTTCCTGTGAAAAAAATTTTCGGATGTCCATCTGTACCTTATGAAATCCAAACTAAACTCTTCTTCGAACTGTTCCCAGTGAATTTCTCAAAAGCACTATTCAAGAGCCTAGCTTTGCATTCACACTCTCAAAACAGTCACATGCAGAAGATGTAACTGAGCGTTTTATCAACCTGTTTGTCTCTCAAACGTAATCTTAATATCTGTTTTCAGGGTGTAAGTTTCGAATTACTTCTCGAATGTTCCCTTGTGTTTTTGCGAGGAGTAAACGAATCAGCACTTTCGAATTCTTCTCATGGGAATCTTATCTTATGGTGTGAGTCATCTAACAAAAGGATATGGTTAAGAATTGCATGCGTTGAACATTGTGTGCGAAACACTCGTAGCGTTCCATTGATATCAATATCAATGTCGGCTCTAGGCATGCTCTGCTACCGAAAACATCAACTTAGCTGTAATCTGAGCCATATTTACTGGCATGCAAAGCTAGTCATAGGACTTCTTGGGGGGGGTTGAACCCCTACACTTCCCCCCCTCGCTGCGCCACTGCTTGGGCCTATTTGCAAAGTACTCACCGCACAACTTTCTTATGTCCATTTTGAAGGGAAAACGAAAAAAAACTGAATCCTTTGTCTTCTGCCGGCGATTGTCGGACGATACTCAAGGTAGTTTGAGAGAGAAGACATAATCGCATAACCTCGCGCTCTGATCGCATCGAGAGGCAGTTCTAACTACATTGTTCACCCTAAAACCGAAATTTTCTTCTCTTGGGAGGGAAGGGGCGAAGGACTCTACCACAAAGTATTGTTGAAATATTTGTGCTGCGCTGGAGGTATAAATGAATTTCCTACGAGTAAGTACTTTTTCCATCACTGGTGTTTACACGTGCCAACACTTGACTTTGTTTTGGGTCTAAATTCTTTTCAAATACGCTCGTGCCTAAAAATTGTTTCTACATCCCGAACCAAAATACGAATGGGTCTCCAGGGGGGGCAGCTGCCCCCCCCTGGCGACGCCCTTGCATTGGATGAAATATAAGGGAATTCCAGAAAAAGAGCCCTCATCAAAAAGAGATAAAGAAACGGCTGCTGAGAACTGATCGACTTATTAATAGGGTAATTATGTATAAATATAAATACAATTTGCATTTAAAATATTTTTTCTCTTCTCAAGAAGGCTGAATCACTTGGAAAAAAGTCCAATGGAACTGTTGTATGCTGCAATATTTTTAGTTCTGAGCACGAACTTAGAAAGGTTCTGAGTCATAAATTTGTATCTGGTTCAGGTTTGGGGGATTTCAAACTGTATCCTATGGGAAATTTAAGTATTTCACATATTTACAATATAGTTATCATACGTTTTTGCACTAGTAAATGATCAATGTTAACATTTGTGATAGTGATCCAATTGTTAAAGTAATCTTTAAAATATTAAATTAAGATCTATACTCAGAGAAATGGTGCTGTTAAAATTTGTCTTACTATGTGGCGTACTCTATTTATTAAAAGAGAAAATAAGTTGCATACAGTACATAAAGCTCACACAGATGAATCAAGATAAAGTTTTCCATAGAGAAATCATGGATCATCACATCCTTTTTTGAAAACAAAATCCTAATGCTTCAGATTTTCCACTCAAAAAGAAGAGAGCAATATTTTTAAAGCAAAATTCAATTTTATGTTATATACATGATGAGGATTAGCTATTAGTACATTCAGCACTAAGTTTGTGCAGAAAAGAGTATTACAGAAGAGGAGAAATTATTTCTTGAAAAAATGTTCTCAATTATAGATGATCATACAGAAAGTTTATTCTCACAAGTAGTTGTTACATTTGTACACCATATACAAGATTTTTTACTTCTTTCTCTACATAGATATATAAATGTTGGGATAACCCGAAAACCTATTAAACCAAAACAAACTGTATCATTTTCCAGGCTCTTTAGCACTTAAAGACAAGACATAGGTGAGCCAAACAAGGAGATGCTTATCAGACTGGATCATTGCACTCAATCACACATTCATACATACTCATCAAAACTGATGAAAACACATTACATACCGAGAGTAAAAAATATTTCCACAGCTTCTTTCAAACATTTTTTGAACTGCTCAATCATGGTACAATTGTTAAAAATTAAGGTAAATGTTTTCATGTACAAGTGAGTTTGATGTTTAAATAAAACCAAACTACTAAAGAACTGTAAAAATTATGGATTACGAAGTAATTTTGAACAAATTTTTGATATTTCCTAAAACATTACCATAGAACAGACGTAACGAGATTTTAACTGAAAATTCTAAATCAACCACCTTGATAACCAATGAATAACTAGCTTTCCAAACTGGGCCTGCTGCTCAATATTTCCCCACAAGTATAAAATGTTTTACACCAAACCTCAATTGAACTTAAAAACATGTAAATGCACAAAAAATATTGTCGTATCCTCCACCGTGCACATGCTGAAAAAGCTTCAGGGTGGGATTCAGTTTCTCAGTTCTAAACACAATAACACAAATGTTTTTAAAGATTACATTAACTAAAAGCACAAATATGACCTTTTTCTACTTAATATTTATATACATGTTAAAGAAGACTAAATACACAAATTTTCACACAATGAATGAGTAGTGATCTAGATTAGCATCTCTGAGCAGCGGCAGGAATTTTTAAATTCAGTTTTAAGGTAAATATGCTAACAGGCACAACATAACCTATTTCTTAATAAAACATGTACATAAAAAAACCATGAATTTTGAAATTAACTCCTTCAAAATAATCAGCTTCTCCTCTCCCATTTGGGAAGACTTTAGAAACGATGCATTAGCTTTTATCCATCTGAGGGGGCTCACCAACCATCTGTTCTTTCATTTATAAGCGAAAATACAAGCAGCTTGACAAACCACATTTCACCAAGGGGCTACAGACTAAGACAAGAATAATGTTACAAATGATTTTTCATCAGCATTTACAAGGGTCTTTTAGGATAGGATAAAGGATTGGAGAACATTTTTATAAGTCCAACGTAGAGAAACCAATTTTCAACTCGAAAATCAAATTTTTCTACAATGGATGAAAAATAAAATTTACAACAAAATAATCATTACTGATAATTGAGAGATGAACACATATCTCAATCAAAGAAAATACTTCCAACAAAGGCCTAAATTTCAAAACACATGAAACCATCAAATTTTGGAAATTAATCAGAATGTTGAACAATTACAAGTTTTCATTAGCTGACAAATACGTAACGGGAGGAGAGTATCAGGATTGCAAAAAGGCTTCATGTGACTATAGGAATAGGAATCAAGTTTACTGGGAAAGAGGATAAGGTATTATTGAAAGACCAATGCAATGCATACAAGCAGCTGCTACTTCTCCATGTACATGGGAGAATGCAATTAACACACACAAAAGGAAATTGTGCAAATTCATTTTTCAAAAGTGTTACTTACATCAGTCTTGTTGAAAACTTCTACAATTTTTTTGCCTCATTAATCCCCTCTAATAATTCAAATGGACATTCTGATCGCTTGCTTCAAATTCTTTTCCTATGCTATATTTTTCCTCCTTTACAAAGCATGACCCCCATATTTACATCAAAAACATACAAGAAATAAAGGTCACAAACTTGTTCATTCATCTAAATATTACAGAAATTCCTTATTGGCAAGGGCCATATCTATATAAGAACATGTCTAGTCAAATAAGGCAACAAAGTTCCTAAGAAACAGCAACTCGATGCAAGCGATGTTAAAAAAAACACAAGTGACAGCCATTCAAATCAGCAGTAAATTAATTACTTTCTAAAAAAAAAAGATTCGATGAAAAAGTAAGAGATAAAAAAATGGCTAAATTAAGGAACTTGATTTATTCATCTTCCTTCATTGTGTTGATTGTACTACATTTATTTTAGCATGGATATAATGAAGGCTCGAAGATGAAAAAGCGCAAGTGTAATCAAAAATTATGAGAGCAATCAACACTACGACCCATGGGGCAACTCAAGATTGCACAGCTAATGTGCTCACTCCATTTTAAGTGCCCAGCGTATGAGATGGATTCTAAACTACCAATGAAAATTTAAATGAGAGAAAAAAAGAGTTAGCAGCCATTTCCAGGTGCTGTTCTTGCTTCACGTATATAGGTCATGTTTCTTGCCATCACTCACCTCCAAAATATTTCTCTCATCACAATCCAAACTTAAAAAAATATCCAAGCATGAGATCAATATTCTAGTTTTCAAACCTTCTTGTATTCCTTACTTTCTTAACTTCATATCCTACTATCTTAATTTACTCTTAACTCAGGGGTCCTGATATTCTTCTTCTATGTATATATGTATATATGCTACACAGTAGAAAATACACGCAAATATGAAAATTACAACTACAAGTACAATGTATGATTATATTACAGATTATGAAAAATATAAGATGCACTTTGGAGCAAACCACAACTTTATAAGTTTCCTTATGAGACATACAAAAAAGAAAGGAAATTAAATAAATTTTTAAATGTTGTGGGAACAAATAAATACACAACTATTTAAACCTCGGAGATTAAGTGCAGCAACTTTGTCCTCGTCCACAAAATAATGAGATTATGAATATAATAGAACCCCTCTCTCAATCACGTTTTTCTTTTGTATTTACAAATTACAGCATCTGAGAGTCCAAAAATCACATAAAATTACTTGCCATTGCTTTTTCCTTTTAAAAATGCTTTTTTCAAAATTTACAAATAAATAATTTACTCCGGGACATGTAGTGTCAACTGTACAACACGGTGTGGAATTAACAAGCCGTGGGAACAAACCACTTAAAATACTTTACAGTCCAGGGGAGTTTACGTACAACGACGATGCGCCGTAAAGAGAGTTTTAACATGTCGAAATAAGAAGAAAGGAAAGGCGTAAATACACACACAACCTTTGGCCCTTTCCCTTCCTTCACGGTACCCTCAGCCCTCCAAAAAATTAACAATCCCCCTGGAGGATCAGGGGCTTAGTGTATATTCACATGAGTGTTCATTTTTCTTACAAACATTTTTACAACATCTCTTTGTTATTACACAGTCACCAAATTAGATGCGAGAGGGGTTCAATGAACAGCCTTAGCAAGGCAGGATTCTGCTGCTTTAAAATTGGACGAATTGTTTACACATTTAAACTTTTTACATTTTTCCTGATCTCTGTCTTCCCGAGGGAAACGAAAGATCAGGGGAGGCCCAAAATAAGTAAGTAAAAGGGGAGAATGTCCTCCATTAACCCCCCAGGTCCCAAAAACCTACAAAAGAAGTTCACAAGTAAAATACATACACTCATATATATATTTATACATATATGAGAAGGGAGAAAGATACACACATATTTATATATTTATATATATATACTCGCATGAAAAAGTTGTGGAATGCTCGTCAACTAAAGTAGCACCCCAAAATTCCTACGTGCAATGCTACGTCTTACTTGGTTACCACAAATACGAGGCAGATGTTAACCCCCTCCCCCCACCCAATCTAATGCATGATAATGCTACCACCACAGTGGAACCTACCAAACTTCTCGTCAAATGTCTCAAGAATGAGGAGAACCATACACGATACAAAGCAAAATCTTGCTGTGTGTGTGTGTTTTGTATTGTTTTTCCTGTGTACGTGAGGGCAATGTTCATCAGGAATTGTTAACACCAATAGACTGTTCAAGAAAAGATTCGTTTTTGTTTTGTGGGCCATTTGCTGCAGGGATTCTATTAAAGATAAGAGAGAGAGTAAAGCAAAGATGAGAAAATTGAGGGAAGGCAAATTTTGGATACGATTACAATCAATGCAAGGATAATTGCGAAAGTAAGACCCTGAAGAGATGAGGGATGAGGTTGAACTGAAATCATACGGACGGTGCAAGAAAAGAATCCAAAAGCAGAAAAAAACCTACGTTAAAGCGAGAAAGAGGAATGAGAAAATTGTTTTATAGTTTACTTCTACATTCTCTACTCTGCAGCAATAAAAACACATCTTGCAATATAAAAAAAAAATTAAAAAAAGAGAGGTTTTCCTTGGACATGCCTACGTCTACTCATCTGCTTCATTGCCGACTTATTCTGAGAATCTCACAAAAAATATGTATATATAATGTATATATATAAAAAAACACGAGTGACAAATGTAAAAAACATGATGTGTATGTTCTTCTGTACAATAAACATGAACCTGCAAGTATGTAATTTTACAATGTTTCAATGATATCTGGTTTCTTTTACACAAAGTCAGTTTAGTTAATGTGTTCTAAAATTCTAGAGAAGAGGGGAGTGGGTCGGGAGGAAACATAAAATAGTGGAGGGGAATCCGAGGGATAAGAACATTGGTTGGTTTGTTTGCTTAAAAAAAGTAGTGCAATTTTAATTATCCCTGTAAATGCATAGTGGCACGTAGTCAATGTGCTCAAAAATTTAAATTAACCCATCTGCCTTTTTTTAGCAAAAGCCTCTTCATTACCAACCTGATTTACAATAAGAAAAATATTCTTCGACTCTAAACTGTACACCATCGTTAAACACTAAGATCTAAATTATCTTCTTTGCTTTGTCTTGAGTAGAATGCCTCCGAAAAAAGATTGGTCTCTAAAATTGGAAGGGGAAGATCTATTCACTCTTAATTCTTTAGGAAAGATACGGAAACCGTTCAAAAGTCTAGAATGTAAAAAAAGAGGAGTTTTTCATTTTTCCCTTTTTGATAGATTGATCGGCGACACCAGCAGTAACCCTCTGCCGTTTGAAAGACAGGGGTTCGAGCCTAGGTGGGACGGAACAAGGTAGGGAGGAGGCCTCTCCTACCAGTTATTTGGGTCAAGAGGAGGGGATCCGGAGGCTCTGCTTTTCAAGGTGGCAGTTATGTGCAGACACGACTAACAGACCACATGACAAGTTTAACCACACAGTTGGAATGGTGCAGAGAAGATTTCACATAGCTCTGAATGTGCCATTTTTTCTCCTATCGCTAAGGAAACAGCTACGAGACAATGAAACTCAAAAAAATAAGGGAACCACTCAAGGAGTTGGGTGGACTAAGACCAAATTAGAGAGAGAGCAAAGTTTTTTTTATCGTGCTACAAAATTTTCTGGGAAAGATTCCACGGGAGAAGATGAAAGGGCAATGCCAGTGAGACTCCTCCCTTTCACGACTGCAGGGAATCTAGTGCAATTTAGGGTCTTTCGAATAGGCAGGGTGCAAAGGCGACATACAGCTGTGACATGGGATTCACACTATTACAAAATCTATTCAAATTTTAGGTACCCTGCTTTAAAAAATGCCACAAGATTAAGTTGCTCTTACCTCCTCAAGTTTACTTTCATAACCGTGACAACTTCCTTTCGATTGTTCCTTTTGATTTGTCATCTTCTGCCATCCTCAATGAGTTCTGACCTTTTCTTTAATTTTGGGGGAAGGCAAAGAGAGTTCATGACAAGAGGGATTGCTTCTTTTGACTGTGATTTGAAAAGGGGAAAGATAAGAACTGGTGAATGAACAGTTGAATCTTTGTGAAGGTGAAAACTGCTTGAGATGCTGTAGAAATATACTGTTTACTTTCTTCCTCTGGATTCTAATGATGTCTTTGTTTTACTTAAGACTGTTGTAACATAGCAAGGAGTTTGTTCCTTTTTTTTTGCAATTTTTTTCCCTTGGATCAAATTTTTTTTGATAAATTCTCTTAGCAGCTACTTCCTGAGGCTGGTATCACAATAGATGCAGGGCTTTTATTTATATATTCATCTTTTTAAGTGGAGTCCTGTATTATTTCTCTTGGTAGTGACTTGTTTTTGATGAGTTCTCCCAATTGTTAATGACTCTCTCCTCCCAATTCCAACTCCTACACAAATTAAACATTGTTCATCCTTCATTACAGAGCTTTTTTAAACCTATTAGTTGACATATTTTCTCCCACTATAACTGAACACCTAACATTGATTGCTGTACACATTATGTTCAGACCTATCGTTTGATAATAAGCTCCTTGATTTTAAAACCCCAATCCACAAGGCCAGCATGTTGGCAGTAATACATGGAACTCCAAAGAAGAGTTGCTATGAACACAACCGACTACAACCAAACTTTTAGTTTTTAAAAAAAGAGACCCCTCTTTTTTTTAATCGCACAACTTCCAATACCACTTGACAAAATGATTTAACGGAGGCACCCTTAATTTCCTGAAGGTTAAGAGGTGGTGAGGTCATAACAAACCTGGGGCCTTTACAAATTGACTGCTTATTTCTTAAATGGCTGCTGGCTTCCACAATGAAACAGGCAAAGGCAACACAGCCTTTTTAGTTTGAGCATTCCTTGTGAATATGTAAACGTTTCTTTTTGGACCCACTCAGTCCTTGGAAAAAAACAGGAGAATGCAAAAAAGACATCTAATGTTTGTCTGAAAAAGATCTTTCATGGCCCAACCAGTAATGATATTTCCTCACCCCTGTTTTCCACGCAAGGTTGCTACAAATCACACAAGCTTGCTCAACTTATTCGGCATCCAAGGAGACCACGAGTAATAAAAGTTTTTCTCTCATGAGGCAGCAACCATTACTTGGAAATTTACTCTTACAGTTTCCCATCACGTTTCACCATTCCTCGAGCTGGTTTTTATTTCCCCCATAATGGCACAAAAGGACTGTGTCTGTAACATTCCTTCTAGTGCTTGAAATCCATGTCCTCCTCTCCCCAGTTGGCGTCATCAACCTCGGGACCCAGGATTCCTCTGTTCCGTCTCCCACCCCCACAAGCAGCCACGCTGACGGTTATAGTCCTCCCGCCACTACAGCACTTCCCCCCCCTGGGGGTCCAATCGGACCAAGATCCCCCCCTCCACCTCCTCCTCCACTGCCTCCTGCAGCGGCACTCTTCATGAAGAACTTCTCCATCTTGGCAATGATGTGCTTACCATAGGTATACTTGCGCAGAGACGAAAGGTGAGGGCGGATCTTGTGCATGAGAACCTTTCGCTGAGTGGGTTCAGCCACATCTATCATCTTCTGCACCACATAGTTGGCAAATTGATCCTTCATCATAACATGTAAGGCACTATTTGGATTGTTGCTGGTTGTGAAAGAAAAGAAAATATTCCATAAGTAATACAGAATCAATATGCAAAAAGGTATTAGTATAAGTCTGTAAATTAATTGGTCTACAAGAAAAACAACTGCTAATTTATTGGATTATGAATATTTTACAGTGCAAAAACACTGGATTTTAAATTGACCATCAGCTATTTCAATAAAAATTGTAATTATGATTAACAAAATATTACATTTATTTGTAATAGAGAAAAGCATATAATTTTGTTAGTTACTTTGTACAATAAGCAGAATATTTTTTTTGCAATGAAATGAATAATTTTGGAAAAGTAATTTATTCTTAATAACAAAGGCGGACAACTGAAATTTCTAATTCTAATAATGTGAACAATTCTGAATGATTACAATTCACTACTGACTGAATACAGGAAATAATAACCACCATACCATTTGTGTAAATAATATTTTCCATAGTACATAGATAATTTATTTTTATATAAGTCTTTCAAGGAGAAAAATAACTGTATCACCGATATATAGAGTTTACTACTTCTTTCTAGCAGAGCATTTGTGAAAATGAGGTTCTATGGCTACAAAAATCTAAAAAGAAATTTAAAATTTTAATCCTGTAGAATGAGAGTACTTAGCTTACAGAAGTTTGTTAACTTGGGAGGAAACACAAAATATTCTCACTTCTGAAAACAAGAGTAAGTAAAAATATAAAATTGTATATTCATGAGTAAAATAAAAACACATTACCTGTCATTGAAACTGCAGACTTCCTCAATGAGGAAGGCACGTTCAGCTCTTGTGGCGTGAGTTACGCATTTTTCCACCACATTGGAGGCAAATTTATGCTGAGATAACTGCAAAACTTTTCCCCGTACAACAGATATGATTTGTGACTTATCCTCTGGCTTTCCTCTTTCTGTAAACAAAGTTCCCAGGATTAGAGACAAATATGTCTAAATGTACTGGTAGGGTAGCTATTAATTTGACTACATGTAAATTAAGATCTCATTTCTTAAAATTAAAAAATTCAAGTAAACAAAGTTCCCAGGATTAGAGACAAATATGTCTAAATGTACTGGTAGGGTAGCTATTAATTTGACTACATGTAAATTAAGATCTCATTTCTTAAAATTAAAAAATTCAAGTAAATCACAATTACTATTTAATATTATGGTCTATATTTGTTTTTGAATTTTGATCATTATTGATTCTATCAATTTATTTACCTGCAAAATAGCATTGTTATCTTTAAATATTTTAACATTAAATATTTTCACAAAAAGCTAATTTGCAACTCCAAATTGTCAATATCATCCGTAAATCATTTGAATACAGTAAAATAACAGAATGTGGCAAATAATAGGTGTATTTAGAATTTAACTACATACATTCACATTAGCAAGTCTACAATTACTTTGTTTAATAGCATAAGGCAATTAAATCCTTTGTCAGTAATCTGCATGAATATTACAGTTATATTCAAAGATAACCTTACCAAGCACGTGTTGAATGACATAGTTGCCAAACTGATCTTGAATAAGCTGCTCTGTGTTTTGATGAAGTTCTTCAAGTATTGGGGCAGTCTGTTCAGGTGTGCAGTGTTCTAGGATGCGCTGTATTACTCTACAGCCGTATGGATGTGTTGAAAGAGCGAACACCTGAGGAAGAAATATCACTTAAGTAAAACTATAGATCATAACCACTCTATATTCAATTAGCAGTATGGTTAATCTAAAGCTAATTTTCTGCTTTCATACCATGAGATCTCTTAATAGTTTTAAGCATGAAATCGTATCTGTATACAATTAAGAGCTCTAAATTCAATTCAATGAAACTTTGATCCTTCCCTTCCAAGTTCCTACTTTAATAGAATAACTAATAAATCGTTTTGGAAAAAAACTTTTAGTGGTAGGATTTTAAAGAACAAAAATTTAATTTAATTTTTCATTAAGATAAATTAATGACTGCTGAAGCAGATATTGCATTAACCTTTTATTTCCTTAAGATGTTTCTTATTATTTCTTAAAAAAATTCATCTTAGTGAACAAAGGCTATGAATAAATAAAAGGTACATTTACTGCTTGAACTTTCTTTGCATGAACTTTTGGTAGGTAAGATCTAGTTGATAGAGACGCATACCTGTCCCTGGAAGGCATTAATGATGAACTGAAGAGCATGGGGATCAACACATTCAATGCACTTCTGGAGCACATGGTTCCCATTCTGGTCTTTCACACATTTGAGCACATGTCCATCCAGCTCTCTCACTATTTCCTGTTGGTGTTCAGCTGGTATGGATTCCAGAGCCTTTTGAATAACTCTGCATCCGTACATTTGCAGAGCAAGAGGTAGGACATGGCCTCGCACCTAGAAAATACATAATGAAATAAAATTAGTTGCCAAGAAAACATTACATGCTGGGCAATAAATCAAGATAAGTTTTTAAGGTTTCCCTTCCAAAGAGACTTCAAAAATGGAAATAGATAGGGGATAAGTTATAATTTAACTTCACAATATACGAGTATAGATAACTTATCACATCTCAAATTTGGACTTGATTTAAAGACTTTTTATACAATGATATTTAATGAAAAGTTGAAAAAATAACAAAGAATCTAAATTAATATAGGATGGAAGAAAGAACGTGATGCAAACAACAAACAGGATAAACCAACCTTTTGTGCTAAGGTTGTTTTCTGTTCAGGTGTTCCAAACTCGAAAAATTTCTGGATCACGTAGTTGCCAAAGACATCTGTCATAAGATTATAAGCAGCTGATAAGATCTCTGAAAAGACCATCTGCTTCTCAGCAACACCAGCTCTCTCCAGTTTCTGCTGGATGAAACGTGACCCATGCTGATCTTGAGAGAACTCGACAACATGGTTTGCAAGATCTCGAAGTTGAAGATTAGGAAAACGGTTGTTTCTGCAAGGAGATAAGGGGAATTATCAATAATGATAAAAGAACTAATGAAATCAGAAGCAAAGAGATCTATTCCTAAGCATAAAGTATTGAGCAAAATCGAATAAGTAAATTGCTAAAACATTTTCAAGTCATAATATTTTCTGAATTGGTCATTTCAAAGAAATTGGATAAGATGAGTAATGAAAAAAATGAAATATTTAAGGGAATGGTTGATTGAAATTTTGAAGCTATGAATAGAGTAAAAATTTCCTGCAGCATCCCTTAGTTTTATAGGCAATAAAAATATCTAATTTAATGCTTACAAGCACTGGAGATTTTGGAACCTTCCTAAATACTTTTATAAATAAACATAAAAACCTTTTATTTCTTTTCAGATTTAACGCCTTATTTTAGTTAACTAAATATACTATCTATCAAGTTATTGTTGAAAAGCTCTAGCATTTTTCAAATCTAGCAACTTCACTTTAAAATATAAGTAACCTATTTTCAAAATAAATAAAAGAGTTAAATATATAGATAGCAAGCTTAAAAAATTATACAAATTCCTGGAGAAGAGCAATTCCACAAAAACTGTCAAAGTCACTTTCACCAAAGGAGGAAATTCTACTGGGAACTACTTCTTCACTAGATACTTTCATTTAAACGAAAGCTGAAGCTAAATGATTCCGACACTATAACTTGTAGAGCAATCAGATTCAAAAACTAATGCTGTACCTAAAGTCTTCCAAAAGCCTACTCCTTCCGGGAGGTTTGTCAAGTCCAGTGGTCCCAGTTCCGGTTGTGGCACGATTCAGTTTGGCTAACAGAGATGCTCCTGAACCAAACATTCCATTAGGAGTCAGTCCTCCGACACTTGTGACACCTGCTCCAGAGCCCACAACACCACCAAGAGCTCCTCCAACTCCCCCCATACCATTGCGGAACTTGGCTGCTTCGGCACCTGGTGCTGCTGACGAGAGAAGGCGACTGCCACCCCCACTCACGGATCCACCCGCTCCCCCGGATGGAGAGGAACTTGAGGGAGACGATGATGACATAAGGGCACCAAGTTGAAGGCCTGAGGCAGCAACCACTGCAGCGGCAGCTGAATGTGCAGCAACAAGGCTTGGTGGGGGAGGGGGAGTGATGGAGCCTGAAGCAAGCCCTAATGGACTTGGAGATGCTGTTACTGTGCCTGTTACAGAGTGAATTGGATATGTAAGTCAAGTGGAACTTGATAAACCCAAAGAAATCTATGCTAGGCTAATTATGGCATGTAATAATGGCTGCCAACCAGTGGTCTGAGAAGAAATTTGGACTATTTTGAAGTCTTTATGTTTATCATCATAAAATGAATCCTCTTTGTTTAATCCACAAACAATGGACATAGAACAAAAATTGACATTGCAACAAAGAGTTTAATGCATTGTTAAATATATGTAATTTACAAAAAATATCATATACTCATGGAAAACCATTACTTGAGAGTTTTGATAGTCCTCATAGCATTTATTGATACATAAGTTTTTAACTTGATTAGCAAGGCGAATCATTAGCAACTTACCAAGAGCTCCATAACTTTGAGGCCACTTGCCACGGCTGTAATCTAAGGAGGGGGAGAAGGCCGACGTACTCCTGTCAAATGAATCTCTCCTTCCGCCTGATGCACTGCCGCTTCCGAGACCAAGCCCTGTTCCCAAGAGAGAACCGAGGCCATCAAGAGACTGACTCTCAATTCGTGGACATAGGACTGCACAAATGGATGAAAAATGAAACTAATGGTTTAGCCATTGTTAGGTACCAAAGATGCCCACTTCACTACTGCCTAATGGGTACTAGAGCCATGATGAATAAGTATTATTATGAGGGCATGCAGTGAGTATTGATAAAAAGCCCCTGATGATGAAACCAACCACCGTAAAGTCAGGGGAGAGCATGCTGCTCCTTTAAACAAAGTGAATGTTATGATTTTGGAAATCTTCTAAATCTACATTTTCACACTTGCATACTGGGAGCATGTGGCTCACTGAAATACAGCTAACAGCACACACACACAAGTGTAAATACAAACACTTCCCATATTAATACTTTACAGATAATTCCAAATTTAAAAGATATCATAAGATTCTTACAGAATTGACACTCAAACTTCTTGTAGTTTAATATTTAGGAGTACAATCATTATTCCTAAGAAGTAACCTATTGAGATTCATCAAAAAATAGTGGATAGAATCTAAATCATACACATTAGAACAAAAAGAAGGATGGCTCACAAAAACTGAACTATAAAAATTTATTATCAAACACAAAATTATCCTTACTAGAATGCAACTGAAAACTACACTAACCACAAAGATGTAAAGCAAGCAAGATATCATCCTACTTTGCAGCAGTTAACTGTAGATTTAACTTAAAATCTAAGTTAATCAAATTGAACTTTTGAAAGATTTTAACGAGAAATTAAATGAATCAAAAATTCTTCCAATGATTAAGCATTTCAGAAAAAGTAATTCATTTACAATCTGACATGCTGGTAAGACCATACACCGATCCGTGAACCCATAACCTAAAATGCCTACATAGATATAAATGTTAGGATACTTAATTTACATTTAATGAATTATATAACAGATGTCACAAACTTAACAAATAAAGCAAAGCATGGCTTACAAGAAGAAGGAAAAGCCTCTAAAACACAAACAGTTCTCCTGGAAATTAAAATTTCCTTTATCCTCAATGGCCAAAAAACATTTTTATGATATATCTATAATATTTCAAAATATTCAACTAAGAAATAACAAGTACCTATGCACTTTGCATGTGAATGGTGGCATAAATGTTAACATTTGGACCATATAAACAACGCCAACACATTAATATTCTATTACTAAGAAAATATGGTTACTGAATGCTTCAATAAATTAATTTCTTGAATATTCATAATTATTTCTGATTTTATTTCATGCATAAAACTTTTATATCCGAATTTCAAATATGATGTTTCTTGTTATCAAACATTTGATGCAACCTGTCATTTGCAATGAATGAAAAGAAAATTGACCCCATGAACATCATAACAGTAGAAATAATCTCCCGAAGCAATGCTTGGCCGTAACCCATGTTTATTGCAAAACCCCAAAGGACCTGTACAATACCATAAGGATGTTACATGTAAGGTGAAAAAGTTAATGCATTTAGTCAAGGAGCTATATTATGATAAAAGATCCCAAAGTTAAAATGTATTAGACTGAGAAAGAAATTTTTTTAAATTAATTCTACTTTTTTATACGTATCGTTTCTGGTATCAGATCTGATAGTTCATAATAAAATTGGTAAAAAATCTAAAGGTATTATCTTACACTGGGTCCTCAACAGAATAATAGATTTGAAAAACTCATAAAAGGGCCATGGTAACTCAGACTGTGGTCCAGAAGTTAAAGCATTAGCAGCCTAGTTCATTTTCAAGCACTGGTAAAGAGAGCTATTTATATTGATGACAGATTTCTATAATGTAATCTTAATTAAAGAATCTTGATATCACAGAGAAAAAGAAAGCATGATACAAAAAACCAAACATGAGAACATACACAAATTAACAGCGCTAGATTGCCAGCAATTACACGGACACACACGAAGTAGCAGCGCTACACAGAAGGCAGCGAGATTGCTTTCAAAGCGTGCCAATCACATTAAAACAGGCACCTCGGCAGTATCTGTACCTGAGCCTAGAGATCCTAGAGCTGGAGACCCAATGGTCCCGAGACTGCTGTTGCCATATCCGAGGCTGTTGGAAGTCGTCTGCTGTTGGGATTGCTGCTGGGCTTGTAGGGCACTCACCACACTCCCTGCACCAACGACCCCGCCCCCTCCTCCGCCCCCTCCACCTGCTCCTCCCCCTCCACCGCCACCACCAACCCCCAGCGAGCTGAACCCGGCCCCGCCCCCAATGCTGGAGGACTGAAGGCCTGTTTGCCGAGGAGGTACAGGGAAAATTGGGAAAGGTGACAATGAGAGGTTGGGATGAGAAAATTTACAAGGGAAGATAGAGAAGGTGCAGAGTAGGAAAGGGAGAGAAATAAAATGAAATAGTTCACGATTTGGATGGGATGATGAAGGAAAATTAGGAAATCGAATCAAGAATGGAAGAGGTAAAGAAGATTTTGCAAGATAAATTATGGAGAGGTGAAAATGAATTTAATGAAAAATGGAAATTGAAACATTAGAATAAGAGCAATTCAAAAAATGGGATTTTTGATAAGAGATGATTAGAAATTAATTACGAAAGGCCATGAGGCAATCGTAAGATGAATCAGAAAAAGAATATTGGATATTCCAAAGAAGAGAATGATATTAATTGAAGTGAAATTCAATTTCGAGATGAAAAATTGTGAGAGAGAGAGAAATGAGAAATTTTGTAAGGAAAAATCAGGAGAAGGGTAAATTGGATACCAAGATACACGTTCATCAGATAGGGAGTAAAAAAGATGTACAAATTATAAAAGAGGGAATAGAAAGAATGGGGAGGTGAGCAAGGCGGCAGATTGGGTTGGGAAAGAGAAAGGAAGAGAAAGTAGAATTACACCACCGGTATAAAAAAGTCACCAGAAAATAAAAAAGTGAACAAAGCAGGCAACAAGAGCATTCCCTCGTCAATGAGCCACACAATCACACTATTCCCACATCCACACAACACCACTCCTCACCATTTCATATGATTTCCATGAATACAATGTCTCTCATGCCAACGTTTACAGAGGTTTTAGGACATCTTGTTAATGTGATACCAAAGCCAATAAGATAAATTTAAATATATATAAAAAGACTTTACATTTTCGTAGACTATAATCTCTTGTTTCCCTTGTAATAGCATTTGATTCATTAACGATCTCACACATAGGTACATTTAATCACTATACATAGATACATAAGTAAAATATCTTTCTTTCACGAGTCAAATAATTTTCCCACAATCAACCCTTTGAGAACTAACGTATGTTAATTACATCCAATAATCTACAAGATATAAATACAACTCAAAGGGTTGACCAATGATAAACAAAGCATGCAGTTTGCACGTCTCATCAAGACATGCACATAGAGAGGGAATTGATGGATATGAACAGGAGACTTTAAAACTATTTTTTCACATACTCACACTGTACAGAATAAATATTTATGAACTATATCACGGTTACGTACCTATGGTTCCTCCATTGGCAGAGGCTGATGAGGAATACAAAGATGGCTGCTGGTTTCCACTGTACAAGGATGCAGGCGGAGTTTGGATTTGCTGGGGCTGATTGCCCAGTAACCTCATGTTATTTCCTGCAATTAAACAATTATTATTCAATTTATTTTTTCAATGATAAATGATGAGATCACAATAGAAACATTTAAAAACTAAAGTCAATATCAGCATAAGCAATGAGTTATTTTGAAAGAGGAAAGTCTTACCAGGAGTTCCAGGATTTACAATGACTGGTGCAGGAGAAACAAGGCGCATTGGTGTTCCACTGCTAATACCTCTCACATTTTGCATTACTAGTGGGCCATTCTGGTCGTAGTAAGCGGGTATCACCTGATATTGCCCTTGAACCTATTTAATGGAAAGAGACATGCATTTAATAAATATTTACTTAAATGTTTAATCAAATCGAAAACATCAATTACATATTGTTTCTCTCTGTAGAACAACTGAGCTTTCTTTTACGAGCAATTCAATTTTTATAGAAAGATTATTTAGAATATTTTCTTATTCTTCAAAAAATTATAAAGATTTAAATTTAGAGAGAGAAATATATAACAAAATGTTTCACAATGGATGATTATAAATTCACAGCATAATGCGTCATAATGGACTTTATTGCTAGCAAACAAAACATCATGTATATTTAAAATTTTTTATCTCATTCATCATCCTATGGTTATTGATAACATTCTATCCAGAGTTTAAGTATTAAAAAACTCACTCTCACTCCTGCCTCATTATTGAAAATACATAAATGCAAACTGCTCTTACAGAGTGGCAATGAGATGAAATGACTAAAACACCAACCTGAGTAAGGTTTCCAGTTCCACTGCTAATCTCTGAAGCAGAGGATGGGGTAAGAGGTCGACCTCTTTGTTGCTGTGCAGCCGCAACAGCCGCCACGGCTGCTGCGGCAGCACCCTGCTGGATGATGTTGGTGGGGTACACACTCCATGGTGCCACTCCATAATATTGAGGAACCACAGCTGGGGGACCTAAGGAATAATCAACAAGTGTTTAAATTGGAAAACAGAAAAAATTGGCTACAAAACCTGATGGAAATTAATCAATTTATATCGAATAGAACAAGATTTAAAAACCAAGATATCTACCATACACATAATATAATAACAACTCAATAAGTATAGTAAATAGTTGATAAAGTAAGAGTAAAACTTACTCATATACTTAACAACATTCCTGATTTTTTAAAATAAAATTATATTACATAGTTTTATACATACAGTAAGATCTAGCCAGTATAAATAAGTCTAAACAGAGATTACCAAGAAATTTGACGTTTCACAGATTTCAGTACAGTTGTGTAAACTATAAATTAAGGATCAAAGCTTTGAATAATGAATCGATACAAACTTAAAATTTAATTGAGTGATTAGCAACATAACTGATATTCTTAATAATGCAAATATTGTCCTTAAATGCAGTTGTAATTATACTAAAATGAGATGATATAATGGAAATTTCATGAAGTATTAACATTAATAAATAGTAATAATAGAATGTAAAATCAAAAGCACTAATAAATACCATCAATGGAAATGCTTACTACTTGGTTTAATTCTGAAGCTATTATTTTGAATCAGCTAGGAGGATTTTAAGCAATTATGATTATCCCAAATTTTGTTAATAATTCCTCAAGATTAAAATGTATAAATTATTTCAATAAATATAACTAAAATTTAACTTATAAATACACTTGCTAAATCAAGATATCAATACCCTATATAAAGCCATAATAAGAAGTCTGAATGATGAACACTAGCAGGAATACATGATTACAATAACATATGTTACTCTGCGTTAACATAGCAAAAATAAAAGAAACTACAACGTACAGCTTATTTATGCTTGTTTACAAGATAAAAATGGCAAAACGAAAGGAAGGGAAGAATCTCTTGAAAAGTCAATTTTAGTAGTTATAAAAACAAAGATGAAAATGCAATGCAAGCATTCAACAGCTTCTGTATATAGTTACAGTTTATAAGTAATACTATACATAGTTACATTAAGCTATACAGAAAGAAACTTGAAAGAGGAAATTAAATTAGGGAGTGAAGTGACAACAGTAATTTCTTACCAAATTGGAACATAAGTTGACAATCGATTCTCGGATATTGTTAGAAGAACATTAACAAAGTAGCTTATCACTCTGTATATAAACGAGCAATATGCCATTAGATGCATGCATATAGACGTGCAAGGGGTTTTTAGAAGGAAATGAGAGCAGAAGATGAAATTCATGCAACCTTAAATTACAGAGCTTTCTAACTCTTTTCTTCTTCAGTGAGTTTGTTTTTAATTCCACACTTGGTCCAACTTTGAAACGGTATAAATATCCTAACGAATGCTCCAAAAATTCCGTCACAAATTGAAAACAAACAATTTTTGAGGTTAACTCAAACATGAACCATTTACATTTGCTTCCCAAACAAAAGAGGCTGAATTAATAAACTATAGTAGCACCACAATGCTTTTTTCAGCCCTTTGAGCACCATTTCTTCAATTTCATACACAAAACTCACAGCGTGGAATCAGAAAGCACTGTAAAAATGTAAGATGCACAGTTGGTATGTACTCTAGTACCTGCAATAAGTGCTCCAACGTAGGGGGGCTCTTGTGTATTGATCACATAGGGTGCACTAGTGAATGCAGCTGGAGCAGCAATTCCTAGAATGATAAATGAGAGGGTGTTTTTGGTTGGAGAGGGGGTAAAAGGAAACCAATGACACAATTATAAGGAAATGCAATCACACTCAACCGCTAACACACCTGCACACACAAAAAGCAAACTAGCAGGTTTAGATGTTTATTCACAGAATCCCTTGACAGGAGAAATAAAATCTTACAGTAAAAAAAACAACCAATTGAAGAGTTATAAATCAGGACATCAAACCATTATTTTTAACTGTGCTTAATTGTAAATTGAGGTCTAAATTTTGTTTCACCTACAATATCATTGAAGATTTGGTGCAAAAGTTTGTTCTGCCACAACCAAAGTAAACCAAAGGTAAACTTGAATTACATTATACTACTCGATGAAATGAGAATTAAATAGAAATACAAAACAAGGATAAAATCATTATTGTAAATAATCTACATGGATAAATTGGTAAATGAAAACACAAATTGATGACTCATTCTCATAAAAAGGAGATAATGAGAAATAAGTAATTTTATCAATTTGAGCCATATTAATTTGATTTTAAGATCTCATACACCTTCTCTAGAACCAAATATATAGCATTTTTCTGGTCAAATACATAGCATTTTTCAGATCAGTTTTTCATATTTAAGAAAGTTTGATTCCCACTTAGAACTCTTCAAAAGATAGGTCGGAAAAAGTCAAACATTTAGAAAAAAATGGATAAAATAGCTGAAAGCTAAAAAACTGCTAGTTTTGCAAACTGCAACAAAAACTGTATTTACTTCAAGGCAGGCACCCCAAATGAAGGAAGTAATTGGCCTGGACTGGACCTTGGCCAAAAGTTTTAACTCAAAAAACTATGTCTGAGCTTTATGCAAGCTTTTCTGCAATAACTAAAAATGAAAGTTTTGAAGGAATGAAGTTAATGGTAATAAAAGATACATTTACAAATTTTAGGTGCATAGATATAACAGAGATAAATTGCAAGTAATAAACTCACAAAATTTATGGTATGTATCTTCCATAAGGAAGATCAATTGATCTTAAATGTATTGAATATGATGAAAGCAACTAAAAGAATCTTAACATCAATGGCAGATCTAGAATGGGTGAGCAGAGAAGTAAATGCAGTACTTTTTATTTCAAGAAACTCAAATTGAAAACAATTGAGAATAAGGTGGACAAAATGCGAAATTAAATTTAGAATAAAAATAAAAACATGAGGAAAAGACAACACTGAAAAATGATTTTAAAATAATGATGATTATTGTTTGAGATGATGAAAAAAGAAAGATTACCTTTTATCATAAAGTTATTGAAAATAAAATATGCTATCCTTTAAAAGCAAGATTAAAATGTGAGGTTCTCAACTTTAGAAGTGCTGAAGGCATTTTCTGTGATTACAAAGCAGGTGGAAAGAGAATAATTCAGGGTTTTTTAAGCAAAGCATTAAAGTTTTACAGTATGCAAAAATATTGGCAATTTTATGCTTTATAACTACTCTTGGATTTTGAGCTACTTTGATGTACAATAAAAATAATAGTCTTGTATTAAAAATTAATTATTTACCACGCAATAGTGCAAAAACTTTAATAGTAGATACACCATAATTGATCAACACACTTCTTTATCACGAAGTATTTGATTAACTTATATGAATTATAGTTCATAAAAAATTAGATGCTATACACATTGCGATCAGAGTATCTACTTTCTGAACATTTTAATGCAGACTTTACGCTGAGTATTTCTCTTTCCTTAACTTAGATTAACAAGTTAAATGCCATGTTCATCAACATAAAAACTACAATTATTAACAGCATTGGAATGGTAATTTCAGGATAAAGCATGCAATACTGTACATATGTTGATTATAAGGTTAGTTATTTACAAAAATATATTGACAATTGAAAAGGCTAAAATATAACAATTTATCGTCCGAAGTACTTCTACAAAAAATAATATTGCGTTAAATGAAAGGAGCAGATTTGTTCATGATATATATATATATATATGCGAAATGCTGGAAAACTGAGCTGGATGTACACATTTTTATGTCTTTTTTTAAAAGGACATTAAATACACTTACAGTAAAAGCCCATTCTTTAAAAAAATAGTTTTAATGCTAAATGGAAGACATATTGTTAAACAGTGTAACTATAAACTATATAAGGCATAAAGATATCAAAGCATTTGAGAAGGTATGAGATGTGGCGTCGTTTGATACCTAATGGTTGCTGCTGTTGCTGCTGTTGTTGCTGCTGCTGTTGCGTCGCTGCTGCGGCCAGATACTGTTGCTGTTGCTGAAGCAGCTGAATTTGCTGCGGGGTAGCTGCAGCTGCAACTGCTTGTTGTTGTTGCTGCTGCTGTTGTTGATTGCGGAACAACTGCTGTAAAGAAAGAGTTTCCTCATTAGAAATGTACTCCACAAAAATTATATCACATATATATATATATATATATATATATATAGCACAGCACATTATCTCACGAATGGAAGGTTAGCAACAGTTTAAGAAATTAAGAGATTTGGGCAAGGTAGTAAATGCATAACAGTAATAATAAAATAAAAACTAAAAATCAAAATACTAGATCTTAATAGTCTGCCCAGTTACGAAGATACAAATCAGTATTTAATTTCCAAACAAGGATAAATTTATATTATAGGAACTAATAAGAGAATGTTTATAGTTAGTTTTCAACCAACTGAATTTCTAAATTAGAATGTAATTCCTACTTCCATTGCATTCTCATAAAAATTTTAGCAACATTTGAAAAGTCATTTAACCAACTCTCTTAGCGTGAAAAGGGAAAAGGAAATAATAAAACCCTCAAGAATCTCAAATCCTTGGGAAGCGAATAAGAAAGACCAGTGAGCTCGATAATAAGTCACGTGATATTATCCACTCCTTCTTCACATCATTCAAACGCCCCAACTCTAGAAAACATTCAACGAACGTCCTCTATCCGATTCGGCACTTTCAAGACGGGGGCAGTCCCTGGAAAAAGGAGAAGGGACACATCCCCGAGGAATCGGGAGATTGAAGGAGCAAAGGTAGGGAAAAAACATCCTTCCTTTCTTCCCTTCATTAGAAGTGACGTCGTGGACAGCTCTCCCCACTTTCCCCCTCTCCATCCCTCAGGACCACCGCAGAAAACCACTCTTGAAGAAGACCAGAGCACTGACGTCACGGAGGAGGGGAACGCGTTCAAAGTCGACCGAGAGAGGAAGCGACAAACGGAAAGATTCGCAATTTGCCGATATTTTCTTTCGAGCTAGTCATTATCACGGAATGTTTGCGAAGGCAAATTCTTTTTCGCGATCGCTAGTTACCGGTGTTTTTCGCACTCGAATGTGAGATATCTTCGGCTGACTCAGCTTCGGTTGATTCGATGTTGACGTCGGCGGACAGGTGGAAATGAAACGTTGACTCTCAATGAGAGGAGCGATAAGCACGTTTCTTCGCCTTTGCTGCTAATTATGCCAAAATTCCATTTATATAACTCTCATTCTCCTTCGAGGCACCCGAAAGAATATCAGGGGACGAGTGACGAAGTATTTAACATTAATAAGAAATTTTATTTAAATAAGAGGGTTTTTAGCCAATGTTGAATTTAGGCCGATATAGCACAAAATAATAAATTGTCATCATGTATCGTAAGGCGAGATATTTAACAAAATTATATCTTTTTAGATAGGAGTTAAATATGGATATAAACAACAAAAACTAGTAATCTTTTCTTTGTAAATGGGGTAAACTAAGATGTAACGAAAGAAAAGAATGAGAATCAACACCATCGTAATAAGGGTAGAAAAGCGAGTTTACGCACCTTAGTTACCCATAAAGAAAATCAACAAAGGTTAACTTCAACCACTTCAACTCATGACGTTAGGTTCATAACTTTGAAACGCACGTAGATGAAAAAATATCTTTTTGATTCAACATACGCAAAAAAGTCATTGGTAAAACAGAAACTTCGGCAAATGGGCACTACAACTCTTTTAGAATTATCTTATAGGAATCAGTAACATTACAATATTTCACATCTGTTTGTTGGAAGCATTAGTCATGGCGACGTGAAACGCAGATTCGGTCAATTAAATCTTTCGGCGGACGTCAACACATTTATTAACGGGACGCAAAAATTCAACAAACGGGACAGTAATAGCGGCCGAATAAATTCACCTCCGAAATAAAACGAAATGAAAAGGGTCGCCATTTAGTCAGCCTAAAAGTATTCACTGTAAAATTCGTTAAATGGAACGGAACACCTGTTTTGAGACCGTTAACGTCCGCAATAAAAAACAGGAAATATCAAAGCATGATGAATTCTGGTTGGCATCGTCAAGAATACGGAAAAATTAGAGAAATTAAAATAGAAAATTTGAAATGCACGCTCGCAACCTTGTGACGAACACAAGTTCGAATATAGCTTAGCGCGAAATAGCTAAACCGAGACTCGTGCAAGGATTTTACCTTTTTCATTCACGGTTCCAGGGGCATGCAGATTGCTCTGGTTTTCCACTGTGTTTGATTCCCCTGTCTCGAATGTGCTTTCCGGTGAAATTATAGTTAAATTGAATGTTTATGGCCCTTGGACTAGAGCTATTTTATTGTCTAGACAGGCCAACCTTCTAGATATACTGGTGGGTATTGATTACCTAGTGAATACAATGTATCACAATTTATGTTCGAAAGTGAGAGAAACAGAGAATCTGTTATACTAACAATATACGAAAATATTCTATGCAGTCAGGGGCCGGCCATAAACTTTCAATTTCACAATACTTTCTGAATCATTTCCTAAATGCTTTTTATCTAAAATTGCGTTCATCGATAACCTTGGTGTGATCGCTAGTACGGTTCGCACATAAATATTAAAATATTTACATTCAATCTCACTGGCGCGTACTATACCCTCGACTACGAAACGACCCGGACACGAAGAACTTCCGGGTACTTTTGACTAGATTCCAAAATAACGTACGCCTAGCATAATGAAATAAAGTCTATCGAGGGATCGCAAGATCTAATCCGTAGCTTCAACCTACTGGACCTTTTCATATACAGCTCTACTATTTACGACGCTCCCTTCGTTCAGCGACATTTGAGCTCAATTTCACCTCTCCCAATTTACTCGTGGCCGTCAACCCAAGCACTTAATTTCTTTCGCACCCCCTCGTTTAAGTTCCCCTCGTTCCGATACCAGGACATACGAGAACACACCGATGTATGGGTACTGTCTCTGGGATAAATAATGAAATTCACTCGGTATAAATTGGAAAATAGGCTCCCTTTAACACTGCTGAACTACGTCGACTTCGTAAAAATTTAGTAACAATTCGTATTTAAAAAGATAGAAGCGATAGAAATCGATGGAAAATCTTCATTGATACATTACGAATTACCAACGAAGATATTATTACTTGCGTATATACCATGTATAATCACGTAAAAGATGCAATATTATTAACGTTAAGAATTATAGGAAAACATCAAGAGAAAACATATTATAGGAATACATCTGGGGCACACCAGCAGAAATAAATTACCCCAAAGGTGAGGATCCTGCAACCTAGCCATTTTGAGTCCTTTTCACGCGTTTAACGCTAATCTTTCGTCAGTTCTTGAAACAAATACGTGTATTTGTATAATTCTTTTTCTTATCTCATTTATTTCGCCAAGTGAAATAAGATAACGTAAGTACGTTTAGTCAATGATTCATCCTTGCTACATTTTCGATGTTAAACTATTAGAATGTAGACCTAATGGTATCATATTTGCCCTAATGGTTTCTGATGGCACATACACGAAAGGAGCTTCCCCACCTTAGCTCTGCCCAATAGGCCATATTAGTGGAGGGAAAATTTGACTAACAAGTCCTTCCGTTGGGTAATAGGAATAATATTAGGTATAGTACCACGAAATTCCGCACGAGGGGGTCGCCATCGATTAACGGACGGCCAAGAGTTCACCGGGAAGCGATTCGAGGTCGGCAGATCCTGACGCGAAGCGAGATTATGGCGAAAATAGATTGAAAAGGAGGAAGAGGCAAACAAGAGGGAAGCGGGCGTAAAAAGGGGTAAATAAAGACGTGGGGTAAAACAAAATTGCGGGGAGGGCCGTAAAACGGGGGCGACGAAGATTGACGCTTTTATTTCGAAAGGGGCACTAAGTGCGTGCGAAAGGAAGAATGATCGGAGGCGACGAAATGGGGTCTCGGATTAAAAGGCGTCGCACATAAGTAATGCACTATGCACAAAAAATGGGAGCGAGGAAAGAATTTCATGGAGATGGGAAATGCATTTCGCTCAGAGTCCCACAGGAAATAGAGCCAACCAACATTCTTCTTTCCATAACGCACTCGGATTATAATAAGTTGAAATGTTTGTCCCGTATCTCGAAAGCCGCGGCTTATCACGTCGCAGTAAATACAACTTAGAAAATGCGGACGGAAGAGGTCGGTTTGGGTTCTGCCGGAAATGCACCGATAAATTCATTACGAAAAGGAAGGGGTAAGAGATAAATGAAAGCAATAGGTGAAATTGTTATTTAAAACCGAGCGCGTCTAAAAGATAAACAGCAGAGACGGTTATATAAAAATTAATTCTGTTCCATAATTACTGGCAAATAAACAGTTTGAAGTATACGGTAATTTTATCAAAAATATCTCGAAATGTACCGTAGATATCAATTTTTTTTAAGTAAACAATTCTCGCCAACTCGATTACCGCACTCAGTTTACTTGAAACTGAAATGACCTCAAAAATCTAGTGTAGAAGATTTTATACTGAAATTCGGCACAATTACAATCTCAAGAAATAACACATTTATTTTCAATAGAAAAAAATAACTTTAAAGCTTCGATGTAAACCTTATCAGGATTCTTCACATTGTTTCGAGGTAAAAGAGGAATGAGCTCCAAAAAAATAATGAAACTGAGGAATAATAAAGAGTAATATGGTTTAGTGAAAAAAACAAAACAATAACCTACAGAAATCAACATGCAAATGGATACAAATGAAATCGGTAATTTAACCAACCTCAAAAAATGTATCAAGAACGACTGAAATTACCGTCATCGACGTAACAAGGAAAAGTTACGAGAATGATACACAATTGTTTCAGCATTGGCATGCAGTAAAGTGATAACAGTAAGTGTATTCAAATAAATCTTCAAATGTGCATTACTTCTGTTTTTATCTCTTTCGGGAATTATTCGAGAGACATTCGTCCCCAAAGTTAACTGGAGCATGAAAGCCTACAAAAATACCCGCTCCAATACATCACCTCAACACCAAATCATCCCCAGAATATGGA
Organism: Sympetrum striolatum; assembly: GCA_947579665.1. Classification (NCBI taxonomy): domain Eukaryota; kingdom Metazoa; phylum Arthropoda; class Insecta; order Odonata; family Libellulidae; genus Sympetrum; species Sympetrum striolatum. Next base: position 40,139,841 of record OX388346.1, read on the forward strand.
TGCATATAGCAACAGAGCGAGCCGTTTGATTAAACGCATAAATTACGCCGTCATGGCGGACGACAATAAAACAAACGCGGGAATTATGACGATCGACGCGACCGCCAAATCTTTTTGTTTTCGACGCGAAGAAGAGATAAAACGCGGCCCGCGAAACGCCGCGCTCTCCGGGAGGAATAGATATAAAAATGCAGAAGCGATTTGTGTGCGTGCGGAAAGAATGAAGGCCTTAGTGGGAATCCAGGGCGGGCGTCACTCGGAAAAAAGAAGTGGACGAACGCGAGGCGCGACACAAAATCGAAACAGGTACGTGACGCGACATTCGGAGAAAGGGAGGATGGATGGTGCACTCTCTCTCTTGAGAGAGAAGAATATTGGCTGATTTGAAGGGGATGTGGGCACCCCGACCCTGAAATGAAGACCGCAAACTTGAAAAGGAAAATACGAATAAAAAGTAACGCAGATTCAACGTCTGACTTGAAAAATGGGAATTATCCGTGGTCTTGGATAAATGATAACTATTTTAATGCCGTAAGCGAAATGTGACGATTACTTTAAGAAATATATTTTTCTCGTCCCAGTTACGATTAAATAAATAAGTATTATACGGATTAAGGGCTATTAAATCCATCATAAAATGGGGCAGATATCCATTAGAATTTGTTGACAATTCGAGTATTACATATTTCCCTCAGTATACATACAATTAAGTTTCAGGTAAAGTCTAAAAAAAGCAAACAGATTCTGACCAGTTACATCACTATTAGAAAAATTCTTCCGGTTGGGAAAATTTAACCTCCATACATATGAGGAGAATTATATAAATGAAAAAAAAAAAAGATGTACCAAAAATTTACATTCTTTTTAAACATATCTTCAAGCTTCTTAACAAAACTGCTTTTAATATAGTAGAATATAGCGATAAATTATTCCCCATTAATAGATTTTTGAACTTCATTGAACGAAAAATAGGTTAAATATTGCAAATTGTTAATTAAACAGCTAACCTCACATCATGTAAGAATCATTAATCTTGATACATACATATGCCTAATTTAATACAAACTCGCCTACAGAACTTTGCAGAATAAAAAATTCCATGCGAAAAAGATTAAAAACATTTAAAATGACTCGGTACGAAAGGAGAAAATTATGTACAGCTATGTGCAAAAATAACTTTAATCCTTAGCCTTATACAGCCCATGAAATTTAAAGTTTTTTTTTACACATAGCTGTACATACTATGATATGGAGAGAAATTCTCGGTTTTTATGTCGACGGATACTTTCTATTTGACTCACAGAAATTCCTTTGATGCATACTGCAAAAAGTTTCACTGGTTGCTGCGGATTTACACAGACTTCTTCAAGGGAATCTTCCTAGCGCGTCACAACCTTATAATATATTAAACGTGGAAAATAGGGACAATTAACTTGGATACATAAAAACAAACATTAGACGAGGTAACATAAGTTCCTTAAAAGAGACATTAAGATTTCACATATTAATCTAATCATGTTTACCAAGACACGAAGCACGCCGAAGAATATTTAATTTCCAGTAGGGGAGGCTCACTTGTTTAACAATCGGAAAAATGTTCCCTGACATTGAGAGAAATGGGTTCTTCTCAAAGAGCTATCGACTTGTGTGTTGATTTCCCGGAATCCTTTGTAGAGAAATACGTGCGAGCTGCGCTGATTACGACTGACGTTCTGAGCGTACCGTTGGATAAATAGATAACTCGCAAATAATAAATAAGGCGATCACAAAGAATTCGGGTCGAGCTCTTTTCAGGCGGAGTGCAAACAGAAGGGCTGCCATCCGTTTCCTTCGCAAAGTGGAACGGATTTTCGACTCCTTTTTATAATTTACGTGAGAATAAGAGACGGGAACAGGTGATTCAAACGTCATTCGTAAATAATATAATACTATTTTTTCAGATGAAAGGCATATCTAAAAAGAATAAATATATCAGTTTTCACAGACGAAAGAATAGAAAGAGTTGCTTGAAGAATTCTGCATAACTAACGGGATGTTCATTTAAGTAAAATCTTTGACGTTTATTTAACACTGAGATTCGTAGCTTTTAAAACGGGAATCTCTGTGGAATCCTTTCATTATAAGAACTTATGAAATTATAATATATTATATTATTGTCATAATTCACATGCTCAATGTACAATGTTACTCGAAAATTTACACATTTTCTACATTTTTAACATTGTTTTCACGATTGCATCTAAACTCATTAATTATACGTAATTACCGATAATCTATTCCCCCAACTTGCAGGGAATGAGATTGTTATGCAATCAGGTTCGGATAACGTGATTTCATTTACGAAAATTTAAATGAGACTTTCTCCAGTTAACCGGATGATCATAAAATAACATTTATTGTTTGCGATGAATTAATAAATCGCAAACTGTGATGAATGTTGGAGGGGTGTAAATGGAAACGAAGCTTCTTTCAATTTGTATTCAATTGGACTATGAGATGAAAACTTTTAGATCAATATGCAGGAGTTGCAATCGAAAAGTCATCTTGAAGTCCGTGAGCAACGATTCAACCTCATATAGATTAAAATAACATAGCGATTGGCGTAGTTTTATCAAATAAGAGACAATTTTAAATTACACGTAAAATGAGTTGGAAGCAAGAAATGGTAGCACAAAATTTATTATTTTGACCATTCATTTATCAAAATTGTTAACTAACTATGATGTCAGGATGTTTATGTATTTGAGTACTACAAGAGTTTTTCTTTCACGCAGAGGAATCGATAATAGCCGAAATATGTTTTCAGAGTGGTAATTTATTTAGAGGATATTTTCAACGAGATTTTAGATTATTACATAATGAACGAGTAACGCGCAAATACTTAAGGGATTCCCGCAAAGAGAGAAAAATATTTACGTCCGATTCAATTACGTCGGGCTTTAATGCGAGGAATTTCGTAATGATCACGATAGAAATAGCAAACGCACGAGCAAAAACTTAACGGGACCGTGATCAAATTAGCGGATCACTAATTTTCCCGGATTCATCCTCCGTCGCCTGATAATTCAAATCATCTACCGCAAACAGACTTTTCCCAGCCGAAATCTCTCAAATTATTATTATGAAGACGCACGAAACTTTTGCGTCGCTGAAAATGAAACTTAGTCCACAAGGAGAACAACTGCTCTTTCGCACGTAAATTAAGCGATGTTTTCTCGCGAGAATTGGCAACGTCGTCTTCGCATCCTTTGCCTGACATCATTGAAATTAGCTCGCGAATTCCATGGAAGTGATTTCCTGCCCCAAGGCGACCTTTTTTAGCGATCGATCCGTGAAAACAGCGACTTCTCTTAGCCGCGCATCTTTCCCTGAGCGGAAACCTGTCAAGAAATGGGGCTGAAACCTGATTACGCACAAAAGCGTCCACAGAATAAACGAAGCAGCGTGTTTGCTACAAGGATGAGCTAGCTTCCTTAAAGATAAATATAGACTTCTCCATAACAATAGAGCCTTATAGTTCGAGACTAAAATACGCTAGGAAAATGATAAGTTTTGCAAAGGATGTCTGTGTCAATGAGATGCGTAGTCGACTTTGAAGTGCACAACAAATATAACGCTCCAAGTGGAGATTGAAACTTGCAGTAAACATTCAAGAGACTTCATTAGAAATGAGACAACCGTCAGCTATTTCTCTGAATAAAAAAAATCACCATATTAACCAAGGGCATTCTCATTCAATGGAAGACGAATTCGAACTGAGTGTACCAATTCTAAAAATTGAAATGAAACTGGATCTAATTTATTTTACTAAACAATCCTTCTGTTTAATAAAATAAATAAAGGGAAAGCGTCAAATATTCAAGCCTTCTGTAGCTGATTATAAATTGGAATAAAAGATTCTTCTCGTTTAAATGCACACAGAAACGCTGTTTTTTCTTCGCAAATCAAAAAAGGTTGATTACAGATAAATTCGCTCAGTTCGCCTGAAGCCCCATTTTGGAAAGAGAAAACACTTATATAACGTTTTAAATCGGGAGTTGAACATTTTTCCCAATTTATTATTATATTAAATATTTCCCACTTAGTTACAACTACCCAATAATCGGCAAAGATCCAAAGCATTACAAAATAATTTGCATGATTAAAAAAAAATTTTAAATTAACTTCAGTTGATTTCTGAGGACTAGTTAATCGAATTTCACTCGCAGGTGGACGACGAAAATTCAGGCAATCAATCATACGAGATCGACTGGCAACATAAAATATTCGCCAATGACATTAAACGTATCTATCGAAGAAGAAACCTCTCTAAATCATCTTCATTATTCGCAGCCAAAGCCGCTCCAACATGGCCGAGTTAATGCTCTCCGAAGCCGGACCACTCAATCCGAATTCCCTTCAATGGGGGCATCCCTCTGGTCCCATTCGACCGTCCAACTTCAATCGAGAGCCTCTTCGAGTGTCGCCAAAACAAATTAATTGAGCAGAATGCGCCTCCGCCCACGCTAATGAGAATTCCTCGGAATTCGCCAGCTAATGAAAGGTGATTAAAGCGGATTTCCCTCAAGAGAGATAATCCGCGCTGACTCATCTTCCGGAGATTACATTTTTCCTCGATGAAGCGGGTTTCAATAAGGGTCGCATAAAACAGTTACGCCTTTTTTGCCCCATCGATCCTTTCCCATCGCAACGTTGTGACTGCGTTTTCACCTGGATAACCATTAGCGACCATTCCCACTTTTTTCTTTTTAATATTTATAACCAATTCCGCAATCGGATAACTGGGGAGAATTATTATTACTGCTGCAAAAGAGATAGTTACTTCATTTTTTCTCTTTTTCGATGCAGTATCGAATTTATGTGATGCTGTTACACGCTGTTAATTCGAGCCGTGAAGTTAATTAACAGCAAGGCTATTCGGAGAACCATTATTTTTTACGCAAATCTACGGCGTAAAACAGATTTCAGAGGAACGTTCACTTCAATTCATTTCCATATTTCACGAAAAAGAATTGACAACGTTCCGAGTAATATTCAGATTTATCTTTCCACCCGTCGGTGAAATTTGAAAGTTTCCCTTCACCGACAGCTTTTCAATATTTAAATCCCCGCTAATATGTCATATTTTTATTCATTTCCCGATCTTTACAATTTTTTATTTCATCAAAAAATGTATTCCGTATTAATACAAAAGTCAACGGCATTTTCAATTAAGTGCTAATGTAAATACAGAACGCGAACGATTTCTTTCAAAGCTTTTACGGGATTCGAAGATTGGATTTATTTAAATTACACACGATCGTTAAAGGATAAATGGAGAATAAAAATTAAATTATATTTAAATCGCGTAAACACGCACCAACATAAGCAGTACGATACATGCACACAAATTCATAAAATCTATATGTTTAGTTAGACATGGATTTTTAAAGAGGAAATTGAGGGAATGAGGTGAATTTAGAATTATATTAATTATTAACCACTGAAAGAGCTTAGCGGTAGATTGTAAAAAAATCACCAGAGGCGGGAGCGCAGTCAAAGGATTAACATATTCACCTGTCATCAAATACAAACAAGCAAGAGCGGCAAAAAATCGATGGGTGAAATGAAAGCGGACCAAACGAACCACGAGGCGATATAAAAGGAAAATCGAGGAATGCATTCATTCATGAATAAAGAAACTGGGAATGCAAATGAATACGTTCCTCCGGCGGAGTTGCATTTCCACAAATCTACATCAACACTCTCCGAGCTTCAGTTTTTTCGTTTCGACTGCCTTGAAAGAGCGAGTGGGTGTCCCGTTCGCCCACAATGACAACGTTCAAGTTTCCACACCGCATTGGACGAAGGCCGAATAACTACGCGTTTGAGGACCACTTAAACACCTACCGGTGCCATTACTGAAGAAATTAGAACGAAACCTAAGTCATAAAAGCCTTGATTTACTTCCATTTAACCTCGGAGGATGGCTCTATCGCGAGGTTGCCCCGACAAACAAAACAAACACCTTTTAATTAAAGCTCCGAGCTCGTCTACTAATTTCATTTTCGAGAGCGATGAAATGTTGAAAGTGCTTAGCTTTTAAATGCTTTCACGGCTTTCTGACGAAGAGATTTCATTTATTTCCATCTTTTTCTAGAGGTAAGAGTGACATATGGTTTCAAATCAAGATAAAAAAATCAAGGTCGATATGTAAACGCGCAACCTCTGGGAAGTGTATTTTCAAACGTAGGCGTTAGCTTTCTAATCGCTGGAAATTTGCCGAAATAATATAAGAGATATAATGCTCGTAAGAGTATTTACATAATGAAATAATCATTACCTGGGAATTAATAATTGAAAAGAATTCAATAGAGAAAAATTGCTACGTATAAATAAAGACAAAGACAAAATAAATACTCCGAAATCAAGAATTTTCCTCGCCAATCCGTTACCATCGAAGATTTTTCAACTAAGTTATCCTTAGGAATCTCACACACCGAGTCACACAACGTTTCGGAAAGGTTGGATGAGCCAACATTTATACGACCGCAAATTTCGACGAATCGTCCGAAAGGCAAAGAAGAAGACTACGATATACATCTAAATGAAGAATACTTGGCATTTTATCAAGGAAAAAAATACCCTTTGGGTCGAAATATCAAACAAACAGGTCCAGCGAGTTCCTGATATAAACCTGGTGTATTTTTAAAAGGCCAAAAAACGAGGGACAAAAAATAAATAGAGGTCGCGTTGTACGAGAACAAGAATTTGAAGGTACATTTCACGCCGGAGAGCATCAATCCCATGGTTCATAAAGCTTTTGTTTTGAGTAAATTACGTGGAAACCGAAGTTGAAAACATGAATAAATAAATACATAGGTTTATTTAACTTGAAGGGAATAGACAGGTTTTTATCTGCAACGAGAATGTCCGTAAGTTATCAGTGGAATGATTAAGAAAATATAACACCGAAATATAAAATCCAATCATTTCAACTAAACGATAGATTACACTTTAATAAGAGAATATCTTTTTAGTTTTAATCAACACGGTTTTAAATTATCCCGAGGAAAGATAAATTTAAAATCTTTAGAAAGGCAGTTAATCATATTTTTTCTTATTTACGTATATCTGAGTAGCATCACTATTCATCAATAATTATTAATCGTCACATAAGTACAGAATATATGCTACAAGTAGGTACATATTCTAAGTTGGATCAATACTGAACCATTAACTAATTAATACAGAACATACTGCATTATAATCTTCTAAGCTTTGACAATTTCCAAATTGAAGAACGTCCAAAAATTTTTCTCAAGTATTTATAGGTTTCCATCTCCATTCCAAACAACTCTTACAAATGGGATTAAGGAATATAAAACGCCAACGAGACGAGCTTATTTCGGAAGAGACTGACACTTCACTTTTTTCGTTGAATGTGGTTTTGTTTCCTCAGCGATTTCGCCGATTCCATCTCGTAAACGACGTCTTTTGCGGAAATCAGTTGCTCCTCCGAGATAAACAGAAGCCGTGAAGGATGGCGATAAAAAAAGAACGTTTCGAGAAACGACTTTGCCGTGGATTCTTTCGAACGGCGAAAAGTGTTGGCCGTAAAAAGACTCGAGTATTTCATCTCGTCAATCGCTGAGGTGGAAATGAAGTTTCTGGTCGGATGAACCTAAGATTCGCCGAAAAACAAGACGTGAATTAGAACCACTAAATTTAAATTAAACTTCGAAAAATAGGTGGAAACGACAGGAAAAAACAACAGATAAAAGGCGACGAACATTATCACATCCCGAAGACACAAAAAGTACCTTTTCTGTTTGCGATAATATTAAATTTCCTAAAACTAACCTCTGTTACCCATTAGAGATAGAAATCCCTTAGGCCAACTAAATACCTTGCAAACGCATACCCTAATCAATTCTGCACCAATAATTAATTTATATTTAGTACTACCGCGATTTGCGATCACATTATTACATTTAACTCTCTGTATAGACTCTACTTATGTAATAATACAACAGCAAAGCTCAAAAGGATTGCAATTCTCTTCGTGTAAAAATAAGTATGCACATTACAAATGAGAGAATGTATATCAATTTATAAACTCGATATTTTTTAATGTTACTTCTCCACGCACCAAAAATAATTAAAAGAAATTCCCCAACATTTTGGCTACAGGATTTTAGCCTGCAGAGATTTCTCCATCACAAATCTAATTAACGAAGCCAAAGACATTTTTCTTATTTGACAGTTTCTATTAAGATGTTAATTAGATAGGAATGGATTTCGGAGAAGAGAGGATTTTCTTAAAATCTATTCCTACCTACGTCGCCAAAATTTTGAAGGTAAATTAAAAGAATGGAAAAATATCATATTTTAAAAAATTATAAATTGACCTACGAAAGTAAAATCCGAGGAGTTGCAACACAGCTCTGTAAAGCTTAATTAAATTAATTTAGATTAATTTGAATTTAGCATTACTTATGTCCCTAACGTCTCAGCAAATAGAATTGCACATCGTAATGGGATGCATGTTTAGCTGATAAGCTTTGCTTCTTAAAGAAAAACCAACTCCCTTAAAGGAATATCTTTTCGCTGACAAAGGTTAAAATTCAGTTTTAGGAAGTGCGACTATCCAATTACACTCGCATTCCCAGGCAATACGAAAATATCTGTCACGTTTCCAGAACGAGCTAACTACAAGAACGCAACTAGAACGTCACCTCAGAACTACCGCCATAAGCTCCTTTTAACTTGTTAAAACCTTTTTTGCCTCACACACACGAAGAAGAAATTAACAGCTTTCTCAAAAAGCGATTAAACCTTTCAGTGAAGTGGACTTTTCCGTTCCAAAACTCTTCGTCCTTGGATGACCAACTTACACGAAAGAAATATCAAATGCTTAGTTTAACCCAAGTACGAATCGCAATTAAACATTTCATTTCACACTACGACAACTTAGTTACCGATCTTTGAAACATTAGTTTTAACTGATACCAAAATAATTTGAAACATTTAACATCTTATTTATGCCTTTCGCAAGAAACCTTTTCGTTAAATTATGACTAAAAAGTTTATTGCATAGCTCATACCAACAGAACGTTATTTTTCAGGGAAAGGTGATATTATTTCAATCCCTTTGAACTAAAATTTCCATTAACGGCTAAAGCGAATATTTCTGAAAAAGTAGATATCATAAAAATTTATTAAATATCCATTCATAATAATCTGGATAAATCGTACATCGCAACAGAGCAGACCATTACATATTCGAATACAAAATAAAAGATTTGAAGAGATTATATGTATTAATTTTATACAATTCCATTTGTATTTGCAAAAAATACCCTATGAGATAAAAAACATGTTAATGAAACCTCGACGAGCAAATACTACGAGAAGAATTTAAATTAGCTAGCGAATCACTTAGACGCGGCAAAAATACGCTTCTAGGTCAAATAATTCACAAAACAGCCCAATTTTAGCCCAGGAACCCCCAAAACAAGGAAAAATCGACCGCCTTCGACTCCTTTGGGATGCGTAAATCTCTCGCCGACCTCCTTGCCCCCGTGCGAACCACATGAGGTTCCTTCCGAATTTTAACTACGCTTCTATTCGAGATGACAGCAACGGGTTCCACCTATTTCCTCCCGGAAAAAGAGCAACCTTTTTACCTCCATTTCCAGAAAGCATCACTTTGTGGGCCACTTCTCCTAGAGCGCCATCAAGCCTCGCAATCTCACACTAACGCGGGTCACTCCTTTTCTCTGATTTGCAATGGCGTTTGGAGAGGTGCCCGAGGGGCTTCCGGAGGAATAAAAAGACCATCGGTACAATCCCGGACAGAAAAATAATCTGGGATCGCCTATCACGGCGGAGAACGCCTTCGGGAAAGACAAAAGCGTCGATTGCGGGAAGATGTAATTAATTTCGGGAGAGAAAACAACTCGATGGCAATTTCGGAGGGACCTTTTAATAACGTGACACCTCCGGAGTAAAAAAATACAAAGCCTCTCTTCCAAGAGCCGCCTTTTTCGAGAGAAAAACTTTCCTGACTGGCCAGATGGGATTTCGCACACAAAATCACATTTGCGCCGCGGGGAAGATAAATTTTAACGTCGTCCAATTATCGACACAAACTTACCGAAAAGGAGAATGTGATTAAAAGAAAACGACCCAAGAGAAAAGTCGGATTCGTATCTTTTTATTGACTCAGAATGGGAAAAGCGATTTGAAAGACAAGGAAAACCCGACTACAAATTGATCAGAGGGTATATTTGCGTACGGTGTTAGTGAAAGATAGTTCTTGGATGAAGTCTTAAAGTGAAAGAGAAGGAATTGAATATCCAGTTGTTGGCGTGGTTGAATCCTCAGCGTAATACCAAATAGTAACCACGGGAATGTCCGCTACTCTCCTAAAATTTAAAAGATTTCAACATTTAATCGATTTATAATCTAATACTAATACAGAAATAATGAATGCTTTATGAGCAAATTCGGCTTTACTACCAACTAGCTATGGCAAGGCGACGGTAATGCACTATTTCGGAAATTTATCGATTAATACAAGGAGCAGATATCAAATCTATACAAGGTATCGACTGATAGCCAAGAAAGCCCTATTTTATTTAAATGACAAAACTTTAACATTACAAAACGAAAACTACAAAGAGAATCCGAAGTACCGTGAACCGCAATAAGTCCCTTGTCACGTACAGTCACTACATTAACTAAACTGAAATAAAAGCTCCATTTCGTAGTAAGGAGATTTTTTGATTAGGGTGGAGCTCGAATCTGAGAATAGTAACAAAATGACAGACGTCACTTCAAAACCAAGTATTAGAAATTAAGTCCTCGGAAAAAACGACAATGGAGTTTGTGGAAACGTTTCCTGATAAAATAGATGATGCGCTAGTTGAAAAGACCAAAAAATTACTTTCGAAGTATAATACGCGCCTCCAGAGAGAGAAATATCATCTTAAAACCAGCCATACTTTACTGTTATTATATTTCTCTTCGGTCTTCATGTCCTCTCCAGCTTTCGTCGATATCTTTACACCATAATGCGGCCTTAACAGCCAATACTGTCCCACATAAACCCCGCGAAGAAATAAAACAAGCATTTCCCGGTCGCGAGGCAAACTTTTAACGGGTCCAGCGTCAACGGTCTCTTGCGTCATCGCCGAAACACTAACAAGAGGAACACCGAACAATGCAGCATCCCCAAAGGGACGGATGCAGCTGGACCAAACAATCACGAGCCTCAGGATGCACGGGTCACGGAGAGAGGTCGACGCTTCGGCCGAAGAAGTTCGCGGACGAATCCGTCGCAATCAGGGGAAGATCACGCTGTGGCATCCGCCCACGACAAAAGGACATAATACGCTAAAAGGTAAGAGGAAATGAAAGGAGAATGGCGGACGGCCGCAAGGACTTCGGAGGTTGGTCGGAAAAGCCAATGGAAATACTTTTTGGGCGGAAGGAATCGTCACAGAGCGGGTTAGATGGAGAAAGTGATTACGTACAGAGAGACAGTGGAAAGGGAAACGGGATTTAATTACGAAATGGGCAAGTTGTTACGTCGATTACATTGGACGCTTAAACTTTCCTCTTAGTCTGACCAAATTATGCACTCCGCCATTCCCATATAATCTTGAGAATTATTGAGCTTAATCACCGATGCTCGTATTCTAGATAGAGGTATAAATAGAGATAACTATCTTCATCACAAAAGATTGCTTATACCAATAATGAGTTTGTATTAACAAGTGATATCGATGCAAGTAATAAGATATCAACAGTAAATGAAGAGACAAAATATATATTGAAAGAAAAAATCACTGATTTACTTATAATAGTAGTTTTCCTAAAAAGGAGAACAATAAAAATTTAATAAATTAGGAGGTGTTTTAGTTGTACTAAAATATATGATCTCATGATAGCGAGAGTGAATTTTGAATCCGCTAAAGCGCTATCTACAGCAGATCTTTCTTCCGTTTTAACGAGTGATAGGTATACTTTTAATGTCACTATAGCGACAGTTATAACAGGGATAATATCGATGCTATTATTTTTATTATAAGTAATCAGAAATAATCATTAGTGCCGCATTTCCTTTAATTGACTCAAGCAGAGGGCAGCTTCATAATTGTATGTACATTTAATCAATGGCTGAGGATATATACGTCAGATACAGTGGAGGACCCACTATTATAATAATATGCCACTCTTTTAAAGAAAAAAATATTCGAGAGGGTTAAACAGTGCAACTGTTCCTATTTACATAGGTGAGAATCAACTTAATGGATCCCTTCCAACACACTCCAATTTTATCTTCGGTACTCTGTATACCTATTCCAGCACTTATCGCGGAAAATTAACAATGGATGAACCAGGCCACGGTGCCCCGCAGGCGAACAAATAGATTTACTTTTTGGGAGAGAGTTCATCCAAATGAAAGCAGAGAGAGACCTTTTCATTGATTGCGTACCTGGCGTTCGAAGCCACGCACAACGAGAGTTAAACTTTGAAATTATTTCCTTAAAAGCGAGTTTGATGTGCTCCGTGACAAGTGAAATAAAATGCAAACAAAGTTTTGCGCAATGCGGAGATGATTCTCGGGTATCGTTGGGCCAGGTTGGACTCGATGCACCAAAAAGAGAGGAACAGAAACCGTTAGAGCCGTTCGTTCCGGAGCAGAAAGTAAGGTGGGCCGCATCTATTTCGCCTGCTGCAGCTGCCTACAGCGAACTTACTATACAGAAGATTTTCGGTTCAACTTTCTTTCAACTCAGACAATACCACTACTATGATGAAAAATTACGCCCAACTATTTCTTTTCGAGTAGACCATATTATAACTCGGAATATAGAATTTTTACCATCGAAATACTTTTACGTCCAAATTTATGATTTTTACATTCAACAAACACGACTTCACAGAATAAGATACAAAACGCGAGGAATATATTTTTATCTTGATCAAACCTCGATTCTAGTATTCACTTACCTACTTTTCTTTTTGTATTACATTTATTTTAGCTTAAACTCTTGTATATACGTTCTATATTCTATTATATTAAAATTCTATAATTGAAATTACATCCTGCAAAGACTAACGCCTAATAATAATGTGAAATAAGGTAAGTTTAAGACAGCAATGATCTTTATATTAATATAATAACTCGAAGAAAGTCGTTCAGAACATATCACCTATGAAATTTCCGTAGCTCAACTAAAGTTTAATCCACAAATAAGTTTCTTTTAACATATAATAATTTTTCTGCCAACAGCGAACGGCGTTTTCCTCGAAGTTTAGTTCTTTTTCAACATCTGGATCAAAGATGTATCTACATTCTTACACCATAAGTTATCATCGTGCAGCAGGTTAAGTGCTATATGTATATGTAATATCTAATTATTAAACGTCTCCTAAACCGAGAATTCAAAACTTTCCAAACTTATACGATAAATCACTTTATTTAAAAGTAATATCATGCAGAGCAGCTAATTTCTCTGTTGCACTTTACTGCTGTGATTACGATTATGATTACAATCACAAAACTGAATGTTTACATTAAGAACAATGCCATCTCTTTAGGTGCCAGCCCATAAATAACAGAATATCTTTCACTTACAGAAGGGCCCTATTGTCCTTCAATGGGGTAAACCCAATCTTTTCTCTCCCTAAGCAATCTTCCTCCGCCGGGAAAAAGTAAATCCCCGCGTCTGCAACCTCCACACATTGAATGCATTTCCATTAACGTGAGACTGCAGTGTTTGATGTCCCGAGACCCGCAGCCGCCGCATCTTTCCGTCCGCCCTGGCTCGAGGGCACGAATCACAAACCTGCTTATGTTTATCTAAACGATCGCAAACGATCCGCCAATTCCCATTCCCTGATTGCTGGCCTCGTCTATGAAGCGGTTGATTGTTAATAGTCAAACATGGGATGCACCCAAAGCGATCTTGCCGAGCATAATGCCCGCACCATTCGTCATCAATCGCCGCAGTAAATTAAACTGTGGATCGATAGACCAGACTTCGGTTCCGGGACATATTGTTTCTCCTTGGCTTCCATTAAAGCCGAATCACACGTGAGTGGACCGTTAAGGGCCGGCCGACATGCGAGTCCCACGCTCGGCGGAAGACATTTCTGCGAATCCTACACGTGCCCTCGACGAATCGGATCCGAGGAGCTTTTAATTGCCCTGTTTATCGCCCGATAACACGCATTTCTATTCCAAAAATTCCGGCTCTTAATTTTACCTACGAGTATCGAGATTTTTTTCACTTGTTGATCGCGGGAGAAGTACGCGATTTAAGCTCTTTCAATCTCAGTTTTTGATTTCGCGACAAATCCATAAAACGTAGATATAACTAGAATAAAATAATTCAAACAGACTTTTGAATGATTTAAACCTCGAAAAAGAATACAAAAAATCTAAACTTCGTTTCGGTAGCCACAACACTGAAATAAACACTTCCTCAAAACTCCAATTGAATTAAAATATTCTGATAAAATACTAAATTGCTCACGTTGAAAATAAATAACTTAAACGGTTAAAGATCAATTTAATAAATAAAAAAATAATACACGGATGCTTGATTAATTTTTACAATAGCGAAGAAAAAGGAAGTCGAAATTTCGTTAAAATTAAAATTTTTAGACTTTTGAAATGAATTAGTTAAATAAAGACGTAATTTAGAAATAAGAGAATTAAATATCAATTCGTAATAAATAGTTTCGAAGTTTTTAAGCAAAAAAGTTTCAACTAATCAGTTTACAGATTCTTTAATGTACGTGGCAGTAACCGGCAGTAGGATTGTCCATGTCATATGGACCTTCATGAAGTTTTCCTTGGACTTATCTGTAAACACCGAATTCCTTATAGTTTTCCTTTAAATAACGACGGGTTTGTAAAACGTAACAAAATCGGGTAGGCATTATATATTTATTACAATTTTCTTTTGGATATGGGTCAATAACCGCTAATCACCATAGAATTATTTTCCGCAATATCTTCCAAAAATCCTCAACCGACGCTTTACCATCGATTGAGCTTCATACGCCGTCAAACACAGGACATTTACTCACACTCCCTTCTCAAAATTATCATGCGGGTACTACACCGGCAAACACGGTAATTTAGTAGGCGTGTCTATCGTTCAACGGCTGTTTACCTCCGCTATAATAGAGAGCCCGCGTTGCTACCGATGGCCGGTGACGCATCAGCTGGAAGACGCCAGGGAACGAGTTTCACCGGGGCGGAAAGATTTCTGCTCATCGGGTGAATGACACTGGGATCAAGACGAGGGCATAATAGGTTCTTCACTCGGAATTCGATGGCGTGAGATCTCTCCCATTCAATAGATCGCAATTCAACAAGTTTTCTTATTCGAGGGAGCGGATGAAGATAAAGTACTCGTAGCATTTCATCCGTTACCGTTACTTTGATAAGGATTCATGGGCAGAGGAAACGATGACAGAATATAAAGGAGCCGACAAAAGCGGAGGAGAAAATCATTTGAGGATTTCCCGTTCGACAGCTATTTGCACGATCGAAAAAACCTATTGTTAACGTTATATTTAATCACTTACTCGTAAATAATCTTATTTACTAATAATAGCTACGGAGTCAAGAAACTTTATCGATGTTCATTGCCCTTTATTTATTTATTCTGTGTACTTCGAGTCTTAAGGCATACAAAGTAATTCCGAGAATACCCAGTATTTCCGAGCAGCAATTCAGCGGCATAAATAAACTTCTCCTTCAGAAATGGATCCATAAGCCAATTTAATACTCCCTTAACAAAGCCGCCATTTCCGATCTCGTAATTTTCTACTCAAGATGACGGATAATAAAACAACATTTTAGAAATTAATTACCACGGAGTAAACAAGAGAAACTCATTTTACCAGAAAAAGTTAATACGCCTAGCTCAAACATGGATTGGACGTTGATTGATAATGCAGTTCGATTGGTCACATGATTAAAGTAAAATACTCAATCCTGCAAATTTCTGGATAATTAGGGAAAAGAAATGAATCCCATTCCGCAGCGAATCCTACGTTAAATAATTTCAACTCTTCTATTTCCCACTCTAGGGAGCAAACACTCATTTGGGCGGATAACAACCGGATAGAACAAATACATTAGGGACGTTTGGAAACATCGAGGGGCAAATATTAACTTGAACTTTCGCGAGAGCGAGCATGAAATTAAACAGACTAAATGTTCCATTGGGTTTCCCATCACGTTTTCTCCACGACGAAAAAAATCACTCAGCATGCTAGTGTACTACACGGGTAAAGGGTAAACTGGAATAGTTTGACGAACGTTTAGTCGATAAGGTGAATTTTTAAACCGATTTCCGCTATGAAGACCTGAATGATAAAAGGATGAAAGTACTTCAGTTTCGATGTAAGGTTTAAATGCTTCGCAGACGTCTTCGACGGACTTGCGATATTCGTCGAAAACATTAGAAATAGGAACATTTGCTTGCATGCGAGGATTTGCTGGAGGGCGTGAGCACCCGCATATCAAGCACAGAGGTTCGATCGTCCATCGGGGAAAAAGATGACTAGCGTGACCCGAATCGATAGGGGAGGGGGCCATGCGGGCCAGAGGACATGCACCTCGCCGAGGACGTCTTAACGGTGCTGCGATGACGGAGGCCAAAGAGTTCCATCGAGAATCTTCCCTCTCCTGCGAATCTACCAGCGGCTACCGGCTTTTTTCGAACAGGCTGACGCCTCGATAATGTGATGGATAATGTCCCGGGAGAGGAGAGCTATTAGGAGCATTTTTAGCCTCTCTTCTTCAGCAAAAATAGCTGGAATAACTGAATTTTTCGAAGACGTCTTGAAATGGGAAGAGAACGAGGAAGGCTATTAAATGCAAGCAAGTCGTTCGATGTTATGGATCTAATTTCGAGTAGCGAACGGACACGTGTGCGGAATTTTAGCGAAAGATAACGGCGTTTTGAGAGAATACTACAACATTTGGAACGCTTTTATTACGGGAAAATTTAAATACATCGGAGGGATAGAGATATTTTCCCCCGTTTACAACCGTTAAATATTTATCATAATGGAGCTAAACTCAAAACATTAAATGTAGTACATGTTAAACGTTGAATGTAAATAATGCATTAAACTTAAGAAGCAATCACCGCATGACTTAATACTAGGACGTTTTTTTATCGCCTTTCTTAAATAATAAATTTACTCCTCTGCGGTAAAGCTATATACATATTAACATTTAAACCTTAAAATTTTATCGGAATTATATTGTTTCCACGTAAATGCAGATACCCTCTCGCAGTTGTGAATTTAGAGGAACAGAAATTTGAAATACCATGGATTACTACATCATCATTATATTCTAGTGTAAATACTACACATACATTAAAGATGCTACACTAGCGGAGCTGGATTCTAACTCTTGAAAAACTACGAATTTCGTTTGATTAACGAATCGATAAAGAGATCGTTATCGAGATTCCGAGAAACTTCACTTTTTCTTGTAGCCTTCGGAATTAAAAAGAGTTTTCGTTCGCTTTTGAAAGAACCTATTGCAGAAGTATTTCCAGCGAGCTACAAAACTTCCGATGGAAAAGTGTACGAAAAGGCCGCGAGGAGGCTTCGCAGCTGAAAAAGAGCGTCCTTCCTTCGTAATCAAATGGAAGGAAGGAGCATGAAAAATACTCTCCTTGCATCGCAATTACGAGAGGGAGGAAAGCACGTCTTCGCATGTGAATCGAAGGAAAAATTAGCTCCGAATTCCGGAAAAGGATGTCCGATCCATTCGTTCCTTTAATTTGGATGTTCTCGAGTCAAAATTCCAAGAACCGAGACACGAATAAGCGATTAAATGCTCGTGAATTAGCTAGGCTTTACATTTATATCACGAATCAATCTATTTAGTTACCTTTATAAAGCGCATTCATGTAAAACTAATGAACTACTTTTTGGTCACCGAAATCTCATGGAGTACCAAATCTTTCTCCAAGTGCCCTAGATGGATCAAACTTACCATCGAGTTTGACATGTTAAAAATAATTCATCATAGACCAAAACCATCTCGTTACCTTTAAACTGAAGGTAAAATCCTGGCCTTCCTTGAGGTAACATCTTTTTACATGGAGTTTTTTATTAAAATATCTTTAGTTTCTTAGATAAGTCCGATAATTCCATATTTATTTAATAATATGAGATATTCGGCAGACATATTTAGAATAAATAGAGAACGAGTGAGATTATACGCAACTATGTAAGATTTGTATTGTCTGAAGTATCTTGTATACATAAAGTCAATGAAAATCACATCAAAATGAAACTAATCATCATTTTATACATTAACTATGAATTTGTTCACTAATTCTTGAATGAATAAATTAGAACCATACACAATAAATTAAAACAGATATCTTCAGCTTTCTACTTAATGAGTAACATTTATTCATTCGAGCAGATAAGAGTTAAAACATAGAAGATATAAAATAAAGCAGTACAACTCTAAAGGTAATTATTTCACACGGTTTGACTCTTTTAAGCTCATGACAGTCTAGCTTATACAGCTCAATGGGAAGATCTATTATAGATGATATTTCCACTCTACGTCCATTGAACGTTTTCTGGGCTACTTTTAACAGGCGCAGTTGCTATTCTAGTCTCTAAGTTATACTTTACTACGTTTCAATGCACAGTGAAGAATTGAGACGAGAGAAAAATAAAGCAATGCTCATAAATTCCCCTCGGATAAACCGAAAGAGAGATACTCTATATTTCCGAGAAGTTGAGTAGAATTTTGAGTAATTCGTAAGCGTACTTAGTCGATGGTCGTTCGATAATCCAATCGCAAACGATATCCGCAGCAATTTGATTCGGAGAGAAAAATTATGGGAAGAATGGCTTCGTGAGACATCAATGGCAATCGCATTACCAAAGAAAGCTTTTTCTAATCTTCGATGAATAAAAGAGACAACCGAATCGTTTATTTCTTTCGAGCAATGGAGACGGGTCGTAATCCATTGATGGAATTACCGGCGTAAATAATCTTCGTTCTTTCAATCACGAAAACGAACGAATTCTTATTTTTAGAGTCGAATGAAGTTATCTCAAGGACTTATCCTTACAATGAATTTCGACCCGTGAAACTCATTAACATAAATTAAAACCGAGGATACTTTAACGAGATACGATCTAGCTATAATTCAAACCCGAGCCAAAAGAGAATATCTTTCTACAATACA
This sequence comes from Sympetrum striolatum, assembly GCA_947579665.1. Taxonomy (NCBI): domain Eukaryota; kingdom Metazoa; phylum Arthropoda; class Insecta; order Odonata; family Libellulidae; genus Sympetrum; species Sympetrum striolatum. The sequence goes on from OX388346.1 coordinate 40,159,091, forward strand.
TTATAATTTTATCGTTATTAGAACACAAAATATAAATTTTATGTAGTCATTAAATTTTACGGATAAATTTGAATACATAATTTAACGCGAACGAGAATTTCATTAAGATAATTTTTCTAACTCGTGCCTTAATGATAACATTTGGGTATAATAATATTTATAAGTAGCTATCTACTGAGCGAAAGCAGAAAATACACCGATCGATTTCGAAAATGAAAAACGCGTGAAAACTTTTATAAATAAGAATAACTTATCTACAGCGAACTACAGCGATTATCATACGACTGAAACATAGAAGTGTATTTGATACTGGGTAGATCAGAATTAACACCAACAATATAGACCTTCACTTATGTGTTTTGTGAATAGTGAACACCATATGCAGGATGTGGTTTTTAATAAACATGAATAAGAATTGCACTCTTTTGTTTAAAGAATACTGACAGTAGTTTTATTGATTAAACTAATTGGCATTTAATGTTGTTTCCGATTTCTTTCGTTGACCTTTAAATTGTGGGAAAATATATGCCGAGACCTGTATTAAATTGTTTAACCATTGAATTGAATTGAATGGGAACCATGAATGGGAAATATTAGTATAAAAATTAGTGTATTTGTAATATGAAAATGCGCAGAAATTTATGCGATTACAAATAAAAAACAATCATGTAAATGTTCAAGATGTACACTACATGGTGTACCGTAGAATACCGTGCAGAATTGCGTGGTTAAGTTAGAAGGAATAACTTGAACTATTCCCGCAGACTCGACAAATGTGTGGAACTATGAAGCACGTGATAAATACCCTCATTACTTTGGATCTGCGCTTTACTATGTGGTCCGTAACATCGTTAAGTGGAGCGAAATGCAATTCTGGACCCAAAGCAACCGTCGAACCCACTGTCGTCGATTAGGTCGGAGAAAAGAGGGAGCGAAAAAGGAAATAAAAGCAATGGGTCGATCGACTAAAGAAATGAATATTACTATCCCCAGAAGAAAGGAAAAGCTATCTGGAGTTAGGAACGAGAGAAAAATTTTCCGAGCGATAAACTCCGGAAATAAAGAGGGGTAAGCTTTTTTTGCGACGGGCGGTCGCTCGGATGGAGTAACTTAGCAGAGATTGAGGAGGAAATTATTACACGCGCATTGGTCATACATGTGAAATGCACAGGGCGGAAAGTGTGTCGCGATGACCTAAATGGAACATCGCTGTGGAGTATCCATTTCGAATTCCAGAAACGTTATTGAGTAATAGACTGTGAAAGCTCTTTACATCGCATCAAGTGTGATTTTTGGCGCTAAACGTGATAGTCACTTTAGAAACGAGGGAATCAGAGGGAAGTACACTCGCTGATGTTACTGTTAATAACGTGAAACAAAGTAAATTTTTATCGAGATGGTGTAGCTGAGAATACACGTACAACACTAATCATGAAACCGTAATCAATGCGAGTTGACGATTATTATTCGATAAAAGAAGCACGGTAGAATTAGAAATCCTCATCGTTGCGTAAAATAAAACTTAGCAAAGAATTTTAAATATGGTAATGTGAATATATTACGCGAAGAGCACTCAGAGTTCAAATTGCACGATTAAGGTGACAAATTTATTTCGGAGTTATTCATTTGGTATAACCATTAGAATCTATTTCAATTTATAATTCGGTTTCCATTACATTGCCATTAGCAAGAGCACTAGAACCCTCACTGGAAAAACAGTAAAATGTTTGCAGACGAAATACAGCTCGATAAAATTCGAGTTGAGCTTCTCCATGCTCTCCTAAAAATAACGGTGGAGTCCTGTCACTTCCGCAATTTGGGACGGAATTTTCGCAGAATCATCGCCCACGCAATTAAAATGTTATTTTAATTATGCTGGATTAGATATAATGAAAAGCCATATTAGAGTAAATAACGAGATGTATTATTAGAGTAAATAACCATTATGTACACCGTCGTCACTCGATCACAGAGCAACGCAGCACTAGCACAGCATATAACACAAGTTTTGTTGGACGGGCTTAATTAGATAACATTTTTTTTAAATATCGCTCGACCTAATTTCGAGTTATCGGAAAAATAACAAAAAACGACAGAGAACGCGCAACGATCTGGAACTGGATTAAAGACAAATTTCGGGCGATAGCAATCTTTCATGGCTGCAGAGACGAAAAGTTGTCCAATATTTGACATAACTATGGGGCATAAATCTTCGAATTAATGGCACTTTCTCTTTATATGTGTCAGAAAGTGCAATAAGAATGCCACGTCTTTTGCATGCAAATGAAGAACCAAATTATACCGAGGCCGAATGATCGTGATTGATTGCTACAGCGCCGATTTTTATCGACTGTAATTTTATATTTCTCGAATATTTTTGGAGGACACTGAACCTGTATAACTGGGTGAAAATTTAGCCCATAGATATGTAATACGTATGTAATACAATGAGTGCTAATAATTCATAGACTTCCATCTTTGAAAAATTATGATCCATTAAAGCAATTTCCAACTTCAATACTGTGATGATAAAGGAATTAATTTAATAAAAAAAATCTGATGTAACTTACATTTAGCTTAATAATTTATCTGCTAAGTAGAAAGTGAATAACATACAGTAGGAATTAAAAGTACTACGTGAAATCTGGTGGAATTTCATTTTCAAAACTGATGATGATGAAAACTTGCACCGAAACCATGGTCGCTCATATAAATTTCTGTGGAAAGTAAACATTTTATTTCTTCTTCGTTTTTATACAGGAAATTATATTAACTTTTCTAAATGGTTTAAATCAACTATGTGTATCAAAATAACTCCATTTCAGCTAACATAATTATTTATCAGATGTAAAAAAAACTAGCTTCCGCAATCTATTACCGATTGTTTGCAATTACTCGTTCTTCTAGTTCTCAGATAAGGGAAACACAGCGCGGTTCTATACAAATAGAACGGAAGGCCATGCAGATCCGCGAAGTAATAACAGTAATTTTGGGTCCATCAATCACATCCGTACAACCGAGACACGGGCGACGTCAAAATCCTTCGGATCGCATGTGTACATCCTCGACGAAAAAACTTCGCCATGCATCCCATTCGGAAAGCCAGCAAGTACTCGAAAGAGAAAAAGATGGCACATTGCCACGAAAAACATCTGGATATTGTACTAAGAAGCGGTTACGGTTTTAAGTCGCGGGTAATGGAATCCAAGCCGCTTTACTCGGAAGGAGTACGAGTTACGGCGCGCCTTGCGTAATGCACCCTTAAAAGGAATTGGGGAGCGAACAAATGTCTTATTCATGCGAATTGATCCAACGAGCCATTGTGCATCGGAAGATTTTTTTAGGGAGGAAAATGGAGTCGTTGCTGGAGATGGGACGAAGACGGACAATGGCGCATAAAGAAACTGCGGGGAAATAAAACAGCAGAAATGAGCTAGTCCATTAACATTGAGTTCTGCGGTAATCGCCGAAACCTTTTCGCCATCGACGAGGCCCTTCCGAGTATGGATCGATTGATAGTGTGTGGTGATGATTATCAGTGGACTGTTTGCGAAGTGGATCCCGGTCATCGGAGAAATATCCCGTTGTTGTGTGTTTCCGTAGGGGACTTTTTGGGGTCATTGGTAGAAAGAAAAGATGAGGAAACCTATAAAACGAGATGTGACCATAAGCTGTCGGTCGAATGGTTCCCATCGCGATATGAAGTATGGAATAATGTATTGATGAAGAAGGCGCAGGGGGCAAGTTAAGTTACGTAAACTTCGTCAAAAGTTTTTTCCGAATATCTCCAGAAAATAGCCAAATAATGCCTTCTTTTTGTTTGGTAGACAGCATGGAAGACTGGCATGCAAAGTAAACTTTCAGCAAATAACTCAAAAGCTGCTTCGAGACGGAAAACTTTTATTTTCTTTTTCCCAAAACAGATTTCCCTAGCAGACATGAGATACAAATTGGCTTAAGCTCACTTGACTTATATATATATGGATTCTCTATACAAAAATCCGAAGATTAAATTTTGATGGCTGAGTAGACCAAAGTAATTCACTCTTGTAGGGGTTTATTCTCAGCACGGAAGGGCGCTCTATAATAACAAACAATTCTTCTAAAGATAAACAAAAAATCCTAACTAGCTATGATAAAGAGGAGTTGATGGGGTTGAATAAATTTTACGTCTGATTACGAGGTATTTGAAGAAAATCTTTTCATACATCAGAAATTTAGTGGAAAATAAATAAAATTTTGCCAATATGGAGAACTATGGACCTTTTATCCAACCTGAACCTGCATTAGCTTCCTAATATCATAAAAAGGAAGATTCACTATCGTTTAGCAATACTGCTTTCCTAAGTGCTCTTTGCGTTTCATAATCATATTTTACAATAAAACTAATGGGACAAAAATGAAGTCCCTTAAGCATGTATCACGAGAAACTGTGTGAAACCTGTAGCATTGCAGAATCAATCGAAATAATAGCCCTTTTAAAGGGAAACCGACGATAGAACGTGGAGTTACACGTCCCAGTGGCGGAGTATCCCACGGGAACAGCCATTCCTCGGAGACTGGCCGAGTCATTACTCTCCCAATTACCTCAGCGAAGAATAAATCGGACCGCAAATAAACGCAGTCATTTCGCGGACTGAAAAGGTCGCAGTTGGGCTAAAGGGTATCCGCGATTAACGGGTCGAAGGCGTGCCTCGGCGATGGCATGAGCCACGAATATTATTCACGAAAGACAACTCGCGCAACCCATAAAACTTTCACCGCGCATAATTCGTGCTCGCAGACCATCCTTCCTCGAGCACGTCTTCCGCGGCAACCTCGCCCCGACGCACCCACGCCACCCCCCCTTTCTAACCATCTTCTATTGCGAAGAAGTTCCCCGCGGGGGGCTTATTCGAAACAGCCTTCATATGTAAAAGCGGGAGATGAAAGGTACCACTTGGAAAGAGGAATAACGCACAAAATATTACTCATTAAATCTGATAGGTGGTTAATAGATGATCAAAAAAGAGAAACGAATTTAAAATTTCACTCAAATGTAAAAATCGTAAGATTTGATAGGGATAATTGTCCAACTACTGTAATGAATCAATAATCTTTAAAATATACGCTCTTAAGAGATAAAGAGAAGGGAGTTTCACCAGCGAGTATATTCCGTGACTCGCTAACTTTCAGCCGTTTTCGATATGATTTAAAAGATATCGTTGATGTTTCAGGAGATATTGAAGAGCCACCATGCAAAAACATCAAGATTTGACTCGGAAAGCTATTGAAAAAATTTAAGATCACTTCAGTGTTATAAAAGAAAAACTTTCTACGACTTGATTTCGGATAACGAAAAAGGCTCTCAGCAATGTTTACTATCGATGCCCACGGAAATTTTTTATTGAAATTATTTTGAATATATACAGGGAGTGAATAAACACATCATCGTTATTAACTACAAAAAATAGTGCAGCTACGCTTATAATGAATGTGCACTTTTTATATTTGTCAACAAAATAACTTCCTGCTCGTGAGTGATAATTTACCCAATCGATACACCCAAGGCAGGCCAATAACTCCAAACCTCAATCTCTACCCAAATATTTTCAGATCTAAAAGCAAGTTTTTCGAGGAAGATTTAATGGCGATGGAAACAAGAAAATTGAAAAGATTAGGAGAACCTCGGAGAAAAGATTTACGCCATTCTGATCCTCAATCCACTTTCGAATAAAAAACCGTCTTCGTCGTCTCATCATCTCCGAAAACCCAATGATCCCGAGACTTGAGGAAAATATAATCCCGATGGAAACCTCTCGACTCTCTAATCCCTCCTCGAAAACCTCTTTCTCAGTCGATCCGCAAAAGGGAAGGAGAAGAACCGCATCTCTCCACGCAACACGACATCCATTCCAAAACACAAAACGAACCGCATAAGAAAAGTAGGGTTTTTATGACAATCCTCGGCGGAGGAATTAACTCTCTCCTAAACCGCTGCAGACTGCGAGTCGCAGATGAAACGCTTGCTCAGCCGACCCCGAGGGAACCTGTCTCCAACAGTCACGCACACGGCTAGTTTCACACGTGCTCCACGTCGTGGCCGCTTGGAAGCGAGGCGAGTTACTAAAGCTCTGTAATTTATTTTCTGTACATTAGATATAACCTTCCATTTATTCATGTACAAAATAGGACGAAGGTACACACTAGTCGAAATATAACTTATGTGGAGTAATATTAGAATTATCTTTAATTTGTTTCCTATAAAAAGGAGGCTCTATCTTTACGTTTATCACTTGCCTTTCTCACTTGGCACGAATGGTATGATAAAGCGTATTCTTTTGTATTTACTTATAAAAAAGAATGTTTTAATTAGATTTGTATAAACTGTATTAACTCCATCTTTTGCCAGACGCCACCGAAGGCGTTTCGAATGCATATACAGATGAACCCTGTGAAGCCCAAATAGGGAAATATTGTAGTTTACTTAAAAAAAACAGGAAATCACTGAAAATAAAGAGTAGTACACAAGAGTGTACCTTGAGGAAATACTATCGGAATCTTTCTTTTCAAGACGACTTATCTTTTAAAAAATGAACAATCTTTGAATGAGGATATTTCACAGGGCGATAACAGCCACCTTAAAAATCCATTTCAAATAGAATTTGCGCGCAACATCCGCTGTCAAAAAAGTATAAATATAAATTATGAATGATGACAGAGCTTGAAATAGTTACGTCAAAAATCGCACAGCATTACGCACATAGGTCCAACTTTTATTCAGCTACTATTTGCAGGTGGTTGTCTTCATCGACCACTACGAGTGACGGCGAGCATCCACGTCACTGTTAGACACCAATTTTCCAAGGGACAGACGAATGGCAGCCACTGCAGAATACCACGACGGAAAAAACACTGGGTAGGGTGGACTCGGTGGCGCGGTGGGAAAGAAAAGAAGCGGAGATTTCTTCGCTCGGAAATGGAGCGAGGAGGAATGACCGAGAGATGGACGAGAGACACGAAGACGCGGTAAATGAGGTTTTCGTGGTATTCGATACACTGGGGACGATATAAAATTACCATTGCGCCATCTTCTTCTCGGGGGTAAATGATCTCTGGCCGTACCGAAGGGTTAAATAGGACGACGGAAGTAGCCGAGGAGCGAGAAAATTTTCGAATTCCTGTCGGAAACATCTGGGGATAGAAAAAAGAAAAAAATGAACGTTTAGGCCCTCGAAAAGGTTTTGTTGGCAAAAGCCTCGATAATTGGAGAGCTACGGTGAAAGCGTTTTTGCACATGCGAGCGCTCTAAAAAGATTTCTATTTCGCGAAAAAATTTCCATCGGTAATTTTATTCGGAGTGGAGAGCAGATAGGCGATTACCGCCATTTTCATAATTAGAAGTGCTTCCAGCCGAATCGACAACACGAGGCATTAATTGCATGTCTAAGCGAAAAAGAAATATAAAAGGCTCGTTTAATTTAAGAGGAATCCCCTCTTAATGTGTACATCGTTTCGGCAAATCAATTATAGGAAAAATCACAAAGAGTTGCCTTCATTTATTCATATCAGCTTTGTGAAAGAAGAGAACAACACGGAGTGTGGTGTAAAAATTTCAAGAATATTAAATTTATCCTGTATCTATTATTTAACGAATTATTATAGACTGGAGAGGCAGATTGTAATAAATTTATTATTTCCGGTATCTGTAGAACTACAAAGGTAGTTTGGGAACTCAGTTATAACGCATAAATCAGGACCTTGAGCAAAACAACTGGCATACATAAATGAATACCTGAAAATATTATCGTACATTTCCTATGAAAATAGAGTTACTCAAAAGGAATATTTAAAAATAAAAGGAAATTTCTAATTAAGACTACTTATACAGTATAATCCAAGTTAAAACTGCGATTCAAGAACCACGAATAGATAATGTTAAACAGAAAGAAAATATGCATTTGTGGGCGTTACTCAGTGAATCATCCAAATTTTCAACGGGACTATATCCTCTTTTACCGTAATGAGACTCGCAGCTGGATGTTAAAACCAATAACTAGCTACAAAGAAGTAATATAAATGCTAATGACACCGAAATGAAGATCGTAGCCGAAAAACAGAAAGGAATGAACTTCCTGGGAGTTTCCGAAGACGTTAACGTTTGCGAGTTCCACCGCTGGATGTTAACGGGCGTTAAAGCGGAGGACTAAAACTTTATTATCAATGACTACCGGTTAACAACCGAGCTTCTCGCGATAGCAGTGCTTCCGGAAATTAAAAATCTGGATCGAAAATAGGTGCCGAGTATCGGCGGAGAGGATTTACAGCGTCATAACAGTAAAACATTCCGTGGAGGGATTCAATATCCACAGTTCAAACCCCAGGCATTACCCGCGAAGCAGGCGTTATGATACAGCCTCTAAAATACAACAGGAAAACAACGAGAGTGTCGCTAAGAATAAAAATAACAAAACGCGCCGGACTAGATACACCAAAAGTTGGAGACGCGTGGAAAAGGGGGGAAAGAAAATGAAAATGGAAGCAGCGGGAACGACTGTAAAATAACGCACTCTCAGCCATTTCGAGGAAAAAGATAGAAAGAAAACGAAGGGAGCAGAATCCCGTTTGAATGGGGCGAAGGGAAAGGGAAGCGACCCGTGGGAGAGAACGGTACATCTTCCTTGTTCTCCGAAGTGAGAGAGAGGTGGAGAGAGAAAGAGAGAGAGGTGAGAGTAAATGAGGAGGCGACAAAGCGAGCGAAGGCGGAGAAACAGCGAGAAATGAACTTACGCTACAAAGCCCCCTGGCGACTAAACTCGCGAGCTTAGGTTTCCAAAAAAGGGGGAATCCCTTAACGACGTTTCTTAGAGCCGTGTTTCGCGGTTGTCACGCCGTAGCTCCCAGCGCGAGTTCTTTAATTCCGAGATGTATATTTCATGCCGACTGATTGAAATTCCGAGGAATCCCGTCGCCGTAGGAGGCAAATCACGGAAGACATCCCATCGCTCCCTGCAAACGGATAAATTGGCTCTTCTTTCTCTACGTTTTCCGATCTGTTCCACTGCGAATTCGGAATCTTTTTAGCTTAAATTGTTGATCGCATAACATCACTACTTCTGATATAGGAATCACTTCGTTGCAATGCTTTCATATTAATGCTAAATGTAATTTAACAGATAGCACACGTCAGATTAATTTCCTATGTTATGATATTTGCGAAGCAAGAAGTAGTGGAAAGCTTTCTGGGAATAAAAGTTGTTTTCGGGTTTCTTCTATATCTTTACATATAAAATTTTAAGCAAGAGATAAAACCGTTAAAGAGATAATTTAAATTAATAAATATCATAGCTCGATGTATAAAACGCTGCCTCCACGACTCTTCAGTACTGCATTCAAAGATAATGCTAGTGTCGAATAGAACTATATATGATACTTAAAACCATTTTCAGTTCAAACTAATAGAAATTTAAAACACTTTAATTCCGAAAAAAACTCGAAGAAAATACTTTAAAATTCGTCACACCCTCACGGAAGAATACGTATACCAGATGTCTATCACAGATTTAATTTCCGATATAAGACTGGTGTCACTAAAAGCAATACACTATAAATGTTTCCACGTTTTCATGCTAACAGAACTGTTTCATAAATCATTGCACATGATACGTACCATTTATCTACAAAATGTAAAAAAATAAATGCTAGGAAAAGCACTCTCACGAAACCGCGGAAAGGATGAGTAAAAATACAAACTCCAATTCCCATCCGACAGATTCAACACAAACGCACTTCTCTCTTTCTTTGGCTTAACCATATTTCCGCCATAAAACCGCGGAAGCAACTAATAAAATGCGCATCATTACGACCTCCCTTCGGACCAAACGTTCCCGTGGATCCCGGCCGTTGAAGCGAGAATGTTTTCGCATAGCAACGCGTTTCCGCCCGGCGACTTTAACGTCGTTATATGACGTATGTCCGCCATGAATTCGGGACCGAAAAATCACGCTCGAGGAGTCGAGAGGTGTCATCGGTCGACGCACTCCATCCGTTTGAGAGGATGCCATTACGGTGGCGCATTTTTTATTCCGGAGAGAGAGGCGATGTTCCACGACCTACACCGCGACCGAAAATACCTTTTTGCGCGATAAAAGCAGTGAATTTACTTTGGCGAAGGAAGCGGGGTTTCCGGCCAAGCGAGCAACTACGGACGAGGCACGCGAAAAATTCTAAGAGTAAATAGAGGCGATAACTGCCTAACTAAATAGAGGCCGCGAAAAGAATCCATTTTTCCAAAATTAACTAGGTGATGCAAACGGGCGTTGTGACGCACGCCTTGGAAATAATTGTGAATGGGGATTCGGGAGGATTTACTCCATTGCGTAATCTACTGAAATGGAGGATTACCTCAACCAGTTGGCACAGTTTTCCGGAAGACACGAATTTCTATGATTGAAATATGAATGAGCAAATTACGAAATATGAATTATGAAATATTTACGCGTTTTACTTTCGTCACCGATAGATAAATAGGCGTCCATCTTGATTACCTCGCTGGTTAAAGTTTTGATTAGGCGTTAAAGTCACTGACATTTCGCAAGGTCAATCTCTCTAGAGATATAGATGTCGACGCACCACAATGAGACAACAACAACAACAACAACAACGATATAGAAACTTCTTTACTGCATAATTTATAGATATTTCTTCGCATTTCAATTTTGCATGATTGTTTATTTATAACAAACGGAAAAGATTCAGCAAATAAAAAGAATAAAACAAAATCAAAGGGTAACCGAACCAGACGAACGAATCTTTAACCAGAAATGAAAGTACGAATCCTCGCAATTTGATGCATCACAATGCTGCGAAGTACGGCTTCGTAGAAAAGGGAACGCTAGAGGAAGGGCAATTCAGACAGACAGAAGAACAGTAACAGGCATTAGGAATAAAAACGTGAGATTAATTCAGTCTGGAAGAGGCCGTCAAATCACAGACGCACGGAGGATGTTTGGCATCCTCGATATCTGAGCGGTATAAAGGCATCAAACGCTGCAAACATAAATGGGAGATTACGTTCCTATTCACACAGCGACCTCTCTCACCCGCGCGGAGATGGAATTAAGCCGTATAACTTCTCCAAGTGGCGCACAAAGGAGTCGAAAAAGGCCGCTTTTGTGGAGCCTGTGTACCCATCTGGGAGTACTGGTGGCGGTCCCTTTTTTTAGAAAACCGCCCACCAACGCACGTAGAAAAAGAAGAAAACCTTTCCTTGAACTGTCATTATTATGAACTGGCTATATTTGGACAAGTCGGGGAAACGAAATCCTTTCGTAAATCAAATAAAAAAGAAAACTAAGTAAAAATGTATTATTAACGAATCTCATACACTCAATTATAAATTAGGAGTAGAAACACATCGTTTCGGCAAGCATATTGCACCTATATTCGATAATATCCTGGATTAAATTTCATCACTGATATAACTTCAACAGCTTGTAACTAGTAAATGTATGCCTTCCATTTGTTTGTTTAAATATTGGAGTTTGTTCATGATAATTGACAGCCTTAAAATAGAAATTTCAGTTTACTTAAAGAACGTCCTATTATTTTATATCATTACGATTTTCAAAATTATTAGAGCAATTTTCCTTTGTTGATTAAATTTCAGTACTCATATGAGGTATATATAGGAGAGTAACGTATAGTAGAGCCTACTTCTAAACCAGCGATTATTTTAGCCGAGGTTATCTATAATTATGTACTCGTAAAATATGCCTCTGTTTCCTTCTTTCCCATTGGAAGACACATTTAATTCGGATTTTATACTTAAATTTAGATGTGATATTTTTTTGGAGTAATTGATGGAATGAATAAGCTACAAATAAAAATTCATCAGTAGCAGTTAGTAGTAGCCAGTTCTATAGCAACAGTCAGTACTAAGTTAACTACGCAAAATACCGTAAAAATATTTTTTAAAATGCCCATACGCATAAAGTTTACGTACCCCGGTCAATCTACAACCCGGATAAATGGCAGTCTACTGTATAACATGGAACAGTGAAAGAGATTTATAAAGAGTTTAAAAAAATTGAATGGAAATGGGGAAGAAGAAAGAATTCCATGGGAGCTCCTTCCAACATTATCGATATAAACGTCCGTATGCTGTGGGAATATTCCTCAGGGTATACTTAGGATTAGCGACGATTTTCACGTGCGTGCGATGGATCGATTAAAATCGAGTTTCAAATGCGAACGAGCATTTCGAATTCAGCTCACGCACCGAAGCGGAGGATAAAAATCTTTCGGCGCTGAGCCCACATGTTTTCGAAACGGAAAGGAGCCGACGACATCTTGGTGTTGGTGTTTCATAAGTTCGCTTTCGAAAGGACTGCAACACACATCCCTAGTTAAGCAAATAAGACTCAATCTTGTATCTAGATCTATGTGGACGAAATGTCCTTGAGTATATTCTATCTTGATGTGAGATTTCACTTACTTACTCGGAGCTATCGGGTCTTTTCCATCATGGATATTTCAAAATAGAAGGCCCGAATTCTATTTCAGCTCGAATTTGTACGATACTAATGAAAAAAGTTCTAATATAATGCTAACGCTTAATACATAAAACCATAATGATAAAAGAGAATATTCCGGAGAATTAATACTATGGATTTACAATTACAACTCACTAATGAGAGCCAAAAAAGACATGTAAACATCAATGTTCATACTTGGAATTGAGCTCATAATTTATTTATCTCTCAGAGAGCAAGCTAATCACTCTGTCAACTGGTCCGGTAAAATAAAATATCAGAGACTAGATCATGAAACATTTGCAACGTTATCAGTCAAATTATATAAAGGGACACACGCTGGTTGAAGCTATGACTAAAAGGATATTAAACAATTCCGGGGATGTATCACCAACTAATTTAAGTTCGTCCCCGTAAGTGTGCTTCGAAAACATTTATGTTGAGAACCAGTAGACACAAATATCACTCTGAAAGCTTTCTATGGAAGACATTTTCATTCCTCCTGTTAAAATTGCATAAATTAACGTAACTCGGACCTGCAAATTTCACGAGAGAAGACTGCAGTATTTAATTATCCACGGGATCTCTACGGTAACGAACTTAACGATTATAATAATTTCATAACCTTCATTCAAAGCAATAGCTGACAAATAAACAGAGAAAAAGAGACGCATAATTATGTGATAAAAATGAACCGAACTAGGATGAGATCTATCCGAGATAAAAATCGCACTTAAATGTCGACTCGCGACTCTTCCAGCAAACAAATATTTCTACGGAAACTCTCTTATTAAATTTTCCCGAACTCCGAGATATTCCAAACGAAATTCCGCGAACCTCGTGCATATTAATCCTAGATTAAAGAACATAACCCGGATTCAGCCGCGGCCAGACACTAGAATCGCAAGGCTCTCCTACGGCATTATTAAAACGCTTGTGTACATCCCTAGAATCAATGCAGCGCGCTTTTTTTTATTAGCACTTCAAAATTACTTTCAATCTTCGCGGGACGAAAACGGGCTCGACGTAAAAGGAGGAAAAAACGCACGCCTGAATTGCTTCGGGAGCCTTTCCTCGCTTGTTAATTTTGCAAACGCGTATCGTTCGTCTTGTATGTTTGCCCTCTTTTGAAAAGAGCTACGCCGGAGTCACAAAAGAACCAGCGGAGATCTCTCCGTGGCGAATAATCTGAGTGCACTTAAGCGCGGAATCAGAAAGATAGCGAGGCCTAGGCAAAGAGGAGAAAGAATTTAGAGGGCGTTGAATCGAGGGCAAAGCGATGGGCTCGTTAAGGTCGATGCAGCATTCGCCAAATTGAGGGAAAGGAAGGGAAGGGCCGAATCCGCAGCGTCTTCTAAATACAGGTCGGTTGATACTTAAGAGAAGGAATGGGGAATCTTCTGTATTTTTTTAGATTTGATAAAATAGAGGACTTTCTCTCTAATTTGGTGCCAAAACGTGTCGTGAGATTCCAAGTGTTCTGGCCTAACACTATGGAACGCCATCAAAAACCAATCAGAAAGGTAGGTACTTCGCATGTTCCTCAAAATTCCCCACCTAGTCCAGACCCTTATTTCTAAATGTATTGTACCCGAGGACGACCAACTTGGTTGAAACCAGTCGTATTAAATAAATTTTGTGGAAACCACGAAATACGTTTCTGATTTATTATAGCGCGAGTTATTAATATTCGGTACTATTTCAATGAAGGGCTCTTAAGGTATTACCATAGAGTATATATATAGTATAGTTACTCTATGGTATTACATTCGAAAAAATTTTAATAATGGTAATAATCTCCTATTTATAGCCCATCAACGACTTTGCAGTTTAGAGTCAAACGGTAAGGAAAAAAAAAAACAAAAAAAAAACTGTAAAGATGTGGCTGTCACTATCATTCTATCGCCCAAACATGCCTCATCTCCAGCACTCATTTCTTCAGGCTGAATCCAGCTGCGGTAATGGCGATTGGTGAATTACCATAGCCGGGGTTTGGGCCCTAGCCGTCCGCATGGCATGCGAGCGACATAATGTAAAATATCAATGTTTTAACTAAAGAATATACATCCAGAATACCACCATCAGACTTCTGCGTGCCAAAATAATTCAACAGCGTGCCACTTTGGACACGCGCTCCATAGGTTCGCCATTCCCGCTTTAAAGCCACTCCGTGATTTTTCTGGAAACAAACAGTTTTACAAGCGCAGCGGGAGGTCAAACCCCACCGCGAAATAGAGCATTTCCGGAAACGGAAGACTAATTTACGGGCGTTGAAAAAATAAACGTGTTAAAAAAAGCAGACGTGTTATACGCCCGTGCCCCACGCTGACCGCAAACAAAAAGATGTTGCGAGACCACTCGGAGCCGTGTTTTTCAAAATTTGGGTCAAGATCCAACGCTTGAATGTGGCGGTGGGAGACATAAAAATGAGGAGTTTGTACAATAACCGTCTGGAAGCTGCGAGAAACAATTTAAGCGACGCCATCTTCATCTCTTACATCATTTTCTTTTCGGTCGAAAAACAAAAGATTTTCGAAGTCATTTGCGGATATTAACCGACTTCTTATTGCGTGTCCCGATGTGATTTCGGCATCTGTTGACCCATTTAAAACACCGATCGGAAACACACCAATTACCTGGATTGCTGGCAATCTTCCCGCAGTATCTAAGATCTCAATATCTCGAGAAGTATTTTAGGTTTGTTTCCTTGAAAATAACTGGGGCATAAATGACGATTCTCCGATTTACTAAAGCGAAAAATGTAATTCCCGTGTAAAATACCAGGGCCAGCTATATTATTTTTGGGAAAAACATTTACCGTAAAATTCTAGTTTGAGGAAAAGCTAGTAATAAAAATTCCTACGAGACCATTTGTAGATTTAAAAAGGTTTATACTTGTCACGGTAAGTGCAGCGGAGATTTTATTTCTCACATTCAAGAGACGTTAATAGAAAATTCCGTTTTAAGAACGCACCAAATTTTTCAGCAGCAAGAAGTATGCAGCAGTCCTGAACTTTGAGGTAGTATTTGCGCTAAGAGCTCCACTGACTTCAGACGAGAGCAGATAAAGAAATACATATCTTATAAGGGCAAATTCAGTCGCTTAGAAGTCTAAAATATTCGACAAGTTCAAATGCTTAGCTATAGGTAAAAGACGCAAGAATCTGAGCGAAGGAATTAAAACATATAGAGATCATTATATATTTTCAAAGCGGAGAAACTGAAAGAATTAACGAAAATACAAGACTCTACCTGCGTCATCTGCAATTTATGTACCGCATCCATAAGACATGGTCTGATTCGCATCCGAATCTCTCAATTAGGTGGGCCCCATCTTAAAATTATCCTAACTGAACAAGATATAAAGTAGCAAATCTCATCTTAAGGTTTACCGTTCCTGAAATAGTTCCATTTCCTCACATGGCTAAAACCACACAGCTAAATTTACTTTTCTTCCCAATACAGAATGGTTAATCCGATTTTAAATTTGAAAATGGATTAGTAATCTAAACAGTCATAAAATACCCGCTACGATTAAAAAAATTAATATTTGAAAATAAATTTCTGGGAAAAAAATTATTAATCAGCAGTAGTCAAGTTGAAGAAGTATTTTTATAAACACACAACGGATTTTAGATTTCTAGAAGGACTGATGGTTTGATCAGGAGAGCAATAAAAGTGAGTTACAAAAGAAAACTCGCGTGAAAAATGGGAATGATTAGGGATTAGACAGTTAATGGACAAAGCTAAAACGGAACTTTAGCTAACTCCTGAAAACATGAGGGCAGAAATAATCTGCAAGCGAAACCTGCCGCAATTAATCATCAACACATTTTACTAAGCCGAAATTATATCGAATTTGGAATTAAACATGGAGGACAATTAGCGCTGATTAGGATGGTAGGCACAGAAGACATTCGTAGCGGGACTCGCTCAAACACGAATGGGATACATTAAAGCGGAAGTACTGGTGCACGTGTTTGAGTTGACAAAAGAAGACCGTGGGGTAAACAAGGGCGAGACGCTTTCTCGAGCATTTGTGTTGATTCAAGGACACGATGAATATTCATTTCATCCCGAGTGGCGTGGGCGGGGTCGTTAGATGCAGCCAAAAGGCGCCTCCGAAGAATACGCGATTAACAGAGAATCGGAAGACCTCTCGGGGAAATTTTCAATTAATCGCGGGCGAACTCGGTTCTGGGATATTGCGAATTGAAGCGACGATAAAAATACAGTACCGCACGTTATTAAAATCGAAAGTTACGCGACGACAAGTGTTCGAATGAGTTCAAGCATCGGATAGAGAAATTGAATTAAGACCGCAAGAGTAAGGATGGGGGAAGAACCTGAGAAGTTAAATATGATCACTTTAGGGATAGAGGAAAGCTAAGAAAAAGAAGGAAGAAATGAACGTGCAAGTTAAAAAATACATCGTTATAGCTCACATAATTTCTTTTATGTATTACCTAAAACAGAATACGTCAACCTTGCGAGAAAGCCAATACTGAGACTCAGGCATCTTAGAGTGAGCTTATAGGCTGGATTACCACACACAGATGCACCACAAGCCTACCCAATAATCCCCGAAACCACCTTGATCAAACTAGATTAAGCAGAGCTAATACATCCAGAGATTACGTCACCAGCATGTACGTACAATCCCAAACAAGCGCTCAAATTGGAGGAGAGAGAAGCAAGTCAAGTTCAGTTCTTGATTAAAAGGCATAACTTTGCTCAGCTCAAAGATTGCTAATTATATTTCATCTGGCGACACATTCCTATTTGAGATGAGTAACAGTAAAGTAAATGTAATGAAAATAAGGTATTTCTTTCGAGCCGTGAATAATTTCTGTTGTTATGAAAAATTCATTCTTATGAAAAATTTCTTCTTGGGCGTGATTTAAGATCTAGAACTTTAACTGTTAAAATAATTGAATTTGACATTCAAATCACTATAAATGATACACGTCGAAATTTATCTTACTATAACACGGACTATGTGAGCTAGTGCCTGCGATAGTTAAAATAGTATCTAACAATTCTTTCAATGAGCAGAGAATGGAACAATCTTTGTTTCTTTATCACGACTTTTACTCATCCTCGTCAAACTTTTAGAATCAGAACAACAAAAATATCGACACTTCATTTAGCTACGTATTCCTGCATATACCGTCACAGCCTAAAAACATTCATAAGAATGTTCGCTGTATTTCCAGCACGACATTGGCAGCTTAGCCATTACATCCCAAAACTGTCGGACGGTAAACATATCTCTAAAATTCTTACGGTCGCACTAAATCCCTTCAAAAACAATGGCTTCGACGCAATATGAATACCGACTGACGAGACGGGATGAATTCGAGGGAGATTAAGGGAAGTAATCCCCTCCGAGCAATCTTTCTTTCCGCACCAAAAATTCGCGAGTCTATTAACGCGATCCGACACCTCCATCTATACGTGAGGGAGAAACAAAAGCTATCGATTAAACTTCCTTCTCCTAATCGGGTCGCTCTGAGTGGAGCTGTCGCATCGCGTCAACGTACGGCACGCTGAATCCGTCGACGCACTGCGTGGGTGTAGCGATGCGTTGTTGCACTTTGGGTGACTTGGTGAGACGGACACACGGGATGGCCATTTGCCCTCGTTTTGGACGCTAACTCTCCGCTCCAAATATTTCGTTCCGCCAACACAACGGGAGGTCCGAACGAAAACGTCTGGAAATCGCCGCTCTCGTGAATGACCAGAAGTTAAAACTCATTAACCGATCTGCATCGCCCTACATTTTGTGAAGTACGAGCAAGATTACTCTTCAGCATCAAATGACACTCTGAATGCGAACGTTCTGAAGGTAACTCAAATCATCCATTTCTATCATTTGAAAACAATTCCTAGCATAAAGTCAAATATTCAGATCTCTTAGGATGACAGCTTCGACTTTTTTATAATCGATAGATGAATTGCTAAGGCATTAATAAAACGTAATATTAAGCTACAAGGAGGTTTCTTACCTTAGTTTGCAAATTTCTCCGAAATGTTCTCAATTCGATTTGAGTTAACTGATCGCACCCCATGAGCGAAAATACTTTGTTTTATGCGATAGAGCATATTTTTGACATTTATCGACGTCACATGATATCATTAAGAACTCAATTGAAAATATCCGAAGCGATAGATGAATACCTTGGCAATGTACAAATTATCGTTCACTTTAGCTTAATAAATCCAAATTCTTGGAAATAAAAATGTAGTTTTAAGTTAAGGTTCGAACTCAACGTAAGAATCTGTTAAGGTTGGAAAACATAGACTGTTCAGTCTATGTTTTCAACACTGAATAGATGTTTACTGAATCGATAATATTTAATAATGATAATAAGAAGTAACTGTTACATATATGAGCTATATCAATGCATCTAAATGAGCTAACTATGTTGTAAACATGATAGATTTAAGAGAATTTCCTCCCAGTTTATAAATTCATTCAGAAAAAAATTTAAACGCTATTAATTAAAATGTCTTTCATTAAGTACGCAGACACCTCTAAAGCCACATAGCCACAAGCAGTAAAATATAATGAACATAAATAGGGGCAATTCAGAGAGATCGATCGAGTGATAAAGCATAAACTGTGTACCATTGCATATTGTTTCTGACGGAGGATATTCAATAGCTCTTCCTCGTTACCGGAAAAAGAGCAGCATAACTGTGTCTCAATGCATCTAAAAGGCATTCACATTACGTAATTACTAAAGGCAAAGGAGGCTTTAATGAGGAGCAGGGAGCTATGTAAAGAGATCAAGAAGAGATTACGCGATTCGGAGGGTTATCATAGGAGTGTGAAAAGAGGGTAGACGAAGAAAGAAAGGCTTTGAAGCCTTTAACATGTGGGTGTGGCGTGAATTAGAAAAACAGAAGAAACGAAAATTTTATTCAAGCGCATTCATTTAGGAAGAATTTACCGCCAATAGTGAAGTGGTACCCTTCAAATGCAATCCAAAGTTAAGTTTTTAAGAAAATGGCAATGGAATTCAAGATATAATATCCGAAATAAAATAAACATAAATAAGCGAAGATTAAATTTAAATCGTCCCACGTTGTTTTATTGTGAAGAGGAATAGCTTGTGCATTCAAAATAGCATGTGAGAGTCATAGATTACATACATCATGGAAAAAGGTAGCTTTAGAAAAAATAGAGAGACTTTAATGAGATTAAATTTAGTTTCACACCAGTCTCTGAAAACTATTTCTCTTAATCACATATTAAATTGTAAACCAACCATCGATCCAGCGTTGACTACATAATCACTGATTAAAGTGAGCCACAGTTATCAAAGAAAAAAGGAAAGGGATAAGAGAGGAATTAGTTAACATAAAAAGGAGGAAGCTTCAATTAAAATAATGCTAGAAGAAGCTTATGAACTCGATGCAGATAGCAAAAATCAAAAAACTAAAAATTACAGCCGTATAAATGTAGGAATTAAAAAAATGAATTAGGCTAGGATAGTTACCTCTCCACGAGAAATTGAAACTTATGAACGATATGTAAATATGCGAAGAAGACTCTTTTTAAAAGCAGAATTAGAGAGAAAAATAGTATTTTCCAAGAGCGAGGGACTCCTCATTCATCTGCTGGAACAACATCGTTCCGCCGCGAACAAATACGCGACCGACAAATTTCCTTAAATCAAGCACCAAAGAAGGCATCAGCCATCCGCCCCAATTTCCGAAATGCGCCAATTCTCGCGTCACGCGGTAAACCGACCGGGTACACGTAGGAGGACGACTTAAAACCGACCTTACCCTAAAAAAAATCAGCCTTCCTCTAGGCACAAATGAATATTCATGGCGAGCATTCCGCGCAATGTCCCGACAACGACTCCGCTTCCAGGGAATAAAACGCATTAATGAACCTTTATGGAGGAGAGAGAATTATTTTTGTCTTCCTGGAGAAGAATTCGGCTAAGTACGAATGGGCGAAGCCACCGTTTGGGTCGCAAGGAACTTTCGGATAGAAAATGGGAAGACAATTCCTGTGGTTCTGCCACCAACGGATCAACGGGAAGAAAGAGTTCCTGAGAGGGAAGGATGCTGGTTGGAGCCTCAGGCGCACGATGCCACTCCCAGAGGTCGATTCTTACATTCCGAGGAGTTAAGCCCTTGTCTTGAAAGAAGGAATTGAATATGCACACACGAAAAGCCTTCTCCAGTCGGTTCTATTTAAAAACCGTTTTTCCTTTAATCTCGAGCGCTATTATCGCGAACCGGAACAAGATGTGGCGACGGGTAGATATAACGGTTTCCCATAAGCAAAATGATAATAGCATTACGAGAGATTTTTCGTGAAAGGCTAATTGGACATCCAGCTAACAAGCGAACTATAAAGCATCTTTCTACATAATACAGCGTAAGAGCTTGGATTTCTAAACCTCAGAAGCGCGCGTTGGAAACTCGACGAATGGTAAACTACAATCGATTTTCGCAAAAGGCTCTCCATCAAAAGACTGAAATTTATTTATTATAAATAGAACTTTAGAAGCATGTTAACAAAGAAACTGCAGACCCGTATGTAAACAGCATAAATAGCGACGCCCACAATAAAACTTTTTTATTTCCGATTCAATGCGCATTTTGTGAGAATCACAGCAGCTACCAACAGCACATAACAATAGAAAAAATCTACCGAAAACTCTGAATAAAATCAATATAACACAACGTAAATCCTCTCGAAGGCTCAAATTCACAGCGCTATTTCGAATTTAACAATTAACAGTTGATAATTAGGAGAAGGACGATTGTTAATTAAAAGCAGGCTATGTTGGCGTGAACACCGAACAAAATTTTAAACGCGCGTTTAAACTTGCCCTTCTGAAACGGAAGTATCCATTCATCGAAACAATCTAATAGCGAACCAATTAGCACACTCCATTCTAATTTAAAGACGAAATAAGTTTACTGCGAACTATCGCATCACGACGAGCTTACCAATCGGCATAATGCTTTGGCCAATTTCATTTTCCGAGAACAAACAAATGGTTTTTAGTCAATGAAAACGACAATATTTCTACACTGAAAACTTATGCACTGTAGCTATATGTGCACATTTAAAATAACTAACACTATAAAAGAATACCAGAAACCCTGAAAATCTTGGATGACCTGTGGTGATGTTTTTTATATTGTCATTACGAGGTATTGACATTACTGAATGTATGTTTTTGCTGTTATTGACTGAATTGAGTTATTTATTGATATTCATTGATTCTGTTGTTGATTGATGAACAGTTTTGTGTATTGTTTATCGGGGGAATAGCTGCCCCCAGACTTTCGTCTAACTGCGGCGGAATTTTGAAAATAAATAACAACCACCGGACCAAATGACAACTTTGAAAGAGTTGCTTATAAGTGTTATTACTGAAAACGAATAACTAAAACGCGATTTTACACTCTAATGTCTCGATTTATGCAGAAAGTCAATCGAAGGGATGGAGGCGTTCCTTTATTCACCGCGGCCCTTCCTAGAGAACAAGTTTCATAGACTTTCCCTTAACGCCTGTGAACCCGAAGGAAGAGAGCCTTGTGATATACTACTTCCATCCATTCTCACGATCTAGGGCGGAAGCTAAGTAGAATGCGTCCCGGGGGTGATAGCAAACCGCTTCTTCCCGAACCGCAACGATCAAAGCAGACTTCCTCGCATGGAGAACGAATTTCATAGCGATGATCATCTTAACAGAGGCAATATATCTCGCCCCGCTCATTTAATCATCCCGTGGAAATTTGCTATGTAATGAAGCCGGAGTTGGCCGTGATAAATGACCAAAGAAAGCAACGAGACATTTCCTCGTATTTTGGCCCGGAATTGGGTTAACAGGGAGTTCGGAATGGCACCTAAGAGTACGGCTAATGCTGAAAATCGGCTTTTAATAAATTAATCGCGAGATTGATGGCGGCGATTTAATGAGATTGGACGGGTAACGCACAACCACTCGTTCGGAGAAGGGTACGGCCAGATTTATGTATGCTTCCGACGAAATGAGACATTAATTATAAATACTGGAATATCACCACGACGGAAAACTGATTGAATACCAGCCGATTTTTAAAGAGTTCGAAGACATTAAAGCGATGACAATCAATGAATGACTCATTCGACTAGATAACTATGAACAGTTGTTATACATAGTTTACGAGATAACTTTGACCTCTAACACCGAGTTGTTTTAGTAGGACTTTTGATGCAAATGGTTTACCCGATTAAATTCTCAAAATTTAAACACGTAAGATAAAATAAACTACCTTATTCCAATAATAATATTAAAAAATCCCACATCCCATTACCATCACACGGGTACTAAGTAGTAATACTAAAAGTAAAGTTTATTTTATTTAATGTGTTTATGATGAAGATCCACCAAGTGAAGGCCGAAGCGATTGAATTTGTTCTCAAAATTTTAATTCTTGGATTTTTGTTTTATACATTTATCAATTCAAATTTGTAGTTAATTAAATTTAAGAATAAAAATAATGAAAGAATGAGGCATAAACATGAAATGACATACGTATGATGAAAGAAAAGTTAACAAATTTTGGTAGCAACCGCAATAAGTTTTTCATGATTATGAGAGGTCATATCAATTTATTGTGCAAATCTTAAGTCAGTGACCCCCATTAGTTTCACAACCATTTAAAACAGCATCTATTACGGCCGTTTAGAAGACGGGAGGGATATAATATCCCTCTTTGATACCCACCACGTTGATCCTGCAGAGGATTACAAGAGGTCCCTTCCTTAATAATTAAAACGGATTCACGCCAAACGATCATCGGCATCAATTATTTCGACAACGCCCTCCCGTTTAGACCGCCAATCTGGGAGCGACTCCACATTCTTAAATTCGGACCTTTTGCCCCTTAGAAATTAATCCGCAGAACTCAAACGATTCGTAGGGATAAAGTTTTCGTGGATTCATAAAAAAGAGAGGGGACTGGACCCCCCAAAGAGAGCGCTTTTTTCCCATTCCCTTCCTTCTAGCCGAGGCTGGAATTTATTAAAAAGTTGGATGGTGTTTATATTAAATTCATTAGAAAACATGAAAGGAGGGCAACAAAGTCTTCTACTTTGGCGCAAGTTTCGCGGAGAGCGGTCCGAAATTAGGAAAAAAGCGGTGGTGAGAGAATAAAAGGCTTCTGTGGAATGATGAAGAGGGGAATGAGCGACAAGGTGGTCCTGGGAAGACGATTTACATACCAAAATACGCGCTCCATATCGATTTGTGGAAACTGAGCTTATTCCAATTTAAAAAGAAACTACTTTGCACAAAAAATGTTCACACTATCTAAATAAGCTTCTCAACCAGTAGTATGAGTTATTAAATCCATTGTCTTAACCTAAGCCTTTTTATTTTCATCACAACTTCTTCGATGAGCTCTCAACCAGTGTTCCTTCACAGGGAAAGTTTTTACCTCTTCTTCTGAAAAATTCTTATTCCATTTTATTTTTATTTATTATTACTGCAAATGAGTACGATTGGACCGTGGTAACAAGTAAAGATATACAAAACGAAAATATATACCTTACTATGTAGAAAGATTGGAATCGAACGGAAATGAGGAATAGCGTTGATATGTGATTTATAAGTTACAAGAATAACAGGGAGATTGTTGAGCACGCAAAACCCTATGGCCACTAAGGTAACCATAGAGAAAGATAATAAAAAATAAACGAAACATGCTGATAGTGTGAAAAGTAAGATTATATACGCAGAGTTGCAAAAATGATTAACTCTTGAGGTAACTATTTCTCAACAAGACAAATTTAGTTCAGAAAGTTTAGTGGGCTAATAATTTCTCTGAAATTATTACTGAAGATACGAACGTAAGAGAGCTTATAAGGTTTAATTTATCAACACAAGTAAATAGGCTAGAATCCTGCCACAAGCTAACCAATGTTTTAAATAATAAATATTAATCTCCCTGGAAGTATGATTTTCTGACCGTACGGGATTTGCTAGATTAACTTTTAAGAACTTATAATCACAGAATAGTCTAATTAGCACAATGAGTTACATAAAATATATTACTATGCAATAAAATTACAATGCAATGTCCTGTTCTTTCGTATAACGTTAATTAACAGATTTTTTAATCCCTCAGTTATTTTCCTATTAATTCGTATCATAAATGGAACAACTAGCAGACAACAAATATGGTGTGGAATCCGCGGAAATTTTATTATTTCAGAAAAGAGTTCCGTGCAGGATAAAAAAAAGCTGAGAAGCACAGCTCTAATGAATAAATTCAGTGTTCCCCATCCGCTTGGAACGAAAAGAATCATTCGGGAGATCCACTTCTGGCAAGGTTACACAGGGAAACGACTCAATTTATCTAAATTTAATTCCCATGAAAAGAGGGAAGGCGGCAAAAACGTAACATTTATTTATACGTGAGAAAAAACGGGCGCTCTCCACGAATTACTTCATCGCTTTAAAATAGGCTTCCCTCCCTATGTTTATGCATTCTTGAAACGATCTTTTCCTTATAATTAAAGATGTTCCCATACCTGTTGGAAGGGTGTTATAAATACTGGGAAATAATAATACGCAATAATCGCTGCTGCTAGAAATTCATCAATCAATTAACCGAAACTGTTACAGAAGAAAATCAGAGGAAAATACTCATAAAAATAGTACAGAATTAGAATGGTGTAAATTTTACATTAGATTTGCTATAATTCATAAAACCAAGTCAATAAATCATATATTTCAACTAGAAGACTTCAGCTTATCATCTAACCTACGAGCAAGGCTGATAAATATAAATCTTCCCCAATTTATAACTGTAATGCAGTGAATATAATTCCAGGCGGCATTCGTAACTTATCGAAACATTAAGTACAAAATACCTAAAATTTATTATTTATACATTTTATCGTAATGTCAGTCTATCATGTGAATATACGAATAAACTCGATGAAATATAACTCTACTGATAGCGAACAGTCACAAAATCGACTCATGTTAACTAAATCCTCTTCATTGGCACGAGTTTATTTAACGACATCGATAACAGGAAAAGTGCCAAGTACAAATTAACCATCACTAAGACAAAGCTCACATAGGCTAATAAATAAAGATGCCGAAGGATGATTAGCATCAACAAAGCCATTAAAGTAATTAGTTCCCGAGTCCTAATGGAATATATTTTCGATTTAATCCTCGGATACAAGAGGATCGAGGCAGACAGCGAACTCTGCAATCCATCAGTCGATGAGATCAAAACCAGGAAAAAGAGGAGTCTCATTATTAGAGCAATGGATCTCCTAAGCACAGGGCGAATTGTGACAGCTAAGGTCGGACTGTTTCCCAAGTGAAAAAAGAGGTGACAGGTGCGTTGCCGTAGCCGCCTTCGAAGAAAAATTGCACAGCGCCACTCCTTCCGATGAACATATGAGTAGCATAAAGAGATACGCCCCCGCAATGGGTTGAGGAGGATCCTTGGACGCAATCCCAGGTCACACCCATGAAATCCTCAAAATGAACGGATGCACGCAATGGCGCCCAGCGATGCGTTTCTTTTTTCCGAAGGGAGGCATCTTGGCAGGGGAATATAATTGGCGCCGAGAGTATTGCCAATCTGAACAATGATGAACGCAATATGAATTGATTGGAAATCGCGAAGTTACATTAAGGGAAACAATAACAGCTCGAGAGGTATGATTATTCGCACGGCTGTTAAATACCTTCATTTACTCCAATACATCCAAGGATCCAATAAATTTCCGAATGCTATAGATTCCTAACGGATTTCCAGGTCTGATTTCATGCAGATGGAGGTGTTGTTAGCCTTGTCCTGGATCGAGTCTATCGGACTGAATAACAAGTAGACCTAGTGTTCAAGCTAGTCAATGAACGACCCATAAATTTCTGAGCAATAACATTTACTAAGTTTTACATCAATACTTTAAATTCTATCGTAGAAAATAAACTACGATATATATGTAATTAATATTTACAATAAACTACTAATGCAATCAAAGTCTATTTGATATTATGTATTTTAATTGGAGTTTAGTTTTCAATCAATTTATCACCTAGATGTAAGATTATTTAATAAATTTTAATTATTTTAACATAGTTTACTTGAGAAAATTCGGGTAAAAGGTATCTATATATGAATGGAAATTAAAATCTAGTTTACCTAGAGGATATAATTGACAAACACACAATGAAAAGTGAAGAAATAGAACTTAATGTAATAAATTGTAGGCTAAAATGATTGAATCTTATTCCCTAATAAAGTAAAAAACCACACAGAGACCTACCGGTGACTCAACTTCGAATCCAAACAACTTAATTCACATCAAATCGTCTATTAAAGTATTCCTTACGTTAATTTAACCCGACTTTATCTTAGAAATAATAGAATAATTCTCCACTTAAGGAAAGGCGATAAATATTTAGGGGCGTTTCTTCTCAGAAGAGCAAAGACTTGCATTAATTAGAACGCATATAAAAGGGCTTACATAATTTGAAAAGTAATTATTCCATTCAGATTAGAAACGGGGCTAGATTTAGACTTAAATGCTGTCTTTAAAAGTTCCTGCCAAGATCCTATATCGCATTAGCTCCTTCTGTTTTCACTAAACGGAAGAAAAAATTTTACGTCGTCGTAAACTTCCGAATTAACTCTTGGATTCCATTAACTAGGAGTTTCGAAACAGTCCTTAAACGCCAAACAACGGAGTCTCTGTTAGCACTCGCGAGCACTGCTCTCTTTTTTCCATGGCTCCGCCAGAAGGTTTATGACGCAAGCGATCATGACAGAAAAATAATTCGCGCCGAACTTCTTTATTTGGAACCAAATTTGATAAAAATGAGCCAGGAGTATTACGCTGAAGTACAATGGAAGAATTCGGGACTTTCGACGGTAATAGACTAAGATTTTAGAGAGATTAAGAAATTTAGTACTTGAAGCATGCCAAGTTTGAACAATTAAAACTGTTTGGATGAAGTTGGACCGATTGTAAGAAATTTTAATAGAACCACTATGATTTTCAATGCCTTAAGTTTTCCCAAATGACTTTCTTCCATTTCTATAATAATAAACGTGCTGAATCTAACCTATTCCGATCTCCCTGGTTAATAAATTTGAATAATCCAACTTTTTACGGCATTGCGGATAAAAAAAAAATATTAACAAAAGAAAAAATTATTGAAAAAATAACAAAATTCTTCCGATAACCTTTAGATAAACAAGACATCGGTTTATAAAATGTATCATCAATAATAAAACACCTACCAAATCGTTCCTCGAAGGAACTATATTAAAAGGACGGTCTTTCAGGAAAGCTACTCAATTTCGTACTTGCTTCACCTACGTCACTTATGAAATGCCTCTCTTTGCACCTGACCGATCTTTGATAGCATCCGACCTTGGCTATTCTTTGCAAAAATCGGTTAATTGGATGGCACGGAATGAAGGGGATCGAACGGTTGCATTTCACAGCGAGTGCTAAGATATGAGCAATTTCCTCGGTCCAAATTCGGAGAGGGAAGTGAATTAACCTTGAAACGTGGTGAGGAACAATCCGGAGCGTAACGCACAAGACGAAATCTAGGAAGACAGGACATCGGCGGCTTCTAAAAGCATCAGCGAAACATAAATTCGATTTCCATGAGCTTCTTCGCTCATATCAATCGGGAGCGAGACATATCCCCTGAGAAATTTAATTATTCAACTCAAGGTACTATTGTTTGTAAAACAAACCTTTCGTGTATACTTATCAAATACGAAACACAGCAGAATTTTTTTCTTAGAGTAAGGAGAGTCTTTGTCGAAATTCGCTGTAGAAAAAGAAACTTTGAATTTTGCTTTTACCACAAAATTAAACTTTTAATCAAAAGCAACATGTTTAGACGAACGAACCGGTACTTAAAGTTTTAAAAAATAAATGTAGTGTAAACATCACCACTCGAAGTTCCCTTTTCCAAAACACAGCGTATGAATAACTTAAACTTCAAGGAAATAATAAATAGAAATATTCACGGAAGAGCTTCGCGATAATATTCCGAAAAATCAAGAATTTGAACAAAAAGCTTTCACATTCTTCGAGAAGAAAAATAAAAAGCCATGAAGATGAATCTCTAACATAAAGATGTATCAATCCATGAATCTGACTAAATGTCGAAATTGTGTTTTAGATATCAAATACGATACCACATCTCAAATTTAATCCTAATTTCATAAATATCATTTCGGACTCGTAGTAATCTCGTGGAGAATAAGTAGAACGGATTTCAGAAATAGAAACGTATTTATTATTCAACGTCAAGATTTAATCTGGAAGCAAGATGCATTTTTTGTAGCACTACTTCATAAATGAACGACGAACATAGAGACATAACATTACTCGTGGTCGAGAAGAAAAATGTTAATCCGACTGCGTTGGGAATTATGAAGAGAAATGCGTTAGCCGAGAGGGCCCCTCTCAATGAGAGAATAACAAAGATAACGAAAACTCTTTTCGCCGTGGTACTCTCTTCGTGCATTATGGAAAATGGACTCGCGGCTGACCTTCGCTGGAGTGACTTTTATCGCGTTCGCTATCTTCATCAAATAAGTCGGACAAGCGCCAGAATAAAATTCTGATCGAATGAGATTATTGCGTACATTTATGAAAAACGCTCTCCTTCTTTCCCAGAAGGCTGATTTCACCGTCGGGAAGTATCGTTTACATTTAAAAATACAACCATTGTGATATAAAAATTACATGCGAGACTACCAAATGACTAACATTTCCATTAAATCCAAAACCAAACGCTTCTACATTAGAGATGACGACATTAATAACTTGGATAGCAGGTTGACAAGTTCAAACATGAAAACCGTGCCACAATTTGAAACTCAGCTCAAAGGGCGCACACTAAATTTTACTTGCAGATGTAAATGCCTAATATTTTCGGTAAAATTACATTTAGATCCAAAAGCTACACCAGTTGTAAGAAGTGATTTAAATCGTACAATTACCTAAGTCCTCGAGTAAAAATCGACAGAAAAGTAAAACAATTCTCTACACTTTTCTTCTGAATACCATTACGGAAGCGTCGGACTAAAAATATAATTTGGTCTGAAATTAAAAAAGTTTTAACTTACCCAAACTAAACCAAGGAAATACAAGATTTTTACGTTAGCCATCACAGTGACTGAAACTAATACACACCATCTTCCTTACCTACAGAAAGTTTCATGGACATGCAGACAGATAAGTTAGATATAATTCAGTGGCAGTTCAAAAGAAACTACAATATCATGATCAATATAATTTACGAGTAAAATGTAGCTTGCATACTGCAAGCAGATCGACAACACTAATTTCATACCGGCATCATATCGGGACGGTCCTCAAAAGAAAAAAAAAGGATTGAAAATATTCTTAAAATTCGCGGCAATTTAATCGTCTGGCATCGAACCCGGGTCTTCCTGGTTAACTTATTATGCAGCACAACAGAAGATCACCTGCTCTAACTATGTGTGAAAATTCAAGCAGAAATATTGGCTGCAACTGCCTCAAAGGACGTCCTAATTTTCACATATATTCCTTATGTGAGAAACTGTCATGTGCTCTGGCAACAAACCCAGAAACAGCATGGTCTTATCTATTTTTTTTTCTTAAACCGAGTCTTAGTATACATCTTCCATCTAAGCAAGAACTTACTATCAATTGGATAAGTGCATCAAAATAAATAATGAATACTACCTCAAAATGTTTTTAATGGGAGATATATTTACCGCCTGGCTTCGAACCTGGGTCTGGGTCAGCACAATAGAAGATCAACATCTTTAACTATGTATGAAAATTCAAGCAGAAATATTGGTTGCAACTTCATCAAAAGTGTATAGGGGAAATATCGGGACTTTGGGGCCCTCTGGTATCGAACCCATGACACCGAGGATCAGAATCGCAATTTTTCTGGCAGTTACACGTTATGGCGAATACGTCGTAAAAAGTTCAAGTCAATGACGCTTGTGATTTAGCCTGTGAATTAGTATCCTATCTATCTATATCCCTATATATATAAAATAAATCCGGAGAAGCATCTATATATATATAATAGATATAAGAACCATGGCGAATGTCTAGTTAAAATAAAAGGTTACAGAACGTATAATGCGCACACCTTTCTTTCCTTAGGGAAACATCAGTGAAATCCCTAGTACTTTCTTTAGCGATAATTTGGGCTAACCTTTTACTGCTTATCGCCTAGCTTTCCCCGGCAAAGAAATATCTGCAAAACTCTCCAAGAGACGAAATGAAAGGAAAATACGAGAGAAACTCTTAATCCCGTTTGCTTTTAAACGATGCCACTGCCCGATAAAAGGAATGCTCTATGCGACCACATATCAGACATCAAAGCCTCCTCAGAGAGCTTCGTTACCGCTAAACGTATGAAGTACATGCTATCGTATAATTAAGGTTTCAAAGGAGGCCACGTACACATTCTAAATCATCCACGTTACTAATTGGAACATCTTAATATTTTGAAAAGGAAATTTCGTATCTTTCTACTTGTCTAGCTCTCTAGTTTATGAAACAGTACGTCAGAGGAACAAAAAACAGCTGTCGCTTATATACAACACAGAACTCTTGCTGCTTACGCTCACCTACTTAAAGCGATCAAAATATCCCCGAGCATTTCTTTCTCTCTTTTGAGAAAATATCTTTGGTTCAAGCAGGTTATCTCAAGAGACAGGGTCTCCAAAATAATCTCGGTGATGCAAGAATAAATGGCAACGAGGGAATGTTTTACATTTGCGACGAAAGCTAACTTCGTTTTCCTTGGGGAATTCTACAAAGATATTTCACCAAATCTGTCAAACAAAGCCTCCATTGGTAAAAATGTGTCATAATTATAGTCATTTCACAGCAAACAATTCGCACATAAACTGTGAATGTCTGACACTAGAAAACCTTACGAGCAACCATACAGAGCAGAATTACTCTAATTATGTTGTTATTACTATCAATAAATAAATCAGCAATAGATATGCACCAGGTGGCTGAGTTTGAATAAATAAAGCTACCAAAAAATGAGGCTCATAAACATAAGTAATAGATAGACATAATAAACCAGAAAAGGGCAAGTAGCAAATTAAAATACATCATCAAAAATTCTAAACGTCATCAAAAGTAAGATAAAAAATCATCAAAAGTAAAATATTACTTCACTATCATAATATTACTATTACTGTTCACTAATTAGCTTCAACTAGTTGATTCCAATAATGTTCAACACAAATCAATATCTACCTAATTCAATCTTACTCAATATTCTTATTACAATTTTTAAAAGATACGACAACTCATGGTTGTAATTCTAAGAAAAAGAATCTGACACAGGGTAGCTAATTTCTAAGGAATTAGATCTTTCTCAAAAAGGCAATTTTACGAAGAAAAATGAGGAAATTTCAAACAAGAAAAAATATTTTCTGCGAATGAAATTTCACCTGGAGTAAGTCGATACCGTAGACATATTCAACGACTAAAGTTGCTTTTTTAAACAAATAACAATAAAACGAAACCTCAAGAAGAGAAGAAACTTAAAGGGCGAAAATTCTCCCAATTTTTCGACACCATTCTGTGAGGGCTCTGAGAAACCTTGAGGAGAGTATACAGCGACGAAAGCTCTGGAAAATGTATTCATGGAATCGATCAACATATCCTATCGAACTCATCGACGGTTCACAGTTTACCGATTCTCGCCGAATCCCCCGTGAATCCACGGAGGACTTCCAACTTGGGAACGCGTAAGAAAACTCATCAAAAGTGCCACGAGGTGCACCGATCGGATCGAAGGGCCGAGCACGCGCACCGAACGGCGGTTAATATTAAAAATGCTCGGGGCGCGGAGAAGAAAGGCCTCTCAAAGGGTAATGAGACGACCGTGGGTTTTATCATTATGATGACATTTGGAAGAAGGTCCCTGGCGTAACGGATGCGCCCAAAGGAGCCATAACACACTCCATTTAATGGATTCGCGGGCTTATGGGACGTGACGAGGACAGAAAAGGTCTTACGGAGCGGATTCCCGGGGGAGGAAAAGAATCCCCGTCAGACGGGGCCGACGCGAAATCCGTATCGCTTCAAAAAAAAATCAGTTCGCGACATATATTTCCAGGATGCCATTTTTTCCGGAAAGATGAATTCTTCCGAATAAAAATATTTTCCCCGTAAATGAGCAAACCCAGAAGTAGATGAGAATTTTCGGTCTCTCACTACCTCCCCGAATAAAGATGCAACGAGAGGAAAGAGAAGAATATGTGTTTCATTTTTCTCTTTAGGAAGCGACATAATCAGCGTATAACAGGTTAAAAGAACGGATTTACGGTATATGACAGAATAAAAGTTTACTTCATTAAGCATACCGAATAAGTAAATGACGAAAAATCTAGTAAATGCCAAGAAGACCAAATAATTGCGAGGCACCTAATTTTGGTACAAAAGTGGGAAAACTAATCGACTCCGAAAATAAGGCGAGGCACCTAATTTTGGTACAAAACTGGAAAAACTAATCGAACTAATCAAAATAAAAATAATTACCAAAATAATTGCAGTAGTTGAGGCGTCAGAAGTTTAAAGGTTAAAATGATTGTTAACTGAGCAAGTGAGGAATTTACAAGCCGATTTCTGACTACGAGAGACTTTTTCAACCGATAATAGTTAAGTGGAACACTCATTCGAGTATAAGCCGAGGGGGACTTTTTCAACAAAAAAAAAAAATGTTCTGAAAAACTCGGATTATACACGAGTATATAAGTAATAATTGCTCCAATATTAAAAGTAAATATGAACGATATGAATTTTAGCATTAATTGCGGAATCCAATTTCTAGGAAGGTTAAATTTTAACGACGCAGAAATTTCAGAACACAAAATGCTAGCGACTCATGGGCTGTAACTCACGTGACATTGGTTTTCGCAAGCTACTGAGCGGAATAAGGGATATAACGCTCTGCAGACCGAAAAATAAGATTAACAACGGAAAGCAGCAGCCGAACGTGGAAAGTTCGCAAGCGATAGAAGCTTAAGAATGGCTGCCATAAATCATTTTCCCAAACACAATCGCACTCTTCCAAGATTCAATTTCCGGCGCGATAATTTAACCGAGTAACCGTTTCCTGAACTCGGGTTTCCCTTGCATTTCCACGGAACCATCTCAGCGAGAAAGCTCTCTTTAATATCATCTGTTTGTTGGAATACGCTCTCCGCCCCAAATGGGATTCTCCGAATCGCTTCGCCACGCTTTAGTAACGAGGAATGCTGAAAATCATTTGATGACGCCATGATAATTACTTACATTCCTCTGGCGCCTTAGCGCCAAATATCTCGACTCGATAAAAAGATAATTTATTTATTAGTAATGCATCAACAAACAGCTCAAGGCATATTACAGTTAACGATCAACAACAATTATTATAAAAATTATCAACTGGTTATACAATAATATAAATAATAACACAAAAAGACGAGATTATTGAGATCAGAGTTAGCGAGTTCCACATCAGTCTCTTGCACACATATTTAGGATTATTTTAAGGAGTAAATTGATGGAAGATTTTATTCGAAAGAAAAGAGTTGAAAATTGAGGGTACATATTCGAAAGAAGAGTGTTTATTTATTATTAAAAGACGCGGAGAGTTCAAGGAGAAGGTATAAGACAGACGAGTTGTTCTTGATGGAACCCGGAAAGAGAAAAGAGGAAGTGAGAATGGGGAATCAACCTTGTTGTTGATAATATTATATAGGATGGCAATTTTGGAGTAAGTAAGCGAAGTTGTAATAGAAAAAAGATGATTAAGAAGACGAGTGTTTGAAATATTCCTATAGACGGGACTCTATAACAGGCCATTTTAAAAATGAAATTAAAGACTCGATTCAGAGTGGAGAGGTTATATTCGGAAGCCATATTAAAAAGATAAGCAGATACTAAACATGATCCACACAAAGAGGAATAATATACGCCCAATATTTAATGAAACATTTCGTAAACATAAAAAATATTATAGACGTAAATCATCGTGCAAAAAATATTATGGTATCTACGAGTGTCCAGATACTGAAAAGTTTACTGCAATTTCGTATCAGTTCTTGTGGACGAGCGGTACCACCAGCATCGTCTAGGAAACCATTTCGGAGAGACTCAATGGGAGAACGCGAGGGAACCGAAAAAACACGTACACTGACCGTTGGAGACGGCAACCGCTTCTTTCTTTCATGGCGAACGTGAAGGGATGTAGTACCGGGAAGGCGTACCTGAATTCACAATGACTGTCGTGGAAACGGAATTTCAGGAACCTCCTACAACCGAATATATTAAGAATTGACGTTATTTATTTTTATTCGCTTCTTTTTACGGTTCCGAGCTCTCTCGTGGATAGACATTGCTCTGATACATTCAACTCAAAAATATCTTATTACCGCCAAACTAACGGTATACAATGTTAGCTTCATGAAAAACTGACGTATTATATTATCTGACAAATATTTCAGTTAAAAGCCCAATTACCCAATTTAGATAGATGCCTAAGTATGTTCAATGCTATGATTCCACTTCTTTGCTCAGGCAATTTTTGCAGTCGGCGAAGAAAACATTCATTACCTTCCTCATCTCCTCTTTTCTTAGTAAAATTTATAATCCAAACTTAACAATTATTCTCCAATGTTATCAAAAGCCGGAGGTATAGCATTTTCACCAGATATTCGGAAGGAATATTAGAAAGAGGTGCGCATTATAACTCTAAGGTAACCTCTTACCTTCAGATTCGGCCTTCAATGCGAGCGGATAAAACGAAGAAAACAGGATAAAAATACGACCCAACCTTTTCCTATTCAGGGGGTACCTTTCGGCCAAAAATGCCAATAAAGGGTATGACGGGTTGTTTCTGGATGGTGAGAAAGGGCAAATAAGATTTCACGCTCCCCAGACTTCGTCATTAATGGCTCGAGGAAGGTGGTGAGACTTAATGGCGGCATGAAGGAATTGACCTTTTATCACGGGAAAAAGGCATCGAAGGGCTATGAAAAGCAGGTTTAAGGGCAAGGTTCCTTGCCGTTGAATTCTCCGAAAAGCCAATGCCTCAGAATGCACGAAAAGTGACCAGAAGGCGGAAACGGAAAAGTCAACCTACTGATTTCTAGAGCTAAAGGTCTTCTGGTTTGGTTCGCAAAAAAATGTCGAGGTGATGATATAAGTGCTTTACGTACATCGAAAACTATTCGATGAGTCATATCTTAGCAAATACACTGTTCAAGAACTGTTATCAAAGTAACAGAACACGCATCCTAATATGGAATAATTACGACCAACGACGGATCTTCGAGGGATAAACTTCGAAGCACCTTATTTTATAGCTTCCAGACTTACATGGGACAAATATAATTTTTCAAAAATCCTTACTTTTAAAATTATCCTCATAGCTTTATTTTTTACAACGGAGAAAAATAATTTTTTGATAAAGTAATATGTCACTTATAGAGACCCACACTCAAGTTCAGCATATAACGTACGGCAATCAAAAAGTGCTTCATATCGTGAAACGGCTTTATTAGCTAGTATTTTTGTTTGCTATGAAAAATGTATGTTTAAAATTAATATGCTCGTTTGGTTCGGAAAACTTTTCCTTACTTCGCTGATAAAATATGAATCATGAAAAGCTACTTGAGAATATCCCATCGATCAAGTATCAATTCAAACGGGAAAAATCAAACCAGGCGATAGAAACCAAAAATCTAGCGAATATAGAAAAGAAAACAATTGAGGTTTAGGGGAAATTTAATACAAAAAACAACTCAAACATGCAACATAATGCAATCGTAGTATTCCATCAGATCCATAGTAATGTAGTGCAACTATTCAAGCTCGAAATACCACTTGCGAAACAGCTCTTCGGAAAGAAAAACCGAAGCTAGAATGGAATGAGTAATGGCTGCAACGACAGTGTGAACGATATGACATATAACGAGAACACTTTTCACACTCCTTTTGTTGTAGGCACATCGTCGTCATGTGCCATACATAGAACCGTTGGATGACGTCAGAAGTGAGGGCGGGAGAACCCGTTAGCGCGAATCCGTCACGTGACTTTTACTGCGCTGAGATTAGTAAGAATATGCTGCCATACGAAAATAAAACGATCGTGGATTGATCTGCGGAAATAAATAAACAATGCCGAAAATATCCGAACCGCTAATGATGACGAAAGGAAACAAAATTCCAAATGGTGTTGGATTTGACGCATTAAAAAGAAAAACAGATGGCATGCAAATTAGGAGAAACGACTATTTCATAGCGCAATACAGCGAATTTCCTAAATACACGACGAATTACTTCAACTTTTTTCTCGCAAGAGGAGCTGCGAGGAATGAGGCGAAATTTCCAGAGCGTTTAATTAAATCATCACTCGCAAATAGGCAAATGAGCATTTAAACGGGGGAAGGGGGTCCGCATTAGGGGCCGATCGATCCGAGAAATTATATCGACGTCGCGAAATGAAAAATGATCCTTCCAACGGCTTGAAAAATTACTTCCGGGAAACAAATGAGGTTCTTTCCGAAGTCAGGCAATGGAATTATTGAAAAAGCGGATCGTTAACAACGAGAGACGAGGGAAAGAAGAGCGCGCAAATTAACATCGACATTATAAAGGGGAAACAGACGAAAGGGTAAACACATTCGTCTGCGGCCATGATCGAAGCCGCGATGAAAAAACCGCGATGTTACGGCTTCTGTTGGCATCGCAGTCACGCGAAGTGATTAAGAATGGCGGGATTAAAAAAAGGGGGATTGCCAAAGACATATTTAGAGGAAAAATCTGGTGGGAGTTGGGCGAGTCGATCAAGGGGATAATTAGGCGGTGGAGTTGAAGCAGGCAGATGTGCCTCGATGTCAAATTTGAATTGGGAGAGACTCGATTTTAAGCCGCTTTTTGCCCTCAGGGCTCGGAATCGATATTTAATCGCACGGAGTATTCCGCTAGAGCGCACCTCGAAAATTAATAAACCTCTTGAGTAGAGGGTTGCCATTTGATCTGAAATAACCCGACAAAATCAACTCTCGTAGACACTAGATCTTGTGTGGGAAAGCGGAGGCGCTGTTTCTAACATATCGCTCGTAATTACGCAAACACGACAAAGTCGACTTCAGTAAATATTAACGACTACATTTTCGTGATTACATGGAGGCACAAATGTTCAAGTATTTATGCAATTCGTTCCATCACAACATTTGAATACTCGTGCGCGTTATTTTTATACACAATATCGTTCTCTTCGTAATGGAAAATAATAAGGCAATAAATATTACGAATTGGGTTAGAAAGAATTTATTAAGGTACTCTATAAGATAAACCTTTTCTTTTTAATTCACGCCTTCGGGATGAGAAGCACTTTGATTCTAATTCATAAATGTTAAACGACGGTCTACAAAGTTATACCATTCGTGAGAGGGGAATTATTATCTTTCATTCATTACCTTCAACTACGAAGTAAACATCACAGGATAAATTAAATCATGCTATAAGACAAGTATTAAACTTCATCAATATCAAAATATCCTCATAATTATTCATCGAAAATTACTACTTTTTCTTCTAAGTTAGCAATAAGATTTATTCGGCGAAATTGAGATACTGAATAAGCGGTACAAACATCATAAAAGCAGGCGGAGTCCTTGATCAGGTCCTTATTAACCAAGATTAATTCATGCACGCCGAGTCTTCCAATAAAACCACGTTCATCTCACTACGTGTAAAGATATGAGGCATAAACTCATAGCTTCATGTAGTTATGACTCCCAAGCAAATATAGTTGCACATCTCGATTTAATGACATTCCAAATGCTTTCCCCACAAACACGCGTGACCTCCATATCGTGGCGATCAAAATAACCAACCACTACTCACTGACCAAATCCACCGCTAACGGGATAGGCTTCCATCGACTTATACACGACAAACCCTTCCACGTTAATAAAGTAAGCATCCGAAGACCCGCACAACAAGCGCATAATTCTCCGACCGGCGCAAATTGAAGGCGTGCATTTATCTTCCCTAGCATTCCCGTTACCTCAGACACATGCGATATTTCCCTCTAGACGGACGACTCGCCTTGTTTCACTCTTCCATTAAAGAGTCGCCTCCGAAAGACTCCTGCATTCACTTTCCTCGGCTCCCCCTTCACTTGACTTATCGCACTTCTCCGACGGAGCACGTGACCCGGCAGCTGGCCCATCGTTCGTCGGCAGCTGGCATTCCGCTTCAAGTGAATGTCCTCGCGTGTCTCCGCGAATGAGAAGCTCGCGTTTATAAATAGAACCGAAAATCCCGAAGATTAGCGTAAATCAGCAGAGATGCATATGAAGAATGGAGCGCAATGCTTAGCACTAACAAGATCGGAAACAATACGAACCGAGCGCCATAAATAACGTCGGGAACAATGACGAAATATTTTCCACGAAAACATAACGGGAATAGAACAGGTGCATCGTTTCTTGAGGATGACATACGGGATTCGTTTCAATTGGAGATCCTCGAAGCTTCAGATTTAAAATGAAAATAACTGTATTTTACAACAAGTCCCTTACGTTCAGAGCTTGAAATATTTTCGTAATAATAACCGAAATAGCGTAAGACATAACAAGAAAAATTAACTCTGACTGCTTTAAAAGACATAAGAATAGCAAGAGAAAGAATAATATTAGCTATGGTCTAACAACAAAAAACGAAAGGAAATAAGAAAATTAATTCATAATTGTAAATTACTCGCAACAAATTACTCGCTCAATAAACAACATTGCATTAGCATCGTATAAATCCGTATCAAGTTTCCGAACCCATTTTTGTTAGAAGCTATTCAAATTTTGGATAAAGGAACTGTTTAAGTAGTAATTTAAGTGTATCTTCCTGTTTAGTGATATCCTTTGAAGCTACTGGGCGGAAAAAGCAGAATGAATAAGAGAGTTCATTTTGGTACTCCAATCTAACTCGGAGCGCGCATTAAAAACAGGTTTTAGCAAGAAATATAAAAACAACATCCTATGGACAGTTTTGGGGGCTATCAAAAATTCAAAATTTACACCAAATAGTCCACTCGAACCTTGGACATTTTAATGGCATTCTATATCAAGAAATCGGGGTAATAATCACCAATAAGCGGATTTAGAAAACAAATAAAACGGGTTGATGCGTTCGTGAACGACCGGAAAGAATAAAAAAGCCTTAAGAATTTCGAGCACTCATTAAAACCGATACCAGTATGCGCCATCATCCCTTGATAACGTCAAGTATTAAGTTCGCGACCGGTAACTAATCGCTGCAGGTTCCATGACAACAGCAACCTTTTCCCGGAGGAATGAAACATCCGGCCCAAAAACCTTCCGTAAGAGAAGCACAGGGGTCTTACCCTAAGAAGCTAAAAGACAAATTGAAGTCGCGGGCATAGCTTTCAATTACGGACGTCAGGATTCGACGGACGACACGTAAGTGCAAGTAAGAAGGAGAAGGTAACGAAAATAGCCGCGAACTTAAACGAGATAAACACACTCCGAAATAACTGTTGCGAGAGTGAAAGCAAAGGGCGCTATTTAAGCAGATATTACGATGAAACTTCAAAGAGGGTGCCTCATAAACTGTGAGATAAAGCCCTTTTCGTTGAATTCGGACCTGGATTCGGGGAATTCTTTCAACTTTCTTCAAAGCGAAAGAGTAAGCCACGAAAGAATAACACTTAAAATTTTACGGACAGAGATTTACGCCTCAATTTCACTCTCTCCCGAGTACAAAATTCTTTCCTTTACTTTCGATCCACCCTTAATTTAATTACTTTTACGGAAAACATTACACGGGGTTGAACTCACCATAATCTCTGTACATTATGGAAGGAAGTGAAATTTTATCTTCCAAAAAGAAACATACATATTTATGCCTATTTCTAAAAATATTAAGTGAGAGACTACAATCATACGTAGGTGGGGAAACCAGCTATGAATGAAATCTTAGAAAAAGAGAAGAACTAACTTTATATTTCATGATAAAAATAACATTAAGGTGATTAATTACTTAATTATTTAAAATGATTTGTTTTAAGAACATAATCGATATGCTATGACAATACCTTGTGTAAGTCCGCATGACTTGATTGCATACCGAGAAAAATTAATATCTAATAAAACTATCACACAATTAATTAGGAAAATAAATTTGTAATCCAAAATATCCTCACGTCTACATTAGGTAATACCCAACTGTTTCAACTACATTAAATATTTCTTAGGAAAGAAAGATTACATTTCCCCATTCGCCCAACTTTATTTTTTCTGTAATATTACATATCATTGATTGATAGGATCATTTGCAAACTAAAAGAAGCATATAGGTAATACAGTAAGTCCTTGGATGAAACTTTCTCTGTTAGAACACCGAATCATGACTGAAATAACACGCTAACCGACCAAAACCGGGCACCAAGTTCTACAAACAGTCCTCTGTCACAACATTTTTTACGAAATCCTTTCACCGAGTCCACGAGAACGGGAAAAAACGTCACGTATGCATAAAAAAATTATGTACATACGTGTGACGGATATGACGCATTCGTTTGTTCAACCGAAAACGTATAACAAGGAAACATACGACGTTCGGCGGATTTTTTCCTGAGACATCGCTGAGAGACACGATAATATCAAACCATTTATCACTCCGGGCTTTCCCGCATTAATATTATTACCTATACACCCTATTACATTTCTCTTTCTTGCCGAGTTGTCAAACAAATGCAAATCAGCTAATATATATCACGAGGGGGAAGAAATTTATTCAATCCGAAGGGGACTAATTCCATCCGAAACTATGAAGAATCGCCAAATCCGGAAAAAAGGGGACGGAGAGGTAAACAAATTTGTACAAGGATACAGTTCGGGAATCACGCGATACGTGAAATACGAGGATGGAGATAAATTCCAGACATGGCGTTGCTTTCAGTCACCCTGAGCATGGGTCATCCTTTCAGCACGCGATTATCTCGACACCGTAAAGGATTAACGGAGACACGACACCAAGATTTAAATACTCGACCCCGAACGAGGATTGCCGTGAAATCTGGCGAAATTGAAGGACGCCCTCGCTCAAAATCCGCGCGTGTCGATTTGCACCTACGACCAATAACTTTCGACCGTCACCGACAACTCGGTAAAGGATTTCGCTCACAATGTGATCGTTGTCCGCCCACGACACCTTTCACTGCTCGCGTTGTGAAATGTGTGAGACATCAATGACGAAGTTTTGAGCAAAACAAGCGAATGAGGCATGTCAATAAATGGTCTATTTCGTTACGACGTCGCAAAGGCAAGAAAACAGTGTTCATTATACCTACTTAAGGATTTAAGGGATCTAATCCGAATACTGTGATCCAATATATCTTAAAATTGAACTGCTTCAATGATAATAGCGTGGAATCGTACAAGTTTCCAAATATTACTGTGCTAAAGTTTTGTTACAATAAATTGTTTTGCTAATAAGTCCTGTTAAGCTTGTTTTGCAATTTTTCTCGTCTCGCTAAGGCTTTTCATAAAGTTACGCCTGAACACATCTATTATATTCGTTAAGATGCAATGATTCAGCCATCACAATATATATCCATTAAATACGATAACATAGGACGCTCGGTATTGTAAGTAATGCTAAATCATATACCACGAGACATATATTCATCATGGAACTATTACGTTTAAGTAATACCTTCCTCGCTTTATTTTTAAAATATCATTATTTTTTCATCGATATTTACTAAATCAAAAAAGTAAGAATGTTGCTCAATCCCGGAAATAAAATATCACTTGACACACTCATACGATATTCTTTCTTCAGCCGCTAAAGAAAGGATTATATTTTGGAGATGATGACAAAAGAGAAATCTCTTACGGATGACTTAACCATAAAAGTCATACAATGAAGCTATGGTTGGTGACGTCATCTTTATTGGATTCGAGTTTCCTTTATGACTCCTGCATTGATGATATTCTGTGAAGCAGTGGAGACGAAATTCCTTTTCGTTTAATCAAATTAGGTATTTCTAAAGTTTACCATAATTGAAATTTCCGCTCTTCGACAGTATTTTCCCCATGGAAACAATATTGCTGTGGCATAGCAACCGCTTCAGAGGGAAGCAGCATCCACACGTACCGCGGTAACGAGAAGATTCGAAACGAAAGGTACGGCTTTATATGCTTAGATTGAGATAACACCCTTAATCCATATTCAACGACACGTCGAATCGGATATACATATAGGGTCCATGTCAGCGTCCACGGCGACGAGACACCTGTCCCGTGGACGGCGACATGCGAAGAGTCGTGTTATTTCCAGGATGCAGCGAAACAAGCCGAGCATGGATCCTGATGGATACCTGGAAAGGTGGAAAACACGCGCGGTACATGGAAAGAGAAAAACTGAGAAGTCGCATGTCCTAACTGCGCAGATCTTAGCTCGTGTTGGGATGTTGGATAGGAAGAAAGCTGATAGTAATAATCGGGATTGAAGTTGACATTCCATTAGACGGAGTAGGTGATTATCAGGTACAAACCCTGAGTTAATTTAAAAATGTCCAGTCGCCCAATTTACTAGTTAGGACTCGATAGCCATAAAAAAATATAAAAAATGTATCGTTCATCGTCATCTCCCGTTCTGTGATATAAAATACGATACAAAACTTTCATTAGGTTGATTTAAATGATAGTAAAATATGTTAGAATAGAGGACGAGAAAGTGATAAAAATACGAGCGAAAAATACATTTATTTTTATTATAAAAACCCTCAAGTATTCATCACAGGATGAGGATCACTAAAATGAAAAGCGCAATAAGTAATTTGAACTATTACGATGAAGGGATATTCTCGTCGAAACCAATATTCTAAGTATTTACATTATTTACAAGATTGCAAGCAAATTTTACTCAACAGGGAATTAAATTTCAACAACAGAAACCACTTTTGTTAAAGAAAACTTTCACGTTAAATTAACAAGATTTTTCTCCGAAGCGTATCCTCTCGGGAAGCCCTAGCTGTAAACCTCTCGAGATAGAGGTATTTCGTTAAGTACCCGATATAACCCGGAGAACGATACGAGAAAAATCCAAACAAAGCTCCAGCGAGTAGAGGAAAAAACGATGACAGCGCCACAAAGGAATCCGAAGAGAGATTACCGCAACCACACCGTAATTCCGATATCTCGCCAAGTAGACAAGCTCCGCACGTGGTAAATTCCCTCCTTCGCGAAGTACTTTCAGTCGCGTCTGCGAACGGAAGGCAGGCGAGAGATCTTTTTTCCTCCGGAGTTTCAAAAACACATCTCCGAGGAGGGACTTAAACGGCGCCATAGCACAATCGGCGAGAAAGATGAAGGGGTTTAAGCGAAGCGCGGGTGATGGTGCAGATGAGCCGCAATCACGGCAGACGAGCGTAGGAGGGGTCGACACATGTACTTCGGATGCGGAAGGCGACG
This sequence comes from Sympetrum striolatum, assembly GCA_947579665.1. Classification (NCBI taxonomy): domain Eukaryota; kingdom Metazoa; phylum Arthropoda; class Insecta; order Odonata; family Libellulidae; genus Sympetrum; species Sympetrum striolatum. Next base: position 40,203,148 of record OX388346.1, read on the forward strand.
CGGAGAGGCGTGGGAGGACACCAGAAGAATCCCAGACGAGCCAGCGGGGCATTGCGCCGCACAATGCCTCTTTTAACATATTAAAGCCCTTTTGACAGATTGTTGCTAACGCGGATTAGGGTGACGGAGCTGTTTACTTTGGTGGCACGATGAAGTGTGGCTGACACATTTCGCGATACTCTTAGTGCGACAGGAAACGGGCGTATGTTTCAAATTCAGATAAGTATTATTAGTGAATAGTTATTATTAGTGAAATAGGTAGACATGTTTCATTGTACCGCAGCTAGCATTAAGGATGGCAGAAAATAAAGTAGATGTTGCACTTCAAAATCTAAAAAAATAAGCACATTCTACTTTGTAATAAATATAGAGTTAAATACGAGAGATATTAAAAGGTACTGAAAAAATTACATCATCTCTGTGAACTGAACAATTTTCAAGGCACTGAACAAATTTCAAGAGCTTGCATGAATCGAACATACAAATTAAAATGATTGACGATAGCAACTCCGGTATGTTTTTATTTTTTAATTTATAACGCAGACTATAAGAGAGTAGCTTAGAAATTTTGGTTCTAAATCTGTTCTGCTTGCAACATTTCCTAGGTTTATTAATAGTAATAGCTAATATTTATTATCACAGTATTTTCAGAGGCTTGATGTAGCAAATGATTTAATAGGAAAGATGATCTGTACAACGGAAATATTCGTAATTTAACTTCAAATACAATAATTAAGAATGCACTTCTTCCATCCGTTTATAAAACAGCGTTAACACGAGAAAATAAATGGAGCGAGTATAATTTCCACAGCGTTAACACATCGTTTTTTTGATAAATAAAAACTTCTAAGAAGTACAATATTTGCAATCCTTCCTATTTGTATCAGTCATTCCAAAAATACAGAGAAATTAGGCTAACAAATATTAACGCGTTGTTTTTTGGAAACGATAACAGATTACGAGGAAGTGTTGAAGGCTTCGCTTTCCCGTAAAATCTCAGTTTATGTTCACGGAGTGCGGATCATTTCAAAAATAGAGTGATGCAAGCAATAACAGACTGTGATTCACAGGCGTAAACTGTGAGATCATATCTCACTCGCTCTGGCGAAATGCGGTCCAATAAGAGAGAGCGATCCCGGGGTGGGGCCACCACCACATAAACTAAACTACTTTTTCAACTACGCCATCAAATCACAGGGTAAACACACAGACAACACGACAGAGTGGACACTACTACACTACGAATAGTCCAGCGAGGCTTTACGAAGCCATACATTTCTAGACCCAGAAATACTTTCTGTAAGAATGAAAGGCCGAATTTTTCTTCAGGATTTATTATTTATAATGTAGAAAAAATAATCCGAGAGAAAATTCACTCGCTTCTCCTTAAGTGTTCCAAGAATGCTTAAGACAGCTTTGGGAAATGGCCAAGGCAAAATGGAATGAAGTGTCCCGGAAAGAATGTTTAGATATAACTCCTTTGAAGAGTAATTTTAGTCCTAAGCGACAAAGAAATCCCAGAATTTAGAGAACTGCCAAATAACTGCTATCGACGACTTCAAAAACTCTTTCAAAATATCCACCCGAAAACAAAAAATGGAAATTAAAAGCGAAGCTATTTCATACGAATTTTTTCAAAGACGTTATTAAATTGATTCATTTTAAGATGGTTTTGAAGACAATAAAACGGATTCATAGGTTTGCGCGTAGAGGAAGCGCCCCATTTGGCCGATTAGCTGCGGCAGACTCCGCAGATTGCAGCAGATTGATGCTGGCGCCAGCGTAACGGATCACGCGGAAGGAATGGATTTCGTGACTTATTTAGCTACCATTTTGGAAAATACAAGCCCTACATTATGAAACAGTTTCGTAACTTCACAGAAGCAAAATTTCAGCAAATGAAAACTACATAAATTGCGAATTGATATATTAGAAAGCTAATGCAGAACAAAATACATAACATAATAAATATGACTAGAATTGATTGAGGAAGGCATCACTTGGTGCAACTCCATCATCATAATAACGGTATAAATAACTAAGTTAAACTTTTTAACAGTATTTTGTAATAATAAATACGAAGTTACCGCACCTCCATTATGAAACATCTGCTAGTTAACAATCGACCTTATTTGAAAATGATATCCATGTTCAATTTTTTCGAAGAAGGCCTTTTTGAGCCAGATGAATTAATGAAGAATATGAATGAATAATAAGATAATAACGTAACGTAAAAAAATAACGTCCATGATTAAAAACATAAGAGTCCATTTTCAGTGTTTTCCTTCGACAGACGAAAATTTCGTATGAATAATTCCAAGAAAGCAGTTATTCGGGCGCCAGAAACATCCTCCTACACACGGGCAGAGAGGCGAGAACTATTTTTTCACCCTTTAAGCTTAAAGAAACTCCCACAAGGACTCTCCCCCCCGTTTCATTCATTGATACACACATAACCGGCATCTCACAAGTCGCAATACAGGAGAAAGCATTGAGACGCCATCGAGATAAATTTTTAACGCCGCGAAGCCCTTTCCCAGAAGAGACGCGGAGGAAAAAAAGGCCCCCAATGTGCCACTAATACATCATTCCAAACCACTCGCCAGCCTTCGCCACCAATTCAGAACGAACGTCGAGTGGAAACAAGCTTCCGGACGAAGATCGTCATCGCAAGAATGCTTTCGCGGAAAGCACTTGGGCGCCCTCTCGAGCGCTCCTGGTGGAATTAGCTGAAAAGGGGTGCAGAATGGAATCATCACGTAGACGCTGCTGGAGAGAGAGCCGCTGTCTGGGCGCTAATTGGCTCACGTGGGGAAAACGCCAAGTTGGCATCTGCGGCGTCGGTCCCCCTGATAGTGGAGGGGGAGAGATGGATGACCCGACCACATCACGTATGAAGGGAGTAAACAGTCGGGAAAAGATGCCAAACAAAAGAGAGGGCCACCGAGCGAATATTGACTGAACCCAATATCGGGAGACAAAACGAAATTGAAAATATGTATCGACTTTATACATTCTGTGTGTTGCGCCCTGGATGGGCGATAGCGATACGAACGACTGAAAGGTTTCATTTATCAATCGTTGTCGCCACTTTCAATCTCTTGTCAAAAAGAGGTCCGGATTTCGAATCCAGGTTTCATGGTTCAATGTAAGCATCTCGGAGGTTAATAGTGAAAGTACTACAATATTTATTAGATTTGAAATAAAAACAATTTTTCGAGTCCTCTTCGCAATATTTTTTCTTTTTTCTCTTTTTCAGTAGAAGTGCTCACATGCTTCGACTTTCTCAATGCTATAAGGATACCAACGTAAATTAATAAACGATACTTATCATATGATATACTAGTCAAAAACTTTCAAACGGAATACGACATCTCCACCACGTTTACAACGAATCAAAACATAACTGTAATTCCACATTAAAGTTACAAAGCTAATGCTGAATTATAAGAAAGTAAATGCAGAATATTTAATTGTGAACTCAAATTCACAAAACTTGGAAAAAAGAATAGGCAATACCGTGAAATAAACTTCAAGGAAAAATCTATAATGTGCACACATGTCATCATAAAAGATAAAAACTTGCTCGAAGTTTACCCTGAGATCACTTATCGCAAAGAAATTTCCGATGTGAAAATTACGGAAAGAATGTCCTCAAACAAAAAAAAAACAAATACTTCCATTTTCTGAAAATCTTAAGCTAGAGTGATATACATGTATAGCGACAGAAAACTGACGATTAACCAGGATCATCATCGAAGATCCTATTAACTTTTCCCAAAAAAATAAGAAAATGTATCATCCATCAAAACCCCTCAATAATTAAGAGTTGCCTTTGCCCATGAATCCCAAATTGCAAGGGCCGATCTACGACGGAGTTTCACACGCAAATGCACTCAAGGGACACCAACATCCTTAACTAGAGATGACGCGATAACGCCCTCCACGCGGAGGGTTCACTAACTAGAAACCCGTGCGCAAATGAGGGAAAAAAACGCGTAACAAAGCCGTCGAGGTATTTTTAAAACCTCGCCTATTCGCTGTCAGAAGGGCATCTCGCCAAAAATCTTCCTAACTGCCTCGACTGCGGAATACCTGAACGGGAGTAATGAACCGAGGTCGATTCCTCGCAAGATTTGTGAAAGCGAACAAACAGGTCCGAAAACGACGTCGAGGAAACCAAACAAAAAGAACCCCGAAATATCGCCGTTGAACATTCCGTCACCCACGCGCGAAGAACACGACAAACGACAGCTTTTTTCCAGCTGTAGCTTTTTTAAATGCCGGTGGAAAACTCGCGGAAATATTATCAACGGGATTGTACTCGTGGTAATAATTTCTAACATTAGCCGGCGGAAGAAAGTGGTCGGGCAGCTTGGGGGACGCTAAAATGTCAGAAGGTCTCGCCTCTCTCTTCCACGTGCCAAAAACAAGGAACATACGGTGGATTCAGAAGCCTAAATCCGTGTCGGTGATCACAGCAGAATGAATTGTTTGTATTTGAGGCGCAAGAACATTCTTCATTCGATAACGATATTGATACGGAAAAGTTTTAATCGATCATGCAATTGCAACGAATAGCTATTAGTGTTAATAAACTCTTTTTCTTTTCTTGTCTTTTCCACGCCTATATGAGTAATTAGCAGCAGTTTTTAATCTCCGATGCGATCCGATGCTATCATGCAAATGAATCCATAAACCAATAATATTCCTGTTCTCCAAGAATAAAATTGATTTGCGCTGTAGAGAAACGGGACCTGTCATTTATAAATAAAGATAATCAGTGCATTTATTTCTGCCTAATCAAAAATTTCTGAAAAAAATTCCGATTTCCGGCGCATTAACAGCTTTATAGGGAAAAAAAGTTTATATGAAATTTAAAATAAGTCCAGTCACGAGATTAGGTTATTATTAATTGTAAAAATTTAAGTCTGCTCTTCATTGAATTATGATAGATGTTAATGTGAGAATTCCACTATCTAACTTGAAAACATGATTAATGGAGTGAGTGAAATATACTGAAATGAGCTTGACTGAGCCGTCTACACCGGTGGACTATATTTCTTAGAGCTCTGTAAGAAAATCGCAATACTTCGCAACTTTCGAGCGAACGTGGTGAAAGAATTTGCTGATAGAAGAGGAAAGATGAACAATGAGAAAGTTCATAGGAAATGCAGAACGACCTTTGTCTATTCACATCAACAAAATTCGAAGGAGATCGGATAGCTAGGCGAAGCATTTTATATTGAACAGAAATTGCATCTTCTCGGAACTTCGCAATGCACACTTTCAGCACAAAGGCAAAATTCAGGGAAACCTCTGTAATTGTCTTTACGTATCTCTCATTCATTCTAAACCGAGACAATTGCCCGAATATTCAATGCATAAAATAGAATATATTAAGATTCAAAATTAACAATTTTAAAGAGTGTATTAGAGTATTAAAGATGTATTTGTCTAATTTACTATAATTACAGGAGAAACAGATCGTAAAACAATGATTGACGTACTGCTCTGTCAAAGGGTAACTGCAGAATATGAAAAAATGCTGAAAATACAAAAACAGATGCCCCTTAACTCCTACAAAGGAACACCTCGAATCAATCAATCGAATACCTGGATCATTCCACACCTCGAGAAAGTCCATAAGTCAAGAAAGGTGACTTCACATCAAGCGAAAAGACTAGACAAACTTCAAAAGCCGTTAAACGTTTTATTTTTTCGCGGATGACTCTACCAACCGCTTTGTCTCATACGACACAATGAGGGGCGTAGAGGAACTTTCACACATATGTTTCTTTACCAAAATAAGTTTTCGGGAGGCGAGAAAGCGTTCCGAATTTAAAAAAAAAACATACGACAACGGGACGATGTGTGGAAGAGATCAATGGCACGAAGATGGAGGCACTTCTGCACGACGAGAAAGTGTGAATGCGGATCTTATTTACCTGCCGATTCACGCTAGAGGGGGCAATGACATGGCACCTGACAATCAGCTCAAAACACGCCCGTTAACAACGAGCGAAAGAATCGCCTGTCCCACATAGTGCGCTGAATGACGCCAACACTTACCTGCAAAAAAGAGAAAAAACATATTAGAATAAACTACAACGAACAGGTGGATAACTATTTTTATCAACGTTCAATGTCAATTATATAGTTCTCCGTTACAATGATTTTCCATGTCTGGTTTTAATCGTATAATAAAACGGACTTCAACATACGGTATGCATACTCCCACTAACGTAAGTAAGGCTTACGCAAGAAACTTGAATTGAAGTATTTAAAAATTGAAAATAAATAAAAATTTAGAGTGATTCGATTGAATGGAAGGGTTGCTTTTAAGAACATTGTCAAATATCGCAAATACCAACTATAATTAGAAGAATGAATTCACACACTTAAATATAAAACTTCCTGAATTACAACCCTTCCCATGAGAAACCTTGCCGATAAGAGAAGCAAATGTTCTAATATATTTAACAAGCTGTACTCTTATTACTGCAAGGTTAAATACTTAATTAAGACACCGGAATATCTCTGAGAAGATTACTCTACGTGAGTAGCTTCAAATGCATTCATAATGATTAATTAAATAATTTCGAATTTCAAGAATTACCAAATATATAATAATATTTACCAAAAACCAACCACTCAAATCCATATAATTTAACGTTAATACAGTGTTTCCATCAATCTACCATTTTGATAGAAATAACCAAATTGGGTATATAATTTTAAAAATTTTCCAATTTCATATACGCATCATTTTTTACGCTGGTGTATTTAAAACCGATTGATGAGTTCGAACGATTTCGCTCCATAATCTAGAATTGCTAACAATGGATAAAATGCATCTTTTCATGGGGACCTGCAGTAATTAGCTTTCAAGACACAATGAATTGGCAGTAATAAATGTATAAAAGATTCCGCAAAATCCATACAGGCAGCAGGAGTAAAAACGTTTAATGACCTGGAAACGAAACTCATTTATTCATGCAACTCGGCAGCACTGCTCACGAGGAAGATATTATGTCTCCTAATGCATTAGTTAAAAGCGCATTATGAGTCTGTAATCATTAGTTGTGCCATTTGCAAGCGAACGATTTTCCGCTTCTGAAACCGCTAAGCGGGAAGGAAGCGAACGGGGAAATTCTACGCAATCTCTCGTTATAAAAATGTAACATTTTATGCGCATTAAATATAAAAAAGGAGGTAAAAACTGAAGGGAAAGAAGGAGAATTATGAATATTAACAGAATAATTCGGCTACATGATGAGAAATAATTTTATGTTCACGATTGAGAGATACACGCTGAAAATAACTAGGACTCGGAAGCCGCGATTTTAATTACTCAAACTTCGAAATATTCACCGAAAAATGTAACAAGTTTATTTAATATAGACGCAGATTATATGGTACAGAAAATATATAGAATTAAAAAGAATGATTTTTCAGTTAACTAGAGAATGAATTTGATAACGGGTTTGGATGATGATGACACAGAGCAGCACTAATAGTAAGAGCGTATCCTTAATGGAGCTCTTACAGAAGGTATTTCAGTTTTTAATTTCTCTGCACATTCTATCTGAAATATGGTTAAATAATTTATCAACTTAACCAAAATGATAATAAACAATTCATTCCAAACGAATGTTAATACATTATTATTTTAAAAGTGTTACGGATTGAAATCGAACAGAATGATGTAATTACGAGAATTGTTACTACATTAAATCCACCATTAATGCGTGAATCTAGAATACGTAATAGAAAGGAAGATTTACAAACAACGAGTATCTCCAAAATTCAATAAAAGGTACATTTAAATCAATCGGGATTTTCCATGAGAGAACATAAGGAGCTGCTTGGGAAAAGTTAACTCCAAACAAAGACGCCGGGGAAAAACACAGGCCGATTTATCGATATCCTTCAACTCCTTGGGAATCTGCTCTTTAGAGGACTTTCAGACCATTCAAATCAACGCCCACGTAATTATCAGCTCCTTGGGAAAGGAATAAGCATACGTATGCATCGGAGGAGATGATAGAGGAGCGGGATTCCTTGGAACAAAAGGGAAAAGTGCTCCCATCGCAATCAACCAGCCATGCACACAATTCCGCTAAGAGCGGAAGGGAAGTCGCAGATATCGCATTTCCGGTTAAAAGGCTCTCGGAGATTGTCTTTAAGCTCCATTGTGTCGCTCCATCGGAATATGGCCGAGTGGCGAAGGAAGAAAGATGCTAACAAGCGGCTCGATCGGTCCGAATTCTCACGAGAGGAATTAACAAGGAGAAGTGAGATTGGAATTTCCACGAAGACGAGGGGCTAAAACGAAAAGTAGCTCGAACGGGGAACGGAAAACACAGGACGCTAACGAAAAGGCCAGGAATGAGTTTTATTAGGGAAAACCCATTCGTCGTCATGGAGACATGGAAGAGGAATTAGGCAAAACATACTGAATATCGAAGTTACCCATTTACGGTATCTTCCTATAATCCTAGAGCTTAAAATCTTGAAAGAAGAGAATTCTTTCGTCTAAAACAAAAATGCCCAGAACTTAAGCCCAAGATATTCGAAAAAGCAGAGGTTTCAAAGCGCTTTAAACTTACAAAATAACTAACTTCCACCCTTTCTCCTCTTCCTTTCTGACATCATCAAACAGGAAACAGCAACTGTAGATAAAATAGAGCTTACTGACTAAGAACAAAGGATGTTTTCGTTTCATTAAATAGAGCTGCCACATCAGCACAATTTCAAAGGTTTAATTTCGCAATTTAGAAACTCAGGACACCCTAAAAGCTACCAATGAGTCTCTATTCCAATTCAACTCCAAAAATAAACAATTATTTCGAATAAGTTTACCGAGAGACCATATTACATTCGTTATGACAAATCATTAACGTGCGATCACATATCGAGGTCATTCTAACGCAACACCTGAATCTGCTGAATTCTTATCGTTAATTTCAATTACAAATTGAGCAATTCTGAATAATAACACTCGGAGAACATTCACCTTCTGTTTTATTTTTTTCTTTAATATAGTCGAGTAGGTGCTTTTGTACAGCAGGTGTATAATGAAAGAAATAAAAGTATAGAACTTTTAATCGAGAATATCAAATCGTAAATTTGCAATTAAAAACACCCCCGAAACGCAAAAAAAACTCGATCCACGCTAACAAAAAATATTGGGGAGCGCTGGTTCGATATTGAAATTTTCGATCAATCTTTTCCAGTACGCATATATTACAGAGTCTTCTCCGCAAACATAAACAGGCAGGACGATTCATCGAGATACCTTTACTTTAATTATTCCCATCCTCGGATTAAGTACGTCATTAACTCACCGGCCTTGCATTAGTGCCGCTCGAGATGAGACCTCCGGCGAAATACGCCGGACGACCTGAAAACATCGAACATTTTTTTCCTTTCGCCCCGACGCAAATCCGGGAATGAAGCCACGGAAAAAGAGAGAATGGAGGGAAGAAAAAAAAGTTTCACGGAGTCAAACATTCGGCGGTGGGATTTTTCATCAGCGAAAACGTCTCCGGGACCGAAGGGAAGTTGTCCCGCAGTACGAGATGAAACGCTAATGAAAAACCGGAACCGATGGGGAGGAAGATAGCGGGGGTGGTCAATGGAGTAAAGGTTGAAAGGGGGATAATGGTGGGAAAGGCATGACCGTAGGGGCGGAATAAGGGGGAAGGAATAATGAGAGAGAATTTGGTCGGAGGAAACCGAGCGAAAGAGGGGCCGAGATTGGTGGAGAAGGGTCACCGCAGGGGCTGCGAATCGCACTGCGAGGCGTCCGAAAGAGATCTTGATGACGCCGTGTTCCGCCGCGAGGCGAGATCCTTAACGATGCTGCGAGGAATCTTCGAGGAGGATGAAAGAAGACCCTCGAGGGAGAAAAAAGCGGAATTAGGTTTATGAGGTCGCGATGGATGGGCCGTGGAGCGAAGGATAAACTGCCGAAATGGAAGAATGTACGGAGACTTCGTTAGAACTAAATTCATTACGGAGGAGGTCAATGACCAAATATTCGAGAAGTTTCGGCTGTAATAAATGTCGAAAATACAAGAGCATCTTACGAACTTGATCGGAGATATTGAAGAAGTGAGAAGAAAGCGTCGTTAAAAATTTAAGTTTAGAACGCCTGACTTTAGGCTAGAAGTATACTCCAGGATTAAATTAATATAAAGCTACATAAACCAGAATTATTATTATCTCAAATAATGCACATAAGCAACTACAAAAATACAATGAGTAATTTCATTAGTACGTGCGGCTGGTGATTTTCTAATAATACCCCTCAAAATGGATTTTTTAAGATGGTTAATCTCAGTATTTTAGGTAAACCGAGAAGGAAAAAGATTGGAAAAAATTCTTCCTTTCTAAAGACTGTGAAATAATGCAAATAGAATATCTTATGTGTAGGGAGTGAATAATTACAATAAGTATCGAGATTTCGAGGAAATATGGCCTTCTATAGTAAATAGCCTTCTAAATTTATTACTTTCAAATAAGATAAACATGTAAAATTCCAATTTTCAATGAATAGATGTACCTACAACTAGAAACAGTTGAGTGTAAACGATATACGTATGAAATAGTTGAAACGATTTGCACCTTCAATAATCTGCCTTTTTCGAATAAGCACTGAATGGCGAGTAATAAAACTTAGCTACGGAAGTATGAAATTCGATGCTATACTATTCTATTTCAGTAAACGCGAAGTTGTACTGTACCATAATACATAGACTCGATATATTTCGAGAACCGAGTTATTGAAATGCACCCAAGGTAAATAAATTTCCAGACCGCAGTTCACCATTGTCCAAACTCGAACACAGAAACACCACGCCAAGAATCACAGTGTAAGCAATGATACTCAAGCACGGACGGAAATCATATCTGGGACTTCAAAGCTCTTCTGAAAATTCACGATACCCTCGATGCAGTTGGCGGAAACCACCATCCAACGGGAGTTCATGCGTCCTCTATGCAGCTGGTCCATATTTCGTGCCTTTGAAACGAGCGGCAGCCTGCATGCACGTACGAAAATCTCGTTATTTACCTCTCCCCGAAAGAAAATATTTATCGTCCGCGAACTGCAGCACAAAACTATCGGAAAAAGAACCTCCGCATACAAATCCCGAAAGCATGGAGGTCAAATCATCTGCGTTGTTTCCACTCGCCATCTTCGATCTAAAATACACTCCGTCCAAAGAGTGCAAGCGAATGCAAGAAAAACCTCCGCGAAAAATCCTCGTCATAGACGGGTATGTTAGCGCAGTTAGTGGGCATAAAATTTCATTACGCTAGCGCAGATTTGCCGATACAATAAAAACGACGGGGACAACATTCCCTGCTCCGGATCACGGAGAACATTGTGTCGCCGTCATTAATCACTGGAAAGGAGAGTGCCCGCGTTAAATTGTCGCCCACGGAATGTCCAATACCTCCCGATTACGCCTCTACCGGTCGATATCCGGTCACATATTTCACCCGGAGGAATTCCTGAAAGTAGAGCCGTGGTCGCTGCAATCTCCATTTACGTGGTAACCCTCCCTCCTGCAAGATGCGATCCTTTAATTCGGCCCCGGAGGCAAACTTACCACAACGACGCGATTGCAATTCTGAGTCCCCCGCCAAGGAGTTTGGGATAAATAGAACGAATCTATAGCCACTGATCAGCGTCGCAGTGGGAAAACCCTACAAGCGGGGAAGATTAGAGCTAAATGGTCCTACAGTTAACGAGGGAGGTGCACAAGAAATATGCGGAAGAAAGCCACAGATAATGGACATGAATTCATTCGGGAATGACCCATTATTTTTCCGAAGGCAAAATCCTTTGTTGCAGGTTTTTTTAAACAGTTTTACAGATCCTTTTATGCATTCGTAAAAAAACTCACAATAAGTCAAAATGTCAATATACATACAATAATGTCAACGTTTCGTCTCTAACAGACAGTCATGGTCACTGACAATGTGATACGCCTGTCAAAGCGGAGATTTTAATTAAATTAGTTACTAACAGCGCACATATAGCGTGAAAAGCTTATAAAAACAAGCCAATAAAATTTACTAAGAAAAGCCAATTTTCGCCAATTCACTATGGACAAAGAATGAAGACATTTTTCTCCATCAATGAAAAAAATTGGGCCATAATTTATCGGACACTACCAATGGTCCTTAAAATTTTCTTTAAGAGACAATAGTTTCCTCTGATAAAGCTAGGAAACATTTCTGTAAATAGCACAGGCAAATTTTAAATTTAATCCTGAAGGAAAGCTGTCCAAAAGTCTAATTAAATATAAGACAATTTCCGTGAGCCCTATCATGATGATCTAATTTATTAAACTATTAGAAGATACTAAAACGTAAGCAGAAAGTAATTTTGAAAAGAATTATTAGAATAAAATCACGTAATTCTTCGCATTAAGAAGGAATAAAGGTGAAAATACCAAAATCTACTCGACTTCGAAATAACAAGATGACTTTCGAAATTGGTAACGGCAATTTAAAAAAAGGACACTTTATTCTACAGCGTCATTGGAAATGCGAGGTTACCGAGAAAAACCACGCGTTTTATCCCCCCTGACTTTCCATACGCACACCCCTAATTGGCCTCGGGACGGTTTAAAGCGGATGCCTCCCAACATTCCCTTCAGCAGCCACAACAAAGGGCCTGCAGGCGGAGACGGGAAAAAAAGGAACTTCGTACCAATGATCCTGAGAGGAATCGCGGAGAGGCTTTTAAAAATCCCTTCCCGTAGGTAGGGGACATGCACTTAGAGATAGACTTGCTCGACAAGGATGAGGTTGCTGCTTTTTACCGCTAAAGCGCTCGCGGGATCTGATGAACCAGTTACCTTTTTGTTGCAGGAGCGCAAGTAACAGTAACTATCTCATTTATATCTACAGATAGCGTTACCAGTTTTACTGATTTATCAAGTAATCGCATTGATTTTCTATCACTTTTCTAGATACATAATTATACTCATAGTTTAAAAGAAATTTGTTAATAACCTTCTCTCATTATTAAACAAAAATTATTGAACAAGGTAAATAATGGCGAGTTATTCAGTTTCTATTTTTCATTTTTCTGAATTTTAATAAAGCTAGTAGGCTAGCTAAATGCAAAGCACTTAACTTTACGAAAACTAAGATAATGAAGAAATCAGGATTTTATAATAACCCGTGAATTGTTAATGTTCATGCATATTATTTGAAATAATTTATTAATTTTGCCTAATATGATAAAAACTGTTTTCTACAACTATTGGATTTAAAAACGATAAGTTATATTATTTTTATTACCTGAATTCTCTTAGTATTTAATTTTTAACTAAAACCAAGTTTATATTCATGTAATCGACATGATCTGACCTGACATCGAGGAATGCCATTTAATATTTCGCTTTTTCTACAAAATTTTGTGGAAAATATTAAGTTCGCTTTCATTAATTAAGTATTAATTAAGCTGAAATTTTCACTAAACCTAATCTTCCTTACCCTTATGGACCGATTTGTGCATTGATTAAAATATATCCCCCTTTCACACCGCATTTCGGAAATATTCACCAAGCAACCGTACCCGCAAGGCACGTTATATTTATGAACCAATTAATGACTGTGAACGCCGAAAAATCACAGAGGTGCACGCCATCTTTGGTTTGCGAACAAAAGTTATCGAGTTATTAAAACATCCATCGCGGATGGATAATTTACGCGAATCTATTGTTTGGACTGCGAGCGATCGGTGCAAATAAAAGCCAGACTGCAAAGAGAGCATTCATTCTCTATCGGAACGTGCGGTTTTAAAATTCTTTCAGAGCGACAAATGACCTGAATGAATGCAAACGATCCCCGCAACGACCGATGTAAACACGACGATGATGGCTTATGCAATGTCGAGTAAATTTACTGGGAATCGACGTCGAATATTTATGGCGTACGAACTGGGATATTACTCTCTGATGTTCGAATAAAAGGGGTAGGTGAGCGACAATAAATAAAGTTATGGAAAACGAAATTGTATCATTTTTGGGAAATCTGATTCTGGGGAAATAAGGATTTAAATGAAGGCTGTAAGTGATTCTTACAACTTGAACTGAATTTCATTCTGATAATAAATGCGGACACATTGAAAATTAAATCTGTTCACGACTGAGTGTACTATTTTAACCCATAAAACACCATTGTGGCTTTAGAGGTAACGTAACATCACTACCCGCAATGGGCAATTGTCACCGACCAGCAATTTACTGTAAAGCCACCCTTCTTTGATTTATTTTCCGCTTTATGAAGGAAAAATACCCTATATAGAACAATGTTTCCCTTTAAAAAAAATATTATGAGTAAAAACATAATCAATACCAAAGCCCAGGACATAAGAGATGTAATCTTCAAACAAAGAATGGATTTGGGTTCTTTAAAAACAGCATACAAGGCGACAGGAATCTCTTAAGACAGCAAATGATGAAACAGTTTCAGAGCACAAACATCAATTTAGCTTTCACATATTTGAGCATCGGAAAACTAATAGGAACTGTCTAGTATGACTGCTACTAAAATGATATTGTTCACGATATTGACAATATGCTAACTAAGCTGAGATTGTTTAAATGTTATATCAGTACATGCTGTAACAAAATTAAATAAAAACACTAAATTTAACATGAATAATTTCAGTACTTGCTATATCCGTATAAATTGTAATAGAAATAAATAAAAGAATAAAAATGCTGGCTGACAGCGATTCTGCAACAGGTAGAGCTCATAAAAACTCAACATTTTTGAGATAAGAATCAAGAGGAAGAATTCATCCACTTCTATAGCGAAGAACTCAAGAATTTAGAATTTACTATAGCTCAGGGCGGCCAGGGATCTGACGGCACGGCACAACCGGGTATAAAACCTAATGAAGTTCATGCATTATTACCAACAATTCAAGGCAGCGCTAAGTAGCTATAGAAGAGGGTAGTAAGCCACAGTCCCGGGGGCTAAGAAAGTAACCGACCAGAAGAGATTTCCCACAAAAGGGAAATACGGCTATATCTCGCAGATAAATAAAGGAAATTGACCGATTGCGAGAAATCTCGTTGCGAGGAAGCGTTCTCCCCGTTATTTTGACCCGGTTTCCTGCGAGAGATAAAAGGATCCGAGCGAACACAACGGTCCTAGGGCAGCCGGACGCAGAACTTGGACGTCTATGTTCGGAGCTATTGGGGATGGGAAGTTTGCTATTACACAACGAGGAAAGTTGAACGCGCCTTCCAAGATCGCTAAGTTAACATAAAACGGAGCCGAAATTAAGAACACGGACTTTTTCATAAGTCGAAGAAAACAAAAATAGGGAGGATAGAGCCAAGAACGGATGAGGATCCAGAAAACTTTCCTACTCAACGCCGATAAGAAATTAGAGGTGCTTGAAATTGAACAGCAGAAGCAACTTCGAAATTTAAGTTTATTAATCCTCCAGGGTATTAGCGTGAGAATTAGCAGTGTATATCTCGGTTTTTCAGCAACTCCTGTATTTCATGCATACAATTATACAACGCAAGTAATCCCTCATTATACGTTTTTAATCCTGTGATTTCAACATTAGTTTAACAAATCCGATTTCTCCAAATCCATCCCTTTCAGCGCCATCTATAATGCTTAACTACGTGATTTCCAAAGAAATAAAATGCTTCCTTTAGATAGAATTTAGTCCTAAAATTAAACACAGAGAAAGTGATGCTACCTCAACTGTTACGCAACTCACGTCTGTACCTTTTAAACATTTAAAAGTAGCCGAATTCGCTACTTTCGCATTTAAAATGATAATTCTATTTAACCGGTTCAAGACAACTAACCGGAAGAATCATTTCGATTAATAATTGCTGGATTCGAAAGGAAACCAATTATTACGATATATATTTTCACTATTGGAATGCGGACATATTTAACGCATTTCTGATATTTTCCGGAAACTTGTACCTTGGTAATGACAAACATATGTCAACGAAATTGTTCACTAAAAGGATGAACTTGTTATTCATTACTATCTCTGGTTAACTAAAAAAAAACACTGCTTTTGATATACTTTCACCCTCTTCGATTCTGATCAGAAATTTCCCATTTCCCCAATATTCTTGAATTGAATCTTTTACCGATTTCCTACAGATACTGCATGGAAGTACGACAATCTCTACAGTTTTGGTGCAGATTATTATCTCATATAATTCCACTATTTGCGATGCCCAATAAAAGACCGCGAACTATTACCCGATGCTATTAGATACCGTATTTATAGAAGCTAACTGAGGTTAAATATCACCTCTGAAACGCGAACATATTCCTACCAAACAGACTGCAATCATAAATAGAGAAGGGCTTAAAATCAGAAGCGTGAGCCAACATGAAATAATTCCAGAAAATGATTCGGATTGTGGCAATGTTTTGGGGCTTATCGAACGAAACCAGTCACACTGTAATTGCTTCGGATGCTCGTGGCGTGAGAAAGCCTGACTCCATATATAAGCGATGTCGAAACTTCGCCGATTCACTTCCTATATTTAGAGGCATACGAACATGTTGCGGTGAACCATAGTGGAGTGATTTCGTTTGAGCATTGCGTCACATTATTTGAAATACCGCAAAGACGTTTCATTATTATCATCGTTATAATATAGCCTCTGAGAGATACAATTACATTACATTATTGATTTAAATGTAATTATTTGCATCTTAATGGTGCGAATTTCGACTCAAACCTGCACTAGCGGAAGACGATGAAAAAACCAGAGAAAAATCAAAATCGTAGTTTGTTTCACAAAACCCTTTTCCAGTGTGATCCAATGCTGCAATCTCTACCACACTCTTAAATCTACCATGTTACATTTACGATTAAATAGGTAGATCTCTAATAAACCATTCATTTTATAAAACACAACTACCAAAAATCCCATTAAGACTCCGTGAATTTAAAACGTAGAATCGTACTTTATTCTACTCAAAGAAAATAATATCTTTGAAATACAATGTTCACATCCAATTATAAAAATAAAAAAATACAGAATGAGGATGAAAAGATACAGCAATAACAAAAGAAAAGAATGAGAGAAAACAGGAATCGAATCCAGGGCAAGCATTTGTAAACGAGAACGAAATCGCAAGTAACGAAAGTTCTTTCAGCAAACTTTGACCAGTTGAAAGTTATCTTTTGGTGCCAAAAAAAGAAGCGAAATCCTAAAAGAGATCACGGCCATGACGATTACCACAGTTTACGGGAGAATCGCACGCTACTGTAGAAATCAGTTTTCGAAAACAATGCGACTCTAAAGCCCAAAGTTTCTACAACCTCGAGAATCAAGATAAGCATCCATAACGACGAATATGCAGTTTACTGCCATAAATTTGAAATTGGGGCTCTATTAAACCTAGCTTTAACATCCATGAGAGTTTTACCATGAACCAAACGTTAATGCAGCAAAAAGGAGAGAATCTTACTACCTCCCTCCATACACCCTTTCAGACTGTCGCTTGATGCATTCTAAAAAGAATATCTGTACATAGATTCTTGTAAATAACTTCCTGCTTGGTTCGTTTTCGTTTACATACATCTATTTTGTTTGTTTATTTTGCTTCTATTTTTAATCTGTACAAACACGTATATTTATTATAGATATGTTCTATTCTTTGCCTTTTGATTGTATTAACTTTAAAATGGTCACAAAACTGTGGTGAATCTTTGAATAAATACATAAATAAATAAATCTATGCAGATTCTTTGGAGAGAAGGTTCTGACGGTGCTCCGTTTACAACACCAGTATAAATGGTTTAAGTTTCCTCCGAGCGATGACGAAACAGAACGTAACTGTTAGCTCATTTCCTTCAAAAAGACAGACAGTGATTGTATGGTACGTACGCGACAGGCGTCCTGATATTATCCCCGCGAAATGGGCGGGAATCAGGTCGGCAACTATCTCATGGAAACATTGGCCGTAAAAGAAAGAGCCGCGAAGAATTACGCGAGAAAAGGAAAACTTTTTCCGACGTTACGACACAATTGGAAGAAGAGGAGGCCGCCGTTACTGAAAACGACAGGCGGATGTTTCAAAATTAGGCGCGATTTTGGGGCGGATTAAAAATAAATGTCTAGATGGCACGAAAGGATTGTACCAATCGAAAATATTATCTAAATTTCGAAAACTTAGAATCAGTCGCTATCCGAGTGTAAATAAAGATTAGAGAAGGCGCGAAGACCATTAACAGATATTTCTCCTTGAGATGCTCTGTTAATTTTAACCCCGTTCAAAGGCT
Organism: Sympetrum striolatum; assembly: GCA_947579665.1. NCBI lineage: Eukaryota > Metazoa > Arthropoda > Insecta > Odonata > Libellulidae > Sympetrum > Sympetrum striolatum. The sequence goes on from OX388346.1 coordinate 40,221,464, forward strand.
TAACTTCTCTTTCATATATCAGCGAAATCTTTTAAAATGAAAGCGATAGGTTGGATTGATATCTTTTGATCAACTAAATTATGAAATCTAGCAATAAGAACCCTAATTTTGTTCATTATTTGTTAGCGGATCACTCCTAATAAACAGGCGATTAATGAAAAACATAATAATAAGGTAATTTTAGAAAAATCTATGAAGTGAACTATATTGTCAATATTATACGACTATGTTACTGGCATCTGCATTATTGATCTAAATAAAATGTTCAAGTTAAAGTCATTTCCTACCATCCGTACGGAATATAAATCAGAAATCAAACATCCCATTAAAAAAACAATAGTAAACGATAACACATTTTGGGCGGGTTGTAACAGGTTTAAATAGTAACGTAATAAACACGCAAGAAAGGAATGAAATAATTTAAAGCTACTAGGATTCAACCTATTTGATAACTAAAGCGCTCTTATGTACTCACACAATATTACAGAAGGTTTTTAAATATTTCTGCATTCAAACCGAAGTTACAATACAGCTTTTTTTCTGCAGAGCCAGCCTTCAGCTTTCTCCGTGGCTTTCACTACTCACAAACAATAGCCTATCTGACCATAGTCACCGTAAAAATACGGACGGCAGGAATTAAAAGCAACGCACAATGGAGAATGGATGGAAACTCCGCAAAAATCGAACTAGTTCACAACTACGGAGCAAGCAATTTCACGACAGAATACGCACACAAAAGAGAAAAAGTGGCTATCTTTACAAACGGCAATACCACCGATGGAGATTAAAAAGGGAGGAAGTTATCCACATCTGACGTCCGCATCCACAGACTCTCGGACTTATCAGATGGACAGGGCTTTAGTGCGTCACCAACACTCTTATCCCCAGATACATGGCAATGCAGAAACCCCGGAGAACCTATTAAGCAAGCGATTACGTCCTCGATTAACCCTTTTGATCGCTCTTTCTTGCTCGTTATAACAGCGCCAACAGTTCCTTTGGATTTCAACCTCTACCGGATAACATTCTGTCCTGGTGGAGTGCACCCTACCCGTGTAACAGCGGGGGTTTTACTACGCAATATACATCTACTGACAACACGCCACGTGAAGAGAATGACGTTTTACATCAAGGGGACGCTCATACATGGATCATGCTCTAAAGTTGTCTTCCGTACAATATTTTATGTTTCACTAGTTACTTGATCGAACTAAACGATGAAACACAGTAAACAAACTGCTCGTGCAATTAAAACGAAAAAAAGAGTCCTAGTTGAGAAAATGTGAAAATAATATTATCTTTAAAATCCTTTTCCCTTTCAACTATTAAGTTCTAACTAATTAAACATTCCATTATCTACGAAAATAAAGCCAATTACGCTTCATGACAACACTTTTACAAAACCACACCAAAATAAAACACGACCCAGGTTTCGTAGCGAGGCTACGTCCTACTAGGATGAAGTCATATGTTGTAGTATGTATGGAATGTTGTTATATGTATATATGTATGGATACTTGCTGTATGTAAATAAGTTTTGTCATGAAGCAGTTCCATGTGAATAATTACCACGAAGTGAAGCACGAGTCTGTGTTGTTTAATCTTTAAATAACTTTTTAGGTTTTTATAAAAATTTGTTGAATAAAACGCAGGCTCGAATTGAATAACATAAACAAAATTAGACACATAATGTTCACAAAGGCGAATTAATTCCAAACCGGTTGAGCGTGCCTATATTCAGTATCAATTTATCGCGTTAAACTACAATTAAAAGGTAGCCGAGCAATATCTTTCCCCTAAGGACCCATCGCCGCAGCTATTTCATTACACGAGCTCTTTAATATCTGCAGGCCCTTTGCGCGGTAATTCTAATCCAATACTCCGCACCGAGCAAACAAGAACGACCAAGATACGATGCTAGGCGCGAGCCATAAATAAACCTCATTAATTCCCTTTAATTAACCCGTTTATAGGAGAAGGCATGAATGGAAGATGTATAGAAGTATTCGGACGAAAGCGAAGAAGGTGAAAATTCACGGGATAAATCGTTAAAAAAAACCGAAACGTGAGAATGAGTTTACGGTTTACCCACGTACCGAATTATTTCTTCTGCATAATTCATAAACACATGGCAGCACGATAACGTTCTCCACGCGCTCCAAGGAAAAAAATCGACGGAGTACCGAAAGAAAGCACTTGCAGAAAAGTACTGATGAAGGGAATGAGTTCCTCCTACCATATTCTGACGAATAAATTATTTTTTAAATGTCATATGATAAGAATTACCTATTGCTAGATTTGGATTATATCTTTTGTCTACTTTTGTCACAGACTTGATCATTGATGACATGAAAGCTACTGAGTTATGAATAATCATTAATTTACAACTTTTGCCGCAGTTAGACGAAAGTTGGGTAGCAGCTACTACCCTAATATACAATAGACATCCCAATTCATCAATCAACAATATAATCAATTAAATACGATAAGAGCATAAATAGATTTATATTTCATCATAAAATTAATATGTTCAATCTTCACTTCGTGGAAAGGTGATATAACTATCTTAAAAGAAATACACTTGATAGCTTCCACAATATTCATATAATCTTGCGACCGGTTTCGTCAGTTATTTATTTATTGTATATTTATTGTGGAAGCTACCAAGTGTATTTCTTTTAAGATGATTATCTTCCATAACATCAATACGCTGAGAAGTGGTACTGATTAATACCTCTCCTTATGGAATGCCAAGAAAAATGTTCCTCTAAGTCATTGTCCTTCACTTACGCGGACATGTTCCACTCATAGCATTCCGGCTCAGCGATGAAAGCAAGGGTTCACTACCTCACTCCTCATCCTGCCTAGTAAGCCTCATTCCCTCCTTCCAGCTGTTGGAAGATAATGCTAGGGGGAGCGAGGTACCAACCGACCTTCGGGCTGAATTCTTCACAGGAGGGACCACAATGAGCAATGCAAACCAAACTGCGTGCATCGAGAGAAAGGCATATTACGCACGCGAAAAGATCAAGGTGAGTCATGAGAATTTACATCGGTGAAGTCACGTACGGAACCAGCGGAGGGCACGACTCGACCAAAACAAGCCCTGAACAGGAAACGCTTTACATTTGATTTATATTGAAAAGAAAAAGGGTAGCGTCACGAGTTGTGATGAGATCGACTCGCGGGGGAAGAGTCCACGACTCGGGGAAAAGCACGATCGAGGGAGAGAGCGAGATAATCCGAAAAAGGGGTCAGGGCCAAGAAAAGAGTAATTTCGTAAGAAGGCGATCGAGGGTCGATGCACGCCCACGGATGGAACGCGAATCGCACGAACACGGATTGCTCAAGAAGAGTTATTCGCACGAGGACGAAGGATGGGCGGGAATGAATTATGAGTGCACTCCTTAAAGAAGATGGAATCGAGTTTTTGAATCCAGCCATTAACCAATTGCGAAGAAGGTTCATCACGTAATGAGGAGTGATGAAATGCCACCAGTGTAGAATTCGAATCACTATGTCACATATTTTGGAGGAAAGCCTTTTAGTAAAACAAGAAGCATATTGCCTTATTACTTCTATTCAGTAGCTACATAATCTTCAGTCGACGATGACCAGCTTAACCCTGATAAGTAGAAAATCGACCCTCCACCAACCAAAGTCAGTTTTAGTTACGGTCTTCCACAGTCTTACGTAATCATAGACACATTAAAAATATTTCACTTGAGCAAGTATGATGATGGCGAAAACGCGACGCGTCGAAACCTAGATAGAAAAATAAATTATTCCACGGTTAAAGCAATGTCTTTTCATTTTTTTAATTATGACAGATTATATATTCACGGTTTCAATGATTTCCTTTGCATACTCTTACGAAAATCATGAAATACGGCATTTTACTAAAATCCGTGATGATATCGTGGATACCAAAGTTTACAACTGACAGATCCTTGCCATTTATCCCATGTATCCCACTTGGAACAGTTGTAGAATTCTAATGAATCTAATGGTTCTTTACGTTTTGTCTTTTGTTTACAGACATTTTAGTTAAAACGCTCTCGTCGCCGTAGTCTTAGATCTATTAATTCATAAAATTTACGAAATGTTCATCCATTACAAAGACGATCCATCATCCCATATAAAGGTGTAACTTACAAATGCACCTAAATTTTATCCTCTTAATACAAAATTTTCAACCCTTTTAGTATTCTCCAACATCATCTTGATGTTTGTCCGTTTCAGATTTCCTTCTGCAAAACCGGAAAACCGACCAACTACAAAGGAAACCTAATTTACGTATTTAATTACATGATAAGATAAGCAAATGAAATTAAAAAGAAAGGAAAGCATGACTAATCTAAACTTACTTCCGCTGATTAGCAAATAATTAAATTTATCCATGAGTGTAAACAAAAATTCGTCAATTAAAATGTAATCAGGAAATTTCTCGGGAGCACTTAAATATCGCAACATTCCTGTGCAAATTCAAATAACTGTGTGACTAAAACAATCAACCTAATGAAATCAAGAGCACTGGATTAATTAAAGAGAGTACCTAAAAACTGGCTTAAACAAGAGGATGAAAATGTCTTGAGCAAATTCTAAGGAGAAAACTAGAAAACCAATACACCCAGCGACAATTCATAGCACTGGAGTACAATCATTCACAGAGTTAAATAAAGGGCTGACCTTTTGGGAAACGTTTCGAGAGTTGAAACAACATAAATTGGAACGTCTTCAAAATGCTGCGAGCGTTGCGTGCTACGGACAGATAGCATCGAGAATTTCCTTGTTATCTAATGAATTAAAGGTAATCCATTCAACTACCTGCCATTAGGAGCAGTTGAGCGTAATCATTAATTAATTGAACTCAAATATACACAGACGCGGAGGATTTGGGAATTAAACGCGTACGATATTAACTAAAGCCTAAATAAGCGAAATGCCGCTTAAACGCGAGCTTTTACATAAATTTAAGCAGGAAGCACATTACGTTACTATATTATTAGGTTGAAACAAATCAAGGGAATGGATGAGAAAAAAAATATAAAGAAAAATTATCTAAACTTTTTCGATATAGTATAAAGCTCTCTACGTTTCTCTTAATACCTAACTAAATGGATATCTTGTTCCATTCATTTAACACAAAGTAACTAACTGCTGGAACTCAATGATGCCATGAAAACAACGAGGATATTTGTTTTGGTCCAGAAAAAGGTCATTTCAAGAGTGCTTTCCAGGAAAATCAATTAGGATTATCCCTATACAAACAGACTTTTGTTTACGAAGCCGTTCCCGAGAGCAAGCAATTCTGTGCCCTGTATGCGGAAGAATGGGAGTCCACTGTACAAGACGTATGCATGTCCATCATCAACCCTCGGGATTGAGGAACATAAAAGAAGGGATGACACAGATAAAAAGCTATCGATTCACTTTATCTTCTTCCTTGCACTTTATCTCCACAGCCTATGTTATAAATATGGATGTCACCTCGGCGATAAAACAGGTGAAAACATTTTGAGGGGACGATTTAGAGAACTATCAATTGTGAGATAGAACGCATTTTTAATGAACACCAAACACACAAATTTTTGTAGGAAGATGAAAGAGCCATTTAGGATACAACCAGCGAAAAGAAAAAATATGTAAAAATAAGGGCGATTTTTAATATACGATTTCGATTTAATTCTTAGCCACTCTTTTCTAAAGAGGGTACGGTATATTATTATGAACGTCAAAATCAACGCAGACTATAATGAGTACATAAACCTAATCCAATATTTCAACAAAAAATTAATGGATAAGACTTCAAGTCACTTCGTTACTACTGGAGATGGAGAGCTTCTTCCTATCTAAAGAGCATCGTAAAGGGCAAATAAACATTCAAAACTGCAGAATAAACCGATAGGCTGAAAAATTTGAGAAATCCCAATGATCCGAAAGACGCGAGTGCCTGAAGGATGGAGTGGAATCGAAAAAGAATAAATTGGGAGCAAATAAGCTGAGAGGAAAACGAATTAAGTCAAGAATTTCTGAAAGGCATTTAGGGGCGGATATGGCATTTGAAAAGAATCTGAAAAATGAAGCATTACTAAAAACCGAGAGAAGACATTCTTAATGACTAGAATTCTTTATAGTTACGTAAGAGATAATACGCAGTCAAGCAAGCCACCATTTTTATTCGAACAGTTAAGTTGGTTTAACGGCCATCATAAAATACACTGATTTCAAATTTAACATTTGATTAACAATACGAATCCTAAACGTGTACAGTACAACGAGATGAAAACAATTCACGCGACATGAAAATGAACTCTTCAAACGGAAAATTAAAAGGAGCAGTTTAGTCCTCCGCAAACACTACAGGGTATAAAAGATGTTTACCTTTACGAATGACAGTTACTTAATAAGGATACATGATTCGCGGGACTTCTACTACCACGCCTCTCTTTGCTGGGCGTAAAAAAAAGAGATGATAACCGATTCTTCGAGGGAAAGAGGGAAGATGTGAATGTTTTCAATGACCCTTATCCTGGAAACGATGTTAAAGAGCCCGCGAATACGCGCGCGGGCAAAAAATAAAACGATAGAAAGACTTTCACTTTCCCAAGCACCTTTGGAAGACTTCCGCTTGCTCAGATTCCGCGACCTTCTCGCACTTCTTCGGCAAACCTTTATATATATTTAACGATCGGAGACCCTAGTCGCTATAAATAGAAGTAATGGGAAACCGAGTCGAAAGAAGATCGTAAGGCGATCAAGTTTTCGGGATCTATAACGAGGAACGCGGGCACGATGGAAACGGTGCGATACGCAAAATAGGAACAGATTCCAAGCCACAGATGCGTTATCAGCTTTCTCCTTTTGATATGATAATCAGAAAGCAATCGACTGGTGCCAAATACATAAATAGGATGACATACAAAGGATGTTAAGACATACTTATCTGGCCAAACTGTTTGAAAATATCACAGTTGACGAAGAATTTATTTGCAATGGGATTTATTTATTTATCTGTTTATTGCTAAGCTGTGAACTTGACTTCGTTATGTACATGGTGCTTTAGCTGGTATATACTTTAAGGGAGAAGAAATATAACGAACTGATACAAATTATCAATACATTTGTTGAATGATTGAAAAACACCTAGATCCCAGGTTCGAATCCTGACTAATCGAATTTTTCCGATTAGGGAATGGTTGTGTGCTTGAAGATAGTAATAATTATTGAAATGGATGTAATTGGGATCTTTTTTCATGTTTCCATCGGAGAAAATGTTATTAATATTAGATTAGGGTATTAATGTAGATGATATGTAGATTATTATCATATTTGCTATATATTCACACTGCATTACCATAATATCTCCCAAAAATTAAAGGACGTATTTACAAATCAAAATTTTCTAACGTAGCTATTCCATATTATTTTTATTTATTTATTTACTTATACTAACTTGCTCTGATGCTAAAAAGTGATTCTAAAAGTGTCCACAATTCAGAATTGAGCTGGTTTTCGAGAATCAGTAAAAAACCTGAAGGACATAGGATCAGATCAACACGATCTCAACCGCTGATTCCAAGGTGTTAACACCAAAAAGTGATGATGTAAGTAAGATCTGCCACCGATATGAGCTAACCGTGGCGAGAAAAAATCGCTAGCTAATACATACGCTCGACCATTCTTCCCTCGCACATCCAGTTATGCAACCCCTCATCGGATAACTTTATCTCCTTCCTTCGGTAGATAATAATATCATTTTTTACAAAACCACCGTCACGTGCCTCGCTCTCTTGCCTCATTTCTTATTCTCATCAGTGCCACTTCTTGCATTTTTCCAACACCAACCCCAATAAAATACATCTCGAAGGAAATTCCATCCCGGTATCAGTGGTTCGTTTCGTATGAAAGGCAGCCATTGAGGACGGGTTACTGCGGCCTTCGACCCATTTCGAACCCCTATCGGGCGATAAGTTGGGGCGAGAAGAGCGCGTTCCACGACCACTCCCACGACTTGGGGAGTGACTCAAAACCCCCTTAAGGCACACTCTTGCCAAAGACCTGCCCGAGCATATTCAGCGGCAGTTTGTCGGAGTAATTTCCATATCTTCGCCGTGAGAATGCGATCGAAAAGTGTCAGACGAGATGAAGACGTCCAAAGTCTCGATTTCCCTCGACGAATTCATGGCGCATCGCTGAACAAATAAACACGCGAAGCGGATGTGAAAGGGAAACCTGTAATGTCTACGAGGATGTAACCAAGTGCCGGAGATGGGACACAAATTTTCAGGTCTGGGTTGCGATGAAATGGAAAAGAAGTCTCTTAAAATTCTTATGGGCCTCCGGAATCCATTCCGCGGACTTATTAATGCGAATTCGTGATCATCATTCGATTCGGTTTTTTTCATCCAATTGGCTTCATTAGCTCATGAATTATTCATCTTCTGAATTACGGATATTTCCATCGAGCCATAAAACTTATTTTTTTCTCCCCATTCTCGTAAATATTATGAAATTTTCCACCGACCTTGACGCAGCCATACGAAAGTCCCTAAGGTTGCATGGATTATTTCCAGAGCTTCCAAGAATTAACTAACACTAAGTAGCGATGAGACAGCAAGACTGCATGAATTGCCAGCGTCATTAGATAAAGCTGAGCTGGAATTTTCTCACGAAAACATTATCTCTCCCTCTTTAATAAATCTAATCATTAAATGAAGGCAGTACGTTGCTCAATATCGAAATAAAATGAAGACATGGTAATTCCACATGAAATTTTTCATTCATATTTCATGCGGAAATTACCGAGTCTTCATTCTATTTCTTAACGAAGTTCCACCGAGCACAGATAGAACACATCGATTACATTGCTCGGTATAAATAAATGGTAGATAATTATAAATAAATTAGATAAACGCAGTAATTATTAGAAAGCTAAAATAACATTTCGCAAAAATCGAGATAAAGTTGTAATTGGTGAAATTTGTGCACCCATATCGATGAATTGGTATCGAAAAGAAAGTAAAATTTATCTCAGAAAGCAGATTATATTGTTAAGATAAACGGTCCGTTAAATATATGTAATTTCGCGGAAAATAATATTTAGTTTAGATAACAAAATGATAGAAAATCGTAAATTAGGAAAAATTCTTCATATTGGCTTAACTACCTGAATATCCGCACATTAAACGTCCTTGCCAAGTAAGTTACACTAGAGCTACTAGGATGAACTTCATGGTTTACAGCTGAAGTTTGTGACCGAAGAAGTCTTAAATGAAAATTTCAAAACTGAAAAATTACAAAATAATAAAAGGTCTCTATTACGGTCCATTAATCCACTGAGATTTTTAAGCATCTTACGACACGAGACCTTATTATAAATCACACATAATTACCCTAACTATTTCATGAGAACCGTGGAACTTTACATCCTCGTCAGCTCTTAGAGGAAGGTCACAATGTCCACCGCTATTGTATGAGTAGCCATCATAACGAATGTAGAGCGGAGATATTTTCCTCGTTGAGTATTGCGAAACCTCCACCGCAAGCAACTCGAAAATACTTGCTAACCAACCTCGGCAAAAGAGTGGCGCAGCGTTTTCCGTCCGCAAGCTTCCCCACGGAAACAGGACGGAGGAAATAGGGAGTCACAAGTGGTGGACAGGAACACGGGAAGTAGATAAGAGAAGCAGCGAGCTCTTAGGGACGGGCTAAGACTTCCTCCGCAGGGTCGGCGGACATCGGCGGCCAAGACAACATCCGGAGGAAGGGACCGACAGACAAACATCCCGACCCTCTGCAAATTAAGCGTCGTCCTGTTAATGCCTGCTTCTTGGAAGCTTATCCGATAATTCCCACCTCGGAACCTCTCTTTCCAGATCCCATTAAGCACAGTTAATTCGATGCTTCGCTCACTCATCACGCCAGCCTCCAACTAAATTGAGGAATCAGCCTAAGCACCTCGGCTGAATTAATTTCTTTTAGGACATCGCTCGGATTACGTCACCGGAGAAGCGCAGCCATTTGCGAACAAACACGCGTGGAATTCAAATCCTGATGCACACGACAGTAAACAGAAGGTGATGCCAAGTGACTTATTGACTCAAGTTTGAAAAAAATATTTAAAAATGTATTAATAGTTATTGATCCAAAGAATATTCTTTTTGCTATTTTTCGGACTCGGATAAAGAATTTCATGGAGATTTTTTGCGCGAGAACATAACATTATGAGATGGCACATTAGAAGAGGTTATCCATTTTAGCTTACAGGTAGATGGAAATTCTATAACATCTAAAGCCGTAGATGTGAATGTCCTAAGGAAATTAGGAAACGGAAGCATAGATTCCTCAATTCGGAATACCAAATTAAGATTCTTATCGAGGTTATTTAAAATACAGAAGAACGAAAATAACTCAAAAAGGTTTAATTTTATAAGTTACGTAAATTTTTTCCCCTGGAATTCAGAACGGCAGTACTCTCCACATCAAGCAGAATGTATTATAAAACGCATATCTAGACTAATTCGAATATTCAGGCATTTTACTATGTTTGCACCAACCAACCGAAATTTTTAAAAACTTAATTTGCAATAATATTTCTATTGAAAAGTATAAATAAATAGCTGATTTTCTTATCTATGCAATAGGAGGTATACTAAAAGATTTGAAAAAGGGAGCCGGAATTCAAAAAGTTTCGAATCCGGTAAACCAATGAATGCTGTAAAATAGATTTTTTATTGCGGATATAATACTATTCCGTGATATCCAGGTAAAAATCTTAAATAAATACAAAAGGTACTAACAAGACTAAAACAAGTACCGAAGAGATAAATAATTGCATTTGGAGGGGCCATTGATGTGGACTGTTTAACATCGTGACTCCTTGGAGGTATGCAAACGTGACTACGCCCACGTCGAGTGGGTTCTCGTCTATCAAGGGGCTCAGCGAAGAATCCAGAGCTCCGTACGTAGACACACAGATAAGACCGTCGGGTCCGAAGACCTATAGGTTTTGTAAGGGCGATCAATATTTAACTTTACCAACCCCATTTAAATGAGGTGATAGACAAAGGGGAGTATCACTGAAGGGAATTGATAATTTCCGAGAGGAAAGGAGAACGAAAAAAGGTGCCGTGGCAGCATTTTTACAAATAGTCGACGAAGGAGATGAAATGAGCTGAGATGGCATATTTGCTTTAAAACCAATTTAAACCGTGAATGACTAAAGTAGCTGGCCTTCGTTTGCACAGCGCTATGAAATTAAAAACTTCAATATCGGATACGGAAAATAGAGTATGGTGAAAGCGAAAAGGGTGGCGTGAAAAGTGAACGGGTGAAATTTTGCCCTCGTAGTCTTTCGAGTCACATTTAATGAGAGACATGCATAGTTGAGGCACCGAGGTTTAAATTTTTAAGCACTGACCATGAATATAAAAGCGGGTTTAATTCTAAATTAAAAACTTACATGGTGAACTCCCCGAGTGATTTATACCGCTTAATACAACCTTCCGAGAAGCGTCACGAAAAAATCAATAAACACCATTGGAAAAACCAACCTGCAAAAGGCACGCGAAAGTTATCTCCTCTAATTTAAATAGGAGAATTAAAGACTTCATAACAGTTTAAAGGTCAATCAGCTTCTTAAGTTCTCGCTTTGGAGTCGAAATTAACACCTTAGGAGCAATTCTTATACAGTCGTTTCAAAAGACGATAAATGTCGCAACTAAATGCCCAAATACATATGGAGAAAGATTTTTCTCTCGATCAAAACAATTAAATACAAAACTCAGTATTTTCCCAGATTTTTATTCAACGACTGGTTTCGATCATTACAATCATCATTTGATGATGAAAATTAGTCGATGAATAAACATCTGAGGAAAATGTTTTTTTTTTTGCTTTTAGTTGTTTTAAATAGGATTCCACGAAGTAAAAAGGCACAAGTGTGAACGCGACTGACAACAAAAACATGACATTACCATACCTGGCTGCATACAGAGACAAGCGGCATCGATATCAGGTGATAATAAAAAAGATAGTCGGTATGAAATTATCAAACCGAACAAAGAATTTTACGTACCCATGGGATATTGAAAATATTTTAACGTTAGAAAAATAAAATGAAACCTAAAAATGAATGAGATACTGTAAGCGAGACCCGAGTACACGAATATCCAATCTACCACCGAAATGAGTATTCCCTCACATGAGTATCTATTATATATAGATGCTTCTCCGGATTCATTCATATATTCATATAGATAGCTATATTCATATAGATGCTAAACCAGAAGCATCATTGATTTGAAATTTTTATGACGTATTGGCCATTACGTGTATTCGCCAGAAAAATTGCGATTTTGAACCTAAGTGTCATGGGTTCGATTACAGAGGGCCCCAAAGTCCAGATTTTTTCCATTTAAATGCATTGCTTAGATTTTCCGGAATTTTTAAAAATACTTCCCTGATAGGTAGAGAATCAAAACTCTAGGAGTCTATATATATGGTAATGATCTATCGAAAACATAAATGACTGTTACGGAAAATATCCTGGGTTCGATGCTAAGACGATGCAAATATCTGCCCTTTAAAATACATGGGAGTAGTTTTTCATTATTTTTTGATCTACTTATCAAAATGATAGGAAGTTCGTGCTTGGCTAGAAGATGTATGGTAAAAATTGGTTAAAGAAAAAAACTTTCACAAGACCGTACTATTCCTGGGTTCGATGCCAGAGCACAATAACCATTCTCTCATAAGGAATATAAGGGAAAAGTAGGACTTCGTTTGAGGATGTTGAAGCCAATATTTCTGCTTGAATTTTCACACAGTTTTAAATGGTGATCTTCTATTGTATTGCATAACAAGTATCACCAGAAAGACCCGGGTTCGATGCCGGGCGGTAAATATGTCTCCCGATTAAAATACTTTGGGTTAGTTTTTCATTATTTTTTTGATGCACTTATTGAATTGATAGGAAGTTATTGCTAAGATAAAACATGCATATTAAGGGGCGGTTTAAGAAAAAAATTATATAAGACGATGCTGTTTCTAGGTTCGATGCCAGAGCACATTAAAATGTCTCACATAAGGAATATATGTGAAAAGTAGGACGTCATTTGAGGCAGTTGCACCCAATATTACTGCTTGAATTTTCACATATAGTTAAAGATGGTGATCTTCTGTTGTGCTGCATAGTAAGTATTACCAGGAAGAACCGGGTTCGATGCCGGACGGAGGAATTGCAGCTAATTTTAAGAATATTTCCTATACTTTTTCTACTTTTGAGGACCCTCTCGATATGATGTCAACTTGAAATTTGTGTTATCAACATGCTTGCAGAATGCAAGCAACATTTTACTCGTAATTATATAGGAATAGCCAAACTGTCCATGTATTGGAGAGAACGCAACTTGTGATAACAGGAACCAGGAAAACCGAGCCCCTAATCAGGAAATTACCCCTTTCTCCCTCCACGGTAACCACCGGCCGAACTTCGGCTAATTCTTAAATTAAACGTACATATTTAAAGCGGACCCTCCGGCCTATCTTTCGGGGTCCATCAGGTGAGAGGAGGATCGGTCTCCCAAGTGCCATTAAGGCGGCCCCCTCGTTAATACGTTGAGGGTCGAAAGAGGGTTCGTCCCCCGAAGAAGGCGTCGGTCGATGCGCGAAGAAATCACCGCGGCCGACGCCACTGAGGACGGGGTAATGAGGCATCGATTAGCGGGGGGAAAAGAAGGCACGCCATGGAATCAACGCCATCTGCCATTCACGATGACGCCACTCGGAGTATTTTCGAGTCGGAAGAAGAATCGTTTCCTAATTACCCTAGATTCTCTTCGCCCCCCAGCGATCGTGTGTCGGGAAGGAATTCTCCAATTAATAGGAAAACAGATGGCACCCGTTTGTCTACCGTTTCGTTTTCTCGGAGCACAAGACTGAATTTAAAAACACACTTTCGAGGAATTTCTCCAGCTTGGCTTTCGAAAAACATCCGATACGTTTGCCGGCGGAACGTGAATGCTGAGTAGCTAATGAAGAGACCAGTCTGAAGAGACTCGAGTTTTCCTTAAATCTGAGCACAGGAAAACTCTTTTTATACATTACTATGAATATGACACAGTGCATGGGTTAAGGACCTGTTGGGAGGGTAATGCAATCACAAAGTAAGCAGTGTACATGATTCTCTTGAGAGAATCAACTTATCGGCTCGTTATCATAAGGTGCCATAAAGCATTTAAAGAAGGACATCGGGTATTGAAGAATACAACAAAGACTTATAAGTTAGAAAAGTAAAACGATTATTAATGCTTATAAGGAGTTCAATTCTCTCCGAGATTTTCGCTATTGTTTACTATGCAGCCACTGATTTACTAACAGTGCAAGAAAAAGCTCCTTCTTGTGATCAGAAAAATAGTTCTAAATAACCTCCTTTCGAGATAACAATCCAAACGCTGAATCGTCCACTCAATACACGATTGAAAATAACAAATATTACTCATACATTACCGAAATTTATAAATATATAACAGCCGTATAATTGTCAGCCTGAAAATACTATTATTTTAATCCATACTGCATACATAACACGCAAATTGTTCCAAAAATAGATCAATCGTAAAAATATGAGTGGTATTTATTTCCTAATTACCGAATTTGTAATCTATAAGGCTTTTAATTTTCTATTTAATTTGACTAATTGACTTTCTATGGAGTATTTTTAGTGCCAACGATCATCTTCACCTATAAAGGTAGTGTAAGTGGAGATTTTAGATGAAGAAAAATTTGGCAATATATTTAGATAAAGGTTGATGAGACATTGAGGTACAAAGGGATATTAAAAGTTTGAAGAATGGAAGGAAATTTATGCTCCGATGTATAACTACAGAAAAGCGAAAGGTAGATGCAGGATATCCTGATTGATATTAAGGAAGATAAAAGTTACCTTGAGGGGAACAAATTGCTCTGAAAGCAGGGAGGATCAAATATTCAACGTTGGAACGATATGAATTGCGGAAAAAATGTGATAGCTAAATTGCGAGGAAACTCTTCAGGATGAAGAAATACCTCACAAATTGATGGAAAATGATATTTTGGAAAAAGATTGGTACGCTAAGTTTGCTAAGCAACAGACACAGCATATTTTCATAAGATTTGTGTTCACTTTCACATGATTGATACGGAAATCGTTAAACTAGGTCCTGCGATGATTGAAGAAACAAAATCCTTCAGAATTGTATGTCTAAGAAAAACACGAATTCTATCGGAATCAAAACTGGTAAATATTATTCAGTAATTTTAGATAAATTATTTCTCAAGGGCAATACTGAGAGCATTAATACTAAGAGTATTATTTTGCCCTACTTGCATTTAATATGATCAAAATCTAAGGCCTTAGAGATTAAGTTAATCCTAGTTTCAGGTCACGTTCACCGAAGCTTAATCTTCTTCGAACTAATATAAATAAAAACATACAATGGCTGAACTACGTTTTCTTTAAGAATATCCACATAATGTTTAGATTTTTGCTTCATAAAAAGAAAAAAAATACGGATAAGTGTATTAAAAAAACATAATAGGGCCCTAGATAAATGTTACCGTATCGCGTTCGCTAGAGAACGAAGAAGTTCATATCCTTAAAAACTGAACCCTGAATGAAAGATTGAATAGGAAATCTTATATAATTAGGCAACTTGAAAGCTCTCAAACTCCATATCCTAAGTGCCATCAAACTTGTCCTCGGAGACATAAACCTTCACACAACGCGTCCGCTGCTAAATATTTCACGTCAAAAGTAGGCGATCCACCGAGAATGGATTAAACTCCTCTCGAGCGAAGACATTTTCCTCCAACTTGCTTCGCCCAACTTCTCCAACATACGTTTAAAGGCTGAAGAAAGCGGAAAGAGGATGAGTTGATTGCAGCGGTAGAGTCTCGCAGCTAAAACGCTACAGAAATGGGGGAAAAACACGAGTCACGGTTAGCTACTGCACAGCGAAGCAAGGAAGGAATGGAAACGAAATAATGAGTGCGGGAGAAGAGGAAGTTCACACTTGGCTGGAGAAATGAGACAGCAGTTTTAATTAGAAAAAGAAGTGTTACAAGGGAGGAGGCGATGAAGAAGAGTCTTTGAATGTCTCGACGAAAGAAATTGAGATGGAAGACGCCGGACGGAAAACGAGGGAAAGAAAGATTATTATGAGGCCAAAAAGCACCATTATCGTCCGAGGCACCAAAGTCTCCAGCGTAGCTCGACCTTAGGCAAAAACGCGGAATTCGCGCCAGTTCAATCACCCCAGCTGTGGTGGACAACGGGATTTTCGGGTCCACTAGCCTTAAGCTATTCCACTTCGCCGAAAATGGAGACCATTATCAGTAAAGCAAGCGTACAAAAGAACAGCCAAGATAAGGTATTGTCCTTTAAGGAAATGACTTCATATCGATCTGATTTTTATGCAAATATTTAACTTTAAGCCTACCAAAATGCCAAGAAAGAGTGCATTACATTTCTATTACAGATAGTCAAGTTTCCGGTTCGAAAATGAAAATTTAATTATTATACATGCAATTAAATATAATTTTCAGCCGTTGCTGATTGCAAATTTCAATTGATCAATTTTCAGTCCAGAAATTTTTGATGAATGTAACTAAGAGAAATAAGAAGTAATCAATGACTTTTTAATGCATAACATTTAAAGCGTATTTTAAAAATCCATATTAGTAATATATTGACTGCCAAACAAAAAAACGATGCTGAATCCCCAAAATGGATTTCATACAAATTAATAAAACCCCAACAACTTGAAAATAATCTCACTATCGTAATGCAGCGCATGTAGATCCCAACACACAATACCCTAGACACGTCTTCCATCTTCATCTCAATCATTCAAAACTGTCTGGAACACAGACGGATGCTGGGGATGCCGTTAAAACGAAGAGTACGTCCAACAAGCGGATTTAACTCTTGCCGTGAAGAAGATTTTGGGTTCGGAGGAACCAAAAATAGGAAGAATCCTCCCGTCGCCTACGTTCAACGGAAAAATCCAGCTTGAAGGAGTGCCTCAAAGCATAGCTTTAGGCCATGAACTATTATAAGGCAGTCTTGGAGAAATCCGCACACGGCGTATCAGTAATGCAACATAATGATGTGCTTCTCACCACGTTGTTGAATGGGAGAAGAGGATAAGAGAAACACCGCGTGGGAAGACGGTGGGCGAAAAGAAGATGAAAAAGAGGAATGGCCTCTCGAAAGAAGCGAGAAGCGTTTTAATTTCCTTTAGGACGAAGCAGACAAGAGCAGACGGAGCTGTACAAAAGAAAAGGATTCCAAATACAAACTCGATCCTTCCACAAGTTTCTTTCCCACCACAAGTGACGTCATTCTCGCAAACACTGGGATGAAAAAAGAACGACCTTAGAACAATCGATAGATTTCTAACAGTGCGATATCTAGTATCGCATCGAGCATATGAATATAACATTACGCACCGGGAACACGTGGATAAACTTGAAGATGGCAAAAAATATTGCAATAAGATACCAGGGAAACAATTTAAAGCGATAAAAAACATGCCCTACAGGTTCTTTCAGACTGCTATTATCTACTGCGCATATAACTCTCTTTTCGACTTGTTATTTCAGAAAGTTGTTTAACTAACACAGACGTAAATTTAAAATACAGAAAACTTAATGACATAAGGTATGACTTTTAATGTCTTTCCTAGTTTGCTACATGAACCTGAAATAAGAGAATGATATTCTACAGTTATTGTTGGCATTAGTTTCATTCTACAATAAGGTAGATTTCACATGGCATTAATTCAATTAAGCTGAAACTTTTTTCCACATGGAAATAAAACATAATCGACTTAATAGTGAGGTACTGAATCTCAACTACGGAACAATGAATTTCAAAATTAAATTTGGATATTTATTCGTTTCACCCAAACAATTTACTATGACTTTATGAACTTGAAAAAATAGAGTTGTGAGATTGGCTTTAAATATGTGACAACTGAATGAATAAACGAGAAAAAAACTTAAGCACGCCCGATTATACTGATAGGATAAAAATTGGAGGGATTATCTTGAGAAAGAAACCCGATCCTATGGGAAGCGAGGTCGATCATTTTTTCCCTTTGGACTTTCACCTTTTTAATCAACAAAGTCGGCGAATTTATTTCTTTCTCCGCAAAAGAGGCCGAATCTGCACAAACAGGCTCTTCAAGTAGAAAAAAGTACCAACAATATTTTTATCTCATCAAACCAAACCACGAAAAAAGACTTTCCCTTTTCCCCCGCCGAAATTCCTGCTCCTCGTTCCGACCCAAGGGTAAACCTATTACTCCTCCACGGTTTGCTCTGCGGAGGCAAACAATAAAACCCGAAAAGGAATTTAACGAGATAAAGAAAGGGGACAAGGTGGTCGGGACGACGAGGAAATAGAGATTTATAACAATGCGGGAGCGAGCCGTAAGGGAAGATGGGCGTCGACTTATGAAATGACATATGGACTCTCTGAGGGATCTACGGCTCTGAATGACGTACAAGGAAGATCGGCAACGTATTCAATTCACGATTTTCTCCGCAATAAGATGAAGACAAAGCCAACTGAATATACTCAGGAGATGGACGAAGAAGAAAAAATAGGTGAAAAAGAGATGTACAGGATTTTGATACAAATATCGCACCATCGGCTAATACAATATGGTCTTTTGCTGGATATATTATTAATTGATACAATCTTAAAGAGCATAATAAAAAACCTTTATTAAAATAGAACAAGTTGATTCAGCGAAAATTGAAATTATTTCAATGAATTGTCAACAGAATCCGAAATGTAGCATCAAGTAACAATATTAAATTTGAATTCTTTCTAAATTAACGTTGTCAATCAATGTTGTTAGTCAATTCATTCACGAGGCGATAGGCTATTTCTGGAAATAAAAGAGACCAGAAGGAAGGAAAAGTTCTCCTTCATAAATTAATGAAGCTTAGAGGCCTTACATCAAACGGTAGCTAGAAGTTTCACTCTAAGAGTCGAAATAATTTTTCCATGCTTAATAAAACATCCTAAAAAACCCGTTTCCTTTCCTCTCGAGGTCCAATTATAACGTTTCAATTAAGACATCATGATTATTTTTGGTACACTATTGTTAGACAAAGGACGAAAGAAATATTTGGGCTTGAACAAGACCAACTTCAGCAAGGATGTGAGGAATTTCACCCAATAACAGTTTGGCTAACTAATTAAACGTTACACTTATCCTATAATATACTACAAGAAGAATAATTCAGAACAGCAACAAATAATTTCAACCCATAAACAAAATATGCATTATTAGTATCACATACATATAATCCGGAGTGCTCAACATAATAAAGAAAAGTACATTACCAAATATTACGTAATTCTAACCATAAACATTCACAAAATTTGTATATGAGGTAGATGTAACCTCATTTTGAGAAAAGGAAAACCCAAGAGCATATTTTGCTTCCGAACGAAAAAATATATGAGAATGAACTTCAATCGTAATAATTGGGTAAATGACATCTAAAACCTCTTCAACGAAACTAGACAAGCAAAAAGAAAGAGCCACTATTTATATCAAGTAGCGCACATTTACATCATTCCACAGTTACATATAACTACAGTCATTAGCATATTAATGAAAGAAGAATATAAGCATACGGAAAAAACAACGCTGTTGCAATGATTATAAAAAAAGATGAAAAAGAGAGGAAGAGATTAATGTAATGGGATACAGACGATGTCCGCATTTTTTATATCGACCGATAGCAATGATATACTCGAAACCTACCTTGAATATAGTGCACGTAGTTCTATGCATCGTAAATTGAGACACGAGAAAATGCTAAACTATTTTTTAAAACTCTATTTCCTCTCGCAAACAACGGCTACCTGAGAAAAAACGTCTGCAAGGGAACATAAATAAAATAGGGAAAAGTCATTCTTGCATTCATCTTTAAAAACTTATCTCTAGGTTAATATACGATATCATAACTCAATTCCCGTTACAAGAACGACTAAGTCAATGAATGTAGCGAACGGGGTATCTTTATGTAAGGAAGTAACTTACATTTAAAGCACCTTTACAACGACAAGGTAAATAAAGATTATAATTACATTAGCATCCTCCAGGCGAGACCTAGTTTTACTGATTAGCAATTTTCGTTCCGAAAAGGGCAATTTCACTAGAATACTTCGATTCTCCGCGCTAATTTGATGCGAGCCGAAAAAAAATCGACGCAGGTAAATTACTGTCCATTCTTACACGCGCTTTCCCAGCTCAAGCTTCGCATTCGTGCAGCGATCGCAGATAATTTTAAAATGCAAATGAAAGTACTT
This sequence comes from Sympetrum striolatum, assembly GCA_947579665.1. NCBI lineage: Eukaryota > Metazoa > Arthropoda > Insecta > Odonata > Libellulidae > Sympetrum > Sympetrum striolatum. The sequence goes on from OX388346.1 coordinate 40,241,841, forward strand.
GTTGCCCCAGTTCGCCGAAAGATGAATGATTAAAATCTTCTCTCTCCAAATTAGAGAAGAAAAAACCCATCTCGGAAAGAGACTCATCGATTAATTTTGCATTTTGACGAGGAAATCATAAAAACTAGTCCGTGCATATTAAATAACGTTATGGCTTAAAGGAATAGAGATTAAAAAGATAATATTTCCGAAAAAATACATTCCTTTAAATTGAAATGTATGGATGTTAGCGAAATGATTATTGAACATTCGAAACGTATAAATTAACGAAAAACTAAAAAAGAAATGAAAAAAAAATAAAATAAAAATTTATCAGGCACACATTCATTGGATAAGAACTACCATCTTCAGAATCATGAATCTCGAGAGCAAATTTCAAGAGACGCAATCAAGGAAAGTATTAGAAAAATTAGAACTTCTAAAAACCTTCCTCTCCTTATAATACCGCACATTAAAAGGAGTGCATTAAAGGCCCGCCCGATATCTAGCAATTACACGCTTTACACCATTTACGAAAAAATCCATTAGCGAAAAAAAATCGCGAACCTGGCTGAACAGCCTTGGGATACGATCTCCAATGAATATTCATCCACCAATTACCTCGGAACTTTCCCATTTTTTTCCAGAGTCAACACCACCGCTTTACTCGTAAGACTGAATCGATGGCGATTTTCATAACGGAAATCCGATATGGGAGAGCGGCAGGTCTGAGAACAAAGCACTCACGACAGCAATACCTGCGTATTCCGAACATGAAAATACGACCTTCCGTTTCTGCCATTCCCCACCGACGTAAACAAACGGGTCGACTAAAGACGAAAACCACGACCCTGAGAGAGGATATGAAAAAAAAACGGGTTGTTATAACTAGGGTGTTGAAAGAGAACCAAAAGACGTACTAGGGCCGTACGGGGGAAAAGAGGCGAAGAGAGTGGCCGTGGACATTGGTGGCGCTGGAATGGAAACTGCATGCTCCCAAACAGGGAAAAGTGTAGACCAGTCCAATTTTCCGGGTATATATAAATGAAAAAGCTCATTAGCTATAAATTTATTAATTAAAGAATGGAAGCCAGAAAAAACGCAGATGTAATTAATAGCGCAGATAATACGCTCTCACTGCAGTCTTAATGACATTAAAATGTTAAATATTAAATTGCTATTTCGAAAGCGTAAATTATTCCGTTGGTGGAATACGTATGAAAAATTCAAACAATTCCATTAAAATGTTAATTCACCCTGAGGATACACTCTTTTCATCTAGGTATAATATTACTTTTCGGCAAAATTTACGGATACGCTGCACCGTTATTATCGATTCGAAAGATTCTTCACCAGAAAAGTTTTTGATGTTTACATAACAACTTCAAAATTCATATGATATTACCCTGAAAACAAGCCTTAAATAACTCCCTTGTAACTGTAAATCTACATTTTCGTCACATCGAAAAGGCATTGTAAACAGGGTTCATGGCATGTGACGCATGCTTTCCGCAGCCTAATATCGGATAAAAAAATTCAAGACGATGCCGTAACACTTGAAAGACCGAATGTGCCACTTTTGAGCGTTTCATCTTCTAATTTCAACTGCATCAGAAGGACACGGAGCGGTCAGACGCCACACAAAAGAGCAGGAAGAGAACCGTCGAAATGAACAAGATTACCATTTTAATTGAAGGCCGCGCCTACTTAGCGGGAAAGTAGTATCGAACGCAGTGATGTCGCGAATCGAGCAGTCAGAACACACGCTAAAAGCGCATCGCAGAGCCAACCATATCGAAATAAAAAGAAGATTAAAATAAAGCGGCGCTAGATATGGACGGAATCCCATTACGTAAAACTTCTTGAATTAGCGGGGAGATGAAAAATAAAAATCTCGACAACCCCTTCAACTTCATCGGAGCGGTGGAAGCCGGAGAACAGCAGCTGGAAATGCGCGCCCTTTACAAAAAATATCGTAAAAACAAAACAAAGTAGTGAGGTACCGCAGAGGCCTATCTAGCACGGAAAGAGAGCGCCATTGAAGGGATCGGGAAGAAGGGTTCAAACGAGCGACGCCTCTTCTACACTTTCTCAGATGGCGCCAAATACGTTTCACAAACTTTCTCACATACGTATCTGGTCGATAGGTTACACACAAACCACTCATTCCGAGCTAACACACACGTGACCTATCTACACGATGCTATCGACGCCCTGCATTGCACGAACCGGAGTAATAATTTAGCAGGTGTACAAACAGCGAGATATTCTTTAGAAGGCCGATTCACGTCTCGAAAGAATACATACATTTTATTTATGAATAACCTTGACGTAATTAAATGAGAAATACTGAGAGGCTGAGTAAAGTAACACGTTATTTAACCTTTGCAAAACTGCGAAAATGTTACCAAGATTTAGGCAAGGATAATGTTCACGAATATTTTTCTACAGCAAATGCAGATGAATTTAAAGCCGCGATTGACATCGCAAAGTCGATAACTTGTGCAAATTAAAAATGCCCTGTGCTTTTGCCATTATAAATAGTTGCTAACTTGAGATGACCGTGACTTATACCAGCCACCGAAATCAACAATTATTTGAGATTGAATGACAATTGTATTATGCAATAATAATACCAATGTCTTTAAAGACATGTTATAAACTACAATCCGTTCCATGATAACGTGATAACTTCTACGAATGGAATTTTGAAATTCAGAGTGGCAATTCACTAAACAGCATAAGAACAAAATAGAATACTTAATATGCGTAGAGGTCGTACAAACATTCAATCAGCCCTGGGAATCAGCACCTCATTCCGTAGAAAGTCGATAATATTGATCACTTACCTAGAAAGAAAGAGAAAAAAGATCATTAATACAAATTCCATCAAAATTCTGCGATATAGTAACGAATATAAAGCTTAATGGTAAAAATCATGGAAACGCAACAACATTTTTACTTTAAAAGATAACCTTTACGAGTTTGTACACAAATATTATATATGAAGTTTCCGCGAAAACATGTCTGAACATGGCAAACATATGTTACAATAGAGTTTGAGCCTGAATTTTGTTGATCAATTGCGTCTAAAAATAAACCCTATATTACTGAACTTCATGCAAACATATATTGAAGAAAGTAAACGGACAACAAAGGAACTATTTATCAGCTAACATAGCATCAACCAACAAAAGAGAACGCAAATAACATTTTCGCAAGTTTTAAAAATATTGAAACTCGGCGGTAAGCGATACAATCCGATTTAAAACACTCCCAGCGGCCTCCACTCTGAAATAGGAAAGGACACTGAACGTTTCAATAATTCCTTTTGGTGAATCACAGAGCATTAGCAGTACCGCAACTAGATTCCGAAGCATCACATTACGCAAACTGGCCGAAAAAACATCGCCGACTCGAGAGCGAACCTAATTATTCATACCACAATTAGGCCAACTGAGTTCAAAAAGCAGGAGTTACTTCGATAGTAAATGGATCCTCGATAGCAGAACACAATCGCACACTGGATAGAAAAATTCAAAGAGAGGGACATGGAGCGAATTAACTTTATGGGACAGAAGAACTTTTAAACACAGTTAATCCATCGAAATTTCGAAGTCAAATCTTTCTGTTACTGCGGAAAATTCTTTCATCGTGCTGTCTATTTTCTTATATTTTCCACCTAAACACAATTTCGTTTGATTGAAATTTTCGTTAACAATATTTTTATAGGTATAGACAATGGCTAATCTTTCCTTATGCATAGTTACACAGTTATCTAGATTTATGCATAGTTACACAGTTATCTAGATAAGTGGCTCTTAACCGAGGGTGCTTCACTAAGGGTGCACCGCTGGGAGTGCTAGAGAACATATCTAGGGGTGCGATAAGTTTTTTATTTTTACCGAGTAACCGCTTATCAGAAGCAACGTAGCAATTAAAAATGTAGATATTGTTTTGTATAGTCTATATTGTGAAAGTATTCATTTATTTGTTAATGCAATAAATGAATTATCACGCAATTAATATATTTTCCTAAATAAAAAACAGACACATTTTTCAAGGGGGTTTGAGAGCTTACTTTCAGATTCAAGGGGAAGCTGACTATTAAAATTGTTAAGGACCGCTAATCTAGATATAACTCAACAAATTTCACTGTGGAAATACATAAGCACGAAAATCAAAAAATACCAAAATAACACCAGAGAAAATAAGTCGGTGGCATATAATATGAGGACAAACCATTCATATCTGTCGGACGTAATTTTATACGAGAAACTCATAAAATGTATGCTCAAGGCGGTCGTCTACTCCACCTGTCTTAGAGAATCCTCATTCTGAGACAAATTGAGAATCCCTATCTTATCTCTCTCTTAATAAAGTATTTTGCCTTGTCTATCTTACAGCAACGTAAAAGGCAAGAAAAATCCTAGGCGGAGGGAATAAGACCCGGTGTTCTCCAGTACTTTCTCGGAGGAGTCCTCAGGTAATGAAGCTCAGCTTCACTGCCGAGAACTGTCACGAGCACGTCAACCAGGCGCGCACACACGCACGTAAGAGGACCTCTTCATCCTCCGGCGATTACTTCCTTTCTCTTCTCCGGATGTTATCATTCCACTCTTCCCCGCTTTCCCTAGCGCACCTCCGAATATTTCGCAAACAAGGCATTTCCGCGACGAGGTTATACGAGAGTGATGGGTCCAAAGAAGAATTCGGAGAGATAATTGTGCGGAATTAAAGTGCACAATGACTTTTCTCAAAGTGCGATGGGTAGAATGCGAGGCAAGATGAGCCCCCCTTTGAACTTTACGCTATGCTGACTGCTCGAATTTAATTACGCGATTAATTACTGCCTGCCAAACAAATTAGAGTGGAGATTGCACTGATTAAACGCGCCATGTTTTACAGCGAGTATAATAGGATGCTCGGCGATGGGTGTGCATTTACATTGTTTACTGGAGATCAAAATAGGCGAAGTGAAGGTTGTAATGTCGACGCAGACATGTGAAATTACGCCATTATAATGGTATAAAAATTAAATTTATTCCGGTAATGTTGAGATAACCTCAATAATGGCGTATCAACGCTACGCCTGTTCCTTTCTTCCGAACATCGTGATAAAGGAGTTAACTCAATAAAATGTCACCTTCGCACCTGGACAAATATTTACGCAAATTCGTATTTAAGTGATTCCCATCCTATTATAATTCGAGCTATAGATCACACTCAACACATTAATTGTACACCACTATTTTAATATTCATAAGACATTCTTTTGGTTTTATAGTAGCCGATAAACTTCATATCTTTGTACGGAATTTTGTGTAAAATAAATGGGAAAAACGCGATTGAAAATAATGCTAAACACTTCCAAAAAATGGTTTAACATTGATTTTGTTTTGCCATGTCTCTAACCTTTTAAAACTACCATTGTGAGTTAAAGGCACGAGAAGAAGTCTACGAAGCTGACCCCTATGTAAACTTACATTACTAAATAATTGTACCGAATGATAAATAAAAAGTTATAAAATATATTTCTACCGGTATTTTACTGAAGAGAACAGAATACTGGTTGATGCGACAAATTCGAATAAGTACAACGAAAACGAGTAAAATTTCCAAAATATGTAAGGCTTCAACTTGCATCCGAAGTCTACTCGTGGGCATAAATCTCTAACGGGAGAGTTTGCATTTGAAAGAATTCGGAAAGGGAATTTGAATCGATTCATATACTTTTGGCACGCGAACCGGGAAAAGTTCGACGTCGATACGAAATCCCCACGAGAAAGGGATCCCCAAACAATTTCACTCCCCACATCATTCCAGCGATTCGCTCAGATAAAAAAAATATCCTCCAAGTTCCCTTCCATCAAAATACTCTCGGTTTTTTTTTCGCCATCGAAATAAAATAAAGGTGAAACCTAACTTAGACGAGAAAGCGGATTGCGCAAGGAGGAATTTCCCAGACAACGGTAATCGCGATGGACGTTCGAAGCATGCGAAGTCTCGGTGAACACGAGGAGCCCTCAAATTAAATCAATACAAAGCAATGAACACCAGTTTTAAATGAGAAATAATACTGCAGCTCAGTAAAAGAAGGTTTTAGCGAATAAGGAAAGGAAATCTTCTGGTATTGGCCTAAACACACACCATTCATCGGGCAAAAATGAAAGTTTTCGAAGGTGAATGAATGCTAAAGAAAACTTAGTGTACAAGATGAGATGATATTTGAAATCAACAACCCAGCTTCCTACAATAACACTTGCAGTTCTGCTTCATCTGAAATTTATGGAAAAAATGAATCCCAAATTATCGGAAATAATTTTAAACTACGCAACTTCATTGATAAAAATCGCAATGAACCAAAAATTATCGGTAAATAGGCATTATTTATGGAGTTATTACAAACTAAAGCACGTAGAAAATTAAATTAATTATTTGCGATCCCAATATTTTCGTCAACAAACATGACCGCTTGGAATCAAATATTACATATTCGCTAAAATAATATTAAATATTCGCGTAAAATCAATCGCGCAAAAAGTATGCAACGAGATAAATCAATACTTACGCCTACCTTTGACATGCATGAGCGTGAAAAGTGACAGTTGAGCAATGATCACGTGGGTGATCCGGAAACGTTTGGAAACATTTCAAAAAGAAAAGAGGAAATAAAGCGAGCTAAAACACCCACGGAGGCATCCATCAATTGCTAGTAATTCGTACGAATAGAATTGCAGGAGGGGAACCGTAATAATTCCAAAATCCAAGGGTTAATACGTCCAGGAATCGGATAACGGATGGAGAGGGAAATGCGGTAAAAGCCTAGCTCACAGCAACTCGGACACCTGGACTAGGCGCTGTCACGAGAGGCTACATTTCCACGTGGTCACGAGAGGATTGGACGGAAGAGGCAGACGGAAACGAAGAGAAGACGGTCAGCGACTGTTTCGTACCAGAAGGAGACAAGGTGTTATTGGATGAAGGTGGAAATTAAGGTCCAACGTCATAAACGGATATGCAAATCGAAAGCTTTTATCACCGAGTCGGCGAGAATGAGCGGGAGATAAAAGTCGGGCGCGAGGCATTAATTAAAACCGAAGACGTTGGAGAAATTACAGCTCTTCGGAGGCGGTTGTAACTTCTAGATAGCGCGCAAATCAATGAACGGGGAAACTTTCCGACCATGACACGTCTACGAATTTTCGAAGGTGATGCCAAACTGAAATGATCGGCAAATTACACTAATATTTCTTTACATTTCATTTTATTAATCTATACCACTATAATTTTGAAATACGATATAATTACATCAACTATTTAATTAGATTTAAAATTTTAGTCGATATTTTTGTCATTAAATAAAACCGATTCCATCGTATTATATGAGTATGTAAACTCATTAGAAAAACAGAAAATAATATTTTTCACTCTAAACGGGAGTCATTTGAGATTGCAAAGTTTATTGTTGATAGAGGCTACTTTTTAAACTAATATGGGAATTTCCAAGTAAGAATTAAAGACATAAGTACGCCTAACATAATTAATAAACTGATGATCCAGTCATAAATACCTCCTACATATCCTTGAATGTTTCAATTATAAAGTTAAACCTCATAAAATTCATCGAATATACAAGGATATTCTTTATAAATTATTATTTGATCCTTTAAAGAAATAATTAATTTCAGGTTAAACAAAAATAAAAAATACGATTCTTCTTGATTAAATTGCCACGTTAATTACATTAATAAAGGTTCTTTTTTGCACCAATGGTCCCTTAAAACGAGATTTTCGAGCGCCCCTTTCTTCTCGTAACAAACAAAATTATTCGCCATTCCGCCTCTTGTTTGCTCAAAATCCCATTCCTACGGAAAAACACCAAAGAAAGAAGGCGCCATTTGCGTTACATCTGAAACATCTTAATTAGCGAATCGCGACTTCGGAAGTCTATTATTAAAAATCGCCTCCATTTAAATTTCCCTTCGACTATTCCAGCCGTGCGAGTGCCGACGGATAAAAAAAAGATTCAATCGGAAACGAAAAAAAGAATTCTTCTTCCCTCCGAGATAACAATTCCGCCGCCACCTAAAAATGGAAATGAATGAATAAACGACCCCTCCGTATCGCTTCTCTTCCGATTTTTTTATTGCCTCTTTCGTCCAACTCCCAAAGCAAACGAAGGTGCTCATCAAAACCCCGCAGACTGCAACCGAAACGAACCGGCGGAATAACAATTCCGGACGGAAAACTTTGTGGCGATCGAATCGCGAACATTAAGCAAACAAGGAGAGATTTACAGAGCGACTGGAAGAGGAGTCAAAATAATTCCCGAGTCTTCTGCAGTAGGGCGGCATGTTTAGGATGAGGGTGTGGCCGGTGAGTCTCCGGTGGCCCCGAAAAGGGGCGGAAATGGTATTGGAGTCGGCCGGACCCCAGCGGGTTCACGACCTCTTGGGGGACCCAAAGGAGATAAAACCTGCGAGCAACATTCCTCTCCTCCCCGAATATGATGCCATCCCTTCCGTGTCACGGGACGTAAAACGAGAACATAGCGGTCGACCGGGACGTTAACGTCCCAGGTGAAGCCATTCCACGTCTTAATGCCCACAACCGTAACTTAACGCGGGATGATCCGAACGAAAGTTATGGCGCACTTTTCGGACTATTAATAATCCACACTCTAAGGGATTAGAAGAGCGCGTATATTTTCGTTTAGGGATACAATTAACGTCTGGGTATATTAGGGCGATGAATCCGATGTTGCAGTTATCACTCATCCTGACACCTTCCCGTGAATTCACAGAAACGTAAGAAATAATCAAGCTCGGTTAATCAATCAACGGTTAATACCAATCTCAAACTAGCGTTGATAAAAGCCTCAAGATATAGCAATTTAGCGATAATCTTAGCGAATAAGTTAATAGAATAAGATTTAAAAAATTTTCAAGTCGATATGCTCGTGATGTAAGCTGTTGTTTGATACAATTTTAATTCATAATTACTAATGGTGAGAATAAAATGATATCTTAAATCAGTGAAAGATTATAGCTTACTCCAATAACCTGAAACAGATTAAGAATTGATACCTACATTTTCATGGAGTAAAACTTATTGTAATTTTTATGATGGTGGGAAAGGAATTTTATGCATTTCAAGTGATACGTTACAGTGAAATAAGCTTTCCATAGAATTATTTCTCGTTATATATCATAAAAAAACATTCCATCGTGTTTTCGCTGTATTCCGCATTGAATGGCATCTATCGACATTATTTAAATATGTATGCAGATGGGTTTATTTATTGCATAGACTACCTCTTAAAGATACTTAAAGGTAGAAATATCGTTGGACGTAAAAAATAATAAATATAAATAAAACTACGCCAAGCAGTATTTCGCCATTAATGAGAGGAGGAAAAATAATTAAGGTAAAGAAAATTGCACGGGAAATTACGCATGCAATTTCCCCGCGGAATGCGGGAAAACATCGGATCCCTCGTCAGCACCCATGCGGTCACCGGCTCGGGGATTATCTGCATTACCAAAGAGCGCTGAACTGAAACTAACTAGTCGCTTTAGTAATATCCCCACAGCCGTCAGCGCATGCTTTATCCGATTCCGAACTCATCCAGAGACCGCCAATTTCTGGGGGACGACCAAGTTAGTCGGCCATATTTTCCTAAACAGATAACCAGCTCTCGCTAAGAAATCGCTAAGCCGAGCAAAACTCGGGCAAACTGGAGCCGAGAGCAGGGACATGCTCCTTTCGGGAGGATCCGCTCGGACGCCATTCGACTCTTCACTAATGATGCAACCGCCACCGTTCACGAGCGATGCACTTAGCACTTTACGCAAACTGACAATGACGGCATACGTTTTGAGTCACGTATTCTGGGGTATGCGCGATAGAGCCGTGGTCACCAAAAGATAACGACCCCGCACGACTGGATATGAATCATTCTATTTCTATGTTAGGCTATCGGGGGAAGCGAAAACTGAAAAAAATACGCTGAAGTTGCAGGAGGACGCACCAGTTGGAACTGAAGAACATTCATAAATGAGAAGAAGACGACTTCTATAAAAGGAAGAAGAATCTTTATCAGAGCGAAGGAAATTCACAATTATGAACTATCGACATATTTGAAGAGAAGAATTGAGAGCATCAGTTAACTACAGTGAATTACGAGGATAATTGACAAATAATAAAGGTATACGGTCTTGTAAACAATTTAGTTGATACATTTTAAACTTTTACTATACCGATAATATATTTTATACTACAACATATTTTTTAACGAATTACGGACAAGGTTTTTCGTTGTAAAAACGTCGTATTTAAAGGTATAATTTTGTGAACCTTTATTTTGAATGGAGGAAATTAAAAATTTCGTTTCGACCACCAAATAAAAAGCTAAAATTCAGAAAATAAAATTAGACAAACTTCTTCTAAAATTATTACACACTGAATCCAAAAAGGCAAGCCGTATAATATTAAAATAAGCATTTCTGAAGAGGTTTCTAAATCGATGAATTACGATTCATTAACTTGTAAGTATATCTCAAATTATAATTTACAAAAACATTCGCAGAATGATATGGCTCGCTATTCATTCAGGGGGTAGCAATTTTCCGGCATTATACCTTTAGAAAAAAATTTTAGATCCCTAAAACTGTAATTTCATGCATACACAGCTGATACGGTCCAGCTTGGCATGATGAATACAGAGGGAGAATCAGCGTTTATTTTATTCGACCAGGGATGAAAGAATGGAATGGAGAGACAACGTAATTAAAACGCGCACTCCTCATTTCGAATGAAAACAAAAATTTCACGTTCGAGTAATATAATGCCGAAAACAAATCCGCCCCGACGACCTCAACACATCAACTTCTGCACCCACTCGCATTATTTTCTCCTCTGTGGACAATGCGCGCTTCAACGTACACATAAAACGGACCCGGACTATCAACGCATTCCCGCTGAATTCCACGCCACCCACTGACCGTCAGCCGCGCGCAAAAAAATTTAATGAAAAGACGGAAAAAGCCGAACCGAATGTAACGAGACCATTCCACGTCCGCTATGATTTAAATTCCGAAAAAATCCCCCCGATTACGTGGAAGAGACGGGCGATCCTCCGCGGAGATAGGGGAAGGGTGCAGAGGCGGGCACTCACGCGATGGCCAATATCCGGGGTCTCTTCCATGCAACTTCGCTAACAACCAGAGGCTCTCCCCCTTTTGCCAGACCACGCCCATCCCTCCTCCCCCCAGCGAACACCCTCCGTCGACAGAAGGGTGACGCCTTTCCAGCGGAAGATGCCCATTTCCGCGTACTCTGCCCGTCCTCGCTAGAGGTTCGGCCAAGGTGCCGGATTTACATGCAGTAAAAAGGTGGCGCCTCGCTAAAGGTCACAGAGTGACGCAGTGCCCTTTGCGGAAGAGAATTCTCCTGTCACACATCACTCCTCGAGAGGATGCAATTCTTTTATTTTTCGATAGCTGCCGAAACTTTCAAACTTGCCCAAGTTTCGGCGATTGTGCGCGACTTCGACTGAGATTGCTCCCCGTGACTTACTGGGAATACTGGGAGCGAATTTCGCGAGATCCGGAGAAGAAAGAATGAAAGATAAATGAGGTGTTGTTTGACCGTCGGAGTTGGCGTGGTCTTGGGCAATACCCGCATATGAGACTCACGAGCGCGAGAATAAAATTTATATCGCTTTTCGCCGGTCAAATCACGTGGCGAGCCGATATCTGTGGCCTTAAATGAGGACCATTTCACAATGACGACGTCTCTATTAGTCAAGTTCGCAATTATCATACATACAGGATAAGGTATCACAAAGTTTTCCATGAAATTATAGCACCTGGAACCAAACCTATTAAATGTCTTCAAGTAAGAATCAACAATAATATTCTCTTAAACGAAAACATCATTTAATTTCTCATTTAGCCAGCATAGAACATCAAAGGTACCATAACGGAAAACTCATTTAACGTTCTTATAGCGACATTAAGATCCGGTAGGTACATACGCTTTCGGTAATTAAGTCATCGAGTGAAAAATGAACAACTACTATCCACCCAACTGAGACATGCAAGTCAAGATAGAAAGGGAACTAGGTGCAGGCTAATCAAACAATGCGGGACCTACGATTACAGGTGTCCTTGGCCTGGTGTGGCATCACGAAGCATAGAAGGGCATACCACCAAGCAATCCCCCCTTCCCCTTCATGCAATATCCCTCTGGTGTGAACGGAAGCGGCTTAACGAAATACACCTCGAGCGAGATGCATGATTGATGACCCCGGATAAATTAAATCGAGCAATCTACATTTTTAACGACGCAATCCACATTTCCACCGCCCTTGCATCCGACGGCAATTAGCGCCTCTGTATCCAATTTCCACACCGAAGCAGAAACGACGTCGGAGATGGATTCTACAAGACGATCTCCACTGCCCGAGCGAAAAAAGAAACTCAGTCAAGCCTAAAACTTTTCCAGGGGAACCGCATGACTCTCGTCTACAGACATGTCCACCATTTATCACCGAAAACTTCCAAGACGGGAAAAAAAACCCCTGACGCCAAGGCGCCCCTGCGATATAATATAAAAAATGCCCGTGAGGAGAAACCGATGGATATCTTATGGTCATTCAGTTACCACCTATAAAATAAACATTGGAAATCTGAATACGATTCCACGGAGTTTATGGTCACAGGTTTTCCCGGATCGATGGGGTAGGCGAAAGCTGTTGTGGGCGAAGGGGTGTGGCGATGAACCACACGCAGCAGAGCAGCGTATAGCGCCTGGTACGCCAAGATAATATTGAACTCCCTCCCCCCCCTCGTACGAATATAAGGGAGGTGAGGGATTTGATGGGTGGACGGGGGTAGCAGGAAGTGGAAACGCCCCCACCACAAATAACTTTCTTGTTGTCACCGGTATATCGCAGCGCTCTTAGTGAATTAGGGGGAGTTTTAGAATGGCTTTCTTAAGGCAGGACTCGCGAAACTACGGCGACTGAATCGAATCTACTTGCTGGAAACTGACACAGGAGACGGAATTGCTTTCCTTAATCTCTAAAGCATTAGCGACCGAAGCTTGAACATTAGATAAACTTTATCTCCTCCATCAGTATTTACAACCCCATGAAGTAATATTTATTTAATCGGAGTTCCCTAAATAAACAAGACACGGTAAGGCAACGTCGATTTAAAATAATTTCGATGTAATCTTATACATTTTCTACAAAACATTAAGGATGCCGAAGAATCAAATTTATCATCACAATTTCCGATTGCTCAAACAAGTAGAAAACCGTCCATGGAAATTCATTTCTTGCCCACAACGAACATTGATCATAAAATAATTCTGATTCAACCCATAATGGAGGTACCTACCAAATATTTAAATCCTGTTTCAAATGTTTTAAACAATGTGTAATTTACAATCTCATCTATCACGAAAATTGTTTTACCAATGTGTTTCAAATTTCAAACTTCGTGTAAACACAGTATCAGCCTTGTTTGGATTTTTTATTGAAGCTTTTTATACTGAATCAAACATATTCATATTATCAGGGTGAGAATAAGAAGCAACACACAATTCGGTGGTTCATAATGCATAATACCTGTTCCATTTCTCGAGGTGAATTAAAATTTCAGAAGCTCCGGTTGGAAAGGAGATAGTTTGCATGAGTTGAGCTGAAAATGTCAACGAGTAGCTTTTTCTGCTCGCGGGGTGCTGAATAAAAGACGGACGGTGATCAAGATGAGTCGCGCGCAAATTTATTCCTTTCGGAAACCTTATTCTTTCGGAAGAGGAGAGAAAACCGCCTTATCATTGTGCCAGTCCGCTTCAGAGCTGGATATCTAGATTCAGTCCCGTGAGAGAGTCACCAAAAATATCAAGGTACGTTTCTCCGACTACCAGCATTAACGTGGTCGCAGTTTTAGGAGTTATCACTTCCTAAAAAAAATGTTTAATCTCGATAAGAAGAACACGGAACACGAAGTAGCGTAATTTAGTATAAAAATACATCTGTCCTATGAGCATATTTCAGTTTACAAACTGAGTAAAATATCACGAAAACTTTATCAGTAAATAAGACTTTGATATAATACTCTCCGAGGTTAATAAATTGAGGCAAATACGACTTTTAAAATATAAATAACATTCATATTTGATATAATACTGTGAGGAAAATAAAGAGAACTTCAACGAATCGCACATACTGCGTTTCCACTACAGTAAAACTCCTTAGTTTTACTGATTTTTTAAATAAAGAATTCACTCTACCTCAATATTTCGCATTTCCTGATTCTAATTAGAACTAAAAGATTGGCTGTCACATATAAACATGAAACGAATCGACTTTAGGATCGTCAAATAGTGCCTGCCAAAATCTTCCGAAGGAAATCTATGCGAGCGATACGGTGGATCAACAGCTAAAATAACAGACATTGATTACCTGTCAGTATCAAAGCTCTCCAATCGGTAAAGATTTCATTTCAAAGGAGAAACTCCTGTTTAAATTGGAATTTTGAGGAGACTCGTCACAGGCGCAACAAATACAGAATTATGTCAATTCAAAACACGAAGAGAAAACAATTGATCTATATAGAGAAACCTGTGAAAATGTTGATTTGATTAAAACTTAAATCACCTACGACGAGCCAAAATAACACATCAATTACGCAAAACCAGCTACGCTTCAGCATTTTCCCAACAAAATTCTCAGTTTTTAAGACATATAACCTTTTATTTAGCAGTTAATGCCGCTTATGTCGATATGAAACAAGTTAAATGCTAAGCAAAAAAGGAACCTGTTATTTTTTTACTGATTTTCATGAATTATTGAAACATTGTCTATGTCTATGTAAGAACCCTGCAAGCCGCCTTTCGGCGTGTGGCAGGGGGTGCAAGCACCTTAACTCTACCTTCCTAAACGGTTGCTTTCGCGTATACTTCGCGGAACAAATTAAATTTTTGAAACGATTCGGTCTAGCATCTATTTCTCTAATCTTTCTGGCAGTATCAAAACGGCCCATATAACAGGGGGGTCGCATTATATCAGTTACATCATCTGAAAACGTAATTTCTCTGAACTTATTTAATAAATTTATCCTTTGAATTTTTCTTCTATCTTCTAATGATTCCCATCACGCTTCCTGTAGCATCCGAGTGACACTCGCTGTTTTATCGCAGCAATTCTTTACAAATCGTATCGCCTTTCGTTGTACTAACATTCAAGAATCGGTAACCATTAGGATAATTTTATCAATTTAAATAACTCGAAAGAATTGTAGGAGAAGGAATCGTGAAATTACTCTAGCGTAGAAAGTAATGAGTAAACTGGCTTAGTAGGAAAGATTTCCAATACTTTTAATGGACCTTTCGAAGACTTGCTGAAAGCTGAGTACTCACAAATGCCTCGCAATTTACGCTTGCCTAATCTTTCAGTTAGGAAATCTCTTAAAAGATTGAGTGGATGAATCCATGGACCAACGAACACACAAGAAAATCTCCTGTTATTTAAACTACTACATTACACTAACTACAGCTTACGTTTCATGGCAAAAGAGACCGACAATTTTAAAAATTGAAACTATAATGCAAAAATTCTTTTACACGAGTAAACAAAACGTTAAGGAAAAACTAATTACCAGAGTGAACGGGATCTGCTTAAAATTGTATTTTCTAAATGTCCCTTGAGTGAAAGAACCGACGCGGCTTTCATACGAAAGTAGGTCCCAGAGCAGCGTCCAGGAGTCACGTCTTTCGCTTAAATAAGTTCTCAATGAGCCTGATTAGCCGTCCCCGAGCTCTCCTCGTTTTCCTGCGTCTCTCAAGACCAGCGACGACCGTAATTACAAGCGAAGAAACATTTCTCGAGTGGCAGAACCCTGACCAAAGGTTGATGCCGAGTTTGAATCCGAAATTATATAACGCTCGAGCATTCGTCGTCGAGTTGAAAACGTTTCGACCTAAATCTTGTCGAGGGAAGATGGCTGCGTTGCGGAGAAGGGAATCAATTACGAACCAAACCTCGACAACGTCGATGCTAACCAGCGAACGAGAAAAAAATGTCGAGCAGATATAACCGTCGTCCTTTCAGCCATTCCATCCATCAAATACGCAGAGACCGAGGAAACTAGGACGTAGAATACAACAGAATGATGTATTGGTTATGTTTACAGCGTATTGCAAAGAATCCGATTTGAAAGGAACGTTCTTGATCTTAGATTTTGTACGCCGAGCTGGGAAGGTTAATATTTAAGAAGTTTATTTCCCCGCCATGTCACATGTCAGGGCCTTGTTGACAAACCTAAAAGGAATAGGGATCAATAAACGGTGGGAGGCTCATTCAAGAATACTTCCTCCTCTGATGGACCGACTTTGATGAAGACTCATTTTACATATTAAAGTATTTGACAGCTAGCTAAAGTTCAAGGATAGGTGGATGGGCAAGTTTAAATTAATTTTGCACGTCGGGCAATAGAATCGCCAAAGGGAACCAAATAGTCTGGTTACATTCAAAAGCACCGATAAAGAGTTAATTCTATCTGTGATATAGAGCTAAACTTCGATACATAATTGTTTTTGAGGGAAATTAGAGAGCTTGAATTACTTGTATCGAATTTTAAATCCTAAATGAATTATTATTTTCCAAAGCAGACGTCAAACACGAATGGTGATCACACGAATTGTAATAACAGAAAAATTACACTCCAGCTTCTATGAACTATGAATTAGATCTCGAATGGACGGGAGATTTGAGAATTTGAACCTCCACTAAACGAATCTTGCGCACGAGAGTTACCAATAGGATGTATAAATTAATGTCAATCACGAGGAATTTGGTCCATCATTGAATCGGAGCTTTATCGAACGCCGCCCAATAACACAACTCGAAACCCTGGCGCTGAAACAAGACTATTGCAATTGGGGCATCCTTCGAAAACAAACCCAAATCACGAATAAAAGTCAAAGGCCATTCGGGAAGAATAGCACATGGGAAAGCTAATTTACTCGAAAAATAATGTAGTTTCCTTTCTTCCGCTCCGAAAATTCTTTATAAACAAACCGCCAGGACAAAAAATATTTAGGAGGAAATAATTGAAGTTTCGTATGTTTGATATGATTGCAGAGGATGGTTTATGAGCAGGAAAAGCTTTTTCCTGGCTTTTAAAACATGAGGATGTTAGGTTTGAGAAAATCGCCAAAGAATAAGGTCTGCAACGTTATGCAGGGAATGACTGAATCAGCCACAAAAAGACTTTTTTACGCTACCCACAACGCAATCCTAGAGAGATTGTTCCGAAGATTGGTTAAACGCATACGAGCCTTACAGTCCCATTCCGCCAGAAATATACAAAACTGGGAGGAATATACGAGACCCGAATCTTTCCAAAATCGAGAACCACTTCCCCCGAAACCACTCTCCGACGCAGATGTCATTTTCATATTAGATACACCCAACCTCTCATACGAGCGTGGTTGAGAGGGAATCGAGGTTAAGAGGAAGGAAACTGCTGGTTTTGGGGGGATTTTGCGGGGGGTACACAAAAGAAGGAGAACTTGGTGTGCACAGATCGAACCCGTGCTCGCTGGGGTGTGGCATCGCGTGGAAAAACACGGCGAGTGCGTGGCCACGAGATTGCGTGACGAGGGCGCTATCAACCAATCAATTGTCTTCCATCACGCGTGGGGGCATCTGAGAGGAGGGCTGGATGCTTTCGCGGCGAGATTACTGTCGCGACCTCTCACTCTCGCCCAGAGATGAATAGGGTAATGAGGAAACCTGGCGGCAGCCCTTCGAGGCGTAGCAAACAATGCTTTTGGTAAGAGAGTAGCGAAGTCATTAAGGTGGCGAACAAACATGCCCTCCCCCGAAAAATCCTCCTGAGAGAGCCCTTCCCTGATGAAAAAATAAAAGGAAGCAGCGCGCAACCTTTGGAAAGAAGCGGGCTTAATGACTTTCATTAGCAGATATTACACGGTGTTTTTCTTTCGTCTGCTCGCGTGAGAAGGAGCGGTGTTGAGTTTAAGGGTACGAAATAGGGGGACAATTAGTATGAGCAGCTCTTAAGTATATTGAAAAGTGAGAATTTCTCGGCGGCCGTGGGCGCGTTTCTTTTCGCTCTAAGTGCTCCCGAACGGCTCTTGTTTCCAGTTGACGCTCTAGAAAAATTAACAGTCGATGGGGCACGTCTACTTCCAGCGTGAAACGTCCAATCTCTACGCGAATGCTGGGAGATACCATCGAGATTTTACGAAATCATCCGAATTGCTCCGCGGGAACGCCCACTGAATGATCATAAAAACACTGCGAATTGGCGAAACACTTCCTTTTTTATTCACGCCATCCAGTAGGGTCTCCCAAACAATGGATGAATCGTGCCGGAAATTTCAAGTCCATAGCGAGAAATAGTCACAGAAAAGAAATTCCCGTAAATTGGGAAAACAGGGATTTACGTCACATATTTCAGATAAATTCAATTACAGGACACTCTTGACCTTAAAATAAAAGCGAACATCAACCTCATCATCCCCAAATTAACTCCTTAGTCATTCATATTTTAAAATAATTACTCAGAGAATTTTTAAAATATTTATGTTCATGATACGCAAACTTAATGAAATGCAAACAGCATCAATTATAAATCAAACGTTTTAGGTTATAAGTGAGGTAGAGATAAATTACGGAAATGAGTCAAAATTTGTCTTTCACGCATGCTGTATCTCATATCTATTTAGGTCGTTTAACATGGTAAACAGCCGATGAAAATCGGATCGTCCCTTTGATAATCTTGGCCCAATCCGATCGTAATGATCAATTAAGTAATTACGCAACGTCGAACTCTGATCTCCGCGACTCACTACAATCTCCTCCATCTACACCCTTCGTGTAATCAACCCATTCCCCAATGCCTTTCCATTTCTACCCTAATTATCTTCTAATCAGATTTCCTGTTAAACCTTCTTATTACGTATTTTGCTGAGAAAACGCGCTTGATCACAGGGCTCAGAAAAAAAGAATTCCACCTTCGTCTACGGCGTTCTTAAAGCGAAACCCCCCGCGGTCTATTACTACCGGAGGATCACGACGATAAAGAGGTATCACACGTTCGGTGAACTCGAGTGGCGGACAATGAACATCGCAAGTCAATCGCCATAACAATAAAAACCTCTGCAGCGGGTTCCCTGGAGATAAAACAGGGTAGAATGAAAAAGAGAGGGTTGCTAAGGATAAATAATATCACATAAAAGGCGTAAATGGGAAGAAGGAAAGGAGGGCTGGTTAAAAGGCGAAAGAGATAAGAGACGAGGTGATGCTGAAGTTACGACTCCCGACCACTCTCCCTTTTCTTACCTTACCGCGCACGGAAAAACCATAAATACGTAAATGTATTACCGAATGGCCATGTATAAAACTTTGCCTTCTACAACGCGAGGTTCTATGGAGGTCAAGCCACCTCTTCCACTCCTACATCTCAACAGCATCATCTGATCATTATTTGTTTCTAAAGCTACGACTTTGGATAAAAAGTTTCTCTAACATGCGTAGACATGGTGGAGAACAAACAGTCTACATTAGCATATGACACGACGAGAAGTAAAGCGAACAATTGAACTAAAGGTACTAAATTGGTACTACAAAGATTGTAACTAATCTAGCGATTCGGAGCTAATTTTCATTAACAGTACGAAAATTCATATACCTCAGATGCTGGCACAATCATGTGAAAACAATAACTCCTTTAAGACTCATCAAGTAATCACGTAATTAATTATGTATGGCTTTACTGAATACTTACTCCATGACAGAGGCAATATACATATTTATTCGCATTGACATAGGCAAAGACTTGACTAATTTCCCCTGATTTGAAAACAAGATAAAACTGAAAGAACTAAAACGTAGATAACAAAGAGATATTTGTATCCATTTAATGCCAATAGAAGCAAGTAATTGAAATAAAATATTACAATTATTTAAGAATCGTTAGATTTTAGAAACTAAACTCTTAAACCATAGGAATTAGAGCAGGAATCATTGCGTTCTTTAAATCACAAGTGATTAACATCCATCCTTCAACGCTTGCATACCAATTACGTTTTCCAGAAAGCTCGCGTTTCTAACTATAATAATAACCTTGTTTCTACAGCGAACAATACTTCTTCTTAGCATAACTGATTAAAAGATCTATTTATCATGGAAAAATAGCAAGATATGCGGCGGTTTGATGCATAAAATAATAATGGCGCAGCCACAGTAATACGCAGTAGTCATGCAAACTTCTAGTTTCACTAAAAGCCATTAATAAATCGCGACATTCGTATTAGACATGCAATTAACGTACTTCTTGACATACAAACTTTTATTCGTTTACTGGGATATTTATTGCAGAAGCGGAAAATTTCTTTAGGTGTACCATTTAATGAAGATTTAAACGCATCTATTTCAACTTTTCAGAGACGAAAACCTGCAAGGAGCAAGGACAAACAAAACTTTCGTCGGAAATAACTCACACTGACAAATTAACACAACGAAGTTCTCTTAGACACAAACACTGCAGGAGTCCCGAGAATACTTGATAAGTTGGGAAAACAGGTACTTACCTAGATTTTCAACAGATACACGGATAAAATAAACACCCAAGTTCCTGGATATTTCGTATGTACTCCGTCGAGACATTTCATTCCAGAACTCTAATAAGTAAGAGCATATCGCGGGCTCGGAATCCTGAACCAGGTGTAGGGAAATATCGAGAAGATGTCGCTATGTGGAGCGAGAAACTAACAAGAACAAGAAACAGCTGAGGAAAGAGACAGGGACGTCGCAAGAACATGACGCAAACTGGAAGACGATTACGCAGATCTCGAAATGATTGTTCCGGGGATTGTTTCTGAAGCGTCTCCGGATTTTCGATGGGAAAGTGCCGCTTGGCGCGATTGTCTCCCCAAATTAAGGCGTTTCGGGGATTATGAGATGATTTTGGCTCAAGGCGTTGTCTCGCGCAGCTTCGACAGACAAGCTGTTGTGCCAACGGCGATATCCAAAGCTAACGTACGGATTGGGTGAACAATTGCACCACGGGGGGAACGGGGTCAATAGATTAACTACCACGCGGAATTTATGGACGCGTGGCTGGGGTACTGCATGCACCGAACAGACATCAGTGAGGAATTGATCCGTATCAAACAATACGTAAGCAAAACCTAGTTACATAAATCTGTTTGTCGGCTTCATCACTACGATTTGTTTTGAATAAACTCGTAATTAGTACTAATATGGTTCTCGCTGACACTGATGATCATCATTCGCACATTTTTTAAGTTACAAACACAAAAACTAATGACGATTCAAGACTTAGTCTCTTATCTCCGACGAATCTCCACAGATTTACACGTACAGAGATAATGCGTTCAATGTGATACATGATTAACGCCATAATCACTATCTGATCCGACAAGATCCAACTACAAGTAACGACTAACGTTAAGATTTTTAAAGTTTTGTTCTTTTCGTCTAAACTATTTATGTAATACTACACTACTTCATTTGAACTAGGTTTGGAGTTTTGAGGAGGAAATAAGAAAAAAATATACTTAAGAAAATTGATTTCTATAAGGCCGAAATCGGTTGCATATTAAAACAAAATAGTGAAAAAACTTATTGCGCTTCTTACATTTGAAAATATATATTAAAACGATACTCAAAATGTAAATTGCCTATTAATATAATAACGAAGAGGATGAAAGCAAATCCTCCAAGGTCCGACCAAACTGATAATGAAATCTTTCCAATCTAAAGAATGAAAGTCGAATCTGAGAATGTCATGGTTATATCCAGCTTCTTTTCACAAAGATATGCAAAATGCTTCAAGAGTGGGAAAATCTACTCATTTTTGGCGAGGATTCGGAAAGCGGAGGGGATTCTTAATTGACACGAGATCGTTTAAATAATAGAGCATGCCATTCTAGGAAAGAGGCAGCTTTCACAAAAACTGGATGACGTCTTAATAAAGGAACAAAAAAGAAAGACAGCGGCTGAAAAGAGAAACGTGGGAAAAACAACCTTTTGAGTGGATTATCGGGAGATCACGCACGGCCGACGGATTCCGCCGATTTCAAATCCTCCCACAATGAACACAAAGAGAAGGAAAGAGATCGTCGGACGAAAGGGAAATTGAAACAAAGGAAACATCCTCGCCAAATAATAAGACAATGAAAGCGGAACCGAAGTGGGCACGAGAAGGAATTGGAGTCACTACCTACAACGAATCATACACGAAATTCGGGATCGCTTCAATTAAAAGAATTTCGCAAAGATTTCTCAAAAAGAAAATACGATTCTATCGAAACGAGGAAAATATTTGCAAGAAAAGGAATAAACACGGAGTGAAGATTGTAACTATAATATCTCACAATAAAATATCTGATTTATTAAATTATAAAGGGTAAAGAATTAATAAAGAAGTTTAAGAATTCATATACACATTCTAATTTAATCGCTTGATATTGGTCACAAATATTCCTAAATCAAAAATTAATTCATAACACAAAGTAAAATTCCTGAAAAATTATTACCGAAAACAATTAAACAAATACAGAACGGAAAACGAACGAAATCCGTTAATTAAATTGCTTTGATTACTCTCATTTAAAAGGAAGATCGACGGAAAACCCAGCATCGGAATATTTAATGAAACGGTAATAAAATAGTGCTCATAAAAATATTCTAAATCGCGGGGAAAATATAATCCATTACGCGGAGATCCGCACTCGCAAATTACCTGTTCGGCGAAATTTATGAAAACCGATATTTCAAAAATGAACTATCCTGTATTCTAATATTCCGTCGGGATTAATTTATAGGAGGAAAGAAAGAATGAACCACATCGGATATTAATGCAAGCGTAATTAAAGAAATTCCTTCCAGGACCGCCGAGAGCGGATTCCGGCCCGGTTGATAAAAATTTCCCGGCCACAAACAAGGCCGAAAGGGACAAAAAACGAGGACGTTGCAACATACTCGGACCTGGATTTCCTTCCGGACTGCCGGGCTCAGGTAATTTATACCAGCTTCCTCACTTCCTCGACTATGCTCGAACACCGTAAAAAAATCAAGAGCGAATAATGAGCACAGAACTCTTAACGAATTAAAATGCTTACACGGAACAGTACAGATGATTTATTGTTTCTGGGATTCCCTCATTAGGGTTTTCAATTAAAGTATCGGTGTAAGTAAGAAAGGCTTTCAGCATGTTCGACAGTATTTTAACTCTGATTATATATACCCCATAAATTTGTTAAATATTTCTGGTTAAGCTGGTACTACTGTTGATGCTATTCGAAAAGTTTATCCTGAAATAAGAATTCTTTTTAAGATAAAAGAGACAACCCTTGCAATACCATTATGACTAAGGGAGTTGAGAGCCATGAATATCACATAGATATCTTTTATTCACTTCAGCAGGTCGTTCCAGGAACTATAGTCAGAATACTTTATATAATGCTTTTACCAACGGTATTTGGTCTGACACATGTATAGAAATGATTACTTAGTAGGGATCCATAAAGTTCAAGCCACTACGTAACATAGATGTGAAAACAGGTCCAGAAGTTGTGCCTGAAGAGATCCACCCATCCTACTCAGCATGAACAACCTTCATACACATCAATGATAGACCGCGATGATCTTGGGGTATTGCGGGAGTTTGAAAGGTTCATGAGGGCAGGGTCTTCGAGAGAAAGGACTAAGAAAGAGCCGGTTGCGCTATGTTACTAATCGAAAACAGCCGATATCGGTTTTCTTCGAAGGTAGCCTCGCTGCAGATTCGACTTTTGGCGTCGGTGGGCGGATGCAAGAACACATAAAGGCGTGGGGAAGAGGCGTTGGCCAGATAAACGTGAAGGGATGTTGAAGAAGGCTCGGAAAATGGAAGCTAAAAGGGAACGAGAGGGAAAGCGATGTAAACTGCGGGAAGGCCTTTCTGACTTCGAAACAATAACGCCAACTTGGTGAAACTATAAGAGTCGATCCTGAAGAGATAATTCGTCTCTCTTAAGAGCATCGATTTCCATAAAAGCCATCTCATTTGGGGAATGAATTCTGCTAAGGGCAAACATGGCCTAAACAGGACAAACAACCTCGGCGTGGAAAATGGCGGGTGGAGATGAAAAATTTGGGAATGAAAGCCTATTGCCTCGGAAAGAAGGGAGAAGCATCTCCGCGTTCTTTTAAATAAACGTCACTTAACGTTTTCCTCCATTCGGCTAATCTCTCTCTCTCTAAGAGATAATTTCGAGAACCATTCGAGATAAGGCAAACTAATTTTCGGAGGGATGTTTTCAAGCTTTTTGTGACAGCTCTCCTTTTGACGTTTTAAGGAAGAAGACTGCGCTGGATCCAATTAACTTCCGGATATAGACGCGGGAAAATTCTTATCTTTGCTAGTAGAATTTCAACTATATTTTTTGAATCTTCAAACCATGTCTATGGTGCGCTTCGTGCGGATGAAATTGCTTGAAGTATAACAATTTTATATTTCCGCAGCGCTAAAACATTGCAGGATTTATAATTTTGAACGTTAAACTAATTCATTAGGTCAAAGTAGTAGATTACATCTATGAATTTATATCATTAAAATCCATCGATTCACAATAAATAGTGATTTAGAGCGTTTACATTTTCGCCTTAGGTAATATTTCACAATCAAACTTGAGAAAAAGAAGAAATACTTATACCTTTACCACAGTAAAGTAGTAAAGGTATAAGTGTTTCTTCTTTATCTCAAGTTTGATTATGGAGAACTACCACAAAGTCGAGGCCGAAGTAGTAGATTTGAGTAATATTTCACTTTTAATTTTTTTACAAAGTATAATTATCGATAGATACAGAATATGTAAGAATCACAATTGATAGTAAATATATGTGTCGAATAAAAAATCACATATATCACCTAATGGAAACAAAATTGATAGAACGTAAAAAGGATGTGTTTCAATCAGAGATAATTTCTTTGTTTTGCGAACGATATCGCTTGTAGTGCATGCGCCCCCTACCACCACACGCCGAAATTTCGTACGCAGAACGTTCGGCGATAAAATCATAAATATCATCGCCATCTCGTAACGCCAAAAAAAATAAAACGGAAAACCAGCCACTTTTTCAGTTCAATACTAACCAATTGTTCAGCATCAATGCGTCAAGCTTACTTGGGTCAAAGGAAGGATATATATCGCGGACTGAGGTGATAAATTAAGCAGATGAACCGATGAAAACAATCGCAGTTTAAAGAACGGAAACAATGGCATCTCTCTCGCAGCGGACCGACATTAAAAAAGTCGCCATTCGAAAGAGCTAACGAGAAATATCTATAACAAAACAACAACGCTCGCGGGAACAGCGAAAAAAAAAAAGACGAATCGGAATGAATCCTTTTCGCAGTGGCTGCATCACCCCCTTTTGTCGAAATGGATCGAGTCTCTCTTTCCGAAGGAAAAGGGATGCGGACTTATAAATAGAAAGAGGAGGAACAGAAGGTGGAAAAGAAACACACTAGGGGAGAGGATTCGCCACAAATGGGAACCCTAAAGCCTCTGGCGGAGACAGCACCATCATCAGGAGGGGGACGCGCTCATCCCTGCTTCACCCCATCCGAAGGGGGGATTTCGCGGGTGCGACGCGAGGGTTGACGTGATCTCGCACCTGCGACGGTGACGTTGTAGTGAAATGAGGGATTTCGAGGATACGACGCGGGGGTTGGCGTGATTTCCAAGTTACACGTGGCAAGGACGTTATACTGAAGTTAAAATTAGAGAAATCGCGGATACAATACCAGGGATAGACAATTGCCAAGAGGGCGCCGTTTACAATACATTACATACATGAATTTATGAAGAAATAACACTTTGTAAATTTTCCACACCATTTATAAAGTGTTATTTCTTCATTACTTCAATGGCCTTCCACATAGTAACGAATTAACATTAGATTTCATACATACATGAATTTTCTAACTTTCGGTAGGTTCAGGTGCATCAAAATTCAAACATCCTTATTCAACGCCATCTCCTTCACGCATCACCAATTGCTTACCTCACCCTTAAAATCATCCAACTTCTTCTGTCTTCCCCTCAGGTTTTTTCCCTTGAATTCCAGCCTTAATTACTTTCTTTAAAAGCAGTCTCAATCAGGTAAATGTCAAACAGTTGTAAAAGATGCCTTTACTTTAACGCTGTTTTATAAACGTTCAGCTAACAGTTTAAGCTCCTTTCCACGCCCTTGAAAAATTACTTGCTTTAAAATCACCAAGGAATATTGCCTTCCCTAAAAATTCGCCAATGGTGTGACGTGGGCTAGCACGGGACATCGACGTCACCCCGAGGCTAAAACCAGTGACACTACTCGAACACATAGCGAACATCGATGTTATTTTGGAACCCAAAGCCAAGCTATTCTTTATCTTCCCTCCGGTATAAAACTTGGGGTGATCTTTATATAGATAGACCTTGACACTCGAGAAAGTCCGGCAGTTCCGAGAACTTGGTTCCCTTTCGATGGAAACGGCCAAATAACCAGCGCAGTGTTTTTCGCCGAAAACAAGTAAAACTTTTAGAGCCGATGAAACCACAAAAGAGAAGGGGTAAGATTAGCAAGTGGAATGTAATAGTTACAATCAATGAAAAGAACGCTTACGTTTACAAAATGAGCTCATTTGCTTTCAGAAAGAACAGCACATCAATTTTATCGCAAAAATAGCAATTATTTTCTAAGTTAACAAGATATGAGTCTACCTTTGCAATGAGTTGATAACTGTTCGGAAAAATGTTACAAAGGGAATTACACATTACGTGAGCTCTTCCCAAATGTTTGAAGACTGTTATGGGAGTTACCATCTAATTTCCATGGTATCAGTTACCGAGTAACGTCAATTACTTTCCAGAATAATGAAGTCCATGCGCAATATTCAGACCTTCAAAAAGGGAATGGAAAAATACAAATTTTAATCATTTAACTACATCCTCAAGTTTGTTGGTAACTTGAGCTTAATTCGACCCTCAGAAAATATTAGTGCTCTCCTCATTATCTGGAAAAATATAAGAAATTTTCTCCGAGAAAAGACAGCGACGGACGTAAACCTGACTGCGAAAAATTTGAGGAGCGCCTTTTTGAAATTGTGCCGTTTGAAGGCTAATTGAAATAAACACTTCAAGCAATAATTGAAAAAAATTCTACTCTTTATCTTCCAAAGATGTTCTCCGCAAACTCGTTAAAATGCTATAAACAAAAAACCTCCTTTCGCAGAGAACCAATCATATGACTCTTCTAATGGTTCCTGTTCCACCATGTGCCCTTAAAAGATCATGGAATCTTATCTCCTATTGACTACACTTATCTCATTTGAGCGATGCTACAGCAGAATTTTGACATCCGACCAATCTTTGGGACGGTTGGTCGACCACGCAAACCTCAACGATGATCACTCAGCTTAACAGCGGCGAGATTTATTGCCTCGCATAACGTCATCCGAAGCGGAACATCCATTATCGTGGCGGGGATCGAATCCACGATCCTCGGGAGCGACGTCGCCGCCAGATTAACGATTCGTAAAAACGACGCTGGAATCTCCCACTATCTCCGTGCACCTTTCTTACGCATGCGGGATAAGCCACCATGAATCATCTCCACGATAATGTAGGTGGAGGCACGCGTAGAGGAAAAAAGGTTTTCATGGCTTTTCGAAATTGAATCCTAGGGTAAACAGAGCAAAACGTTAGAGGGAATAAAAACCGGATAAGTCTCGTGGGGGGAATCACTCTCGTAGAATGACGAGGGAAGAGAAGGGAAAAAGCAAAACAGCATTACGCGGAAACGAGAGGGGAAGAGGAAAGCGGAGAAAGCAACGGAAGAAAATTAAAAAGGGATGCCGACAAGTAAGGTAACACGGCAATGCACGTTATCCAGCTTCATTACTTCCCAGACGTAAAACTCATCCGAAAGTCTGGAAATTCCCGAAACAGTCTCCATCTGGTGGAAGGGCTCCCTTAACTACTCCGAAAATCAATCGGTAAGTCGTTAAAATTTTGATGAGCTATCAAAGGCAAAAATGTTTTATTCGTAGGCGATTTACAGGCGATGGGTCCACTTCCGCGTCGTCTAAAATCCTTAAATTAGTTAGATAATCCCACTAGTAAAGTTCCCTTTTATCTTCCTTAAAGGAACTTGGAAAATGTCGTTAAAACCTAGGGGAGGTGATGAAACACATGGGACTTGCCTACAAAGGCATTTTGGAGGACTATCGCGTGAATTAAATTCTTGGTGAAAAGGAAATAGACGGCCTTTCTCCTCAGCGGCTTAAATACCGATATTCTGACCGAGCCCTGAAAAGTAAACACATAAAAAGGAAAGAAGGTGAATGATGAAAAAGAAAAGATGAGTACATGGATGCTTGATGACTTAGTCAACCATAGTAATGAAAACTACAAACAATGGAATTCACTACAACTTCACCACTGAAACCAGTAGCTGTGATGGGATCATAGTAAATGATAAGATTACAAATGCTCATGAGATGCCAATATATTTAATCTTAATCCATATTGAATACCTGAAAACTGATTCATGGCAGGGGTGGGAGAGTTGTTCCTACTCAATTCATCTAATACTAACGAGTGGCGATCTTTTGGAAAAGTATTACTACAACTGATGTTTGGATACTACAAATATGCTAGGAATATAATAAAAATCTCGATGAAAAGAATGAAATTAGGCAAGAATAGAAAATTCAAAAATCCGAGGTAGCGAAAGCTTTGAGAGAAAATAAATGAAAGAAAACAATGACGACAGGCGTACAATACTTCCACTGAGAGAGGTTGAGGATACGTCTTCATTTAAAAAAGTGCTTCTGCAACGGGGTGCCCGGAAATTCAGAAGAGGGCGCCATTTCATACATTAATCAAGTCATTCACTAGCGGCCGAATGGCGATTCTGCACAAACACCATAGATACGCGACAAATAGAAATTTCCAGGAGAAATAATAACCGAGCGCCATGGAGAGATAATCTCCAATAAACCGAAACTGCGAACGGAGGGAGAACAAACGGGCTCCATTACACGCGCTCAAAAAAGCCTGAATACCCGTCGACGGGGGAAAGCGGCAGTGCTCTCGAGGCGTCCCCCATTCACGAACGCGGTGGCGCCCGGGATGCACGGAGAGGTCGGAATGTTACGGAGGGAGAGATATAAATGGAAGAAAGGGTCCAGCCGCAATCCCCTCATCCGACGACCACTTAGCTTCTAGACGCGAGGAAGTTGAAACCAGAAGGGAAAATTGGGAGCGGAGACGAGGAGGGTGAAACGTTTTTTTTTTCTCTCGGTAAAAAACAGACGCGCGGACGGGGGGCGAACGAATCTGCTCTGTCCACTTGCGGAGAGAGATGTGCAGACGGATTCGAGATGTCTCCTTGAATCCGACTGAAATTAAAATATCGCGGCAGAGGGATCGATCACGACTGAGATGCGATGGAGAGACGAAACGGAGATAAAGGAGCTCCAGTTTGAATCGTGAAGGAACCGGCACTAACGAACCGTAATCAAAGGTTTATCACTTGTTCTCGTCACGAATAGACGAGAGTAAAACTTGGCTTTTCGAGGATTCAAAGAGATCGAGATTCCCGAGACAAAAACGAAAATAATAGAGTTCTCGAGAGATAAGACATGTTCTGGAAACAATGAATAGTTCTAAGTCACGTTCTTAAAACTTCCCTTACTCTAAAAGTAATAATTTCGATGGGACTGTTTGAAAACCTAGGCCTTAGTACACCCGTGCTGATTAAAGAGTTAACCAGCCCCTAGACGAGAAACGAAACAATTTTATCGCAAATAATACGTAATTTCACAAATTTGACTCCGTATGTAATACATTTTCCACTGCAATTACCAGAGAAAGGATGATGATTTTATTCAGACGCTTCCTTTAAGTACCGATGTAAATTACAATTCTGTATTCTTGAAATTGAGGACAAGAGACGGCTTATAAGAAACGAGTTCTAGTTAACAACTTGTGATAGAACGTGGTATCACAGTAGTTCAATTCTAAATGGAGAAAATATCTAATCATAGTCTGATAAGGAAGACAAATTTAGAGATGTATCATTGGGTATTTACGTCCAGTTCATCTTCACAAGCCAACAAAACGTGAGTTACCCGCCTTGAAAATTTATTTAGGGGAATAACACGTGATGGACAATAATTCTGCCAATCGAAATATCTCACACCCACGATATCCAAATTAAGACTTCTTGATGAACACGAGACAAATCGGTGGCCTCACGTGTCTCCCCTGATAAGTTTCACAACATCATTAAAAAAGCAAGCGAGAATTTCCGTATTTCATCCCCCTAATGCAGCAACCATTGATAGCGTTTACAAAATAGACCACTTCAGGTGGTTCGAACGAACCAGCGGGAGAGGAAAATAAAAAAAGACGAACGAACGCCGACAGGGAGACGAGGGACTGAATTGAGCCAAACAACAGCCGCGATGAAATTGATTTTATGAATAACATGTCATTTTCATTAAGTCGCTTTCAACACATCCTTCCCCCACTCACGGCCGAACGAACTAAGCAACAACGCTGCTCTGCCACAGTTAGGGAAATGTCATTCAGACATGCCAGCGGGAGAGGCCCCAAAACACGCCATTATTCAACGGAAGAGCCAGATGGAAATTCGCTGAATTACGTATGTTTCGTATCCCAGAGACCGAAGCCCGAGAAAGAAATATTAGCTGTGACTCATGCTCGAAAATTAGTCTACGTGTCGATGCTTCGTGAAATTCATTTCCTAAGAAGGGAAACAGCTCACTTGTGTCATTCGGATCATATCTTTCATTTCGTGTTCGAGTAACAAACATCGCTATCAAATTTATGCGGAAATTTCCACCCGAATTTAATATAGATGTCTCTTCGGTTTTTCTTTAATCTGTCCAATGAAACATATTGGATGGGACTACATTTTCAAGTTCTCAATATATTAAAACACATCGTACCCTTGTAGAAAAAAATACACATACTAATGCAGAGACTAAGAATAATGCTGGAAACAGTCTCTGGAAGTGCTAGATAACAAACCAAAGCAACGACCTTACAAGAGACAAGATAAATAATGTACAAAATCAATAATAAATAATTACGAAAAAATGTTCAAAGATGTGATTTGACAGTTGCTAGACCAGAAAGTTACGTAAGTAGGATATTAAATTCAATCAATTGATGGTACGAAGAGAGATAGTTCTATTCCGGTAATACCATAGGTGGGCTAAAGAAGAAAACGGAAAAAATTTGCATTAAAGTTTCCTTTCAAAGCCACCGTGGATGATCCTAAGGATGGCTAAACAGATTGGAAACTAAAACTTGAAACTCTGCTGAAAAGATATTCGTTCAGATATTAAGAAAGTTGAGATGAGAGCTTTGATCTGAAGCACCAGAAATAAGAAAAGCAGAGTATTTCTATTTCTACGCGTTCTCGATCAAATATTAAGTTTTCTCGCTGCCCTGACTTCTATACTTGAATCTTAGCTCAAGAAGAAATGATTTACTTCCAAAGAGGGCCGATGCTTAACTTTCCCGTCAAGATAAAAATACATCATTTCTGAAACTACCTCGACAGGAGGAAGAAGAAAGTAAGTGATTTTGCCGGCCTACAACGCCTTAAGCCAATGCGTTGCAAACAAATTTATGAACAAATTTTTATCTCTGATACACAAAGTATTTTTTGGACTTTAATCAGTTTGTTTTCAAGTAATCAACTCCCAAACACGCAACGTAAACTTTAATTTCTTCTGAATGCATTTTCCGGAAAGCCAGAGGAAAAGGAAACTAGGTACCGTATAAACTCGAATTTAAAGGAGGAGGCGGAAAAGCGGAGGTACCAAATTTTATCACAAAAACTGGGAAAACTAATTCACTCGAGTATAAGCCTAGGGTGGGAAATGCCAGTGGCTACTTTGTAAGGATATTCCCCGTCCGACGACATCTAACGTCGCCCGATCAAACATATTGGATTTCAATCCGACAATTCCAATTGGGGAGAAAATTGATAAAGAATTGTTAATTGAGCAAGTGAAGCAATTAAAGGCCGATTTCCGGCTAAGGCACTTTTTACACCGGAGAACAGGTAACTTCTGCCCAAATTAATTAAGTAAGATAAAGAGAAGCAAAACAGGAATTAGAAGCCATGGGCTGGAAATTCCATATCGCCCAAAAATTAAGAGGGCAAATAGTCTGCTGTGTGCCCTCACTCGAGTGTAAGCCGATGGAGCTTTTTCAGAATAAAATATATGCTAAAACATCTGCTTATGCACGAGTATATACGGTATCTCTAGTAGTAAATCAAACTCCCATAAAGAACTTGCTCGCCCGTAAAGTTGCATTGAAAAAACAAGTACATAAAAACTGCAGCCTATTTCACAGCGACGTTGCAAGTGCAATGAAAGACAAGAAACCAACAGAAAAGAGTGATGGGCAAAAAGTGAGGTGACTCACTCCTCGGAGAGAAACATTCCTGCGGGAAAACAAAACGCATATGCAAAGGGCGGATGTGGCAAGTTGAGAAAACAAATTGTGACCTTCTTTCGTGCGAAAGTTTCTCCAAGCTTTGATACTTCTTCCTTTTCATATTATAAATAAGCATGATCCCAACACGATTTGAATCAGGGAACCTTGGAGGCTATCTTTCCATCAGATATCGTGCTTAGAAATTGTAGCAGGAATTACACATTATCTACGGCAGTAGAGTTACTGTTTAAAAATGCATCCATTTTGCGGCGAACTTGTAGGAAAAAAGATACGATATACGTCCATATAAATGCGTTGAGACGGGAATAGATTTAAAAGATATTTAATCTCGATTTTCATTTATCTAAATGAGAACACACCCAAATACTTCCACTCTGAAGCCTTTGCAAATGCCGAATGTTTAGATAGGAGTAAAAATTGTAAAATTAAAACGATCAACGATTTGATGGACTCCAAAATGAACAGAAAGTAGCACATCATGGTAACAGATAGCTCTTCTTTTAGCATCGCACACAAAAGAACAAAGAGCAATCGAAATGCTTACAAGGAAAAGACAGGCAAACGCTACATAAAAGGACAGCTTTCCTTCACTGGAAAGGACAGAAAAGAAGCTTGAAACCAGTTCCTGGTCCTAACCATAAAAGGAAAAATTAGTGATTGAGCGGAAAAAAAAGGTTGGAGCACGCCTCGAAATAGGTAATGGGAAACGTGTGGCTCCCGAAGACGAGGGTTGGAAATGAATATGAATAATAATTCATAAATGGAAGCTAGAGAAGAGGAAATTAAGAACTACACGCATCGAGAAGTGAGCGACGTCGGGTCACCGCGGAAATCTGCCGAAAAATGGAAAGAAAACACATCCACTTGAGAAAATTTTACATCATAATCCGCTTGATATCCTCCCAATACCAAGAGTCAACAGAGGGGAATTTTGATTGAATTCAAAATGGATTTACGACGGATTAAACAAACAAAGGCTTTGGGAGTAGCCAATGGAACTGGAAGCAATCTTCTACGGAAAATGGAACGATAAGTTACTGCTCGCCGCCTTCAGCGTGCCGTTAAAATAATACCGCTTTTATTGAAAGGATGGGACTCAACTCGGTGGTTCAATCTGAAATATCACTCGAAAGGATAAGGGAAGCAGCAGGCGAGGTTCCAGAGAAATAAACAAAAAGATTCGGTGAGTATAAAATGGAGTGTAAAGGATATGAAACGCCGTCATTATAAAGATTGAAACTACTCCAAATTCGGTTTGAAACAAGATATGTCAATAAAAAAAGAGATATATCACGGGAAAATGCTTAAGCCTGTCCTTCGTATACGAACACATTCTTCCTTGATAAACAATTTCAGGGAATCAAACATCTGCCGAATAAACAGAATATTGGCGGTATATCCTCATCCTTTAACCTCAGCAAAAAATCAGCTCGCTGAGCAAGTCTTTCTCTTACTATCCTAAAAAAAATAGGGCACATGTAACAGACCGAATCCCGTACAAGGATTGGAGTTGCTTTCTTCTTTTTGGTGCAACTTTAAAAGACTATATTCCCAAATGCTACTTCGGCAGCAAGTGTTACGAAGCCAAAAACGTAAAGAATGCGAAGGGCGATGCGGAGGCGTTAAATGACTTGCAAATGAGCTACGAACCTCCGAAATTCTTAGTTTACATAATGATGGGAACTCGGAATATTCAGCGAAAATCGATAATCCATTCTGGAAGCTCACTAAGCTTGCAAGTTCGGATGAATATTGATAAGACATAGACGATTTTAATACAACAACGATATTTATCATTTAAATGGCGAATTATTCTTGTACACGATTTCGACACTCCCATTTCTAATCAAGAAATCTCAGCTACGGTAATCAATAATAGACATCGAACTATAAATATGACTCTAAAAAACTAGTAAAACAATACTTTTTACGGTTTTACTGGGTTGCCAATAGAAAAAATTACTAATTAGCCTTTGAATGATAATTTATGAAACATTTCTCGCATTTAACTTTAAAGGGACAAACTTAAACCACAGATGTAACTAACTAATTAAACAGAAAATTGCAATCATTGACACACAACGGTTTTTCGTTCTTAACAACAGCTACGCCTAATTGAATAATAAAACTAAATCGATCAAGAAAAAATACCCCGCAATACAAAAAAAACAGTAGCGGGTGAACTTCCAATCTGTTCAGAGGAAACCTGGCTCACAGTCTCTAGCAGCATTTCGAAATCTCTCCACCACTCCAACCCCGCCTGAATGTGCACAATTCTTGGGATTTTCAGCGAAACGAGAGCGGGACTACTCGAATGAAACGAAGATGTCGCTGATTCAGCCGAGGGGGGCGTCGATAATAGTCATCGGAAAGGCAGAATTAATATCTTTGCAGAAGACGGCGAAAACAGCAGACGAGGCAGGCAATAAATCGCGAGGGAATATAGCTCCGGAGGTTTGCCACAATAAGGAAAGGTCATGTTTGCCATGCGATCCCTGGCAGCGCGGTTTTCAGACCGATGTGGAGCAGTCCTCCTTTCATTCGAAATAGCTGAGAAGATAAATACCCGAAACGAATTTAACCTCCTATCCTCTGACAAAATTTTATCGCGATGGACATCGGAAAGTGAAAGGAATTTAGAGTGGGAATTCGCGGAAAATTATATCTTTCATATTATTTTCTCGTAATTAATCACGCGAGGATTACGGTGAACGCACGACAAACTGGATATTAATTTAGTTTAAACGACAATGACCTTGCAAATTTTTGGCCATTCTTTCGAATGCAGAATGAGGTCCTTGTGTCTAAAGGAAA
Organism: Sympetrum striolatum; assembly: GCA_947579665.1. Lineage (NCBI taxonomy): Eukaryota > Metazoa > Arthropoda > Insecta > Odonata > Libellulidae > Sympetrum > Sympetrum striolatum. The sequence continues at coordinate 40,277,235 of OX388346.1, forward strand.
ACCATCACTGACTAAAATGCGGATATTGAAATATGTTAACATTAAAAACTATTGGAAACGTGAAAAATTGAGAACCACATAGAGCTATCATGTACACGGACTTTACGAACAGGTAATTAAAAATGAACACTATCTAATAATTTAAGTGTTACAAAGAATTCTACGATTATCATTACTAATTAAATCAATCGAATAAAATATCAAAGCTCCAATTAAATCGAATATACATCAAGGAATCCTGGCCTGACTTTGAGAAACCTAACAATCTAAAAAAAGTGCAAAAAAATGGGCTTAACTATTCCTTTCAGAATAGTTCCAGATAAACTTAAAATTAACTTCACTAGATACCACCACTAGAAACCATTTAAAAACACCGCATTTGATAAAAAGGAACTTTTGAGCAATTTTTAAATACAATATATGTCCATACATCATAACAAATATCGCTTGTTAAAAATTGAAAGTTAAAATTCTCGTGACTTCAATTTCAACTTCTCTGCACATTCACAAATGGAGAGCAATGTTAAGTTTAACGCTTTTTCGGTTACTTTTCATTTAATAGCACCAAAGTTCAGCGGTAATGAGAATACGATTACACAATTTTCCTGAAAGAGCTGCCGACCATTCCTTACCGGACGGCATTCCGCTCCCAAATTTGTTACGGCAATTAACTTCTCTCCGCTTCCTTAAGAAGTTCCACGGTGAAAGTCTAACAAACTTACGGCTACAAAAAGTTCCGTGTTATGCATGCTGACAAGATTGATTTGAAATTCCTCCCACAGAAAAAAAACTTGGCACGCGTAAAACAACGAACGAGGGAGAAATTCTTTAAAATCGACTTCGAGATATATTTGACCATTTTTTCTAAGGTTTTCTTTTAACCAGTAGCAAAGATAACAATTGTGTAACTTTCCGAGACGTTTAAGATCAGCTGAGCTATTCATGTAGCAAATGTAGTTTGAGTTCTATTTTTATCATTAAGATAAAAAAAGAGACTTTTATAGCCGTAAATAAAACAAAAGCAGAAAGAATTGATAATAAAATGTGAGAGCAGTTGAAAATTAATAAAATTGAGACCATTCTTGGTGACTAGTTTCTTCAATATTTATCGCAAATAAAATTTCCGCCATGCGAAGGTTTTCCCTAGAACTATAAAATAAAACTATTGACCAAAAACTCCAACTGTTTCCAACAGTGAATGTAACCACAGTTTTTTTGCGCATAAATGAAACAGATCAAGATTAGTCCCACCATTTTCCAGGCAGAAAATTTATTAAAGCTAAAGGAGGGATTGATTACGAAATCTCATGTTTCATTTTAATCCACCTAAACCCACTCTTTATTAATACCGTCCCGCGACATTTTTATCGTTAATCCCTCGAAATACCACGGACATCCAAATTTAATCTGGAAGTTCTTCTACACTTTCTCCTTTAGAACGAGGCGACGGGAGCGAGAAGAGGCAAAGGGAATCAGAGTGTGTTGACAGACGAAGGCAAATGGCAAGGTTTTCCTTCGCGGCATTCCTCTGGGCGTGGGAGGACCGCGAAGGGCGTATCGATGGAGAACCAGAGATGCGCACGCAGATCGCGGAATGAGTGAAAAAGAAAAGAATCGGACGAAGAATCCACGGCACAGGAGTCTTACCTCGCAGCGGAGATAATTTGTCATGCTTAAAAGTTTTGGCGGGGTCGGCCAGTCTCCGGCATAATATTCAAATTTAAAACTTATTTATTTTTGGAGAGACGGAGGCATTATGGAGTCTTCTGAGAGAAAGAGATCTTCGCCGTCTTGCGTATTTTTTTGCGCGCGAAGGCCTTTGAGTGGAAGCCCGCGCTAAGAAGGGGCGATGCCCCTTAATTTAACAAATCCGATTTATATCCCGTCTGAGAAAGTTGAGCCGCGTTCAATTTTAAGAATGCGCCGTTCCGGAGGGAAACTTGGGCCCGCAATAGCGGTGGGTGTAAAAGAAATGACGGGGTTACTTTACGGAGACTGCGATACTTCTGAAGAGGATGTCTAGACATAAGCAGAAAAAAATGATGTCTCTACGATACATCTCTCGATCCACAGTTCAAAAGTACTTAAGACCGAAATTTTGATAAAGATATTCGTGCCATCAATGACTACGCCTGTGATAAAAGTGAGACAGAAAGAAATATTTGAGATACTAACTGTCAAAAAAATGCCAGTGATCGATTTTAACGGGAGAATAAAACTATTCCATGATACTTAAATTCCGCAGCCACTAAAATATACATTTTGATGGTTTCCGAACACAACTGACAGTTGTAAGCTGGAATACACTCACAATTTCTTATTGGAAGAATCGTTCAATGAAATATAATGCAATTGACATTTAAAATAGAACTATCACGCGGTAAAACACGTGAGATGCCAAATTCTTCAAGCTTACTTGAAGATTTAGCATTTGGGATTAGGGGGGAATGTTAACTAAAATTTCCATACAAAAGCATTTAGGAAAATCGAGCATAAGAGGCTCCAATCAACTTTAACAACAATACCTAACATCATAACCACACATCGATTAACCAACTCGCCTATATATGCAGAGGAATCACTACCGAGTTAAAACAAAATAGCTGCCACTAGATATTGGAAAAAAGTAAGTGAAGCATCATCAAGTAACGATGCCCCCTTCTTTTAGATTTCAGCAAAAGTACTTCTACGAGTGATTTCCATGAATACATCGCAATGTAATTTCCCCAAACTTCACAGATTGAATTGCGTAACCTTCATGGGAATATTTATATTACCCGAGGCGCCATTTTATATATTTTGAAAGGGTCCGCAGTCCGCGATCTTTTCCCACGACCTCAGAGTCAGCAGAAGAATTACTCAGGAAACGGAACCGCCCGAAGGCCAAGCAAAAGAGAGAGGCCGTACCGAGAGGTTGAACCAATGGAGTGATATCCCCCCAATGATGTATCAAAGTGTGATTTGCTCGCATCGCCACTTCCTCTGCGATCGGAGTAATTGTGAGATGGCAGCCCGAGGCCCGGATGACGATGGGATATAACCTTTGTTAAGCATCGCCTCAACGAAAGGTCGACTAGTGCACGAGATGAAACGGGCCTACACTCCTGTTACCTGCACAGAGACAGCGTAAAGAAATTGAACGGCATCAGCCGCAGAGCATAGAGAAAAATCAAAATGAAAGGATTAAATTATAGATTATTTCGGAGACTTTAATTAAATGTACGTTTTGTTTCACATAAATGTATTCGCTTGGATTGACCTTGACTGAACAGTAGTATTAGCATTTGTTGGTATTGAAGGTGTAAGGATTGAATTTGTGATGTGTTATTGATGATTTTTTAAAATTTAACTATTGTGATGTTTTAGTTTTTGAAGATGTATTTTAATTATTTCTGACTCTACCGCCTGGTTTATAACTATCAGCAGATTAATTTAAAAGTAATAATAAAATTAGGTCTTCCCTGAATTTTGTGGCATAATCGTCGAAAAGACGGATGTTAGAATGGTTGTTTTATTTAGTTAATTAAGTAGTTAATATTTTTTTCATATTTCATATAAAATCAATTTAACTTATTAATTACATATAAAATTATTAAAATTTATTAGTATAACGAATATTATTGTTTATTTAATACGGATTAAATATTATATATACTGTAATTTTCTCATCTTTGGTACCATAATCATGTCTTGAATTTAGCTGTCGTTGAGATTATACGATACCGAATTATTTATGAAACCGAACAATATTCCTACCGCGGTTGCACACAATATACATTTCATATTAAAGAAAAAAAAACTATTTCTCTTCGAAAAGGACGCAATTGAGAAGAAATTTTAACATGTAGGACCATTTGCATGATTCTAAATCCATGCGACAAAATAAACTAGAATAGTTACGCGCTGACTAATGCTGCAAGTATTGCACAATGAAGTTCTATAACAGATGGCTCTTGAGTTTTATTTAATCTCGCCACCTCTGAACAACGGAACTGAGAAACCTTGCTTTCTAGAACGCAAACGTGAGTGGGCCAACTATGCCGACTGCTGCATACAAAGACAAAAAGTTGCGACACACGATAAATGGGAAGAGGCTGCAATAGGAAAAGGTGGGCGTTCAAAAGCAGTAGGCGTGCAGCACCGATTTATCTCTTCGACTTCGCACAGATCTCCTATATATCCATTAAGGGACGATTCGAATCCAACCTATTGGGCTTCACGAAATCAGATCGGAGGTGGCACTGATGGAGAGCCATTTTAAACGACGGCATCCATCACCGCGAGGTTAATAACGGCTAATCCAGCAACTACTGATACCAAATCGACGACGATCCTACCTGATATGCCCTTTCCGAGTAAGACATTTTTCTAGCCCCCTGGCAAAATATGATTTTAGCCAGATCTCGAAAAAAGTGAAATAACAAGCATGAGACAGCGATGCGAACCATTTATCAACGCGGAGCCATTAAGAAAATTAAAATGTTCGAGGGGACGAGAGTTGATAAATATTGAAACAAGATGACGATGAGAAGACCCAACTCGACTAGAATATTATAGACTCCAATTTTTATAGAGAAATACACCAGCTGAGTTAATATTAACAGCTTTACACACCGTAAGCCCTAAAACTGAAAAGATTCGAACGGAGAGTTTAATTTAGAAATTCTCAACTTTATTTACTCTTCATGAAAATTAAGAATGAACAAATATTTCTCGGATTAAACCATTCACTTATCTATAAAATCATCAATGTATAAAATGTAATAAAAGAAACTTCCTTCAACGAAGGAACATCTCGCAAAACAAATACGTGAAAGTCATAATAAATACATTTTTCTTGAGTATTAAAAATATTTAGTACTTTTCTTCGTTTCGCCAGAGTAAACAATCTATATACGGGTATTAATCGATGAAATATTTAAGGTCTACCGAGAGTGCAATTAATTCCGAATAGAAAAATAGCACAGACATCATATAATTATAATTACATTTTATATTATTATTCTATAAATCCTAGTGAACTAACTATATAATAAATCGGTATTTGAGCGCACAATACGGTCTCGAAAAAAATGCAGAGAAGTTGACGAGTGATACTCAAAAGCGCCACAAAATTGGAAGAATAACAGCCACATTTGCGGTGGAAGAGAGCTACATTATTTCACCAAAAATAACTTCCTTTCGACGAAAGGAAATCCATACATTCAAATATCGAGGCAAAAAATCACAAGGGAGAAAAATGGAAAGCCGCAATTGATACAAAAAAATTCGCGGCTCTTCTCTTCAGCGGCCATTCTTTTTGTGCTTCAGATCGGCGATCGCACAACCTCCGACGAACGAATTATTTCCGCCGACAGAACCCAGAAGAATCGACCCGCACCGACACAATTTCCGTCAAAGGGAAATAAATATACCCTCGAGAGAGTGGAACCGCGGGCGAAAAATCAAAATAAAAAAGGAAACCCTCGAGATTATAAATCACGAACGGCAAAACTCTCCGTCGAAAATGGATTCGAATTGAAGGAGCGGCGCGATAACTGAGGAAGGAAAAGCGACGGCACCCACAAGTGGCAAGTGCCGCAGCCCTCACGGCACCGACTATTTAAAGAGACCGATCGAAAGCAATGAAAGGCGTTTCCGTCGATAGCGCACCGAAGAAACAAATTTCTCGTTCCGGTCACGAGTAAAACACGTGCCGTAATCGGATCTCTTGGAATTCCAGCGAAGTTTTTGGACGTCCTTAAAATTTGGAGGCGCAACAAAAGGCAACAGGTTCGCGCAATAAAGGCGCCGATGGAGTGCCGAAGCGCGGTTTAGCGACACCTACGCGGACGTGAGGTGGATGCGGCAGAATCTGACGCGATGGGAAAGGTCAACTCTAAATGCATTAGATAACCGGCGTATAAAATTTTCTCCGAATCATGCATACCGCCGTATCCTCCGTAATTTAATTTTTCCTTTACTAGGGTTAAATTTCTCTCCGTGTTTTCGTTAAACACCTTATGACTTGATTTATTAACTACGGCGCATGACACTAAATTTTGAAATCTATATGAACGCAATCTAACTTAAATTAATTAATTTACTAAATTGTTAATTGAAACTGATGATTCGTAAACACAAACAAACAAAGGAAGCAGCAACGGAAAACGATCACATTCAATTTCCAAATGTTTTTACGGAGAAAATTAATTTCTGTACCAATGAAAACATTACAAGAGAACATTTTGGTTCTCCTCTTTGTTCTCCGTGATAGTGGACATCGGTCCACTATCTGTACAGTAATAATAAATGATATTTCTTCGGAATAGACCAAGTACTTTTTGTACAGTGTTCATTTCCATCATCTAAGACTAATTAGTCTCTTTTTCTATTCGCTCACTGTATAAAGCTCTTACCTGGCTTCAATGTAATGCGCATGAAATTTTGTGGCATTGATCCAAATCCGCTTCCAAAAATTGATACAAGTTCATCTTACTAACCAAACCTAAAGCTCACCGCCAACGATAGACCCTCACATAAACCATACGCACGCGGGATACCTTTCAATACTCGAGCCATGCTCTCGACTGGAGCAAAGGAAAGGGGTTTCTGGATGTGTTGCCAGATTTATGAGATTCCATTAAATACGGCGAACGGTATTTGCAGACGACGGGCCCTTAAATTAGAGAAACCCGAGGACGGATTGTAGCGCAAAATTCGGCAGAAATCGATTGGCGGGAATCGATTATAAATCTATCCATCAAGGCGAAGAATAAGAGAGGAAAGAGAGGCCGGAGTACCGGATATGAAAGCTTTCGCAGAGCATTGACGACATTAAGCCACCCTATAGCTCACATCCTGTCAGGATGGAAAAATGAGGGAAGAGAAAGGGTGGGTGACAGGGTACGAAGGATGCCCGTTAACTCTTGCTCAAGCGTTCCATCTTCTTGAGAACACACAAATCCATTGAACGCGTTCCTTAGAAATTTCGCAATGAACACATTACGTTTACAGAAGAGAGACTGAAAGACGTCAAGAAGTTACTCTGTCATTAACGAGGGGGAAAATTTCGCCGATCGATCTCTTTGTGGACGCTCGCTAGAGGTTAATGAAATAATAGTGGACCTACAGAAAGAGCACACAGTCTTTCTAAACAGTTTCGAGAAAAAAATAAGTACCTTGCGACGAAGGAAGAGAGCCTTAACTGTAGGGCTAACAATAATATTTTTCCTTCAAACACTTTAAACTGAATCCAACAATTATTATTAAAGTAAATACCATTAAGCTAATGAAGGAGTTTAAAAGTCGTAAACTTTTTCTTGCATGTACCCCCTAATAATTAGAGCACATGTAGTACACGCAGTAATTTTCGTAACAACTCGGAAATATATATTTTCGATCTGTTAATACAAAAGATTGTACATACTACAGTTGTTGCATTATACTGTAGAAAGGTTGCGCGAGCATTTATTTTCCATCAAAGCCCATGAAATATCTTTTCATTCACCGAAATTACATCTTTTAGTCACTAAAACGACTTCAATAGTTACGATTGTTAACTTAAATACTAGCTGAGAGTGGAAAATTTAAGTCATTATTTCCTAGTAGCAGCATCAATAAATCAGTTGATTTTAAAATCCAAAGAACTAACTCCCACGGGTTTTTAGCCGCACACCTGTATCTTGGGATTAAATAAAAACAGGCCGAGGACATGAATAAAGAGGCAAAACAGGCGTTAAAAACTAGCTCAAAGCGTGCTGAGACATAAAGAAGTAACCGTGTGCGGATTATCGCGTAATTAAATTACGGCGCGCTTAACCTTTTTAAAAGGCTAATGCACTTGCGCTCCACCGCTAAATCACACCGTCTGAGTCGCATTCATAACCAGAGGGCATTAAAACCTTGAATGGGTCGCTGTAAATAGGTAGCGGATTAACGACACACGCCGGCAAAATATAAACAAGCGAGCATCACTCCCTCGCGAGAATAGACCTCTGAGATAAAATTCACTCATAAACACGGCCGAATTTCACGTGTAGTTACTTGGCTGCGTCAACAGAGACCCCAAACAACGACCTCAGCTAACACGTGAGACGGCTCTCTCGGGAAAGACGACAGACATCTTAGCTCGCCCACATGAGCCAACGGAGGACAACTACCGTCGCCAACTCTACCGGATTCACCGAGAGGCAGTGCTGGATGACGTATCCGCTCAGAGGCACCTCTCGTTATCTTGTAGCATACTTTTCATATTACGGGTTACATTTCAACACTATCGCCTACGTTAACTAGTAAATCACGTTGCAATATTTCATACGAGCTTTTTAAATTTCGCTGTTTCACTTAATCTTAATAATTTCAAGAATCTGTATATGATGTAACCTTGTTGCATAGTATATTGATATATTTATATAAATATTATTGTAATGATGTTACCACATGACTACTAGTCCATCAGTAACATAAATATAAGTAATAATAATAATTTAAAATCCAACTAAGAGTTACTGCATGATTTGCGAAATTCATGTTACGTATACATTCATTCAATACTTGTTTAATTAAAACATAATTTATCATCCTGTAAGATATAATAGATAGTTATAAATTTTCTACTTCATATACACGTTCAACTTCCTCTCCTAATTTAAAATCATTAACCATTTCTCCCAGATTTTTATTTACTTCGAGTTTTAATCGCCTTCAGGTTATAAGTATTTGTCCTCTTTTTTTAAACAAACTTTCTTAGGAGGCTTTCTATCATATGAAAAATATCTTTATTTGAAGGTTTATTTATTGAGAAGGGTTAGAGAGTAACTCGGTGCCATGGGAGGAATATTGTAGTCTCTCTGAGCGCATCAATAAACCAGAGCGTCCCGTCTTGTAGAGCGCAGATACACTTCCTTAAACTTCGCGCTACATTAAACAGGGCCTTTCTTTATTTTGGCTTTAATGAAAACGAGGAGAAGATAAAAATGTGCAGCAATAAATATTTAATAACACAATGGAAAAGTCGAACAAAGAAAAACAACCTGAATGGAATTTTAAATTACAACGAATTCTAGAACTGAATGTCTGCTTCTGACTATTGAAGTTCCTCGTGAAAGCTCATTCATTTTTTTCCCATAAAATAAATCACCAAATACAATATTTGAAGTAAAACGGCTCTCTTTTCTAAGATTATTTCATATTCGCTCAATAGAAATGATGAAATAGTATGAATTTAATTCCCAAAAATAGTAATGTGTTCAGTTTAACTTCAACACTGCATTCCGTGAGGCAGTCTCATAAAATGAAAAAAGCTCACATTTTGAAAATATAGGAAGCTTATCAGCATTAACATGCCACCTACACTACGAACCTTAGATTAAATCCACAATCTTGGTGCTCAAACATTCCAAATCGGTGTGATATCAGAGTAATAGTCATTGCTCTTATCAGACTTACGAAAAGCAATTCTTTCCAATTATCCGTAGCTACTCGCTATTTCCTTGTATCTCCCTCGTCTATCTTACCCCCGAGATAGACTGCTCCCCAACTCTTAAAGAGACGACAAGGGACAACCCTTCCGTAGACATCTTCCTCCAACCCATTTCCCCACAAAATCCGGTTCGTTGGCCACCCTGTTTTTTCTACTCCCCTCTTGTTTACACCCACCTGCGAGGGAACACAAAAGGTACGAGATGTTTGCGTAGGGCGACCGAAGAGTCGAGGAAATGGAGTTTACGGAGGGATTTTTAGGAGGACGTGGGCAGTAAATGGTGAAGCGAGATACTTTAATGGAGAGTGGGAGAGTTGTGTCGACGGCCATCTAAGGCCGAGATCGACCACACCTAGGGCCCCCCCTATCTCTAGCATCAACCTGCAATCCTCGCGTGAAACGTTAGCCAAGGCACGCGAATTTGTGATCGATGGCAGGCCAATCGATAACCTATATTAGCTAGGGTCGTTCAGAAAAACATAATGCGTCTGATTCTTCTTAACGACCGTCTAGACGAGAATAAACGAGACGGATGGATCGATACGAAGTAGCAAATCAGGGGCTGTAATACACGCAAGATACTTGATTACTCACTTGAATACCGCTAATATTCAGCAGAATACGCCCGCGTGATTGTGAATGTGTTCACCGCAAAACGAGAGGCATTCCTTTAAGATTCCGTACAAATTAGCACCACCATTCGAAAACCGGTGGCTCTAAGTAATGAACGCAAAAGTAAATAAATACGCATTTCCTGTTGTATAACCTGATCAAGCATGTTTTCAAATGTAAATCCAAAAAAATAAAAAAGTAAAAACTTTTCCGATCGACTTCCCACGGGTCGAAGATAATGCTGGATAGTAGCAATATTCTCAGAGTCTTCTATTTAAATGTCATTCCAACGCTAGTATAATTTTCATCGATTTTAACCAGAAAATAGTCTTTTCGAGGGAATTATTAATTCAGGTTCGATTCATAGATGGGATAAGAGAAGATTAATTACCATAATGCGAAGGTCGCTAAATATCCTTCCATAACCTTTCCAGAGCAATTATAGAAAAATTAAATCCCACTCTAAAATCTCCAAATTAGAACGAAATGAAAATCTTTCGGGAAAGTAAATGATTTCACATCAAATCTGAATTAGTAGAATTGATATAACATAGCCGAGAAAGAAATTACGAGCAGGGATAATATCTCAGCCTAAAGTACCCACCATTTTAGACACGGATTACATCACATTCTTCGATTTCATTAGAAGTTAAAATTACTCGAAAACGATACTGGAAAAGGTGACAGCTACTACCACCATCACAGACCATAACAGGATAAAAAACGCACTGTAACCATAGAAACATTGTGGGACAAAATCCCAAAAAAACGCGTTAATAGGGAAAATTAGCGTTGAACAAGTTCCGGTGGCAACCGGGGAAAGAAAGCAAAAGCGATGTCCTTCCAGGAAAATAATGGTCCCCAACTAATGAAACGGGCCACACTTAATGGAAGTTCTTGGTGCTAAAAACTCGTGTCTCCCGAACGAGCGAGAACTACCACTCTCTTCCCATCAATAACATCATTAGTTTCTTTCGCAAGTTCGCCAATAAAAGCGAGTGACGGAACGAAAATGACTAAAAGCACGGAAACTCGGCTCGTTATACATAAGTGAGACGAAGGGGAGTCTATTTTAAAACAAATCGGTCGGACGGAAGAGATTTCGCTGGCAATCTACACGATTTATGCGTATATTTTGAAAAAGTGTAAAGAGGCTCTCGGAACATAAATTTTAAATAAAAAAATCTGGACGACAGTGAAAATTTTCAGGATTATTTTTATGAATAACTGAACAATCTAAATATTACCCCGGAAAAGAAAAAAATCATGGAAGAGGATGGAGAAAACTAAAACAAATACCAGTTTTCCAAGCTCAAAGTGTAACAGATGTACTGCTAGCCTAAGTCTACAGATACCGGAACGATTTGCGCAAAATACACTAAACTCACATAAATCATCGAAAATTAATGAAAGAGCTCATATCTGTACAAACAATGTCGCTTTAGTTTTATTACCAACGTGTGTGGGTCACTTTTTTCCACTCGCGAACATTCCCTTGACACATCTGACAGATAATCACCAGAAAATCGGTCCGAGCATCTAAGTTACACAAACACGTCCAAATCCACGAAGAGGCGTCGTTTTTTCCCAAAATAAACGAGAGTGTGGGCTGAGATATAGCAGGCGAGCGAGTATGAGTTGTTAGAATCTGGTCCTGAGAGAGAGATTCGGAAAGATACAATTTTAGCTACGAGAGAAACTATAGCAGTAAGAGATTGGTGAAGGGGAAGATCATGGTCTGGAGAGGAGCGGCACGCACAGCGGCGAGGCGACGCATACGAAATTCGGAGTCCCGTCTCGGTTGATGCGAACGGGGGAAATGCGAGGGGGAGGGAAATGGAACGTGAAGAAGAAAGACTACTCAAATGTCTTGATTTTCTTTTCTCCATTTGTGCGAACAAACATAATAAAACACTCTATGAAATGGGGTAAAAATTGTACGCTGACCTCTCCATTTAAGTTCGGCAAATGGAATTTATTATCCTCGTAATATGATTCCCCAGATTTTTCTTTCATCCTTGTCCGCAATTGTCGTAAAGTGCAATAAAATCATACTCGTAATCGATTCAATACAATTAATGTTGAAAAGCAACCATTAAATTAATGAAGGAAAGAATTTCACATCCTATAGATGTGGATAACAAAGACTATTAATTATTAAGACTAAGATTATAATATCGAGAATGATTAATGATGATATTCTTCCTAAAAGTATTCTATCAAAACACAAAATAAGATTTCGATAAACCAGATTATGTGGGAAGGATAAGATAATAGATATTAAGCTTGAAAACAAGAACGAATGCTAACCATGACGAAGATCATATTTTCAAATTAAACGATGATTTCACATAAAATTATTAGGAATTAATTATTATACTATGAATTATAGATACTGTATTGGTTTATGAATTATATACACAATTTTTACTATGTTGATCAGTTCAGAAAACTGAGTCGATAAAAGAAGGACAAGATGAGAGCACCTATTATGTTAACGTTAACTAATCATATGGTATTTCACAAACCAACACACAATTTTCATGCATCATCAGATATAACTTGAGGACAATATTGATCCTGGAAGATAAAATAGCCTGTCTTCAACTTTGCTATCGATACTAGGACGTCCTTGCCTTCTTAAAATAGAAACCGAAGTTTTTGTCTTCAAGTAATGACACACGTTATCAATCGCGGAATTGAACACCGATAATAATAACCCAGAAGGAGATAGTCCTATACAGACTATCTTCATGATTTCCTGAGACACCCTCATTGGACGGGATATCCAAGGATCATCCTCAAGGGGAAAAAAACCAAAAGAGCAGAAAGACGGTTCGAGTTATCTCGAAATAAGGGCATCGATCCTACACGGAAGCACACTTCTGAGGGGCGAACCTGAGGCATAAACAAAATGCATCATCAACTGAGACGAGAGCTATCGAAGATTCGGATTCGATTGGTCCAAACAAGTCCTTTCACCAAAAATATCGAGGTCAAATAGGTCGCTCGATTTCGAGCCCGCGGCTGTAAAAAATATAGACATTTACATACGCCGACTTGTGCTTGGGTTCTTTCATTCGACCGTTGGACATGAACTCGTTAAAAAACTGCGATTCCAATTCATCGCTCGCAAATGACGTCCTCGAAACCGACAATGAACATAGGAAGTAAGCGACCGTATTTTCGAAACCGTATGCTCCAAGCAGCCCCGGAAGAGGCAATAAATAACAGAAGCAGGAGCAGCAAAAATGCAATCCCATTGACTCCGCAGGATTCTCGGGACTAAGTTGTTGCGGTGGGATTTATCTTAGCTTGACGCAACTAAGCGCCATAAATCAGCGGTTTTCGAACGTGTATCTAGAATGGCACGATAAAGTACTTGAGAAACTTGACGTCATCATGCAAGTTTGGTTCTTATTGGAAGTTTAATGGACTTGCGAAAAGGCCGGGGCGAAAGAAGGTCTCCCATATTGATTCGATGCCAAGTTAATAAGTAAAACACTTGGTGTATTTCCTTGAGAATTCCCAACAGAGTTTATGAACTTAGTATGATCAAAATGGGATGAAACAAGCATTGCATAGAGTTGGAAATTAACGCCACAGGATAATTAATAGCGATAATATAGGGCGAGGAAATTTATATTTAATACTTACGGAGCAATAACTTGCTTAAAACCAATATTTGCTTTATCTTTTACTAAATAATTGAAGCATTGTAACCACTGCCCGAAGATACTTATAAATAAACTAGCAAATTAAAAATAAAATTAGATAGGATAGGTATAAAATCCTCTTTTGTATGTATATTTCAGGGAACAATTTAAGTGAGAAAGGAAAGAGTAATTTTTCCTCGATAACCAAACGACAAATACAGCTCTGATGATTTTTACCATCTTCTGAGGAATGGTTAAACCTTTATAAATATGATATTTATTCTATTTAATTGTTCTTTGGTTTTCATTTTCAATTTTATTGCTCCTATAACATATCTGAGCAATGACATCAGACTAAGTGAGAAAATCAAGCCCAAACGTGAAGGGGGGATACCGAGATTACTTACGACAAAAGAACCATTTGAGAACGAAATCCGCGATCGCGAAAATCCGCGAAGGTTCCGCCTCCACCCTCCAGATGGCTTCATTCGGAGACGGAAATTTGACGCAACGCAATCGACAATGAATTTACCTCGCAGACATTCCAGCCGAAATGGAATAACTACGACCTTGTTTCCTCCGAGTACAGGGCACACTCCGCTAGCATTACCTAGGATCTCCGTTCGGGAGGACAAGAACTAAATTAAACGAAAACGGATCCGTTTAATCAAGGGAGAAATAGGAGACATGCGCCAGAAAATATGCAACCGGCGCAAAGACTGGATTCCATCTCGATATTTACTCCTCCCCCGAACGTAATGAAAACGGAGTCGCAATTTCTTCCGGAATGAAACCGTGCGAAATATCCGATCGCAGTGGGTACGTAGGCCAGCTCCTTCGAGATTCGCAATACCGGGGCGACACCTGGCGATGGTACGCCTGGGATGCAAAGGTGCGGATCTCTCGGAATAAAGGAAACAAAAAAACGACGAGGGTGGGCGGAGTTCAAAGAAATGGAAAGCGAGGCGTCGCCGCCCCAAAGGGAGGCAAAAACGGAGCCTTCCCACCTCTGCCCTCTTCTGCTCCCCCAAGAGACGAAAAGAATGGAAAGCGGTGCATGGCCGAGGAACGCGAATGGAAAAGCGCTATAAAAAGACTGCACGAGAGTATTACAATCCGTGGGGTTATACTCCACCTTTATGTGAATGCGACATAACAGGATCTCCGAGCGCCAAATTGAAAGCGGCTGATTAAAAATGGAGGAGTGTTCATGAGGAGTTTAAACAATTCATGCGAAATTTGATCGAAGAATGAACGAGTGTGGACGGATCGGAGTCGGTGAAATGGTGCTCTAAGATGGTTTGGCCTTAGAGA
The DNA here is from genome assembly GCA_947579665.1 of Sympetrum striolatum. NCBI lineage: Eukaryota > Metazoa > Arthropoda > Insecta > Odonata > Libellulidae > Sympetrum > Sympetrum striolatum. Next base: position 40,292,280 of record OX388346.1, read on the forward strand.
GAAGATAGCAGAAAACTGAATGATACATCTGATGGATAACAATGCTTAGGGAATGTAAAGAATAAAAAGGAAAGGGGCAGAATTTGAAGAATATCTCCAACGCATGAATGAATTTGAAAGGAAAGAAACATACATGGGTAAATACGCAATGCGGCGTACGGATGGATCGAAATGTAAGTATGCTATATGAAACGACGTACAAAGACGGTTGATTAGGAAAAATGTAATGTATGTAGCAAAATGAATGAAATTTATCACTTTAAAATGTTTTTTAATAGTAATAATACACAACCACCAAATGAATTACGAAATTATGCAAATTCAGTACGAAAAATTAATCGATCGACAGGAGAGATTAAGATTCTGAAAATCCTGAATATCCAGAACGCCACACCGAAAGCAACCAGACCTAAAAATGAACAGTCATAACATGTATTCAGACGACTGATTCAATTATCGTTCAGTAAATTCAATTTTAAAACCTGATTTGAGGTAATTGTCTGAATTTTAATACGGAGGCTGCAAAACGTACCTCATATCTACCTTCGAGGCTAACTAGGCCTTAGATTCCTTTTAGGGTAAAGATAACATTTCAGCTTCGCTTGCGAGGATGACTACCGAATCAAGCATACCCTTGAGAGAGAAATCTTATCAAACACATCCTCGCTTAGGCAGTCTGCGAAGTCGTGGAAAAACAAATGGGCCAGATGAAAAGGGATATTCACACACGCTAATGAGGAAGTAGGGTTCGAACATACTGGAATTGGAACCGCCTCCGAGAAACGAATTACGTTTCCAAGTCCGCGATTTCGCAAATCGAATTTACTTTCGCCAGGGTCAGGGGCAGCTGCAAGAGCGAACTTCATTTGGCGAATCACTGGGCGAATTCTGCAATTCAAATGTCCGCGGCTTGTTTGAGAGGCGATGACTCCGGCATCCCAAGGATAAGCGATTACGGGCGCTCTTAGGTTATCCAAAAGGAGTAAATTTATTCCTTTAGCGAGGGACACTCAGGGAATTAAGGAGCGTGGATTCCGCAGACAGACGGTCGTTTTACTCACGAAGGAAATTTCCGAAAACGAGTTTCTGTGTCACGTAGCTGATGCTTCTCTCGGAGGAACTTCAACTTTCGAGACGACACCGAGATTTCCAACGGTGGAGAGATCTATAGGAACCTTATTCACAACAAAGGCATCGATGAAAGGACTAGCTAAAACTAGAATGCTTCAGTTAAAGATTTTAATCCAAAATTTGTAATATATAATATAACAATAAAAATAGCTTCCAATAAATTTAAATAACGTTACTTTTGACATTTAAAATATCATTTTAAGATATTTGTTTTGGAGGATTGGTCAGTAGATAGAATATACAGAAAATCTCATAATTAACACCGACATTTAATTAATGTAATTACTTTTAATAATATTCATTAATGATATGATATATTATTATAAATGATTACTGTAAAATGTGTAATGTATAATTGTGATGACCTTTTTTGTGTCCATCTCTGAAAGTTGCATCCATTGCAAGTTATTTATCTCTAAACTCACAAAACAATAGCTATAGAATATTGCTCTATTATCTCTCATTTGTAACCGATGGAAAATTAATATGAAAATCTACATTCCTCGCAACTTTTATTCCATACAATCGCTTCACTTGACATTTTAAACATAGTTATCTGTATAATTTGTAAGCTTGTTAATTCTGCCATAGCAGTGACAAGAGAGAAAACTAACTTCGGAAGCTAAGTGGATGGTATAAAAGAGTCATGAGGGGAGGGGAGAATGAAAATGTAGAGTACAAGTAATTACCTCGCTGAGAAACTGGGTGTCGAAAGATAATTCCATCTAAACGCGTCTTCTCTATTCGAGCTCAGTCTCCAACTACAGAGACACACAACTTATTAAAATTCTACGGCATTTCAGACTTTCCACTTATGAATAATTTATTTCCGCCGCTTCTTTCGGGAGATAAAGCCCAAATCCGCCGCAATCAACGAAACAATCGAATCGCACATTAATTTAAGCGATGTATGAATGCATGCGAGCATCAATTTCTCTCGTTACCAGCGGCGACGAATGCAACCTTAACCTTACGTCGTTCAAATATGCAATTAAGACTTGGAACGTAAAACGATTCCATTCGAACTTGAATTAAGCCGCTGCACTGCGCATTCCCATTAAAGCTTTCCATTAAAGTCAGGAAGGAATTAACTTAGGGAACCAAATCACTTTAACACTTCGACAAATATTGAAAAATGAAGGATACATATGTGAAGCCGATGGTAGAAATAAATCGAATGAACAGATTTACATGAGAGGATAAGAATAAACAGCGGGGATACTACGCTGGCTTACCCAAGAGCAATAATAACATTCTTCGTATACTATACAAAATGTTACGGCTTAAAGCAAATTATAAAAAATGTTTTATTTTCATGGGCTGGGATAATATTTGTAAAGCTTGGATTATGTATGTGTCTTGACTTCTGTCAGAGGGGGGATTTCCGAGGATTTTCCTTCCCTCCTCGGGCAAAAACCTTACAGGTATTGTGTTTTCCCCTGAATTTATAATGTCTAATCTGAGTACGGTATTTTATTATATTTATATACTTATATTTATAATTTGTACCGTGTAGCTATTGCCACCAGATGCTTAATCTATTTGCAGTGTTTCTGTAATAATGATATATTTAATTCACTGGATAACAATACGAAATACGATGTGTAAAATGCAGTTAGAAAATGCCAATGTATTAAAAAATGGACATTTCTTTGATTCATCCAATATCACCAAAGCAAGCTTGTTAAATAAACGTGATTAATTCGAAAAATAGCGGCTCATATTTCGTTAGAATCATAGACGTACTCAAAAGGCTAGGAATAAATCCCGTATCTCTTTAATGGTACCGTCTCCCTTCAATCACTTTCAGAAGCTGCACCAAATAAACCCTCCCTGCAACTCCTTACGTAATCACTTAGACTGAAAACTTCCCGAGCGGTGGGATGCCTCCATTCAATTTATACTTCTTCCTGACCCAACAGCTGGGAACCACTGATTAACAGCGTCTACTATAGGGAAGAAGCCTTTTACCTCGTCGATAGCGCCAAGTGGACGTCTGCAGCTCTCAAAGGGAGGGGAAGAAGGTCCTTGGTCGTCCTTTCCTAACCAAGTAAGGCAGTGGAGGACAAAAGGGGCGGAGTATCTCCCACACTACCCCCGCCGCTTCCCACGCAAGGGAGGAACCTCCCTCGGGAAGGAGCGGTGGAAACACCTGGATGCCTAAATCCCATTCGGAGGAGCGCGGCAAGATGCTCTCTTCTGCTCCAGCCATGCTGCGCCTTTCCTCAACCAAACCCAATTTCCCGAGCGCTCTTATGTACGGATGAGTACGTCTTAACCCTGCACCGACCGATACTCTTCATTTCCGAGAAAAGATTCCACTTTGAATGGCTGAGAGCCAACACGTCGCATACGGATCTTTCCCCACGTGCGATGAAATGATCGCATTAGGTAACTGGAAAATTTCAATTTACATAGTGTCGTGTTTATGCAAACACGAGGAGCTATTTTCGTCAGGATCGCTAACAGGAAACAAATGACGACAATATATTCCACTGCCAGTCAACCTTTTATATAAAACGGTAGGTTCGTACTGATACAAATTTCAGGGCAAACCAAAACGTAAATTTTCCTCTCTGTGTGAGTTCAAACCATGAACAACAGAATGGAATTTCAAACAGATATTATCACGAGTTCTCGTCTAATAACACAAATTAAAAATTAATCTCAAATTTATAACTTCATGACTTTATTCAACCCTCGGAAATTATGAAGAATACCTGTTTAAAATCCTTGCCAAAGCTACCGCAACAAAATCAACAGCCTTCTAAAATGAATTTCACATATATCGAAAATATTTATTGCAAAGGTTACTTGGTCCTCAGAGCTTCTATCCCAAAATCTCACGAAGACATCAAATTGTACATACATTTGCCTTTCAACGCGAGAGTATAACTTTTACCGTTTTTCTTTTCTTGTTCACCTTCCTTTAAATTTCCATTAAATGCATTTTATATCCCCGAAAACCATAAAATGTCAAGGGAGGAAGTAAACGAAGGTAACCGATAAAATGAAGGAATTAAAGCCGTCATAAAGAAGGGAAGAAACCACTAACTACGACCCGATGTACCCGTCCTTCCGAAGGCCTTGACATCAAATCACATAACACATTTCCTTCTCCAACGATGACGCAACTCACCATTGAAATCGTAACACCAAAAACTAGACCAAGTTACTGCGGAAGTTTCTTCCTTCCATGAGCATCTTGAAGAGGCAAAAGAACTAACGGTCTGGAATCTAACGTCAGTATACATAGCTTTAACGAGGAGAAAACTCGTCTTCTGGAAGACAACTGACGATATGAGAAAATATCGCACTTGGAGGATAAGAACGCAAATAAAGCTGGATGATTTGCGACTTCACCAAAGGTCATGAAGGACGTCCAATCGATCAGGTGAAGAAAAAGAAGGGAGAAGAGTCAACAGCATCCCGAGATTCAAGAACATATTCCTTTCATCTCGAAGCAATGAGGATACCTTCGGAGTGAAATATCTCATCCAAAATCATTCCGACCTCTCATTGGTCCAGCCACTGCGGGTTCCCAGCAACGCAGGGAGGAGGAGGATTCCGAAGGCTAACATCCATTTTCGGCAGCGAGATCGAAAAGGCATAATCCTAACGCGCAAGAAGAACGGCCACGGAATGGAAGGGGGGCACTCTAATGGAGAGTCCTTTAGGACGCTTAGGGAGGGGTTGGAGGGTGTTTTAAATCCGAGAAAGGCAGCGACAAATGAAGGGCCTGGGAATCTGGAAATTGAGGGAATTTTGGGAAAGATATTTTCAGAGACCCACTCGGGCGTGCGTATCGACTACCGATTCGGTAGACAGACCAGTCTTAGAATACTCGTGAAACGAATTTCCCCACGTTTCGGTGGTCGTGAATTTGTTCCCGTAAGACCGTTGTGACATCCCTAAGATTTTATGTAGAAACATTTCGGGGAAAACTCACACAAATAGACACGGAAGGAATAATTAAAATAGCCTAAGGTATTTCTGCAGATTTATAGCTATTAAAAAAACAGCTAATTTAAAACAATTTCCAATGAATATTACCTGAGCATACAATTAATAATAAAATCCAAGCTCTTCATAGTGAAACATAATTACGCATCTTATATACTATCCTGAGAAATACTATTAAATCCAGTAATTAATCATTCGGTATTCTAAGAGAAAGCTGGATAACCTTGTTATCAATCTCGTATTTCGACCCTATTTTGTTTCTAAACCTGTGAAAACAAATGTAATACCGAGTAATATTTTTACTCGATACACTAAGAAACAAGAATTGAAATTAGATAGCTCTGAGATATACGAAACCATAACATTTAATCTGCAAATCTCACATAAGATCTGGGAACACTGGGATAATTCATGGGATTAAATCAAGTACCTCTCAACTTTTACAGTTAATTTAGAAACCTTCCACGAATTACGAAACCAACCACGAAAAGAATTGCGCGGAGTAGAATTCCGGCTGAACTTAAACTATGACTCAAATTCATCCTTCTAGGGGAAAAAACGTTCTTATTCAAGAGATTCGCCAACTTGTACTTAGTGGAAAGGGTATTCTAGAAACAGTATCGAGGTACAGAAACCTCGAGACCAATTAGTACTAAAAAAAATCAACCTGCCTCACGATCATCTACCCTCATTACCACCAACAACAATACGCACCTCGTTAGAACCCGTGGAGGAATTACAGCCGGAGGGCTTACAATACCCCCATAAATGACGACGCAAGCCGAAATTTCAGCCCTTTCCACGGGGCCTCACCTTCCGCGGGCCAAACGACACAAAACAACGGGCGAAACAAAAGACAGATACAGCCGGGGACGAAATATTTCATTAAAGGCGCGGTTCTTGCGGCCACTCCGGGAAAGGCATGCGAGCGATGCTGCGGGGAAGAAAAAGTGACGCGATAACCGGATAAGGGAAAAAGAGCGGAGAATGGAAACATGGCCATCCGCCGAAAGTCGTCCCCTTTGTTTCCGCTGGGAGTCCCGTCCTGGGAGGAGACGCCTGGATGTCGATAGTCGGCGGAATGCGGCACGGAGTGGGCAAACGAGCCACGTGATCCCCCAGGGATGCGGGACAAGACACAGAGAGAGATCTCGTGAAAAGCGAAACTATAGAGAGAGGCGACGTTTTCATTTCGGGAGGAATTTCCTCCGAGTGAGAGAATTATTGAGTGCGCTAGGCGGGGGACGACGGGCGTGATCAAGTTTTCTCGTTAAACGCAATCGGTGTATTTCGCGCCTCGGAAGGCAGGGAGATGAGACTGCTATTAAAACGAAGAGGCTTTGGAAACGATGTTAAGATGGGTGGGTCCACCTCCCGTGGGAAATGATGGAGGATTAAGCCGAACATAAGTCATTCCGTGCCTCTCCGATTCGGAATTTGAGTCCGAATTTCGATTATTTTCGCATTTCCTCGGCCGGTGATGGAAGAATGCGTGGAAACCGAGATATTGCAGGAGTTGGCTCTTATAAACTTTCTCGAGCGACTGGAATGAATCCACATTTCATATTTAGGTTAATCTGCAAAATAAGTAAAAAGTAAGATCGACTTCTAACTACAAACGAGCACCTGCTTCGACCGGAAGGCGGAAGAAAGATCAATCAAAGCGGAAATCACTCTGATTGAGTTGATATCGGACTTCTTCACGAAAGACATAATGAAAGAGCTCGTTGACATTTCCTCACATGTTTATTTATTAGCCTGATAAAATTCTAATAGTACACAACCGGTCTCGCTAAGTAGTTTTCTGGGAAAATTCAAACGTTCAATCTTGGGAGCGCAATTTAATAGATTACTCGAATAAACTCTTTGGCAATAACTTGGCAAAACTAGTAAGTTTCAAGACTTCAATTAGCACATATATTTCCTCAGGATATTCCCAATTTCCTAAGAGCGATATTTATGTTAATAAGGTCTGAAGGAGTAGAAATAAATTATATTTCGAAATAACCTTCACGTAAATCGCAGCAAACGGAGCAGTCAAGCTTACATGGGGAGTCATTTCATTAAAGAGATGATATGCTCAAATTCCTACCATAGGCGAGCATTTCTCATATGAAAGCACGTAGAACATAAATGGCAATGTCTCTAGCGTGAATATAACCTTTGCAGCGCTCCAAATAAAGACAGTGCTGTAAGACAACCGTATCCAACAACTGCTCCTAGAAACAGCACGGTACGAAAAACTAATAACGGAAGATATACGGGAGTAATAGGACAAAAGATAGATATATGGAGGCGACAAAGGGTTGGTACGTGAGCAAACGATTATAATTAGCACAGAGGGACCGACTAACCCCCATTCGGGGCGAAACAATCGCTACTTTTCACACATGAAGAAAAACGGCTGGAAGACTCCCGGATCGGATCACGTAAAAAGCGCAGTTAACCTCCTTAATCAGAACGGGTAAAGCCAGCTCTCTTATAACACGACGCCACTGAAAGATACGGCCAAATTACGGCTCGAATTGAAGGGGGAAAGGCTAAAGAATTTCTCCGCAGCCTCAACACAAAAATACAACGCAATTTATCCGGCCAGGAAGGAGGGAAAGCGACGATTTTCACTGGTGGAAAGCGGGCGGGCTCGACCGCCTCCCTCTCACCACGCCTGCGGGCCGCACGACGGCCATCCGAGGATCTTGAAGCTATCGACCCCTTTCTTCTAAAGTAAACACGACCATATGCGCATTCCTACCGGAATAAAACCTTAGATTCGCGAGGGATTAAAAATTACGAGGTCTCGCGAGCGTCTCCGAGCATTCATCTCTCTCACGCCGTTGTCAACTTTCGGCTGATTGCGTTCGTGAACGTGTCCGCCGACTCTGAAAACACGTATTCGTTATTCCCTGGAGGCGAGGCATTAGTGAGAGAGATATTGCATACTCGTGCATACTAGGGAAAACACGTACTAACTTTAGAGCCGAGACGACCCGCTTCTAAGTCGAGAAAACCTCGAAACTCACTTAAATTACTCGGGTATGGCAGGTTCCGCGTCATTATCAGCCTAAAAACATGGATCTTTCAGTCTGGAACTCGAACAGGAGTGTGAGATGCATCGATCCGAGCTGGAGAAATGCATCCGTAGGCACGGCAATCACGTAGAAACGATATATCTGAAAAAAATACCTCTATTAAGATTTCACGAGAGCTGATACGGTTTCAAACCCTGTTAACTGGAAGAAGGAAACCTCGGAAAGAGGGCACGATATTTAATTATTTATATAAAAATCTGAAAGGTGCGCCCTACTTCTAACGCTGGTGTTAATGAAAAGCTTCCGCAAACCTAGGAAGAGAAAATGGTATGAATAGGAAATAGTGTTTCCTGAACGACTGAAGAGCAAACGTATGGGCATAGTCCGGGAAACATAAATCAAGCTATAAATAATAGTTTGTAATCGGATATGTTCGCATAATCTTCAACAAAAACCTCGCAATAACACAGATAAGAATGAAATTTTAGAGTTAAAACTAAGAAAAAATCACGAAAACCGCATGCTTATATGGACTAACACACTTGATTGTTACCGACTGCTGGACTAACTCTTGACCTGACTACTGTAACTAGTGACTTTTTCATAATACAGACGTACAGTATGAACTGACAAAATAACTACTGTACACACCGAATCTGGAGGGCACAAAAAATGAGGAAAATTATTTATTACTCAACTATACTGGTTCTGTCATACACAACTTTCTGCTAGATTTTTCTTAACCTTAAACTTACATTACAACAGGATACCATTTCCTGATCGAGATAAACATTTTCATTCCAACCAACAGAGAAATAATAATGCTTCCGAAAGATGACGCCATCTCCAAGAAAGACTGAGAAACCGAGGAATTCGTTTTCGCTCAGAAAAGACCGCTTTCAAAAACATCTGCATGCAAGGAGAGTAAAGAGACCAGAAGGGGATCCGAGCTAACCGTGCACTGGAAAAACAAATCCCTCGGGCACATCTAATTAGATCGCGAAGAGCATTATTTGGTGAGGAAGATGCAGAATTATACCCGAGGAGGATAATGTCTCGCTGTGACAAGCGCTGAGGATGAACCTTAAGGTAAGAGAAAGCTGGAAATGCCTACGCGAACAAGGGACAAGGTAAGTCTTTTCCTCACCAACTCACGATCGAGCGCATAATAGTCACAAAGTGGCATCACGACCTACCTTAACACGGTAAATGGCCGCCATACATCCGTGGAAAGTAGAAATAGGAGGAATATGGGCGGGGCACGAATAGCGGATCACCGATCCCACGGAATTCGCCAAACTTGGAAATATTACACACGCGGTCGTAATTGCGACCATCCGTCTTACGATCCATTGTTCCTGTGTAAGAGATGCTTCGAAAGAATCATTTCCTTTCTGATTTTGAATTGTTGCTAGTGAAACTATTACGACCACGACCGAATGTCACCGCATGTCAAAGTATTACGAAATGGAACGAAAGAATGCCAGTCTATAAATACAAAAGGAGAAAGTAACCTCAGAGTCCTCTACCGTGGTGAATCTGTTTGAGAAGTGTCTCCACCATAGCTGCTATCCCATGCCGAACCAAATTCTAAAAGGTTTTAACTATTAACGATGACATAGTCATATTAAATGATGTTTCCTACGTTATCGGGAGCCTCGACTCTTCTGTTTACGAAGTTCATGGCATTTCAGAATGAACGATGACATCAATTTTCAATTTATTTTCGATGATTACTATCGCGTTCTATTGCAATAGCTCTCTAAAGCAGTAGCCGATGGCTTTTAGTCAGTATTACCACTCTAAAGGGACTACATTTTGAGTATGGAATCCAATATCTTAACGATACCAATGTTCAATAAACTTCAGGACACGGCCGTGATGAGACCACACGCCGGATTACTCTTCTAACATCGACCGCATCTAGGAGAGCGTCCAACCAATACAATTCCAGACAAATTACACCACTCATCAATGCGCGCATAGCCAACGCTCGCAACTGAAACATCCTCCACTCGCCAAACTATATTTGCTCCAAAAGAAACTTCAACCGTGGTAGCACCATTCCTCCGCAATTATTCCGCTCGAATTCGAAACTACACCATCTCCACATAAATCACACACACAAAAGTCCACCGTGACGGCAATTCGAGGAGTGACGACGAAATAATCCACAGTCACGACGATTAAAAAGAACGAAAAGATGGACGAGGGGAAAATGAGACGAGACACGGAACTATTTTCCATTCTGGGGCGAACTAAAGAGATCGAGAGAAATGTTCGCTAAAAAGAATATCTTTTATTCCCGCAGGCAAATGACTAGAAAACACACGAAAAATGCGGTGGTCTATTTGTCGACTTTAATGACGTTTTAAAACCCGGAAAGCGCGGGCGGAGAGAAAGGGGGAATTCCCCTTTTTCGACCAAAATCCCCGGATTTTGTGATAAGGAGAGCTTTACATGCGTGCGACATGGAACCCGAGGACGACAGCACAAAATACGGAAATGCACGGAAGCGGCACATAGAGGGAGAGTGGTATATTTTCTACTGAAGTGCATCTAGAGTGCCGAATCAATACTTCGTATTCAGTAGCGGAAGTAAACGACATACATGCATGCTCTCATCTGAGATACAGCCAAAGGCAGGTCGCCCGCCGAATGCGATATTTTTCAAACAAGGCCGTCCAAGAGGATTTCTGCACACAATCCGAGCGAAAGAAATGTCAATCCCCGAAGAGATTGCCGCCGAACGCAATACCGAGGAAGGTGATCCTACGAAATGAAAGAAACTTAAAAACGGAGGATATTGCACGATTCGCTACTCACTATTAATCATCGCAAAATGTAGGAACTCGGAAAGGTTTACAAAGGGTACAACTTGTAGCTCGCCTGAGAGGAACATTAACTACTCAATAATGATTATAAGCACTCTTGAGCATGTAAAGTTCTTTATAGTTGCTTTGAAATCTTGCTTTCTGTAAAGCATTGATGTTAACAGACACGCCAAGTAGTGACAGATGCACGTAGATTTACATCCTTCAGATAACGCGTAGAGAACTCGATTATTTTTTTAAGCCAGATATAAATGTCTACTTATTCCTATGATACAAAAAATAAAGAAAACGGAGTATTTTTCTATGTTTTCTCCACCTAAATGACCTTCAGGGAAACATTCAAGTAATTTCCATAGTCATTTGTTTAAACTGAATAATCTTGACGATTACTTTAGCAATTCTCCTCAAACTTCACTTGAAAACCGAACATTTTTCCGCAAAATTTCGCAGAACCAGTGACTCGACTGACAGCTTTATTAAAAAACCCATCTCCACCAAAAGGGGTGAGAATATCAACAGCCTGGTAAGAGTATTGGGCACACACATCCCTGCGTCATCTGCATTACGAAAAAAATATGTTATTATGTAAACAGAGAGGAAAGTCCCTTCCTTCAACTCCCGTCACATACAACAGATGGGAATTGCATCTCTGAGACAGGCGTCGTGAAGTTGACAGGAGACGATAGTCGGGGAAGCATTACTCGAGGAATCTATAAAAGAATATGCGCTTTCGAATAAGAATGCCTCGCGAATATACTGGTTTCTCATTTTGAGGTCCTTAAACTCGAGGATCTACGGAAAAGATATTACCAATTCGGTCACCTAGATTTTCAGTATTAATAAATCCTATATCACTATGAACTGGTAGTTATATTAAGACTAGAAACCACCATCTGCCAGTTTCTCGCAAATAACACATATCTGAAGTATTTATGAATAAAAACTTATCTAACATCTTTCATATTTCTTCACTTCACCTAACTGAACTCCTGGGTTAGTATAAGGCCATCACTTAGCTATATAAATCCAACACACGTCTTCATAAACATATTCGAAAGCCAACTCGGATTCACGGGGAAAGGCGTCCGGTAAACAATAAAATTCCTCGTGAAAGGCGTTAAACAAACATTATGAAGAAAGAAGTAATGGTATGCCAGCATCCGTTGAAATATCAACGGTTTCACGCTATTCGGTGATTCATTCGATCTGAACGCGAGCGTCATCTGCAGCCTACAGGTGAAGTTACGAAATAGATTTTCAGGCACGATTATTCGCGGGCATCCCGGTGCATGCAATAGGAAAAGAGACAGTCGGCATCTAAACCAGACACTCATAATGGATTCTAGTTATGAAGTTTTCCATCCGACTGACATCAGATGGGGAGTGATTTCACGCGGGACTGCGTTTATATAGAGGTACGTACGTGCGATTTACATATTTATGCGAGTTACATTATTCTCATCCACGGCTATAATCTATGCAAAACAACTTAACCGAGGGAGAATTTGCAGGCGCGTATGAGAGCTTACAGTAGCCTCTCTCTTCCAAACCCTGCTTTCAAGTAATTGTTTAAAGAAAATAAGGGATTTTTAAAGACAAATTTCTATTTCTCTGCTACACACCACCAAGCTTATCACAGCATTACTAAAATCACAATTAAAAAATGAAAATTATCAGCTAATCAAATAAGAAATTACATTTCATAAATTACTTAGAGTTTATCTTGATAGCCCTAAGTCGACAGTTATTTTCTTCAACTTGATCATAACCGTAAAACATCAATTCAGAACTCATAAAATTTTGAGAAACAATTATTCTAAGAAATATCTACAATGTTAACGGGCGTCAGACATAGAATAATGAATACTGAGTAAATGAGTTTTACTCGTGCGTAATCATGAAAATAACATAACTAGCAGCATTTTCGTCATGAAAATACTTTACATTCAAATTCATAAATTTGGTAAATGACATCGCACCATTTTCTCCGAATACACGCAAGGGTCCGATAGGGATTTCAATTAGAAAATAAGTCAGAAAAATTGAACGGTAAATTACATTGAGATTCACAAAATCTCGAACATCGCGAGACTAAAATAAACTAATTTGGATATTTTAGCCTAATGGATAAAATAATGCTAAAATGCGACAAATATTTCTACTCCGTGGCGTTCACCCTCGGTCTGCAAATAGGCCATCAACTTACAAAAAGCGGGACGGCATTTTCGCCAAGCGATCTCCGATTGCCATACACAACTCTCTCACAAAAATAACCATTGTTTCGTCCCTGGAACGAATAAGTTACATTCATTTCGGATTCTGGCAACGGATCCTATCCTCCAGCATTATTACGTTCATTTGGGCGCTCTCCAAAGGGACGCCACAGGTTACGAAAATAAACGACAAAAAATACACGGATTCGGACAGCGAGTTTTTCAGTCACGTCCGCCACAATAAAAGGACATCGGCGACCTAGTGACGAAGTTAGATATCACTCCGAAATAGGGAGGCCGAGAGCTTTCCCGCGCTATTTGAGCCGCAACATTTGGCTCACGGAGTTTTGCTTCTAGCTAAGGATTCCCTCTCGAAAAGGAAGACGGCCGAGCAACTTTCTCTCCCCGTTGCTAACGGAGACGGGAGAAGAGTCGAAGGTGGAGTCCGACTGAAAATACGGGAAATGGAAACTTTGGCGAAGAATTTAGAAAGAGTCGAAAGCAAGACGTGCAGACTGAAGGACTACGCGTAGGAACGCCCGCCCGTGACGGCCTTCCACAGCTGACACCTACGCCAGGAGGTGTTGGGACGTCGGAGAATGACAACTAGGGTCGGACAAGTAGAGCGTACGCGAGATCAGAAACAGCTGGTATTTAATAACCGCGATTTCAAGTTTAAACTCACGCTTATTGTTAAAGCAACACCTTCAATGCAAGAACACTAAGTTTACTTTCAACACAAAGAGAGACCATTAGCAAGAATTAAAGAAACATCTTGGTAACATCTTTAAAACGTGTATTGCCAAGGTAACACTATTTAACACCCATTACCTAACGAAAAACACCTCCATTTCCCTTAGTTACTTTTGGAATGGCAACCACGAAAACATCCACTGATTCTTCCAAATTACTTTTCGTATCAATCAAGACAATATTTTTTGATTTCTTAGGCCAATATATTAACTGTATTTTTAATACTTGACAAAAAGAAATTAAAACTGTGTGTCAGTATCAATTAAGAGGGCAAGAGAGAGAATAAAACCTACTCTGTGCAAGAAAATGCGCATAAAGATACAAAGTGCTAGAGTGTAGTCATCGCCACGACCGGTAAAACAGCGATAACACTAGCTTTTCTCAGCCCTTCCGTTTTATGAAGATGTTTTCAACTTATCATACATCTCATTTAACGTCTACCATCACCTGTCTCAAATAAATCACACAAGCCTTCATTAGTTCAACCCTTTCATACTTCAGCAACATTCACACTCGTTTACCAAAGCACTGCTTAGAACACATTTTTCAGCAAAGCTTCCATTTTTCTCTAGATAGATCTGCGAAACCTATGGACAAATCATGACTAATATTTAAATAAACACGAGTCCTGAGTAACAGATGTGAATAACGAGTGCTCCTTCCAAATCGGTCTCGCATCGCTCCGCTGCCAAAACGCGCCTTCACAACAGATTTGCGGAAAAATAGAGCCGCGCGCAGTTGATACAAGCCGACGTTTAGTGCGATGCTGCGGAGCACATGTTCACTCACAGTGGACAAAAATAGACCTTTTTGAAACATGGCGTGACTAAAAATGCATTAGGACATTTTCAGACTCTGCCTCATACGGCAGAAAGAGAACCCAGGGGTAGGCATCGCGATATTACACGCAACTTAAATTCACTCATTGGGGACACTCTTAGATGATGCCACGGCATTTCTGGGATTACTGAGCACCCCTTCCTTTGTCACTTAGAGATTCATAACCCCTCTTAATAAAGCTGTCAAATCCATATCTGTATTAATACCCTAAAGGGCGCTTTTAGCTGATTGTTGAGAACAACAGGCGTTCTAACTACTTCTTTAGTTTGTCAATATCGTGTATCGTTTTCGAAAGGAATGGATTCTTACATCGGCCTGTACTGACATCTTATTCTCTTATTTTCCCTTATGGTCCCTTGAGGCGTTAATTTCCAACTTTTAACTAAAATCCTGCCACAACTTCTCTATCGTGCGACGAGGGATCCATAAAAAAATAAAATTGAATCGCTGATGTAAAATAAACTTTCTTCAAAGCAGAAAATACTTCCTTGGTGCACATTACTAATATTTAAATAAACATGAGTCAAAAATAAATAAATAAAAAACCTTTTATCTCGATAAAATCGTTTCCTTAAAACCAAATTAACAATGCCGAGCTTGGAATTTTTTAAAACAGCCTAAAGCGCAAGATTTTTTAAGCCCAGATTGACTATTCGTCATTTTAATTGCAAATCCAATAAATAATTCCGTTTTTATAGAACGAAGCACGAGTCTCCCGAGGCAATACAGCAAATGCCGAGGCAAAACTACGTGGGTAGCGTTAATTAAATATTTAGCGCGCGGCTAAGGCATACGGGTAATGGGATTACCACCCGAGAGGATGTATTTTTAACGACTGGGTGCACTCTCTTCCATTAAACGTTATATTTACAATCAATTATGGGGGAAACGATAGGCTGATGGCTAATCCATTCTCAAGGCATTCGAAAATTCCGTGCGCATGGGAAGGAAGCCTTACGATGTCAACGCCAAAGTAGATTATAGAAAGCAGACGATCTCGAAAAGAGTTTGATGCGGAGGAAACCGGTCAACCTCCGCACGTCACCCCCTGATGACCACGGGAGAGGCACCGTCATCTGCAAATGACCTCAAGATTCGAGAACGAGTGCTGGAGAAGAAGAGCAACTTTTCAATCTAGCAAGCGGACCTTAACTGGCTCTAATAAACAGACACCTGTGGAAGGAAGGATGGTCCAGGTGAATGTGGGATGGCTGGAGGACGCAGAGGAGAATGATGAAGGTCGCGAAGGACCACTGACCTCGCGTCAATGAAGAGAAACTGGACGAAAACAACGCGTGGATTGTGAAACTATCTCTCGCGGAACGCTTTCCTATGTTTAGTCTGCATCTTTCGTCGGAGGAGATAATTGGAGGTCAGCCATTCCCTTGAGCGAGTTATGCGGTGAAACTAACTGAAAACATGAGTTCTCGGTTTTCTACGGGTAGGTTAAGCCTACATAATTCGCTTCAGATCTTAATGAATACCATCCATGAAATCTGGATGTATGCAAATAAAAATAACAATTTTTCATTAATTGAGCTAAAAATTATAAATTGAACAGCTATACACAATACCCAACCTTGTAAATTACAATACAAAATCATGAATACCATCCTAATTCGAGAGGAGAATCACAAAGGCGATTTGCCTAACAGGACTCCCGTTGTAGGTATTGTTTTAAAGAAAAATAATTCACATAGCATGAAATGGGAAATTCAAAAACAAAGAGCAAATACTATTCAAGAGGTAATAAAATTGTAAACGAGAGGAGTGGCGAATTCCACGAATCGAAAATAGAATTTACCTCTCAATTGTGTCTATCCGTTTATTAATATGCCGCAATTTTAAAAATGCAATCAAAGGTTTAAAGAGGAACACCAAAAATGAATATACAAAATCTATTCATCCACCTATACAGCACTTCAAACACAGCACTGTAAAACTACATGTAGTTCACAAACATCTGGTTTAATTAACTTTCCTGAAACAACGGAAGAGATTTAAAATAATTAATACGATTTATAAGGATGAAATTCCACTATTCCAGATAAATATCACCGAGGAAATAAAAATTACAGGAATTTCAAAATCGAAATAATTAGCCAAATGATGAAAAAGGTTAAACATACTAAATCGCGCAATAAATAAATAGAAAGAAAAGGTTTCGGTGATATGTGATATGAGACTAATACATCTCCAGGAAACAAAAAAGTAACAAATAAAAACGGTAAATGTGTAGTGATCTGCGGGAAAGTACCGTGTAAATATAAGAACAACCCATGAGGTTTCAATCGAATCAACGAATTTATATTCACGATGCATAGTAAATATCTTCCGTAAGCAAATAGGGATGAAAAAACGCAAGAACCTACTGAATTCGCTTCCGTAAAATAAAACGAAATTTTGTGAATAAATGAACATCAAAATTTTTCATTCTTAAAACAAAGGCCATGGCACTAAAGTCAACTGCTATGAAAATTCGAGGGGTTGAGCCCTCGTCGATTACGTCAAAGAAGATTGTGACATAAGTCTCCCTCGCCTCAAAAACGGGCTTCCGTCGTCTATCCACACGAGCGCTACATCATCACAAGGGTGTATGGAGCGCTTTTCGGTGCCTAACAATGGCGGGATAGGCAGCTATGATTAGTGGGGGACGTGGAAAGAAGAAAGGGCCCAAAAAACAAGGTCAAGTACTTCAAAGTGCGGTCACACAGTCATTTCGCCACCCTTTTGTGTTTCCTTGGGAACTGCGAGCGAGAAAATGAATGCATTTTGCGAAAGCAAGATGGCCATTATGTCCAAGAGGAGGGTCGAAGACCGAACACAACAGTGCCACGGGATCCCCAAGGGAAACTCAATTTCAAATTGAAAATTATGAAGACAATGGCGGTCACCATATAGACACCAGGGAGATTTACATCGGCTACGGTTAACAGTTGACTGCTAGCGTGCGATCTATTCAAGTTTTCCCGCAACCTTCCAACCTCTGTTCGGAACGGCTGAAGCTATTGAATTGACGGCTGAAAGAGCTTCAAAAGCTAACTCTTTTACAATAGAAAGCAAAAAGAAAACATTTTTAGTAAAGAAAACTACTAAGCTGAACAAAAATTTCTTCGTTTCTGATTCCACTGATAAATTGGCGCTTAATTCCTTTCGAAAATACATAAAATCTATCTTTTTGGAAGATAATGATGGAGATAAAACCCAAGAGAGATTATTCATTGATATCGAAATATTAATCCTTTTCCATTGCAATGCACCAAATATACCACCGTAAAAACTGAACGCTAAAAGGGATTCATGACGCACAAAAAGCATTAATCCATTGTAATTATGATATTTGTTTCCAAAAGTACACTTTGGATGGAAAAAGCGAACAATTTTAGAAAATACTGGTGATTTTCATTTAAAGTAATTTATCCCAAAATGGGAATTTAGCACAAATGCGGCTTACTGTATTAAAATAATCCTTGAAAAGAATATTAAAAATGTTAGTGAAAACAACCGAACTACTCTCTATTATAGATATGTTATTAACATATACGCAAATAGAAACATACTTCGTGCTTTGATAAAACCCTTGCTTCACTATCGACCCTATGATGGCATCGTCATGAATGCAACCCTACGATAAGAGCAGCATATTCTATAGAAACCAAACTCGTATGCCCCGAGCAACTTCGAAGGAAACGTGACGAAGTAAGGAGTCGGTATCTCTCCCTGGGAGTTTCAGAATTGCGAATAAAAAGCACACATTCATCATTCCCTAAAAGCTTATACAAATATGAATACGGGGCCGTAACTATGTCAAACTAAGAAAGCCCGAAGTTTCGAAAATTAGGTTTAAAGGAAACTATTCCGATGGAGTTTTTGCGACTCCGAAACTCGACGAAATATCCGAGGGATTTACGACGTTACTTCGCCGGCAGAAACAGAAAACGCAAATTTTTGCCATGTGTATTTCATCGATCTATACAGTTGGCGGGGTGTGCGAGCATTTAGGGAGTATCTCAGACGTCTCGGGAATAAAATAGAACGGTATGAAACTCCCTCATCAAGCAGTCCAAATTGCATCAATCTGCAGCATTATACATATTTTCATCCAGGAACATACTCGGCAGCTGAACCGGAATAGAGATGCATTCTACGTATTCCTCCTCGCTGAAGGCAGACGCGAATTGGCGTCGGCATATAGACGAGAAAATTCATTAGCGATTTCCGTACCTATAGCTCGCATAATTGCGGGCGGAGCAACATGAAAGGAATCTTGGGGATCCAGACTTCATTACGGTTCGTGAAAGCTCCACGTAAACGCATCGAATTTCCAAATTCGAGGGGAACAATATCGGCGGGAAAAGAAGAAACCCACGAAGGGGTCACTTCCGTAGACGCCCATTTGCATTCGGGGGCGAAGGGAAACCGACCGAAATAAAAGTAATAAAGAGCATTCGCGAATACGCGCGCACGCCAACACAAACACGGAAAAGAGGGATCGACGTGAATTATTTATGTGAGAGACGCATCGGGTGGGATACGGCGGATCGATGGATGAAAAATTAATGAAACACGTCGCCAATGTGCGGACAATGGGACCGCTCGTCATCGGGGAAAAAAGGCCCTCTTTAAAATGGACTTAGAAAATAAAAACGAGAGGTTTGGGATCAAGTTTTACGCCGCGTCAATTTTAACCCGGAATAAAACACGAGCGTCGTTATGCGAGGTTCCCTGGGGAAAGGAAATCGCCGTCTGCAGTGGAAGAGGGCGGTTTACGGCGTCTCCTGGTGGTATACGCGGAAATACTCGGATGGAAATTACGTATTCACGGCCCGCGGGACTTGCTACGTTAACTTGAGACACTCGTCTCTTACACCGCTCCTCTTTTTTTAATGCGGTAAATGGGTTCGTTTTAATAGCGAGGCGAAGTGGGATTGGTTCTTTAAAATTCGGACAACGCCGCTGACAAGGTATCCTCGAAGAGAGCCGTTAATTTTTCGGTGTCCTTCCCTGCACTTATCGCGGATTCTGTTCGCTCCTACAACCACAGCGATAAGTACGACAAGCAATACTCGATGCTCCTACACACACTTAACGACCAAGATTTAAATTGGATTTGGAGATAAAGTTACGCGTGCCCTGTAATAGTTGCAGATTACATCTTGAGCAATGCTCAACGGCCTATTCTCCGCGGAAATAGTAACAAAACTAAGGTAAAGAATTACTGCCGAATCAGCATACTGCTCACCTTGTACTTCATCAATAATCTGTTAATCTTTGGCCGGTGATAAGTTTTAAGTACCTCGGAAAAAAGGGGCTGCGTCTTTTCTAGTTTTACCTCTGTAATTGTAAAAACAATGAAAAAATGAAGGATATTTTCGGGTATGTATTCAAAATCATCATTACGTAATAAATAAACTTTTTCATACGAAAGTATTATCAATTGAAGTCTTAAGGATAAAAAATAAAAGTATTGGATACTCTATTATTGAATATACATAAATTGATCTATCATAATAAGAATTCATAAAATATAAGATGAACTACCTTGCAATAAAAGGTAATTCATTCAAATATCAAACAAAATTGCAATATATAAAAATGGTTAATATACAATTTAATTTTTGTATAGCTTTATAAATTATCAAAAATGATAAAAGCTGCTATACTGCTTTCAACTGATACATTAGATTGATAAAGAGATACTTCAAAATAATTTCCCTTCATGCGAACCTCTCCGCAAATTTTAAGATTCATCGTACAGCACTGAAAAATACCTATTAGCAGCAGCAAAAAGTCGATAACTTTCTTTCAGTAGCGATGCACGGTCGAAGTAGGATTGCCACGATATCGGAAAGGAAATTTTTATTGCGCTCAAATAAACAGCAAATCGGAATCGAGAAATAAAAAAAGTCCATAAATCCACATCTAGATGTCGATAACTCGCGTCGCTGAGCAAAATAGCTTTCAAACAAACGCTGATAAGGCCTTTGAAATCTATTGGGAAATCTCCACAGCAAATGAGACGGGAGACGAATATTTGGATTTGCACGAGGGGACTGGCGGACGTGACGAAAAAACTCTCTCCAAAGGACATCCAAAAAGAGAACATTCCAACAGTAGCTTAAGATATTTAAATGGACTATAATTGGAAGAGTATTATTATAAATTATCTCTTCACTTTATATAATAATCTATTAATAATGTAAATAATTACTTGCTATTTTGATCATTATTATAATGAAAATTGTACAACGCTGCCGCCAGACTTATACCTTTGGCGGAATATAAGCGAATATATAAATACAAAATTCCGGAAAGACTTTTATTTAAACTTTGCTAAATACACCAAATATTTCCGATACTGCATAAAAAACGTTCTGAGAAAACTAATAGGTTATATTTAGATTCGACAGAGGAATTCGCAGTTTAGCCTCGCAGTATTAGTCCAGATTTTATCCGTGACATTTTCAAAAGAAAAAAATGCACTCCGATGACGAACGGTTTTACAAAACGATTGATCAATGCTAAAACGGATATTCAAATAAAAACATCAACTAATAATTAAATTTTTACACTCGCGAAGGCGTAATAAAAGTATTGGACCAAAAGAGGATTCAAAAGCAACGACCTCAATCGACACCGGCGGAAGCTTTTAAAATACGACTCATGAAAGACCTAAAAGCGAAGAGGAAATTGAGTCATGCGCGCAGCGTGGAATTTCCCTATTTTTGCCGGTAATACTTTAACCCTATTCCCAAATTCTAGGTCACGCGAGTCGCGAGTCATAGGAAACTTTCATCGAACGCGAAAAAACGCGAAACCCCGATATTGAGAAAATATCGCGGAATTGATCGATGGCGAAAAATCCGACGGAGACTTCGCCCTGCATCGCTGCAACGTACAATTCCACCCCCGATAAAATTCCAATCGCACGGGCGTGAGGAATGATTTAACCCCGAAATATGCACGCGAAGGACTGCGAATTATCAGAAAGAGATCGATCTGGGGACAGCGGGGGAGAGCGCCTCATTGGTCACAATCTTCCCACGTCAGCAGCCACGCCTACCACATGCCATCGTCCTTGAGAGGGCACCCACGTCCTCCGATCCGTCAAAGCGACCCGCGAATCCCTTCTGGAGGCGGCGGATTAATTCGCACATCTGGTACGCACGCCTTCCGGGACTATTGCCTCGGGACGGACGGGATACGCGTCCGGAAACGGCACGACGTTATCCGTTTTACGATGGTCGTGCGAAAGTAATGATGCCAGCATAGGATGGCTCGTTTCAGAAGCTGACGTCCCTTCCTATGCGTGTTTCATTTCAAACTTGGCAAACAAAATAGGAAAAGACTAGTTCTGGCATACGCGAGCATCACTCGCATTCAGTCTTTATTAGAAGTCACGAGGATTTCAAAAAATAATCGAACACATGTTTCTGGGCAAGATCCCTTCTCAACTGATTTTTATCAACGAGCGTTAATAATAAAATACATTAACATAAAAATAGCGCTATTTTCACAGGCAACGTAATAGCAAAAGGAATAATGAATATATAAAGAGAGTATAACAAGAATATATATAAAATATGAGAAAATAATAAACACATGGAAGACTAAACGGGGTGAAATACAACACCCACATTTCCCTCCGTTCATTTAAACTCCCATTAGCTGTACCTCGAAACGAAGTTATTCAATGGCCATAAATTAGCGTCATCCGATTTCATTAATGGATTCCCTTCGTGCACTAGTCGGTCTGGTTTCTTTACATATCACGCGAAAGAATTGTTTTGGAAAGAGAGCACGGTAAGTCATGAAATAAACCAGTAGCACCAAACAGCTGCAAGTTCTTCGGGTGAAAAGCTCCACAAAGCATCCGGGTTGGAAATTATTGGCGTAACTGCTCCACAATTAGAGACACGGTGATGAATCTATCGGTAAAATATTCGGCCTGAAAGCAGGTTGGAACCTCATCCCTTCTACCATTAGCTACCAAGAGTAAGAAGGAGATGAGGTTCACTAGCCAAGGTGAGGAGTGATGAAGTTTTACTTTTCTCAACAATTGCGAATACAAACAACGAATTTAAATTTGTAACAAAATACTTATTTATTGAAATACTCAAGTTTCGAGATACAACGGAAGTTGTTGAGAAAATGAAACATACAGCTTAGAGCAAATATTGGGTGGATGAATGAAGGATAATTTGATGCTTTCCTTTTAACACGAGCTAAATGAAATAAGAAAGGGTACAAAAATGTAATCTCACGGTGATATTCACGCAAAGATTGAATTCCTTGAATACGTGCATTTCCTGTTTCATTCACATTAGTAGCTAAAACCTAATAAAGCTACTACTAGCGGCGCTGTTACCTTAATAAGAACGGATGCAAATGCGAAAATAAAGATCGGGAAAGCAGATTTTTCAACGCGTCAGCCGAAAAAAGTTATGAAGGCCTTTCCACGGCGTTGGAAAGACTTCCTTTTGTTCCTCATTTCATTTCGGACTAATCCGACGGAATTATCCAAACGAATCAGCGTTTTTTCATAGGGGCGGAAACCCAATGCGATCTTCATTTCGCAATAACGCGCTCGGCAAAGCGGAAACGTGGACCAGGAAAAGCGACGAAACAACACCCATTTCGGTTACGCCCCCCGTGGCGATTTAAAGAGTGGAATGCGGTCACGGGGCGTTCATTAACAGGTATATTGGCAATGATCGCACCGTCCTCTGTTCGAGGAAAACATCGACGGGGGAGTTTACAAACGATAAGATCCGGAAATGGACGGAGATAATGCGACTGCGAGTGAATCACTCAAACACACACATCTCGCTCTTCAGATACAAAAACTCGCGGAAAGCCAAGCGTCTAAATTAGACTACGGGAGCATGCATTGACGCTCCGATTCACATCCAATACAATGATTCCGTCGATCCATAACTGAAGCATGGCAACATGCGGGAATCTACTTTATATGCCAAGAGCTGCTTGGCAACGCAAACCACGGGTGCAATTTCATAATCAATCGGAAGGATATTACAACTCCATTGTATCTGCCGCTCCATAAATGTCGCTATTGTGCAATCTCGGGAGGAGGCTCGCCTTTAACCACAAGCGATGATTTAAATCAAAGACGAAAAACGCGAGTGACCACAGAGTTACTCAGAAGCGTGCTTATTCCACTGAAATCCAATAAGTAGGGCTTAATAAGGAAGTTCAACTTTAAAATGAGTCACAAAGGGACTTGAAAAGAAGCGTCTCTAAGTTCCGTCTGAGTCGCTTCATCAGTTAACTACCTAACTTTTCGACTTCATCAATTGGAATTTATTCGTAGAACTAGGATGATCCATCGCGTTCAATCGGATAACTTCAATTTGAATTTGAGAGAAGGAAAATAGAGCGATAAGAACAGATCTAAAAAAGCATTCATATCACTTATTAGGAAATTTATAAATCTCTAAAAAAATAATGATATTTAGAGCTTCAGATCATTAAACAGGAGCAAGAAAGACTAACTTCACTATAATAATGTTGAAACAGATATAATTAAATACGGTTGATTCTACATAGTAACAACTATTCCACTCTGCGGATGACTCAAGTATGAACGTGGGCACGTAAGAGTTCATCCAGCCAGAATCGCAGAAAAATGAGAAGGAATTAACGTAATATTTCCCAGCCATAATACTACATTAGTCACGAAAACTAACAATAACTACTTTCAAACGCTTATTGTAACGTCTCTAACGAATATAACAGGATAACTAGCAATCCAGCAACGATATTTCAAGTGATAAAAGATGAAACCGAGCTTTTCCCTTCATCTCACGACCTCGCTAGAAAGATTTACCTTCGATAAAGACAAGATTTCATCAGGCTAAAATGATTTCGCTGGCAGAGCCGAATCGCTTAAGGGTGTTCGCCATTCATAGAGTTTGCAACGCCCGCTTTTTGGGAAAACGACAAACGAGAGGAACAAGTGTATCCAACTTTATCGAAGATAGAAAAGTCGGCAAAATGAGTATCGATATTCGATCAAAGCCGGATCGGCTGTATCGACGGCTACTCACGAAACAAATTCCTGGCGTTTGAAATTTACGAGGAGCTAATGACAGAAAATCTGCAACACAACAATATAGGGAACAGTGATATCAGCACGAAAGAAAATAGGCTTTAAAGAAAACTAATTATATTCAATGAGCTCCATAGTAAACAAGATTATACAGGAGGGGACAAAATGCAGATAGAAAGCACTTATTTCACATCCTCTTTAAACGCGAGCTATTTTTCAATACAAGCACTAGGTGTTTCCGATAAAGCATAAATCGAAAGTGAAAATTTCTTTCCAGTGTCCAAGAGACCATTATATAATACGGCTTGAACTAGGAGAGAAATTCAATCAGCCGACGTTAACCAGCTGAATGAGAAGACCGAAGCAAATCACATTAGAATAAGAATCCCACCGGAAGAACTACGAAATAGATAGATGGCAGCCTGGAAATCAATTCTACGAACGTATAATAGAATTCCACGACTTTTCGAGATAAAAACGGGAGAGACTGACAGATGTTATGAAATATATTTTACTCTCGAGGAGGAAATAAAATTTGCATGGGAGGAACTCGAGATAAAATTTTATCAACGAATTTCCATTAAATAACCTGGAGAGGGAAACGAAGAATTTAAAGAGGATATATTTCATCGTATCTGAACAATTACGAAATAGTCACGAAACCAATTCAAGAATAAAAAACTATGGAAAACTATCCATTGAATGTTTCCTCCGGCAACGATTTTATTCATTTTCAGTGAATTTTGAGGCCCAGGTGAAGCAAATTTATTCATGTCCATTTCCATATCATAAGTTTTCATGCTGCGGCAGTCAATTTTATGCGGTTTTTCGGGTCGATTTCCAGTGAATAACTTTATATCAAAAGTTGACCAGGGCCATTATTACGAGTATGTTCGATTCCTCCCAACTAAAAAAGAAATACCCTAAGACGTTCCGAACCCCAAAGCAAACCTATACACCTCACGGCACCCTTAATTAAAACCCTTTTTACTAAACGGAGAACATCTAAGATTAACTACAAACCGCCCAACCTTATAAAAGGCAATTACGCGAGACAAATGAATTTCCGACCCGCCGCGACACTTGAAATATTTCTCACACGCCTCCCGAGCCCACACCAGCGCAATTAACTTAGAAAAATCGAGTCTGCGAGGAGGCGCAAAATTACTAATCCCACGCGCTCCGCCGGAGAGCGGCTCCGCGATCACTCGGGCAGATCGGCCTCCGAGAGGCAGAGGAGCGCGTCGACCGCGCTCGCTGCGAACGGGCCACCGACCTCCTGGCCACAAAACAAAAAAAGACGAGAGGGGAAGGGGCGAAGAGAGCTGCGAACTCACCACGGCCAATTTGATCTGCTTGGAGAACGGGCTCAGCCACTGATGAAGGCTGATGAACCTCTTGGGCAAAACCTTAAGAGACTGGCGGTTAGAAGTCTCCACCACCACCATGTTGGGGCCTCCGGTTCCCTTCTGGGAGAACGGTTCACGGAGACAACAATCACGCTGCGGGCATCATCCAACAACAGCCTTCGAACGACGATAGAGCTTAAGGCACGTCACGAATATACAAAATTCGACACTTTTTATTATCACACTCTGGTTACACTCGATTGGGCACAATCCCAACGGTTAGGCCGAGGAGCCATTATGTTTCAACACGGAAATGCTTCTCCTCATCGCATTTTTTTCGCGAAATGTAACGGATCACAATGGAATGGAAGATGATCGCGGAAACCCTTTGGTTCGAGCCGCTTTTGTTTCCCCTCCGGAGACGGAGAGATCTGCGGTTATAGGAATTCCTCCTCTTCAGTCTAACGAAGCGTCGATTCTTCCTCACGAAGGATTCGTTCCGGAGAAAATGACCCCGTCACAGCCACGTTAAAAAAATAAGGCGTCGAAAATTCTCGGGGTACGGGCCAAAACATCCGGGGAAAAAAACTCCCAACTGCAAAAAATATATACTCTCTAGTCGCACTAAAAAAATAATCACAGTAAATTGTAACTTTGTCGGCGGAAAAAAACTAACGCGCAACAAAAACAAAACACGAGAACGAGTCAACGGTTGTCGCGATTCACATTCGGGAGGCACTGGAGGAAAATTTCTTCTTCCAGGGAGGAAACATCAACGGAGTTTGGTCGCGGTCAGAAAACTGCATCTTCTGCCGCCCGCACTCTTGTCAATTCTTAATGAGCACACCACGAATTCCACGTCACATTGCATCGGGTCTCCCAAGTTCGACGTTCGGGGAAGATTGTTGACCTGAGCATCCTCTCACATCCACTCGCCAACCTACACTAACCAGAGTAACGGACCGGCAGAGCGAAGAGGGCGCGGCGCTGACGTCGCGAGGCGGACGAAAGGGGAAACAGTCGGGAACAATACCACCGATCGCGCTGCCTTCCGAGTTCACGAAACCACAAAAGAGGACCGAAGAACAATAAGGGAATAAAAACTCCTAGAAGATTACTCGGCAGGCTCGCCAATTTCTTTCCAGAATGATAGTGACGCGTAGACGAATGCTCCGAAACAATTTACGGGGAGCGAGTGACGAGACGGGTTAAAATTACGAAGTATATAATGCATGTACGTCGGGAGATACGGGTTCCTGAATTGCTCCGCTAGTCATGAATTTGATACACCTTCTCAGGGTATCATCTAAACGAGCAGTAGAAAATAACAGTGTGGCAAAGGAGAATTACACGGCCATTGAAAATTTCCAAGGATTGACGGGTCACAATAAAATGTCGAGAGAAATTGTTCGTCTGAATGATATCTTATTTTCCGATATAGCCACATGGAGAGTTCTCACTTTCGCAGGTTAAGTATTACCGTCGGGTTGATTAATTACGTGATTCATTGTATTCGTGATTAAGGTATCAACACAAAGTTTAATTATTATCCAATCTACTTATAATATTTTTGCTACCATATTCCGAGGAATCATTCGGTACAGCATAGAGAAAAATGTATTTTTCATTTACTTTTGTCAGTCTGATCATGGCCGTGACGAAATGAAAGTTACTGAAGTATAAGTTAATAATTGCACTAATCAAAGTCTCTCCTTATGGACTGACAAGGAAAGTGTTAATTGTATTGCGCTTCACTTGCATGGACATGTTCTGCTAATAGCATCCTGACTCAGTGAATAAAGCAATGGCAAACTACCTCACTCCTCATCCTGCCTAGTTAACCTCATTCCTCTCTTCGAGCTCTATGTAGCTTATGTCGGAGAGGGTGAGGCACCAACCGGCCCACGGGCTGAATACTTAACAGACTATTTTTAATAATATTTCAATCTAATATAATCTTGATTTTCTAATTAGTAACTCATTTCATATAAATTATAGGGACATCATTAGCTATACAACAGATAAAAGCCCCAATGTTCGTTATTGTTCACGACGTTACATTGTTTAAAAAAATCCAGCCAATTATTTATAAAAAAACAAGAGAATGTCATCCTGCCAGCAGTTTGGAAATGTTCATGATACACCAACGGCTGTGCTGCGGTGCTGCAGGTGGCCACAAATTGCTTGTAAGGATTCCCATTGCGGACTTGTTTGAGGAGCACCACACGATTTAATTAATGGCATGATCTCTGGATATGTGGTATCTACTCGATTTTTATGACGATGACCTTGAAAAATCCGATATTGCTCCAATATGTATGAAAGGTGGTATAGTGGACATTACACCAAGCTCAAAAATAAAGAGATCGACTTAGACGTATTTTTATTAAAAGTGATAAAATTCGAGAAAATAATTTCTTACTAATTATAAAGCGTAACTACCTTCTTCATAACTACCTTATACTCGATGATGGCATTGCGCCGAATCCGGTCGGTCAATAAAAAATATATTAATGTGGAAATTGAAAAAGCTCTCTTATTCTCCTTTTTTGTAACTACCTTAATTTGTAAGTATTTGCTCAATTTCATTATATTGAATTATTCTTCATAAATTTCATTATCATTATACTCAATTATTATATTACCTGAAGATGTTACTCCGTCATGAAACCCGGGTCGTTTTAATAAAACGTTTTTGTGGACTCTACCAAGTGAGTTTTTTTCTTTATTTGAGTTCATTATATACCTTTTCTCAGATCTACGCAAAATACTTCATATACGAATACAAATTTATTTTCTCGGCAAACGTTTACTTATGCAGCATTTTCTCGACAAAAGGATTTCAAAAGACAACGAAGTGGAAAGACAATCTTCGACCGACTTCCTGAACATCAGCGCTGTTATTTTCGGTTTCATTCCAACGCCACCTTCGGGAAGATGCCGCGTTTTTAAGCGGAATGCGTTCCCTTAATTTTCTACTTTGCGCCCAAAATCGCTGGAGCAGAATGCAAAAGCTGTTTCCCCGCAATTTGCCAACATCTTAAACTTCTTCCTCCCTTCTACGCTTTGACATGGTCTTCGAGCGAGCTGGAATTACGTAGAAGGACGTTCGCGTCGATTATGAATTACCAACGCAGAGCCGTAGGCAGAAGGATTGGAGATTACTTAAAGGCAAAAGGGGGCTTTTGAAGATATCGAGACTTTCATAGGCTGCGCCTTATTTCTCGGGAAACCTTATTATTCGTTTACCTACTCAAAGTGAACCTTTTGTTTCGGAGAAGTTTACACAAACTTCCTCCTGGGAACGAGATTTGTCGCTAGATGAGAGAAAATCACATCGATTTTTATTAGAAAGTGCTAAAATTAATCCTCGGGGTATCAAAGGTAAAGCAACTTAATCGCAGTATTATACAAAACGCAATCCTTGTGATTTACATGAATTGCAAATTCCTTCCATTACTATAGGATAGCATTTCCCAACTTTTTAAATGCATGTTCAACATAAATATCACGAAATACTAAATCCTATCGAATTATTTATCATTAGAGCTGGTAAAGAAGAAAAAAATGTTGCATTGAAAATATTTCTACAAACTATTCAATCTCTCTTATAGATGAATTGCTTAAAAAATACACAATGTAACAAATCGTCTATTGACCATTATCCCGTTATTTCCTCTTAGGAATTCTAGAAACAAAATTACTATATAGACTACTGAACCTCACCTGCACTACTAAATACAAGAACTTTGTGACACACTAAAAATACATTTAGCACAACTTATAAATTTATGCGGCAAAAAACTTGAATGAATAGTGCAAAATGATGTACAATTTGAAAGACTAACTTTTAAAGAATAAGATAACCCGCAAAATTCAAAGCGTTTCTGATGCAAATCACCGAAATATAAAGCAATATGAAAGCATACGGCACCACACTCTTTTAAAACAAACCTCTCCAAAAGGTCGGCCTTAGGATAAATTAATTCGCTAAATTGTTATCAAGTTTTCAACATCGCTGACGATAGAGATTAATTTGAATTTTGACGAATAACGCCGAAGTTTGGTGAATATTCATCACGCGCAATTTCCCTTTCATTTAAATACGGATGTTATTTCCACGGCAAGCGAATATTTTAATTTTTATGTGGCTAGGAAAGCAATGAAATATAGTAATGATGAAGATAAACTTAGCTTAACATGTAAAAATGTGCGAAAAATCTCCAAACAAGTACATGCGTACGAACACTTTTCTAGGACTAGTTAGTAATAATAAAATAATGTATTTTAATTTTTTAAAGTAATTCCAACCTTGAGAATAAAACACTCGGATGAATTTTGTCTAGAATGCTTCGCCCTCACGAGGATAGATTCCTAGAAAGACGATGACCTAAGATCCCTTCTCTTCTTTAAATATTAATACTGTGATTTTCAGAAGAACTAACTAAATTTTCCGAATTATTTTTTACTAAAATCTTACTCCTTGAGAGAGAAGAATTGGTGAAAACATGGAGAAAGATTTCATTGCGCATAACCGTCAACCATTTTTTAATCACGATAATGTTAGTCCACTCGGGGCGATTTCCTCCGTTCCGATTTTAATCACTTAACTCGGGTCCAATAATTTTCTTAATATACGCTCGTCACCAGGATAATGAATTTTCGCAAACATTTTCATTTAGGCGAATTGGGAGGGAAGAAGTCCACAAATGCCAAATGGATTCGGGACATCGGGGATATGTTTGGAATGGATTTAGGGTGAGACCGCATTGGAAATTCGACAACCAACCAGATGAAACTTGCCGTTTCGCAACTTCCTTTGGCGTCGAGGAAATTGAATAGCTTCGAAAAGGCTTTACACATGTATAATAAATTTTTCAATTTCATTACGCAAAGACGTAACGGAAGCAAAACATCTTACGTCTTTCGAGTACTCTACTTGTTGATGTAACCAAGACGTTGTGTGTAAAAAGTACTTTACCACAATTAACTAACTCCGCCATATCTAGATTTTCCTTGACATGTCATATTTTAAGTGAGAAATTATCTGCAGCTAGAATTAAGGAGAAATAAGA
This sequence comes from Sympetrum striolatum, assembly GCA_947579665.1. Lineage (NCBI taxonomy): Eukaryota > Metazoa > Arthropoda > Insecta > Odonata > Libellulidae > Sympetrum > Sympetrum striolatum. Next base: position 40,323,536 of record OX388346.1, read on the forward strand.
AGTGCTAAACTTAGACATTTGATAACATGAGTATAGAAAAGTATTGAGAAATTAGGTTACAGTCCATTTTCTTCAAGTAATAAACTGAAAAACTAATATCATTTCGATCTAAACAGCAAGAGATATAAACTGAACTCAATCGTTTTACAGTTGCAAGAAATAAAATAAGAACCACTTTTCACAAAAGAACGTAGTTTCTTTCTAATAGACGGATAACTTCGCCCATTACCACAAAAATATTGTTTAAAACAGTTTCTGTGCTAATGTGGAGTTTTTTAAAACATATAGGGATTGGGCTCTTTTTTTAAATAAATTCATATTTATTTTCTTCCAACTCTTATGGTGTATCAAACTTACTCGCCAATCAGTTGGATTTGATCGATGTTATTATAATACATAAAAATATGGATGACTGATAAAAACTTTTGTTACATCACATGCTCACTATGCTTAAGGTAATCACATCATATATTCAATTACTGGGATGATTTAACTGTGTTATAAGAGAAAAATGAGAAGAGAGAAAAGTATAGGAAGCCCTACCTAATTCCAATACGAAACTGTAACACTGAGGCAGTATTATTCCGTTCCATAATCAAAAAAGCCAGCCAATATAAAGTCTTTCACGGAAAAATACGGGCGCAAAGTTACCTCTGCGCAAAACCCAACTTTTCGGGAATAAAAGTCACACAAACTCCGCATCTTATTACGGTAAGGATTTACCCTACATTGACTGCATGCCGCACCTCTTGGGTCCCAAACACACTCCAACCGAACTCAGATAACAGTGCGAATTCGTACGATCGGAAAACCAAAAAGGTGGCTTTCGTCTGGAACACAATGGCATCTGAAATAAACCCCACGAGGTGCTCCTGTATCTCCTGGTACCGAATAAAACCATGGACAAAAGAGAGGGAAATCAATGGGGAAATAAATGCTATGCTGGCTCGACACCGGAATGAAATATCGCTGGCCCGTCGAGGCTCTCATCCAACGATAAACCACAGCCTTTCCAGAAGAGCGACGCGGGAGAATTTCCTCTTTTCGAAGCCATTTTTTCCGCGCCGTAGACAGATTGATGTCCGAATGAGAGATTCCAACCTTTCAGAACGCCACTGCAGCATTCATCGGCACAGAAAAGGCGGCTGCCGCATCCGATAAGATACGAATCAATTGCTCGCGAGATGCACCACCTTTTCGAGAGGTACTGAAGGAATCATATCCGGAATTAGAACGGAAGGCATGCATCACGGCGAAGGGCAGCCATCGAATATTTGGGAGCGCAAAATAAAAAAACCTTCGAATGGCCAATTCCCTCATGTGAGTCGATGAGACATTTCCCGTCGTTTAATCATACGGAAAGTTTCTACTCTCACAACCGTCTGATAAATATGTATTGGCTACTTTCATGACCCGAGAACGCCGCTGATCCAAATAAAGAACAGGATGGACTGTCGCTGTTGGACCTGCAAGCTCGTGGCCTCGTTCCACCCAAGGCGAAAGATTCGGCTTTATTTGAATAAACGAAATGAAGTGTTGCAGGACTAATCAAACGGGAGAAAGGAACACGTTTCCTTCCGCAAAGACTCGAGCAAAAGAATAAATAAATGTTAATTTTTCCAAAGGAATTCGGGATTCGGTAGTAATTTTTCCATCTTTAAAAAATGTTTACATGTCAACATTAAAGGAATAAATACAAAATCTCAGCAAAAACGTCCATTCCATCAACAAGAGAAATAATACTACTTATTAGACAATATACTTTTTCATTCCTTTACTAATGATTTTGACGGAAATCCGTTATCTGTCTTCGTAAAATTATAGAGGTAAACGATAAATGACTAGAAAAATTAAAAAAATACCGTCAAAATTTTATTTCACACTCAAAAAGAAACCCCATTAAGAAATATTTAGACATTTGGTAAATTGTAGGAAACCAATTCGATAATTATCTATGGATGATTAACAATTATATTTTATACCTACTTTACACGTACTTATTTCTAGAAAACTTTGCCAGAATTCGCGGAATTTATCTTCGTTATTATTCTAAGTTAAGGGAAACCTTACTTCAAAAAAGCATTTCTCGTAATGAACAATAAAAACAGAACATTTCAGGCTTCCGAAACCTTACGAGATAATCTCTTTTGATTCGTCGGGAGGTTTTCCCATAGCCTTCAATTCCACAAATTCAGGCATTTAATCAGCAAAATAAGTCTCCTTGACGAGCTGACTGAGCCGACGTAAAAGGTAGCCTTGATTCTCCGAATTCGTGATTATTAATTCTCGATAGAAGGAAAACATATCGAAATGAGCGAATTACTTACTCATGCAAGAATTTTCGGAGGAGATAGTGTATTGTACGTGAGTGAGAGAGCTGTATTGGGAAATGAATAACCTCGCTTTCAAATTTGTCGGATGATTCAGTTTTTATTCGCCGTAATTGAAAGGCTAGCGAATAAATCTTACGGATGTTTCAAATATCAAATATTCAAATTTCAATAGTTGTAAATGATCGTATTATAATTTTGAATGAGACTATTGTATTAGCATTAATTTTTATTTTGTATCATATTAAATAGATTCATATATTTGTATTTTGTATAAGAATGCATTAAAATGATATTAATTTTCATTTTGTATCTTATTATATAGATTTATATATTTGTATTTTTATAGATTTGTATTTTATTTTTTATATCATTTGTATTTTTTAAACTATATAAATGTATTTGTTAAATGGAAGATGGGACTCGAAAGTCACAATTTCGCCAACTAAAGTCCCTTAATTATAATAATAATATTTAACTGAGCACACAAAAAATTTTTAATATCTATAATACCGTAAGTTACCCATTCCTACTTAAGAGAAAGGATTTAGCATTTTTTGGTATTTTTGAGTAAGCTCTACGATTTAACGAAAAATTATTTAACAAAGCAAATCTTGGTGAAGTAGTAGTTCTGGGGATGGCAACCGTGTTCCATTTTCAGGACAATAGATATCATGTCCTTAGCTGTAGAGACAGCAGCCGAAACGTCGGCCTCACTTCGAGGAGCAACCCGGCTGTCATACCGAGAACTACTCTAACAATCTATCCACAGGGAAAGGCTGAAATATTATCCAAACCAAATCTTGCATAAAACCTTTAAAACCAATAAAATGATTACTTCTCCAACGTAATAGCATTGCGGATACGGAAGGTAAAACCTATCCTCTTTATTAGCAAAGGTATCACTACACTACTGTATGGAATTTAAAGACCAAGCAGGTAAACCCAAGAGCGGGAGTACACCGAAAGAAGTCTAAAAAGCGGGGAACGAACCCGAGATCCATACCATCGAACCACGCGATATTCGAGCGGAGGAAAGAGTTGGCAGAGTTTCAGATATACGATTCCTAGATTGACGAGTCATATGGTGGTGGAGGAAAATGGAAAAACTGATAAAGAACACGAGAGGAACGGGTGTGAGGTGTGGGGGGGTCGAAAGGGAAAAAGCGAAGCGTGGAAAGGGAAAAAGATGGCAGAAGAAGTGGGTATGAGGAGTATAGAGCCACTCCGCACGCAACCGACTCTAAGGGCGGAGTCTTTTTTACTTGGTGCACGCCACTAAGAAGGGAGGATTGGTTGGAGGAAGTCGTCTGTGAGAAAGGAGAAGAATAACACACAATCTTAACGGAGACACGGCGAGGGAAGACTTCTTCCAAAACGTGTCTTCAAAACCCGCCATCTCTCGACGTTGGGTGCTATATTAAGTTTGTCAGCTGTGGGAAGAGAGTGAAGAGGGAATGCCGAAATTGGAACGTCGCATTCTATCGGAATTCATTTCCCACACAAGAAAGGAGAGAAAATATTACGGAAGGAACTGATGGAAGAGAGACGGGCTGAAGGGGAAACTACACGTTTCTAATCTAAGGATTATAAAAGAAAATCGCGGAATGAAGAGCGAGTAAAGACGACGATGGACGGTGGCAATTTTTAATCACGAAGAGAAACGGATTCCACGCAACACGGGCGAGACAAAGCCATTAATATTTCAGTATATTACTGTCGACGAGTAAGGGAAAAAACAGTAGAGCGTGCCAAACTAAAAGAGTCTTAACGCTGAAAGGGTAATTAGACAAGATATTTGGGATGTTTTACAGTCACGTTTGATTAAATTCGACGTTCTATTACAAGTTAGTAAGTTGGATTTTAAGAGGAATGGAGGAGAAAGACATGAAAAATTGAAAGATTGAAAAAGTACCGATCGAATTTCAGTGACCGTAGCAGCTATATTTGAAGAAGAAAGAATTTGAATTTTCCCAATCTAATACGCATCATTTCCATTCGAGATAATCGAGAATCATTCACATTTACACTAGTAACCTATTATAAGCGAAGACGAGAAAGAGAGTAAGAAACAAACATTTCTCACTCAATGATGACACAGCAAAAAGGAATATAAACGAACTAGAATGACATTATTGATGACAATGTAATCTAAATGACGCATATAATATTAAAATAGAAACAAAAAAATTATAAAATGTTCCAGTATCTAGAGAGAGCAGGAATATGAATAAAAACAGTAATATCTTCAGCTGACAGTGATTAAAAATGATAATATTCGAGTAATGATGGCCGAATTATCATGGAGGAAAGCGATAACCTTAGTTAATAAAAACTAAGAATAATAATGATAAATCGGAACTTAATAATTCAAAACAAATGAAAGCAGGTTATCGATATGGTCACGATAATATATAAGGAAACTCATCTCTCGATCGATAACCCGAATAGATAATAATTCGCGCGGGTTTCCTCCTTCACCCACCAAAAATACACACACTGTTCAAAGTCAAACCAGGAGCCAATAAAAATTCTAGCGACTACGAGAATTCCCATCGACAAGGCATGACGAACGGCAGTATCTAGGAACGGTAAGCTACGAAATCAAAGCAACCGAAATTATAGAAGGGGAAGAGGATTCTTTGTCAACGAACCTCAGGACGGGAAATAAAGGGCAAAGGACACGCCCTCGCACGATTATTGAGGGAGAGTTCGGAGAAAACAAGGTGCACATACGCGAAAAAGTGGAGAAGCGAAAATTCGTGTGATCCAAAGCGTGACTTGCGAACAGAAAATACGACGGCAAATAGCACGAAATGACGGAAGTGCGTGGACGCATTATTTGTTTGAGATGTCGGACAAAACGCCTCAGCCGTTACGAAACCAAAGTATTTTTAGTTTGACTGAGAAAAGACATAATACAATCTATGAAATATCAAAACATGATGAACTTTTAAAAATTCTTAAAGTTGTCCGCAATCTATAATTACCACACGAGTTCTAGTATAAGCTGAAGAACACACCTTGAACAAAATTTAAGTAAGGATGAAAATCCGTAAAGGCTGACAAAGAATTGAATCTTGAGGTACATTTTCGATTCGAAAATACTCCAATGGTTTAATATGAATATAATCTTCACTGAAACTCGCAAAAATATCATCCGATATCAGTAGATTGCAGAGGTAATGGCAATAAATATCTTTCAACACAGATATTTACGTTCAAGTCTCTTATAGAAAAAAGCTAGAAAAACAACAATAAAAAAACAATCATACAATACTCAGTGATATGAAAATTAAACAAATACTGCATTTATTTAAATATTGAACAGAACGCAAAGATTAAAGAATCAAATAGAAACAGCTAAGATATTTACCAATTTTTCGAAACTTTTGAATTCATCAAATCCACCCAAAATTACAAGAGAACGAAAAGTCTTCCTATTACCCTCATCAAGAGATTAAAACGGCTCCTACTCCACGTCGATAAAACGCGAACTCCCAACTCGCCCTATTTTAAGAGCATTACATATGAAAAATGAATTAACCTTATTGGAGTCACTAAGGACCAAAGACTTATACGGAAGGCGGGGAAGTTAATTTGATGATGGTTAAACACGGAATCCAATACTCGCAAGAAGGCAAGTGGTGGGAAAAAAGTCGTACGTAACTCCTTCGTTAAGAATTCTTATTTAGGTCGGCAGTCGTGAAAGGCCGGGATGAATTTCATTTAGCGCGGTGAATATTACACGAGCATATCTCGAGCTGTCAGCACGCGGTTTGAGGTAAGGCATAGCTTCTTGCGATAGACCGGAAGGTTCGTGCTTTTCCGAACGCAATATCGCCACCGCCGTTAAAGACTTCGCGGTGACGAATTTCTACATTTCTTCGTCAGCGGATACGCACGACACATCATGCGAGCCGATCCATCACGTAATTAAAACAGCAATTTCGTCACGAAATGCGATGATTTAGAGTCGATACATTGGTGAGAGGAGTTCCTCGTAAACGAATACGAACCGTATCGTAATTTTAAAAAACCGAAAATTCATCTCCAGCGATGTCGACTCGAAATCGATAGGATGGGAAGGGCCTTCATATTCGGCGGCGTAAAACTAAAATTTGCATTGCAGGAATGAATTTCCACTCCGCTAATCCAATCATATCCGATATAATGGAACCGACCTAATAAAAGCTACAATATCGACGTGTACGACGGCCCTGGAGAATGGCATAAAAGTTGCAGGCAATAGTCGAACTTGAAATAAACTTTGGAGAGAGAGCTCGCGTGAGGCAACGACATGGGATAACGCGTGCTGTACGCACACTTGCGATACACAATGCATCTCCACCGTGAAATCCCAGCACGCTTTACAGCTTCGCCGATGTGAAGTCTCCGCGATCTTGACTTCGTGCGGCAGTTTCTAAACATCGCCCTCCTTTCTTGTGAACAACGGAATCGCTTGAAACGTAAAATTCCCAGCTAAAGTTTTAGCCACGAAAAAGTCTGTTTTTGCGTATTTTTTATTGCGTCATATAAAGAACTTTAAAAACCAAAGAAAAATATCGCTCACAGAAAATAAACGTAAAGAAACATGTATTACTTCCTACCCCTACACAGTGATGAGCAATTTATAAACTAAGACTCCAGAGTGAGGTCTTTTCACTATCTCAAAACCGTAATAAAAAGAGTATTTTTCGGGAACGAAATTGCAACAACGAAAAAGCATATATCTAAGATCAATTCACGTCTACCGTTTTACACCACTGACGAACTTTATATATTGTATTCATGTTTATTAGACAAGAGTTAAATGGAAAATGGGACTTCCTACACCCCATTTCACCCAATAAAGATTTTTGTATTGCATTGTAATTTATTCCTCACGCATAGAAGAATAATATCTTACGATGCTAAAAACGTTGTACTCTCTCGTTTGACCATTTGTATTCATACTATAAACTAAATACTATGGGTTATTCGGATTTCGTTCTGATTCGGATTACCGATTCATTAATTTATAATCGGATTTTATCCATTCGGTGTACTGCAGGTTTTAATTTGTTGTAACAACTCCAATTAAAATATTTAGGATGAAATTTCACACAGGAAATATTAAACGTCATGGAAGAGAGTTTTACATCCCGAAACTCCGAAACCTGCAATCCCATTATGCAATTTCTTCCTGATCTCAAAGAAATCTCATTTTACACCGAGGAAACAACCCTCCATCATTCACGACGGTTATGCAAAATCCTATAGAAGCAGCGGACAGTTTCACCGCAAAGGTGCACCTCGTGTGGACAATCATCATGCAGGCGAAACTCTTAATTCACGAGACCAATTCCCAGAAGTCATGAAAAGGTGAGCATGAAGCGAGCCGACACACGGGGCGAGAAAGAAACAAAGGAGGAACGGTGGATGTCGGTCGACTCGGGGTCACTCGGAGAAGGGTAGGGCGCCATCTTGGGAAGGGCCCCCTTCCTTCTCGACCCCATTCCGAACACCGCAAAGATTTCATTCGCACGCGATACTCACGGTTGGGACGGCGGCCCTACGCGACACGCCAACCCCGTGATAAATAAACAATCCTCATTCCGAGCGAGTCGCGGCTCGAGAAGTCACGGCAATACGGCGTGCGTGATCACATAAACGCGTGCCCTCCCACGAGGTATTATTCAACCCTTCTGGCTCCCGTTTTACTGCGAGGGGGTAAGTCGTTAAAGTCCCCTGCCTTAAGAAGTATGAGAAAAATGCATTATTATGTTTACGGCGAACGGGATATCGGTGGATCGATGGCAGTAACCCATCTAGAGAGAAGCTCGGTAATTTTATTTACTACCTTTTTATAACTAATTCTGTCTATGAGCGCAAAAGTCGTTTTATGGCTTTTCGTTTCGCCTTATCGCGAGCTACTAGGGCTTTATTGACCTTCCTAATGAAGAATAGGTCAGCTCGAATTCATAGATTTAATCAAAGGTACGCTCCAAAAAGCGCAGCGAAACTTCTAATTTTTCAATTCCGCTCTAGTACTTAGAATTTACCTCATAACTGAACAGATATTTCATAATTGATAACGACCTTGTATGAGATTTTCTAATAGCCTCATTTTTGTTTTGAGAACTTTTCTTGAAAAACACAAAAAAGGCCCTATATTTCAACACTAAATGTTCCCACTGAATATCAAGATATTTCTTCATACCTTTCAACATTAAGTCAGTTTCAGAGAAAATAAAGCAGAAGTTTACCTTACCATATCACATTGAGATCTATTTAAGCAATAATACAGCCTGAAATAAGAGACACTGTAAATTTTCACAAATTATAATTAGGACGACCGGTTTCAGCACTAGTCAATTGTTGTGTTTCTCCGTATTTCATTATGCCTTTTCACGAAGTACGACCAGAAATGATTGATTATAAAATGGCCTATTTATAAAATATTTGAACGATTCAACATCGATCTGAAGATGTAACTTAATTCCCAATTTCGACAAGGTTAAGATTCACATAAGATTCTAGACACGAAAATTTGATGATGATGAAAAAACAGTTACAGCTGGAATTTAATACTCATTTGATGCAATATATTTAGTGTAAAGGTGAAGTAATGAAATACAAATCTCTCATTGAAAAAAAAGCAATTTTCCGCTCCATTTGGACCTCAAAATGCACTTTTATCAGATGGAACAATTTCCACCTACAATTTATAATAAAGAAACGATTCATCATCCAGCGGGTGACAAGTGAGGAGAACAAAGCCCGGCGAAAATCAACATTTCCATGGACCCCACTCGAAAACAATGCGGCGGAGGATCGATCTACATCTTGGGGACTTCTGAGAGTGGAAGTGTTGGCTCGGAATCGCGACTCGGGCGAGGATCTTCAAAAAGAAAGTTGTCGGAAGAATCGAGACGGGCGGTATCGATGCATCCACTGAGATAAGAACGAGTCGCGTGAGGAGACTGCGGCAATAAAAGTGGCGAGGAAGAACCTGGAAATAGGACCCGGTCTGAATGGTGGCAAACGACTTGATCAATTACCCCATCTCAGGAGATAGCCCAAAAAACTTTAACGAGATAATTAAGCTCTAAATTTATTAATAAATCGGCAGAGGAAGGAAAGAAAGGATACAACCCCTCTAAAAGAGGGGGAAAACAGGAAAGTTGGTTTCAATTTTCCCCGAGACAAATGTAAAAAGAGAATAAGAATGGGTTATTTATCATCTACTGTCCCATTATCGCATTTGCATGCCTTATGTTCTGGCGGCTGCGGACACGAAATATTTTTAAATATGCAAACGAAGAGAGGGTTATGCCCCCGTAATATTTTTAGCCGTAGAAAAACCATAAAACGCCTTCGGATAACGTAAATGTAAATCACGGCGGGAGTATAATCTTGTGTAAACATTCAGAAGTCGTTCGTGACGCACTGGTCCTTTCCTTTGATGATCCGAATCGGGGGAGTTCGACATCACAAAAACAGCCACAGATTTGATAGCAGGTTTGATTTACACACAAAAACAAACGCAATTTCCTTTCGATGTAGTCACGAGAACTGGCATGGAAGCAGCAAATGTATTGATTAAAATTAATGAAACGTTGGGGTGGAAAAGGAAATCCTCGGTGGAAACATTGGTATATCAGTGAAAAGATACTAAATTTTAGATGGGAGAAGCAATAAGAGATGTTGAGAAAGTGAGCATCCGGAAGGTAAAAATCTACAAAATGAACAACTGGATACAATACAGTCATTATTAACTCAATGAAGATATGTTCGATAATATTCTATAAAAGAATGCAATGGATAAGACTGAGGGTAAGATAAAGACAAGATGCTAAATGACATGGGTGGGGTAAGTTACAAGAAACGAAAGACAAGGTATTGAACAGGGAATATTGAGGAACATATTCTATTATTCTATCGAATAATAGAATACATATGAATATTTTGTATAAAAATTACAACTGTGAAATGGAATGCTATCCTTTTTTAAAGTCTCATTAAATCTTCATCATACACCTACCAATAGACCAAAAAATAAAAGACTATGATATAGGAAAATTCGAGGAACGATCCTATACACTGTTAAGCAACAAGTAATGTAATGTCAAAGCTATTGCGACCACAAGATAGCGCAAGAAAGAAAACACTGGCCTCAGAAAGGAAGAGTCAAAGATACCAGACCCCCACATCTTGAGCGATTCTACTCAGCTACGTAATTCAAAAGAGATTTCCCCCGAAAATTTCCCCCAACAAAACGATACCACGAGCACGTCCTCTATTAAATAAAACATACGACAACGAAAATCGGACCCCTATTTCCCGCTATCTTCCCTTTCACATCCCCCGCAATGTCTCGCAATTCATCATCTGCTCCGTATAAACTGCTTGAAAATCTTCGGAGGCACTTCCAACGGGGATTTACAGGCTGAGCCAAAAGCATGGATAAGAGAGGTCAATTCTTCACCGGGCTGGCCGTGAGGCTTTTCCTCGTGCTATGCCGGGAATGAGTAAGCGATCGGAGAACGGGCGCCTCATTCGGTTTCGGCACACGTGCGCACCCAAGGGCTCACGTCGGAGTTGATTGAAATCTCTCAAACTTCTGGCGGGACACGCGTGGTGTACCTGCGCCATGCATGAACGGGGAGCGAGGAAAACACACTGTTTGCGAATCCCAGAGGCAAGAAAACGTACGAAAGGGGTAGAGGGAAAAAACACACCCGACCGCTCTTATTGTATCCGAGGAAGCGGAGGAAAGTCGAGCGGCAGAAAGCATAAGAATAAGGTCCTGCTTCCGCTGTGGCCAACAAGTTGGAAATCTTTCCATTTACAGAAAAATGAGTTGATAAAAGGTGTATTGGGAAAAGATACACAGTAAGAACACAGTGATCGGAGAATTTCTCATTCGTATACACATCGAACGTTCTTCAAACTTTACCACGAGTTTGGTCACCGTGTTTCACAGAAATAGGTCAAAATATTACGGAATAAAAGAGCAAAAAATAATACGGGGCTGTGATAAAAAAGTTTCAAATTACGAAAATTATTAAATACATTATGGGTAATTGCGATCCAACAACAGCTGGCGAAAATATTTCTAAGAATCAAATCCGAACACGAGCTAACTAGATGTAATAAAAGAAGCCAAGACCAAAATTTCAATCCGACCACAGAATAAAAACTGCCGCTATTGAATTCACTCGCCACTGCTCTTCAATGCCTAACGAATTTTCGCAATACGACTTCTGTCCATGCGGAATTATTTCGTTAATGATTTCCATCGCGCATATAGCCAGGATTGGGAACGGATTTCATAGATTTCAGGCTTTACTTGCATCAACATCATCATTAAACTTCTTTTACCCGCGCATGGCTCACCTTTGATAAAGGCGCAGAAAAAATGCATCCGATTAAAGCCTTTCGCAGAATTCTCCTGAACTGGAAGTTCGCTATTTAATTGCCATAAGCTGAAGCGGAGTTCCAACAAATCCTGTTTAACAAAAATTTCAAAGCCTCTGAATGGCGGTTCAGGGAGGGATTTTTTCGGGATGTGCATGCCATCTACTTTTAAATCACCCAAAAGTTTCGAGGATGAAAGGACGTCGCCGCTGAAATTATAAATTCTCAAAGTTAGAACAAACAAAGGCATAATTTCCGTCGGAAAAAGCCGGGCGTTTAAAGCAGAAACCCGGCTTGCTTTAACTGAAGATTAACGCTCCAGAAAATCGTCAAAAGAATACATTTTTGGAGCGATGACTCCTTGGAACACGCAAAGAGAGTCTCGTAATAATCACGAAGGACACTCCTCAAAGAGTTACAAAAGATTTTTACTACGGAGTTCGTGAAATGCATACGCGTCGTGCCGGTTGCCTAACCAAGAGTACACCGCTAATGAGCTGGCAATCTAGGTCAGTATCAAAATGTTTGGTGCGGCATTTATGTAGGCTAAGACTAAGAGTCGTAAATGAAATAATCCTTCAGAAATTTCACAATTTGTTGAATGGAAGCGAGCAGCCTATTCTAAATTCTGCGCAGCTATTCTGCACTACTTAAAAGCATTAGGTTTGTACACACGAAATTATAATTCCACAGACGTGCGGTAATTCGAGCTCAATTATCAGCAACCTTGACATAGCTCTGTAAGAGTTAATGAAGCGGTGAAATAGATTTTTCAGTTACAGCGACGAGGGATTAATCAGGCCAGTGTTATATTTCACTAGGAAACCACAATCCTTTATACAATCTGTCCAAGTGAGAAGTGTTTACTAGACCACGTATTGTTGTCATTAGTGACGTAGAACTGTTATTCACGAACTTAAAACTATGATTACTTTTATTACTACGATTAAAGACCAATAACATAATGACAAGCTAGGAACTACAACTAATAATCCTAAGAGTTAAAAGCAAACAATACTAAATACATGAAACGACTTCTAAGAATAAAGCAACCATCCAACGCATATTCAACAGGACAGACTACGTCCCAGATAAACTACCCCATAACTCCATCTTTCATCGCTGTACATCCTTTATGCACCTAATTTTCTCTACGTCCGTCCGTATCTCTGTCCACCTGGAAAGGTCAGCCGATGTAGCAAACGAGTGCACAAGTTAGGGGAAAGAAAGGGACAACAAAGACCCGTATAACTGTTGATGGGGTCACTATCTTTCCTTCGGGACTACATTAACTGCACTCCGTTGGGCCATTGCCTTAGGCTAGCAGTCTGCATACAAGAAGAATCGCCAGGAGACGAACGACTTGAAGGAGTAGGAGAGGTTGACAATTTTTTATGCGCCGGAAGAGCTTAGGTCTCGGGGACATGCCCCCAACTCCATCCACCGGAAATGGAGAGAATTAAGGAAATCGAATCCGCAGAAAGGAACAAAAGAAGAGGTCAAACTACGCCGAACTTTATTGAATAAGACGGAGTCTGAAACTAGGCAAGCGCCGCTGAGTGTATCTTTTACATTCAACGGCCAATTCCAAGCCGAAAACTTCAATGAGAATACGGAACAGGACAAAAATACATGCCGTTGTACTGAAAATTAATCTTCATCGAGCAACCTCTAATAAAATATAAATACATAAAATTGACTGATTCCTTTCCGACCGTTCTATCAGCTTGAATTTAGTCCATTGCGAATATTTCTAATCTTAGCTCTACCCTAAAATTGAAATAAAAGATAATAGATAGAAATAGATGGCTGATAAAATCTGTAATATACCAAAAAAAATCGGCGAGAAATTCACATAAATTTCCTGTGAACTACTTCACCGTATCAATACGTATCGGTACTTGGCACTGCTGCAAAACTGACAGAAAACAAACAAACGACTCGAAACAATGGCGTGGTAAGAATAATTCTTACGAGAAGCAGTACCAAAAACCGTCGAATTTACGCACGCCGTAAAAGCTAAATCCATCCGGGGACGTGAAAAAACGCACGATTACGCGTGCGTCGAGACGGAATTAATTCGGGAGGGGAAAGGAACGAGGAATGCTCGGAGAATTCGAATCACGTCCTCCGGGTCAATCGTTCGAAAACCTGCGGCTAGCGAAGAGAGCAAAGGGTGAAAGGAGGAGGTTGTTGCGCCGAGGGCTCCACTCCCGCATTCCCGAATTTTCTGACGAAGGCAGTCTCTCACCAGGATCATCCAAGGGGGCCTCAAGGATCGAACATGGCCACCGATTACGTAAGCGGATGCATAACTTTTGGGGGCCAAAATGCCGAGGATTAATCGCTGAGTAGCGCAGCATTATTTCTAAGTCTCACCGCGTTACACAGAAAAGTTTCTTTACGTTAATATACACAAGAAAATTTGATCCTATTTTACTGCACCATAAATTCCTACATATTAGCATTACTGTACTAAAATAAAAATTATATCCTTATACAAAACCTTATATATTCTATACTATATAATGAGAGCTAGAACGAAAAATTGAGAAATTTTCAAAACTAATCATTTTCTTCAATAGATAAATTATTTCCTAAACTCTAAAAATCCGATAACTTATCAAAAGCACACTAAATTGGAAAATGTGCACAATTAGTCTTACGTACGAGTTAAATGAGATAATAAGCGAAATTATTTGCCCTCAACTCTTACAAATAGATACGAAAATAACGACCCTAAAAATATCTCAAATTGTACCAATTCAATGGTATTGTAAAGGAAAATGTTTGTTACTTTTCCTAGTCTTGCCAATTATGACGGATACATTACCAAAAAAGACTATTATTACTAACACTTTAGAGCACATACTAAGGCCTTTTTTATACGACGTAAATTTCAGATAGGACCCAGCACATTTCAACTTATTCACGTTAGCCAATCGTTTTAACCTGCAAAGAAAAGAAAAATACGTTCCGAAGATGACCCAAGGCGAGACATTTCCTGATTAAATTTGTCAATTCATGTGAAGTCAATTGAATCAAAAATACTCCCCTAAAGAAGACGCTCATACTTCGACCTGACATTTAGGCATTCTTGTCGGAGTCAATAAAACTGGGGACATAGACGTTCCCTCAATATCCTTCTGAGGGCGCCTAAACTTCCATGTTAAAGGTATGTCCGGAGCGTATTTTGATTCCGCCGATCGCCGGAGCTTTGATATAAAATCGCACGACAGGCGGGTCAGGAAATTTCCCAAAGGGATCGCTTGAACCGTTTCTCAAAGGAGGGACGAATTTATCCGAGAGAAGATACGCTTTAGTGAATAGTAGTAATCCAGGATACCAGAAGTAAGCCTTTCCAACTTTAATAGTCAAAAGTCTAGGATATAAAACAAATCTTTGAGGCCGTTTCCGAAATGTGATAGACAAATGGGGAAATAGAGTCAAAGTCTAATACCATTCCGCATAGAACATGAATGATACTCTGATAAACGAGTTTTGGAAATTAGAAAGAAACTAGGCTAGTTATATAGTTATCTAGGAATAATTTAACAGTAGATACTGATATAAATAAACTTCCAACTGTAATAAAATGGGCTCCAGACAACTACACTGATTCTATGCACTTCTAGTTACTTATGCTTAGGCGTAATTACAATCTTTTTCTTTCGCTGTTACAATTATTAGTTCAATTCATTCTATAGCAGCAATATTAGATTACAGATTGAAAATTCAGATATCCAACACGACGAATTTATTTTGCAATAGTCCTAATAACGGATTACCCAATTAATACGAATAAAAATGAATATGAATGAACAAAGTAATAAACAAACAGCAACCTTCGATAGCCCAATGAACGTCAAACACAATTGAAAAGAATAAAAATAAAAAAAACTCTTCCAGGACGCAACAAAATGAGCCATACCGATCCCAGCGAAAACCTTTGAGAAATCACGTACTCGGATATTTGACTCATAAAACCGTAACAAAAGCACGTTTCCCCTTAATAAAAAAAGGCAAAGGAGCGAAACTGTCGTCCGCTTATTGCATTTACGATCGCCGAAGCGATGAGTGGCCATCGTTTGCGAATTAAGCCACGCCGATTTGAAGCCCTCTCGGAAAAAAAGACGACCTCTGCGAGAGGGCGTTTTCGTCGCATCTCACCCTCCGGAGAAGACATTAGGGAAAGGGAAAAAAGGGTAACACGCCCACGCGAAGGAGGGCCGCGGGGCGATCGAAGGGCTAACGGAGACATTGTTGTCGGCGGAACGAACGAGCAGACGAAAAGAGCGAAATTAGGACGGAGTGCCCACGGCCTGCGGTGTAAGGCACAGAACGAACGCATCCATGTTTCCGTCTGGATTAAGCCTCGGGAGTAATATCAAACTCCGATGCACATGGAAATGAAGCCTTCCTCCTTTTCACTGTTGGGCAGCGGCACCCACAGAGAGGATAAAAAAATACGTTAATCTAGAATGCGCGCCCGTGGTTGCTTCGGAAAGGGGAAATATTATGAAAATTCCCGTCGCTATAAACGGTCGCGGGATTTTAAAATGATGAATAAGGTCCTCGTGGTTTTCCCATTAGTGCAAAAAAAGGAAACGAAATTAAAAAGAAGCGAACGATGATAATCGAAAATTCAAACGTGCGCTACGGATGTGCAGCGAGGTGATAAGTTCGATAGAGGAACTAGTGGCGAACAGAGGTGAATTGCGACTGCCACTTAATACAGAATGAAACGATTTTCGCGCATCAATTGCGAATTACAAAAGCTTTACCGAACTTTAATGAGCCAATTTTCACCAAATTTCTGCAATGTCCATCTATGAGAGCGATGATGAAACTTTCTATCCGAACGTATACACGTATTTCGAAACAGAAAACTCCCAACGAAAGGCACTTTTTTAATAATGAAAACATAGCGGAATTAAATCCAAAAAAACTGCGTTCCTCTAATTTAAACCCGTCATTTTCAGTTCCAGTGGGCGTACTTGAAAGAAAACACCGTACCTTCTAGCAATAACATAAATTTATAAACGTAATGAAAGTTTTTAGGACGTACGTATCATAATAACGAAGTGGTTACATCTAACGTGATTTCTATGTATATCGAGCACCATTTGAAAAAAAATACATCCAACATAAAATGCCCTCTCACGACTTGGCCTGTTTAAAATTCATTATTCACGCACAGCGCGTCAGATAAGGGCCGACTTTGAGTATAATTTTGATATAAGTATGTGCCGAGGAATACTTTTACCCGAAATTTGAAAGACGCCAAATTACCCCGAGACCGTAAAAACTCGCAACAAACAGGGCGATGACATTAAACTCCTTATCGACGATACTTCTCCAGACGAAAGGGACCGCGTACAAATAATATCTATAATGCAATCTGTAATAGCTCATCGGACACGAGTTAACGTTAACTCGGGACGAGCATCAAAATTTTACGGATGATTCATTCGACGGCAGTATTCCGCTAAGGGGAGCCATAAAGCTAGGACGGAGATGCAAAATTCTGTCGGAGAAGAACGGGGGAAAAGAAAAGCATTGGTGGGATGATTTGCAAGGAGAGAGGCAAGCAAGAGACCCTTGGGGCTCATGAATTTTGAGAAGCGGATGGGAGAGGCAACAGGAGAGAGAAGCGGGAGCAAAAAAAAGGGGAGAAAACGTGGAAAGCAAACGAAAGACAGATGGACAAACGGAACGTCAATCTACGCTGAAATTGAGACTCGTCGGTCCCTTATGTGGGGGGACTTGAGAGGGCGTGAAGGACTCGGAGTGAAAACAGACGAACAAACGACCTTACTTAAATAATAGAGGATGAATAGATCGATAGAAAGTGAAGAGCGGCGGGAAGATGGTCGGAGAAAGGGGGCGGAGAGTGGTCGAAAAAGAGGAGGATTAGGAGAGAAAACAAAGGAGAGAGAGAGAGAGAGAGAGAGAGAGAGAGAAAGACAGATATATGACTTAAATTAGAGAGAACCGGGATATAAAAGTCTCACTCCATCTATCACGTGAATCAAACTGGAGAGAGAGAGGAAAAAGAAAACTTGCCTAAATAAAGCGGATGAGACTGCTGGGAAAGGAGAAATAACGCGAAATGAAATCTATGAATGCATTTTAAACATTTGCATAGCGAATTCACTCCATACCTTAAGACAAAAGTACTCGTAACCTTGCTCATCCTAAATGATAGACAATGAATGACAAAGCATCAATATAAAGTGGAACTTTCATTTGAAAAAGCTATGATACATAATGAAAAAAATACCAATAAAGCAAAATTGTAGTCTTCACTACATTGAGTTAATCATATTTATGGATAATTCCAAAAAATACAGAAAGTGACGAGCGAATGTCAAATATACGTATTAAAGAGAGGATTAACTTTAGATGAATTCGGAACAAAAAGGTTATTGAACCATTATATACCAGTCTGATTGTAGGAGTATGTAACCAATACATAAATAGAATAGAAATACAAGCAAGTGTAACCTTTCCATATTTCCGATAAAAAATTTTACAACTTCTTAAATTTTCGAAGAAAATGGCTGAGTATAAATATAATTCATAAATGACATACACTGAAATATACCATGAGAGTTGAATAACGAATAAAGAGAACATGAGAATAAAATATGACTTTGAAAAATATAGGAGAATCGAGGAAAATATAAAAGAAAAAGGATTCTGAGCCGCCTCTTTTATCTCGCCTAACCTTAAATTCCAAAAGAGAGAAAAATTCAACACAGAGACAGACAAAGTGGAGAAAACTAAGGGAAGAGAGAGGTAGAGAGAGAGGATGCAGATAAGAAGGGAAGGGTGAAAGAGGAGACGAAAGGGGCACGTAAAGAGAACATGAGAGGAAACGAAGGAGAGTCAAGTGGATGAAGGAAACAAGAGGCGGAGAAAATATAAGAAAGAGAGGGAATGGAGGCAATCGATAGAAAGCTTTTCCAAAACTAAGGCTCATAACTAGGCCCTTCTGAGCTTCGGATTTCCAAGAAAAATGGGCAGATCTCCTAGTCTTAATTGCTAAAGTCGGGCAAATTAAAAAGTGGCCGAAGCTTAAAATGTTTGCTTGGTTTCTTAAATAAACGGATAACGGCAGGTGATTCTGAGTACTGGAGATGATCCCGCCGAAGTTAAAGGAGACATTGGGATGGAAATGAGCACGCACAGCGGATCAAATTGAGCTAAAGGTGCACTCTCTACTCATGTAGAAGCCATTGAGGGCACACATTTGTTCTTACGATAACACAGATACTGAAGCCAAATCGCGTAATATTTAGGAAAACGATAACTTTAAATACTATACTCAAGAATTCGAAATTCAGGAGGTAAGCAACTGTGGTCGTAATAAATGTTTGGCTAAAAAATATGCAATATATGAGTGGTTATAGATACTATATTGAAACATTTGAAAATTAATACCTCAGATTAGAATTTATAATGCATTATGTTTTAATTGTTCGAAAACATCGAATTATACGATTTCTTTCGGGTACACGCCCTTATGCGCCAAAGCATCCTAACGCTTTCCTTATAAAAATTAAATTTGGAATTAGAAATGATATACATAGCTGAAATCCCTCTCTTCTAAATACTTAAACTATTCTGTATATTTTATATATTTTAGAAAATAATGCCTTCTTATGCACGAAAAACACGCATTAATACAAGCACGATCCTGGTATGAAATAATCTAAGACTTGAAATTGAAACCTTTTGGGCAAAAAATTACCAACGTGATACATCAAAGAATGGGAAAATAATTTCACATACTACTATTCCGAATTACATGTTTTATAGTGGACACATATTCGAAAGCGATTCAAACTATCATTAAATAAATCAAAAAAATCATTTAATTTATTATGAAGTATTGACGAGACTAGTTGAGGTTCGCAGAGGAATATAGCTGAATGGGGAGTCATGTGAACCACAATTCCAATAGTCGGATTCAAACCCGCAATTACGGTACGGAAGGCTAACCACCTGCCAATACTAATGCGGCAGTAATTGTAATCGACAGCGCTGTGGGGAGATAGTGACGGTCCGAAGGGCGGTTCGCAATGCACCGGTAGTGGTTTCAAATGACGATAGGAAAGCCAACGGTAACGTTCAAGCACACCGCGTATTTATTTACGATAATTTAATTAACCTAAAGGTTGGATTACGTAGAAAGAAGGCAATTTGAGAACGTCATTTTAAATACTGTAAGGATGGGGCGATTTAAACGGAATAATGAGCCTTACATTGAAATTACGTAAGATAATTTCGACTTTGGATACACTACACTACACATTTAACATTCTCAGTTTTCATCGGCAGTTACTAGTCTAAAGCAATAATTAAACAATTTTAAAACCCAAAGATAATATGTACTTTCTTCGTAATTCAGAAAAATATTAAAATTTAGAGAGGTATCATCAGGTTTTTCTGTATAAATCATTACAGCACAACCTACATTCCAAGATGTCAATTCAGGAGCTAGGGCATAAGTGTTGAGATAGTACATAGAAGACGGAAAAGTCCCAGTGATACACGGAAATTTTCGCCTTCCTACTTCAAACAAAAAAACCTCGCTCTCCCAGACTAACATACACAGCGCGCACCACTACGAGGAAATGAAGTAATTTAAGATACATGACACCACACACTTTAATGCAAATTACGGGTGAGATAGACGAGCGAGCTTCTTCCGCGATGCCAAATAGAACACGCGAAAGATAACATCGAGTAATACACCGCAGGTCGAGAGACAGCGATTCCAACTAACGAACGGTGGCAGAGCACCTCGTAAAGACGTGTGTAATTTTCTTCGGTCAGTTTATTAAGATATTCCACCGTGTCTCTTTAGGGAGAAGGGAATTGTGTCCGCTGACTCAGCCGGAGATTCGCTTCGGTCGCTAAGAAAAGTTGCCGACTTGAAACCCCATGACGAACAACAACTTCTGCAGACAGCGCGGCGGGGCCTTCATTGACTCACTCCCGTGACAGCGTCACCAAAATCACAGCCGCACCCACTGAGTCACGTATATCTACTGTCGCGATCTTCAGTTGAATGAGCTTTTATTATCCCTTCTAATGTATATTACCCATCCAAAATCCGTTTCTCCAGCATCGTTATAACCCTACCCTAACTTATTTAGTTTAATTCTATCGCCAACTCCCAAGCCTTTATCTATTGAATACACACAACAAAACCGTTTTTAAACGTATAACGGAATCAGTACACACACCCTACAAAAATATTTGGAGAGGCATATCACCTCGTACAAACAAACACTAGCACAGATAAGATGAATAGTTTCGAGATATATACCGTTCACTCTATCCCACTTCATACTTAAAAATAAAATCGAGAGAGAATCAACAGACTACTAATACTTAAGACCCTAACTACCCTAACAATTACCCTACCAACCCTACTACCCTACAGAATCAAACAATTGAATTCACGGGAGTAGAAAAACATGATTAACTTGTATGAGATTAAGATTCGTTTCCTACGATTTTTACTCTAGCATATTTATGCATCAATTTTAATAAAACGTAGGTGACAATATGTGATAATCAGTTTTTCCTATTTAGATTACCGCACAGAATTTTGATTTCATTCGAATAGTGCAAATAGTCGCATAGTCTCAGCTGGTTTTAAAGTGAATATCTTTCCTGGAGCTACACCGAAAAACTATTTCTGAGAAAAATTTTCACACATGAGATCAGACCGTACCGATATAGATCCCTTATTAACCATCCAAGCGCGTAACTAGCTAGAGTTATACATCACGAAAAAATCATTTGGCATCAAGTATTAATTACTGCTAGACGCAATTAAATGAACTGTTGAAGGTAACCGACATCGTTAAAAAAATGATTCTTCTCCTTCTAACAAAATCGGAGTTGAGCGCATAATTGCATATTTCCCAAATCCCGGGACATTTTATTTGAACGAAATAATTGATGCGCGACCTTAAAGCTTCTTTCTGTGAGGACTTGAAGGTCGAAGCACCTCTGACCGCGCAAAGAAACTCCCATAAACCCTCTCTTTAACACCTAGACGACTCTTCACCTTGAAAAGTTCCCCCTTTTAACAATCCTACTCCTCTTCAAACAACGTAATCGCATTTCTTCCGAAGTCCGTCCAATGGGAGATCGATCCTTTCTTAACCCTAAAATGTTTCCCTTCTCCTTCCACTCCCTGCAAATTTGATTCCCGACTCCAATGACTGCCATTTCCCCACGGCATCCGTCGTATTTGCCTGCCCCTTCCACATCCATTAACCACCCCACCCACGCTTAATTCCATTGTTTTGTCGTTTTGCATAAATAAGCACTCTCTTCCAACTGCTCACTGGATGGAATAAGGTTCCGAAAAGATTTTTTTAACACTTTAGGGAAGATAATCTCGCCCTTGATAAAAGAAGCGATAGTTTCAGAAAGAAGTCACCATTTCGCGGAATTCAGAAAAGTGAAGATTAAAACGTTCCTAGAGCGTAGAGGCGGATCAGAGGCAACTGGGGGAAGATTCTACAAGTCTCTAGGGAATCTGATGAAATAACTTTGAATATAAGCTCGAATGAACAAAATCTCGTTCGAGGATCATCAGCATTGAGGATCAGCATCATGCTTCAGTTCCATTCGCTTTTACTTTAATACGAAGTTTTCTGCATTGAACACAAATTCTAGGAACTTCAACCATTACGTCGCCACTTATCTTCGCGAAAAACTGCGGCGGTGTTGTGCAATTAATAAATAAATGATTAAATACTTGAATGCAAATAAAAATACGATTTTTTCCTGCGGAGAGCCTCCCGTTTCTTCATTCACAAATTTATTCATAAATTAATGTAAAACCTTGGGGTATAGTTTGGTTTCAGATCGACTATTAGAGTGCCCTAACTGAATATACTACACCATAAGAATCGATAGGTATACTGAACTTAGATAGATATCTATGGAAAGCCAGGAAGCCACGCTTCCAACATTTCAATTCGTAATTCCCTTACGAACTGAGACGCAGATTCCGGAATTATTTAGGCAAACATGAGATCAGATGGAGCCGCTTGGGTCATCGACATGGCTCGCGGTGGGTTCCATCATCCGCTTTGCATATAGCCCTCAACGGAGTATTTGCGAGGGATAACCCGATTGCATCATTAAATTGATAAACACGGGGGCCTTAGGAGCACTGAAGAAACATTATCCTCCATCCAAAATAATGAAGGAAAATCCACCCTCTGTTTGCCAAGGTGAATGCCGGGTTCATGAAAACAAAATGGATCAAAGTTATGAAGTAACGTTCATCCTTGAAATAGCGCATATTTGGATATAGCGAAAAACGACTAATACTGATATTACGGGAGAACCAGGTAAAGATGTAGATTACTATATGGTACTCAGAGCATAGTTTGAATAAATATTAAGAAATGAAAATATTAGAAAAACCTACATTCGACGAAAATTAATAACAGCACCATGAATAGAATAGTCATTTATTAATTACAGCATCAATGTGAGTAGAGTCAACCTAAATCAGTTCCTAACTATAAGGTATTTTTTTAATCTAGCTAAACTCGATCCCCAAGAAATTCCCGACCTCTTTCATTTTTGCACCACGAAGATAATTAAATCCACCCATCAAACACCATGCACTGGCAAGAGCCCAGCAGAGAGATCATCCCGCGCGGAGGCTCCAAAAAATTCCTTCATCCCTTCCAAATCGAATGAACCGCTCGCACCAAAAGTCGTCCGCAACCTCACAAATTACGCGAAACGCTTCGGGATGGACCACATAACAAACGACCCTGCATTAAAGCGCCGCTACTCTCCGAATAAATCCCCCACCATTCCCCGGGGAGGCCTTCTCCCTTCCGACGGTCTGCAGACCACAAATCGCCCCTCCGAAGCCGGACAAGGAGCGCATAGAATCCACACCCCCATATCTATTGTCCTCGGCGCCTATCCGGGCTAACCGCCATTCTTTTCTGCCTCTGGAGAGCCCTGGAAAATAATGCATCCGAGATGTCCTCCGGAGCAACTTCCCAAAGACGTTCTTTTGTTTCGATCTCTTCTAACCCCGTTTTTCGGTCCGTCGATCGCCACGGTGGAGCGGACCCTGAAAGTACCTTCGCGCGCCGTGGACAAACAAGATGGCCTCAAAGTGTTACTCTGTTTTTTTTTTTCACTGCCGTTTCACCCGTCGCAGCGACGGCAAGTGATGAACCTCCGCCCGAGCGTGTGGAAACGCGACTGCACCCGACGTAACGAGGGGAAGGGAGTTTCAATTTTGACGGAATTTAACAAGCGCATCGGACGCGCGCCTTTCGAATGCCTCTAAGTACGGCTTTTTCCGCATCGCTGGACCACCTCCCAGATGTAAGATCCGATTTCGAAACTCGACGTATGAAAATAATAGCGAGGGGATTACGAGATACGGGAACAATACGGGTGTCGCTTTCTATGAGAACGTTAAAGCTTATAAGAGCTGAAGTTTTATGGGAAAGCATTCCATTCGAAACGAGCTCAGATTCAAAGGATTCTTATCTCCTGATTCAACGTTTATGTCTAGGGTTAACAAGATTTCCCTTTTACTTCGCGATTAGGTAACCCATTTTCAGAGCACACTGAGAGCTATTTAATTGCTCTGGGATTAACATAGAGCCATGCTCTGCGTACAATTACCACGGGTAATAGCTGATTACATCATGTGATACGATTTTATTTCCTGGAATTCCGAAAAGGAAATGGAAATAAATTTACGAAGACAACTATGAGATTCAAATCTAATACGCTTTTCATACCTCGCCCATTTATAAATTACAAAGCAAAGGAAAATATGAGTTTTACCAAAAACGAGCTTGTTTATAACCATACGTAGAGCAATAGAAAGATTTACGAATTAGCCATAAGAAATCTATCAATTGGTCAAATTCTGTGGGACACAAAGAATAACAATTATTAGTGGAGATTTCTTGTTGGCTTGCTATTGCAAGACGATGAATCAATATTTCCATTAAAAATACAAAGAGGAGAATAATAAATAAAGAAGAAATAAATTGACCTAGCATGATCTTGTAATCAAAGTTCTAATAAAACTTTAGGAACCCCACCAATAAAACTGCCAATTTTGGACAATCTTCAATAATGCATAGCCTTATGTATAATTAAAATCCATAAGGGGAAAACATAATGAACACATCTCCGACGCACGACAAAAACTACCGAGTAACAGCATCCTAAACCCGACACGGAACCTCCTCGTATACATTAATCACACCTTGAAGGAGCTAACCAACCCCTTCCTTCACATCGCCCTTCACAAACTTCCCTTAGATAACGCCCCTAACACGACCTCAAGCGACGCCCTCAAGACATCTTCCAGAAGGGAAAAAATCGACGTCCCTCCTCAAAATGCACAACTGCTAAAAAACCTAATCTTCTCGGCTTCCTCTCATACAACCCAAGTATTTAAACGCCTGAATGGATATCATCGTGACCTCCGTCGTCTTCATCCAAACAGACGGCATCTCTCGGTTTTTTCCGCCCGAGGGCCGTTCCATAGAGGAGCGAGCATCACCGTGTTTGCATTCCTCTTGCACGACGACGAAGCGAGTTCACACCGGCAGAAAAAAGAACACTCGGAACACTTCATCACGGGCCTCCTCCTCCGCCCTCTTTCGACTACTGAAAAATATGCGACGGAGATTCCTTTCGGAGGAAGAAAGAAAGATGTAGGCAATGCAAATACTCGCCGTGGGGGAATTTTAGGATTGCTTCGCGTTGACATGTTGTTCTCGGTCGGAAAAAAAGAACTGTAACTGGATCTGGAATTAAAGAGTAATGCTCTCGAGTCACCTGAACCTGAGACAAATATTTCCTTCGGCGAGTGCACGTGCTCCGTAGGTGGTCGGATGCCGTGAATATTTGAATCTTGCGTTCGTACATCTTCCGGAATCTCCATTACTCGACTTTCGCTTCTGATTTACCAGCCGAAGATAAATTTTACCGCGGAGAAAAACGTCTGCAATCTTGAAAAGTAAACCATAATAAACTTCCGTCACCGTTACTCACTGAAGAACTTATCAACATCTTGCGATTTATTCTCCGAATGAAATGAATCTGTTTCCTTGTGAAGTTTCCTCAGCAACCTTCGGTTATTTTATGCTCAATGTTAAACTCAAGTTCCATCATATTTCAATCCGATTAAACAATTTCTTTAGCATTTATTAAGGAATTAAAAACACACTAATTAATTCTTGGTTTAATATCTTGAAACAAAATAGGTTAGATTATACTTTACAATTACATTTCCTTTTTAAAATTTGATATAAAAGGGTTACGACGGCAGATTAATGAAAAATTTTTCTTTCGCCGTAAGTTACCTTCAATATCCAAGGAAAAACGGACTTGAAAAAAGTCTGACAGGGCCGGGAACTCAGTCGGTCAGACTTTTTTCAAGTCCGTTTTTCCTTGGGAATTTTCCTAGGTGCACGCCCTTATGTGCAAAGTCACCTTAACCCTTTCCTTATTACCTTAAATACTTAAGGAGATTAGCTTTTAAAAATGTTATGATTATCAGTGGTATCTACTGCCTTCATTTTCCTCCACTATGAAAATCGACTTCTAAACTTCAGCTTCCTAGATCTATATTTTAGGAAGGAGTAACCGTCAAGGGTGGGGAATCAGCCGCAGAAAAAAGCATAAAGCCACATTTGCGCAGGGCATTGCCTACATTGATATGGTACCACAGAAAACGACTTTAATCTCTCAGAGAGCTCGTGTATGATATTTTCATTCCACCTACAGTTTTAGTAATGAAAATGATAATGAAACAGAATTATTTCAATGCATTCATTGAACTAGGATCGAAAAGCCCGCACCTGGATCTAAGTCCGTAAGCTCGTCACTTCTATTCTTCTAGGGGATAGCTCAAGAAGAAATTAAATATTTGTCGGGACTTTTAAGATAAATAACAGAAAGCAAACTCATAGCATACAATATCACTTCCACAATCATAAAGAATTTCTTCTGAAAAATCGCAACGAAGAGTAACATACTCCATAGAAACCACAAAAGCTCAAATAATAAACACACGAAATATGACGCCTTCGGAAACGTACACGTTCTAAGTAAAAAGTGCTCCTAATGCACTGGAAGAGACCTGTTTCCATGACAACAAACGGAACAATCTAGGATCTTGAGGAGTAGGACATTAAGGGAGCTTCTCTGAATGCCGTAATGGCGACATCTAAGCGGATTACCGATATAACAACGACGAACTTTTTCAGACAGCGCCGAGAAGATATGAGGAGAATAAAAAAAGAATATAGGTCCGAGACGGAGTTCTTAACCCATTAAACGCTCTCTGGCACCTTCCACAGCGACTTTAAAGGGTTAAAAGCAAACACTAGTTAAAGAAAGATAAGAAAAAGATTAGGAAAAAATGAAAACTTCCATTCTCCTGGAATTCGAGCGAGGAAAGACGGGAAAAATGCACAGCTTTAAGGAAGCGTAAAACGGGAGAAAAATGCCAACTATTTTTACGCTCGCATAATAACATCCGAACGAAAATAAAAACACCCTTGGAATTTTGGGGCAATAAGTTTGAGGAGTGCGTTACTCTTCTGTCAGATTTATGCGACAAGACAGCGATTTTGGTTGATAGCCAAAAACTCTACTACTTGAACACTTCAATTATTTACTGAATGCAGAGTAAACGAGAATTGAATTGATTTAAATATTGAATTGAATTGAACTTAACATTAATAAACCAGTAAACAAAGCGAACTGCATAAAAAGTGAAACCAAAAAATACGAAACGAAATTACCGTATATACTCGAGTATAACCCGACCGGAATATAAGCCAAGGCACCAAATTTTATCACATAAAACTGAGAAAGGTAATTGACATGAGAATACGTCTAGGGTGGGAAATGCAGCACCTACTTGTTAATTTTTAAACAATAATAGTAATAAAATTACAATAATTGAGGTCTCAGTACACTAGTAGGAGGAAATTGAAAAAGAATTGATAAATGAGCAAGTGCAAGGATTTACAAGCCGATTTTCGACTACAGTAGACCTTTTCCACAGGAGAACAGGTGAGTGAAACCCTCAGTCTAGTGTAAACCGAGGGGGGCTTTTTCAGCATAAAATATGTACTAAAAAGTCAGCTTTATATACAAGTATATACAGATGAACCGCAAATTCTATTCCTAAAATAAATTTCGAGAAATTACTTGAAAACCAACAACGATAAAACTAATAAATTATGTATCGCATTTAACTGATCACAACTGTAGGTTTCTCATAAAGAAGGGTGGAATGCCGTCATATAATTATAGTAATAATCTGAGTGAAAGGCGAGTAAGCGTGCGATTTCAGTGTACACACAATACACATTTTCTTATAATACGCTCGGTTTTCACAGTGAAAGAATTACGCCAACCCAATAACAACTCAGTTTTTATCTTTTTCCTCCCGAATATGCCTCCAACACGCGCTATACTTAATCCCCGCTTCCGAACCTAAAATCATATAAAAGTCATGACACTAAATATTGATGGCGGATAATTTATGCGAACCGATCGGTAGGCATGAAAGCGGGCGAAGATAAAGCATCCCGAAACAGCATCCGATACGTCAACTGTTATTACATAGGAGAGAAAACGACAAGAGACGTGGCATCATAGACTGGTTATAGAACCTTGTACATCAAAAGAACAGAAACAGGTTCAATCACGAGTTATACTCATCGCAGGTACCAAAATAGAAAAAAGGTGTTGATTTTAACTCTGTAAGTTAAACACAATACAAACATCGAAGGTGAGCTGTTCATTCGCGAATATTTTAATTTTAAAACAAGTCTATGCATGGAAAGAAGTTTGGGAAATAAAAATGAAATACGAGTTAATAGTACTTCATACGAAATAATCGTTAATTCTAACGTAAAATTTAGCACAAAAAGAAAATTCAATATAATACCTACTCTCTTAAACGACTAGATATGCAGCAAACGTAACAAATACAGTTCCTCTATTCATCATTTTTAAACGTTCCTATAGTGAAAAACTATTTCAAATAAGAGCGGTAACTTTCTCAACGTCATTGTATTAGATTTAAATGCTTCAATATGGGACCAAATAGCCCGATCGACCAAAGTCTTAATCAACGGAAATGCTTGATATCAAAGGGAAGTAGCGAACGCTGAGTGCAAGCTATAGAGACATCGGCTGAGATTTATTTACCTGGAGATCCGCTTACGCTCTGCGGACGAAGATTCTAGAACGCCGCTATAAGACAACTACTCTCATCACTCACCTGTAAAGAAAAGAAAAGAAAAATAAGTTTGATGACTATGATAATAAATACCAATGGAATAATATTAATTCACACACGGACATAAAATATTAGTTTAATTATAAAAAAATAGCTTAATTACTTAAGTATAGGCAACACACCTTATAAACGAGAGATCATTGGAAATTTACCTCAGGGGATGCAGGTAGATAATAACAATTAATAAGCAAGAATTTGACAAATTAGGAACTTAGGTTTGTACATTATATATAAAAAGGTGATTTGAACAATAGATTTGGATGAACCCACGAGTTATTTTCAGATCAAATAGAAATTCACCACGCATTCGATTTCAATCGGGGATTGTTTTACATTTTAAGAGATATATTTATTACGAAGATCGACAGGAAAAGATCAGAAATAGATAATTAAAAAAACTATTCAGGTGAAAATTATCTATGCGAGGATTACAGAAAAATGGCATAAAAATACTAAACTATAATAATTTTATGGGCACTCACATTGCGATGAAAACCTTCAGTTTATTTAGCTTAAAAGCGGTATTAAACTAAACAATATTGGAATCGGAATTATCAGTATTTATTTTAACCAAATTCGTGAGAAAAAAATCTCGCGTTCAGAAAATGAATCTTAAAGAACGACGATGAACATTAAGCTGGAACACGATCGAGTCAGAACGAAAGAATCTGGTTCAATTAAGCCAAATAAAATACAAAAGTCCTAAATGAAAATCCTACAAGAAAGCCTATTATTTCTCTGTCCAAAGGACGTTAAATTAACCTTGACGATTCATTTATATTTAAAGTGAGATGAGATTGCTAAGATGTTGCCAAAGTCAGGACAAACTAGAAATAACCACCGAAGTCAACCTGACATGACCATTGGATATATCTGAAAGTTTTATATAATTTTAGCTCATTCCCGGGGTTAGTTGGTTAAGGAATAAGAAAAAGCTAATAAAAGGAACCATTGTGCCAGGTGAGAGGATTTTTTGGCTTCCTTCCGAAGATTTAAGAATCGTGATCGGATGAAGAAAAATATCCACCTTTCTTAACACTCTCTCAAATTATAACTTATACCTTAAAATAGTCTTCGATATAAATATTATTCGTACATAAAGTCTTAAATGAGCTCTTACAAATCTTCCAATCAAATGCGAAGAAAGTTTCACAAAATTAAAACAAATCGTTAGTGAGTTGCTCAACAATTATATTTATATTTCCTTTGTTAACGAAAGCTAAAATTACTAATTAGACCCTTGAAACTAGTTTCAGATTTCGAAAGGAAAATTCTGGCAAACAGAAGAATCAGAAGGGGTTTGTTTTGAAATTAAAAACTCTTATTAAGGCATCTTATCGGGAAATAACAGAATTTCCGTCAAACTTGAGCCTACGTAACAATCCATCACATAAACAGAGAAGCGAAAAAAATCACAAAACTGAAAAAGAGGTCAAAGCAAACAAACTGCTTGTTACTGGAAATAGAGTAACCTTTTAACTGCACTTCAAGAACATATTATTTTGAATTGAAAAAACTGTAACCAAATCAGATACCTAAAACGAATATAATTACTCCAGATTATTCATGAATGACGTACCCAGAAGGATATAATTGGTATACTGCTCAACGTAGAATAAATTCAACGTAGGATGTCTCTTTGATTCGTAAAATATTAATAGCTTACAGTTCAGAGGAATTAATTTAGTCCAAGGAGCGCCGTTCCTCATAATTATAATTTTCAATCACATTATTACTTGGGCAGAATAAAAATAGTCTCTAACCGAAGTGTAAATGAAATCAACATACGGACAGTCGGATTTCACGATTTCAACTAGACTGGGACTGAAGACAAAACGCAGATGTCTTACAGCAATGAAATCTTACAAACAAACCTATTCCGGATTATGTCAATCCCTCAGTAGGTATAAGAAAACTCAAGAGGATCCCAAGCTAAACTCCTCGAGCGAAACAAGTAAAAGCTATTCAACGTCAACGAGCCTCTTCCAATAACCTTTTCTCGCCTCTACATTCTTACACTTCGTCAACAAAAAAAGAATACGGTGCAGTCTTCCGCGCTGCTTCCAAACCCTTACATTCATATGATTAGGCTCGCGCTGGCTGCCAAACGAAGCTCCAGACGAAAGAAAAGAAAGAGAGGATGCCTTAAAAATACCCTCGCGACGCCCGTTTAGACAGCGAGGGCATACGGGGACAAAAAAGACGTGGAGGAGAATGATGAATAGAAAAGAGGTTCCGACGATAAAAGATTAAAGGAAAGGAGGCGGGAGTTAAAAAAAGGCCCGGACAGAAAAGAAAACTAATATGTTAATGGGAATGTATAAAACATGTTACGGATTATTTAAGGGATATTCTTGGAGTCGTGACTCCGTTGAAAACATCACAGAGAAGCTAAGTCAATGGAGTTCACGCTGAAGCGACGGACAGATTATGAAAAATTGTGTGGGCGAAACAGAATAATCTATTTCTTCAAACAATGGTTGAGCACGGTTTAATTGCCCGTCAAAACAAAGGAAATTTGAGTAGTTTATGACCCGGCTATAGATAATTGAGATTTGATATTTTTCCAATAAGTGAAGCCAGTAAATTATCTACGATTGCCATGATTTTGGAGGGATCATGAACACTATTTTAAAAGATGAGTTACCATAATATTATCTTTGTATGGTCGAGTTGTAATAAGCAGTTTTTTTAAATAAGCATCTGATAAAGAAAATTAGGGATAACAAAACAGTTTGTTAGTTCTCCACTAGTTGTTTTAGGTAGGTATGCTGTTTATTGTGATGAAAATTGTTCCATAGATTATACATTGAAGGAGTACCACTAATCAGAGAGCGTAAGTGAAGAATGGACCATTAGAGATTTAAATCTCGGATTCTTTAAAAATATAAAATCACAATTATTTTATTATTTATAAAAATAAAAATAGGTATGAGGATTCGTTTTGGAAATCTACTGAAGAATAAAAGGAAGATAACAAAAAAACTGATCAGGATTCTTTGCATCGAATATTCGAGGAAAATTCAAAGGCAAACGAGCAGCTTCGGAACTTAAATATTTTGAACTGATAACTTAGGCGTCCCATAGGAACACGGCTTCAACGATAACGTAGAAGGAATGTCATGCAGGAGGAGGCGAGGAAAGAAGGTTGAAAAATGAGAGAAGTTTGAGAGGGAATATGTTCGAAGAGAGGGGAGAAATGGAGAAATATAGAGCAAGGCTGTGATATGGAGAAGGGCTGCTGAGAGATGAGAAACCAAAGGAAAGATCGATGGGAGAAGTAATGAAAGTGTCGCGTAGGTGAAAATGAAACACGAGAATGCAACATTGCGAAAGGGGAAATAAAAAACTCGGAAACTGTATGAAATTTAATAAGCTGAAAAAGACAGTACATAAACTTTCTCCGGCATAACTTGGGGCGAAACATCCCAGTGCAAGGGGAATACTTCGTGAGAGTAAGAAAAGAGCAACTGCGCAAGCAATGAAAAACTTGTACACTTATTTTGGTAGAACATTCAGCAATCTATACGAATAGTATAAACTTGATATTTTACTGAAGACTTGTTCGACTTTCACTTTTATACGATCACAACTAAATCAAAGATTTACAGCGTTCTGATACAGTTGAGGAAAGAAAGGGGAGAAAAATCTCACTCCTTGTTTTGCCTAGTATCTTCATCCCTTCCCCAAATACTTTGGCAGCTAATGGTGAAGGAGTTTCAAAACGGACTTGGGGCTGAAGACTGCACGGACAGACTTTGTCCAAATTCGAGAAAAACTGTTTCCAATTTTTGGGAGTAAAAATACCCATATTTCAAACAGATCTAAATTCACTACTGAAGTTTCTTTTCCAATCTCCCTGAATTTGAATATATCCAACAAAGCTCACCTCCTAATCTCCAGCAAACCCCATCTCCTCAACCGGTTACTCCGAAGGCACACCTTTAAAAACACCTAACGACGAACCATTTTTTCGCAAGAGGATGGAGGACCCAAAAATCCATCCATCGGAACGCGCAGCCAGAATTATCACAATACTTTCTCTATGCTCTCAGGCGCGTTGGATTTTAGAGTAGGATATGAAAGTTGGAAATAAACAAAACAGATGGAGAGCGAAGAAAGAGAAAGGCGTATCGGAGAGTGAGAATGATTAAAAGAAGATAGAGAAAAAAGGGGTCTCTGCCAATGTGAAGGCGCCAAGAAAAAGCGAAAGAGAAGAAGCCTCCGGGAGGACGACACACGCACCATAGCCGTGAAATGTTGCGATAATCGAAAGAAAAAAGCGCCGCACAATGGAAAGTAAAAGAAACTAGCTCGATTAAAAAGATATAAGAGAGTGTCGTCAAAAAAGATCCACTTTAAGAACGGCTTAGGTCCTAAATGTCGCTCACTACGGCACTAACGAAAAATCGTTCGAGGTTTTCTCATTCCATTTTTAAGTAGTACAATTCGCCATATGCGAGCGAAATTAATTATACTTCTCACACATAAAAGCTATGGACCAAACCTCACCGAAAATATGCACATATATCACGATATACTGCACGCCTCTGACAATGGAGTTTCGTGCATATTATTTCAAATCGTGTGTCACGACGGAATGCCTACTAAATAACAACCATTACAAATTGACTAACAAGAAAGAAACCGTGCTAAATATTCACCCAAAAACTGCTGAATTATGCCACGAGCTGTTAAAACAATTAAACATATTTTTGGTAAAATAAATAGATAGAAAATAATATTAATTCTACATTATGGTACCTAAAGCAAATTAAATTATGGTTCCGTATCTCACTCACAGATGTCTTTCTTTTATAACGACGTCATTCGTAATTTCAACTTTAACGTTGCACATCAAATTAGTAACCTATAAGTTTCAACCATTATCCCGAATTACCGGTGTTGTCATGCATTATCATCGATCGGAATAGATACTCCGATTAATAAATACAATGACCCCCTAAAAGACGAAAAATAAATAATAATTGTCTGCACTGTGGCAGAGAAGAGGGACGGAAAGAAAGTCAATATTTGACTTCTGTCCTGTCTGTCTTGATACAATGGTAAATATATATATTTTTTTAATGTTATGAACTCGTTGCATAATAATATCAAGTTAACTCCTATAAAAGATAAGAATCAGATGACAATGACCTTATCAGTAAATTCAATTGAAAATTTCAAAACAAAACAATGCGATTTATTTCTACGAGGTTATTGGCTATTCCGGCCGTAAACTCCAACTTTTTCGAAACACAAAACTGAATCGAGAACAGACTTAGATTCACCCCCAAAAATCTTCCCTGGCCCAGTTTATTCGTGAAAGACTCGCTTTTTTATGGAACGCTCATTCACGAGATAAACGTATTTCCGCTTCGAAACATAGGATCGAAAAAAGGAGAAAGCCGTTCCGCGCTGAATTAATTCTGGAAAGGCGGTCCTGGTTAGAAAAACCGCGGGCGAACTAAAAAGCGTCGTAATAACCCCAGCGTGCCAGAAGCAGAGGCAAGAACGACGACACACACTAAAAACAAAGCTCCGTCGCCATTCTAAGAACCGACGAAGCCGTCAAAATGGCCGCGGACAAAACAAGCGAGTACTCCGTCTCGGAAAATTTCCACTTCCGCCGACCGAATGTTCAAAAGGAACGGGGGATAAAGGGAAATGGGGTATAAAGAGGACGATAAATGAGCAAAGGGACGAGGGAAGATGGATGAGAGGAACGTAATGAGGAGGCAAGACAACAGCCTCGGAGAAAAGAAGACAAAGCGGGGAATGGCGTCTTCCTTTCATTAAGGAGACTTTAAGCCCCGCAATTAAAAACCGCCGAGAAATTCTCTTATTACACCCAAAGGCGTTAATACCTGGAAATAGACAACGCTGTTCCTTGAAATGTTAGACGCCTCGAGAGAGTGAGAACGTCTCCAAACTACGACAGTTTATGGTGGTGAATTAAGAGGCACTAATTAAGTGACCCTCGCGTGACCAAATATTAAATTTAAATAATTGCATCCCTTAGGAAATCAGTCAGCATTTATAAATTCTGAAAAATGAGACGTCATTCCTATCAAATAACGCACGACTTCCAAAGGCGTCTCATTATCCCATGTCAACTGTGTGTTCAAAAACATGGTTATTCATGTTTTTGTTTTAAATGGTCGATTGAATTATTTTTCACATAAATAATGCTCACTCGACAATATATTTTATAATTTCACTGCGACACACATGGTCACTGACAGCGCACATTCTTATCAGCAATGCCAAAATGAATCGACTGTGCAAAAAGAATGTGCTAGACAGACCCCCTATACCCCTTAAAATTCATTTTCGATAAAACAAAAGATACAAAATTTATACTTTCGTTAATTGAGCATTTGTGATGTTAATGATTCATACATTCGTTAATTAAGCATTAGTGATACTAAAGAATCATACATATAGGTATCATGTTCTGCAGTTTTTCATAGCCAACCTGCATACAATATTCGAATAAAAATTTCAAAGGGGAAAATCAGTCCATATTCTTCTTTAAATCGATCGCAGAGTCCACGTGTGGCCCATAATTAAGAACTGAAAGCGAAGAAATTTCTACTTTCTCTTACTTCCTCCTCGACGCCATCAACAGGATTTCATAAAAAAAACTCACTGGGACACCCGATGTTGAATGTCATTAGGTTAATAAAAAAATTTGATAAATAATATGTATTCTCAATGCGCACGATCAGGTATTGAATGAAGAAATTAATTCAATTCAGTTGGCTGAATGCATTCCAAATATTTTTATAAAATTCGGAAACTAATCACAATTTTTTTTACAACATACAAATATTAGATATTTCAATAGCCTCGACCATATGCAAAAGGTGACTACAGATATATGTCGAAGAAGTAATTAAATTTCCATCAAAATTTGAAACTATAAATGAGCATTACTCAATTACACCACTTGGACCCAATAATTTCAGATTCAGAAATTTCACGATAAACGAATTCATCACTTCCGATATTTTTAAAACATCCCTTTACACAGTATATAATTATCCCTAGATACAGATTATCCGAAAAATAATCATAACAGACTAAATCATTTATAATTCAGCAGACTCGAATTTCATCCCTTTTAAAACTCCGGAATTCCAGTATTAAAATTGTCAACTCAGGAATGTAATAATTCTGCTGTTAAGCTAACGCTGCAATTTAAAAAGAGGGAAATAATGCTGTAAATATAGGAAAGGGTAATACGTGGAGAATTTTACGATGTAGAAATGAAAAGCTAGAAATTTTGCGAGATTTAAATATAACAAATAAATGTAATTACATTCACTAAATGCACAAATTTATACTATATGACATTTTCGTAAAAAGAAACAAAAGTCTTCAAATATTCGCCCTGTGATAGCAAATAATTACTTTCCAGGATTATCCCGTGATAAAATTAATGTCAAAGAGCGACACTTGGTGGAATATCATTATTAAAGAATATATATACTATATTTTATTTTATTTACTACTACTAACTTGTACAAAAGAGGATTTTGTAGAAGTGTTGATTGCAAAGATTCTTTTATCCCTTAATGTTTATTGAATAATACTCCTGTGCAGTAAATGGCACACATTTTATACAACTATACTAGAAGTAGGAAAGTAGCGCTCCCTAGCTTTGGCAAAGAGTAAGATTTGAATAAATAAATGTAAAAGAGAAGTAACTTTAATTTAACAAATTCCACTAAACGATATGATACGATACGAAAAATACGTACAATTATTAGCGACAATCGTACGTATTTCTCTAAGCTATTGTTTAAACCTCTCTCCGGTCACAAAGATACAAAATAGCCTTATAAATGACACATCTGGATACTTACAACATGAATTTATAAAATGGAGTTGGAAAATGTTCGCATGATCGTAATCTCACAGAATGAAGATTTATTATGAAAATCCTTTTTATTTTAAATTCTCATTCGCTTCCGAACGCGTCGATAAATGCGGACCGCTTTCAAATTCGACATCTCATTCTCAAGGTGAAGGGAAGGCATTAAACTAGACGTTCTCGCTAGCTTAAGGATAATGGCTTTATTCCCGTGGGGTCGACCTTCTTTCGGGAAAACGAGTCAATACACTCCCTCCCATTAATAAGTTTCCCGTAGTAAAACACGTCTCATTAAGAGACAGGCAGAGATCACGTCCTATAAATACCTCTTCAGCGGTCCTGCACAGCCACCTGTTAAGGGGATTAAATCATAGACGGCAAAAATGGGAGTGACATGTCAATGGAAGCGGAACGTAATAAAAATATCGCGGAAAGTATTCTGTCGAGGGCAATGCCTGGTGGATGTCAACTCCAATCGTGTGACCGAGATTGGGATGACTGGACAGAACTGCGTTTGATGTTAAATCTATACTTTGATTCTAATTTCTCATCCCACAGATTGATGAAAGAAATATGCAAACATATAGGTCAAAGGAATGATATATTGTCGAGGGTCAAGTTTTCACCTTAGGTAGACTTAAAGGTAATTTTTTTGGTAAGTTAGAGCCCATGGCAGTGAGAAAACTATAATGAGCTCCTGAATACCACCCGTGCAATGTCAAGTCTATGCCTAAAGTGATAGCTGTGCTTCTCTATACTTACAAACGACTTTATTCTATTTATGTATCTATGTATGAATAATTTCTGTGCAAAGTCAAATCTATGACTTGAGTAATCACTGTGTTTCAGCATTTAAATAATTTAGCTATGTTCTGCTGCATCGAAAATAGTGTATGTGATTACTGCACTATAGGAAAGAATTTCCAGAAGAGAAAATAGAATGACTTCCAGATTGGATACATTAAAACTACATACAACACGGAAGCTTCTTTGCTAATGATACGATTTCACAAAGAAACATTGAAGTTGTTCAACATACCTTTGTTTAACTTTGTAAGACCAGAATAGCTAGAGTAATATATTTGTGAAAAATTACGTCTATTTAATTATCTATATTTAGATTAATCTATATTTTTTCCTTGGGATTCTTCCTAGGTTCCCTTATGTGCAAAGTACCTTTAACCCTTTCCTGCATATCAAATTTTATCATAATTCAACTGAGGTACCAACACGGTGATAACCTAAGATAAACTTCAAACAAAACTCCTCAAGGATGCCTTAGATATCTTTTTTTCCCCTGTAACTTTAAAAAATGATACTTCGGTTTATGGTTAAAAGAACTTGAAAATCTATAACTTAAATGATAAGAGGGCTTGGAAGTAATCAAATCGGCGGTACAGATACTAATGAGTACAAGGCAATAAAAATCTGCATTTGCAGGTATATCCTTCAAAAGCCTAGATGAAGAATTCAACAATAAACTTCGCCGTCTGCAGAAATTAACAGTTGGGAGACATCGCCGATCTCCATACCACTTTCCGTAAATCCGGTTGGATGTTTGGTTGAGCCAAGGCGAGGCAGATGCGAACGATTAAGTGCGGTAGATGATACGATTTATTGGGCGAGCAAATTGAGATGCATGACCCACAATTAGGGATGGGCTTTATTGCTGTTAAATATTAACCACGAAACACGGAAGCGATGGCAAAGGTAAAACTGATGACATCATACAGAGCAGAATTTGAAAGTAACAGCATGAAAGGTAAGAAATAAATTATACATCACTTTACTCACGGTGTAATAGATTATAATACACAGGGCACTCTAAAAACCTAACACGATTATGACAAATATAGGATCACGTTAGGCCGAAAGAGAAAAATAAACATTTACGCCAATTACCATTTTCAGCGTTTCAATTTAAGTCAAGAATATCACAAATATCCCACGTCCTAAAGTAACTACAATTTAAAAGTAGAATAACGCTCACGTAAGGCCATGGGACAAAATTTCTCGTCAAGGCATTTTATATAGACTGATTAAATCGCGAGACATAATTTGTGAATACATTTCAGGTCATTTAAAGACTTTATATTTAACTGCTACATTCTTCATCTAAATCTACCTTTATGATCCATCAACTTGAAAAATGGAGCATGAATAAATTAAGATTTCAATGAATAACGTTAGCATATTAATTTTTTGAAGAGCTACAGTAAATCTTCTAAATATCTTCTAAAATCGAGAAAAATCAACATTCACACCAATATAAATAGAAAAAGCTTTTAAATATTAAACTGAAGAGCATAGACAGCATGCGTTACCGTAAATAAAAATCACACTTATCGTCAATACTCCTTAATGATGATGTATATAGCAATATAGGTGAATCTTAAAATTAACATATTCAAACGAGACTATACGGAATATGTCAGTGTTCATATTTAAGAAAAATACTTAGCAGCACGCATACTTTATTTTTTTACCATTTTCGTCAACTTTCTGAAATCATCTTTAAAATGTGTATATTTATCTTCTTTACACGAATCCATACAAGACTCAAGGATTTGGTAGATGAAACTAATTTTGTAAAATACAAAATTATCTTGTAATTTATAAAACAATTTTTGGTGGCTAAATAACATAAAGTAACTCTGTTAAGGAGTACAATCAGCAAGTAAGTAATTGACACGTTAATAATTTTGCGGATTCGTTAAAAACATTTACTCCATCATAAAAATTAACTCCATCAAAGGAGAGGACACAATTTCAACATAAAATACAAACGACACATTCCAGAATCTGCATCACAATTACTTGACATCTAAAAGCACCTTTTATAAATTGAAATGGAAGATATTCCCACAGTATACGTAGACTCTAGGACCTACAGCTGACAAGAGAGTTCAAAGGCCTGATGCAAGAAGCCATCCGATATAAAGGAAGTGAAATGGGGACGGTTTATTGAGGAATGAAGCGACGCCCTTCTGGAAAGTGGTAGAAAGAAGCCGATGAGTGGAGGTGGGAGAGAATGAGGTGTAGCGGGCGGGGGAGAACTTTCCGCACTCCAATGCAACACCAAATAAAGCTCAAAGAAAAAAATGTCGGCATAAATAAGGTGCATGTCCCAGTAACTCGAAACCAGATATCTCCAATTGCTGTAACTCTGCACAAAAAGGCGAAGGAAGTTGATGTGATGAATAATATTCCGTTCAAAAGGAACAGAAGTTGGAATTTCTTTTTCACGACTCGATCGCTTCACAAATACACGAATTCCGCGGATATTATGTTCGTTTTTATCTCATTAATGAAATTTTGGCTTAAAAAATGCATGATGTTGCTTCCAGTTAGCATTAAGAGAAAAAGGAGCTGCTTCTTTTAACAATTACCAAGAACAGTTTTGCAAATTGATAATGAATGTTCAATCGAGAAATTTTCTCAATTCTAAATATTCTAGTTGTGATTAAAATATATTCTGATCTAGGCGATAGACTTAATTTTTTATGAGGCGGTTTATCTGATTCTGTTAATAGTTTAACTTTTGTTACTTCTGAAAATACAGCACCAAAGTTTAATTAAACGACAAAATAAGAGTTACTATTTTTTCAAACGCGTACTCTTCAATTTATGCACGACGTTCCTCTGACATGAACCTGAGAGAGGCTTCACACACCAGTAATTTATTGAAATAACCATCGGCAGAAAAACTGAAATAATCAAATTCTTCAGTGCCAGGTTTAAAATTTCAGGATCAACACACAAATTCAAAGGATATCCCTCAGGCTATGAATTCTATTATGCCTCCCATAACAATGAAACATAGCTTTCAGAGCCAATCTTCGGAAATGATCAGGCAAGTAAAACATCGAGAGCCGCTGGCATGAATGGAGCACAATGACTTTTAAGGTCACGATAATGTGAAGAATGCATTAAACTTTGAAGATCCCATTAAAGCCAACTACTAGTTCAATTAATTGCACCGCAAGACGGCGTAACAGGCGGAAACACAGTCTCCATTATAACCTTAGTTCGGCCTTTTCCGCCCACTTGCGCATTCACTGTTTCTGACCAGTATATCAAGCAATCATTGACCGCAAGCTGCCAACATTTTCTCCTCGACTGATCGGTCAAGCGACACCTTATATTCATCGATGGTAATCAATTTTCACCTCTCAGATCACGTACCAGAATAGGGGAAAAAAATGTCCGGAGATTCGTCATCTCAACCTACATTGTATAAGATGGATTGTGCCGAGGGATACTATAAATAGAATGTGCTACAGTTAACCCAAAACCACTACGATGCCAGAAAAGAAGAATCAAAACCACGACAGAACTCTTTCGAAATGGAGCAGTTTGATCACGGAAACTGTGAGAAATCCGTAGTTTGGAATTACTATGGCCTCCTTTTACCGAATTGAAATTTTCGCATTTTGAAAACTCTCAAAACGGGAAATTCAAACAAACTACTCGGATTTTAGAATAAAAAGAAGAAAGACGAATGACGAGGGGTGACGAAGATAGAAAATACGCCGCGAAAATTAAAAGTTAAACCAGGCTGAGAAGCCATATCCGTACTTCTCCATTTCCATTCCTCTGAGCGGTTTAATAATACGAGTACAGAGGGAGAGGACTCAACTGTTCTGAAAACATGGAATGAATAGATCTGAACTAAAACTAAAAATAGCATTTTCATATGCACAGAAAATACTTAACGCGAAATGAAGAAATACTAACAACCAAATCCAAAAGCAATTTATTGGGAACACTTTGTTGAGATATAATAAAATAATAAGAAAATGTAAATTTTAAGAACAATGAATACAATATAGAGGAGGAATAAAACTCTTATACACGATACCACAGGAATGATGTAATATAATATGATAGTATATAATAAATAATCGAATGGTATCGTGTTTAAGTGTTTTATCCCTTCGTCATGAAGAGCTAGCACAAAATAGTGGCCGAAACAGGGGATTTTGGGAATAAGTTTAATATACGAATAATATACTATAAAATAAAAAAGAGGATCACTAAAAAATCTTTCTTTGGCTTCCTTTTTAATTACATTCCCGGATTTCTTAACAATGGAACTGTTCCGATGACAAGATCTGTGAGATGATACGGTCGATACAGCCAAAGGGGACGCTAAATGGATTTCAACTGTCACTCTTGCACGATTAAGTATGTAGTACATCTAACTAATAGAAAACTATATACATTTAGACAATAAAACGATATGCATTTAATAAAGAGGCATTAATATGTATTAGGTATTATAATAAGTTTCGTATAACGGGGCATGAAAAGGAATACGCAATAAAACGATGGGAAATAGCGGTCGCTTAAGTTTGGAAACCAGTGGCTTATGCGAACATCACTTCCTCTCCAACTTTATTCGCTTTTAATCCTTTCACCAATTCCGCCTCATACCGATCACGTCCGCTCCCAGGCCTCGTCAATTCCACGGAGATCGGAAAACAATCCACAAAATAAAGAAACATTACCTCTCGATTCGGAAATTTTTTAAAATTTTCAATCTCCGAAAGTCGAAAAAAGACGAAAAAGCGGTAGCGGTGGCGCCTGTTGGGATGGAATCGACGGGGCGCGGAGGAACGCGTGCCATCGCAACAAAAACAAATGAGGATCGGAGGAAAACGGGGATGAAGCCCTCGGGTTAATCGGACTCGTTTCCAGTGAATGAGGAATGCGATCCGCCGATCGGAAGTCTGGGACAGGTTGAAGTGGGACACGCCGAACCGCTAACCCACTTTGCGGAACGGCCGTTTCGGAAAACCGAACCGTAAATGCGGCTTCGAAGACCGGGATTTTTTCCGAAGCGGGAGACTGGACCTGCATCTAATCCTTTGTATGGAAAAAGGGAGGCAACGACCGCAACGACGACTTTTTCCAATCGAAACGAGATTAGGCAAGAGGGAATGCGATTCCGCCTTTTGCTA
Source organism: Sympetrum striolatum (assembly GCA_947579665.1). Classification (NCBI taxonomy): domain Eukaryota; kingdom Metazoa; phylum Arthropoda; class Insecta; order Odonata; family Libellulidae; genus Sympetrum; species Sympetrum striolatum. The sequence continues at coordinate 40,366,469 of OX388346.1, forward strand.
TTGCTTGATTTATTCCCCATCGTTTCCATTTGCGGGAAGAATCGAAACCAAAGAAGACCGTGTGCGGGCAAAACGAAATCCCTCGCTATAATTGCTTCCCTTTGCCAAAGCTTTAAGTCCAAGCGCTAAAGCAAATGTCCTCCGAATCGAAAATTAGCATTACGTCATTCTTAAATTAGTATAGTCAATAGGATATAATTTCGATTTCTTCATAGTCTCTTGGCACTCATCGCCTTGTTTAGCCATGGTGTCACATGGGAATCCCATAAAATTCTTCGCATCATTTTTAAGTATATATTTGCGAGCTACATGTTGTCATGTTAAATAAATTTCATCACGAGCTAAAAGTTAAGACGACTGGAAATGTGGTAAACTCGGGAATATGGGACAGGTTTAGAAACGAGCCTTTACATACATATATATTCACCATGAAACACACAAATCACTTAAATACCGCATATCTTCGATTAACTACTAAATACCAGATACATTAAAAGGGGATGTATCTTTTTTAAACTCTCCAAATCTGTCCATACCAGCTATGATAAGTGAACAATAGAAATAAGACTAACCTTACTGATAAATAAATTAGAGAAATTCTCATTCAAAAAGCAAAAAAGCATTACTGAATTACACGAACTAAAGATAAAATTTTATTGGAAAATGCTTGGAGTTTATTCTCCATTATAAATAACACCAAGGCGTAGCCACAAGCAGTACACACATCACCTTCCAACATCAACACGATTTAAAATAAATATAGATCAGAAAACAAAAGAAAGAAGGTGTCGTAAAACCAGAGATACAATTTTTATTCTCTGCGAGTGATTTACAACTACCCACCATCGTCTACAAAACATACTTTAAACATTACGTCGACAGTCATTACAGTACTCAAATCCTTGCACTTATTTTTGAACTGAAAACAATCAACTTCGGTCTGGATTAAAATGATATATTATTAGCTCAGAATCCTCATAACATTCAAACTAACTTTTAATTACAACTTAATGTAAGTTCGAAAATAAACTGTTTACAAAAAGATAATAATAAAAACCGGAGATGTATGAGCGTTTCATCATCATAACAGAGACTAATATAACTAGGATAGCCAAGCAGAAACGCAATTACGGCAGAAGAAAAGGAGACAAAACGACAGAATAGACAGGAAACCTAATAAGTGATTGCATAAGTGAGGTCGAACGCCATCTAGGCGCTAGATGAAGAAATGAGGGCGGGTGGGGAGGTTCCGGAAATCCTTATCCAAAGAGAGAAATGGAGGGATGCCCCAATGAAGCCCTCGATGACATGTTCTACGACTGAGGGAAGCCTTGGAACGCCTAGAGAAGGGATGCTCGCCATAGATCATAAGCCATTTCAGGATTGAATCCAGGGAGGCCAATTTCCAGGCAAATTATCTACCAGTAACATAGGAATATGCAGGCTTATGAGTAATATCGAAGTGGTCATAAAAGTCTACGGCAAACTTTTCGGTCAAAAGCTAAAGAAGTATTAAGATACGTCAATTCTAAAAAGCTTTCCAAGCATATATAACAAAGTTTTTTTCCTAATTACATCTATTAACTATTCGCTTGAAAAAGATTCCAAAAATTATAAAAATAGACAAGAGTAGGTTTAATTTTATACGACACGGATACAATGAATCTAGATGAAAAATGACATGAAAATATACCACATGACATCAAAGCAGCCTAGAGAAGACAATTTTCTTCTAGTGAAACTTTTAACTACTATCATTTGACTAAATCAACGGCTGAAATCTGTTAGCTATGTAAAAATACAATGGCTAATTCTTATAAACAGTTGAGAGTAGAGCACGATATTTACACCAATTTAATTTGAAAATCCCGGATAGATACGGCATAACAATGTTCCACTTTTTAAAGAATGGCAAACTTACTACTAGCATACTACTAACTAACTACTATTTATTTACTTTTATTTAACCTACTAAAGTAGGTTAAATTAAATAAAATAAATTATCATTGAATAATAAATTAAATAAATTATCATCGAAATAAAGTAGGATTTTGGGGCAGTTTGAAGGATACCACAAAATAAAATGAAAAGGAATTCATTCCCGCCGAGGCAAGGGAGAAGGATAATATCTCAGAATAATTGGTTTCCAGTTTCAGCGGCTGTCGAAAACAAAAATTCATATTTTGATGCAGAAAGAAAACATGAACAGTTAGATACATTTTCTGATCATGTTACGCATTGAACGTTCGAACAGAGACCAGACAATTTTAGGCTATTTATTATTGCAAAATAAAAAGGTCGGAAAAGGAAAGTCAACAACTCCTTGTGAATTTAATTTGAACAAAGAAATAAGGAAAATGGTTAGGGTATATTTTCACACAAGGACGCATAAAAAATTAGGACATCATTTCACCAAACCAATTTTACTATACTTCGGGACTTCTTGATTAAAGCTCCGAAATGCAGGTTAAATTTATCACCTGCCTTGGTCGCAATTTCAAGAATAATTCCAAAGCCAGAATAATGAAAGGGCACTAAAAAGGTCATCGGGAGAACTATACGTCAGACTAAAGGAAAACACCATTCCTTAACCTAGAAATTCAATAGGAATTCCACCTCGCCCAATAACTTCCATAGGAAGGAAACACCACTCGACAAAAATCCTCCGAAATGCAGAAATGCACTCACACGTCGTTGACCACAGTGTTCACGTCGCGTGCAGCAACTTTTCGGATAATTACTCCGGAATGAAAAGAGACTCATTAAGCGGGACCAGGCAGCGAAAGGGACAGGGACAAAAGGGAGGCTGAGATGGCAGATTAGGGCGGTGAGGATGGAGAAGTCACATTTGGAACGAGTGGCAAAGAACACTAATGCCGAGATGCTATCACTCATCCCGGGAATATCTACACGGTGCGAACAGTCGCCAAAACAGAGGTCCATCTTCATTAGGCAAAACAAAGGCGCGGGGGAGAAAGGTTATGCAAACTAAAAGAATCAGAGGACGACCTTAATAAAGAAACGTTGGATTCTACTTTAAATTAAAGCGGCTGTCCGCTAGTTCCATCTGTAAGCGATAAAGGCGACAAACAAAACGTTACGCTCGTGTTGAAAGTGTCGCCAAAATTTGGCGACACTTGGAATCTTCACATTTTTCAAGAGTAGCTAATTAAAGAGTATGATTAGGAGATTACATTCGAGAAATTTTCAAGCATATGATAGAAAATATATTATACAACAAATCACATTCATTAATACACGACGAATTATTGTTTACCCGATAAAATTCAATGAGTATGATAATGTGGTGATAATATATGTTAGGGGGCGTCCATTAATTACGTGAGGTGTTTAGGGGGGGCGGGGGGGTTAAGCCGAATCTCACTCACTCTCACGTGGGGGAGAGGGGGGGTTCTCGCAAAGATTACGTAATTTTTTATCCGCAAGAAACAGTGTAGAATTATGAGATAACTGGGTTAAATTGAGTAAAACGTGTTTCTCTACTAAAATATTACTAAATTTTACACAATAATATTTATCACGGTTATGCAAGCGCCACAAAGTAGCATAGTAGCCCGTCGATTGTTTAACCACCGGCTAGCCTAGAATGAAGCATAGATTAACATATCTACACTGAAAACACGCATTTTGAACAATCTCACGTGAGATTAGAGGAGGGGGTCTAGCCAAATCTCACGATATCTCACTAGGGGGAAGGGAGGGGTAAAAAAAATCGCAAAAATAACCTCACGTAATTAATGGATGCCCCCTAAGCTACATCAATGGTGGAATGGTTACGAAACAATATTAGAAAGTAAACATTTTAAAGAGATTTTTTTTTAATAAATAAAGAATCGATGCATCATACAGTATGAGACTTCAGTTATTTGAGTTTAAGACTTGAAAATATTGAAAATACAGAGTTCATTAAAAAACACAAGAGAATAGCAATGCCTATTTAGTAATGTTTACTTTACGGACAATTGTAGGGAAAAATTGTCTTAGCGGGTAAATTGAAGATACCCCCAGGAAGATGATTGTACTTTGCATTATTTGCACTCGTTTCATTTCCAAGATTGACAACATGAGTGAATGCATATAAAACCTCAATTGAAGGTTTGGATATATTCCTCAGTATATGAAAGAAAGGGCGATTTTATATTTTTTTAAATACAGCAATCTATTTCCTATGACAGTTAAGGAAACCGGATGTTGCTTGCGGCCCTTCTTTAGGGCAGTGGAGCAAACCCCTTTTCAGATGACAGCTTTTGTTCAACCCTCATGGCCGGGGACCAATGATGTAACTATAAAAAAGCTATAGCCAAACACGAACTTCCTTTCATCAAAGATTTATTTTCTCTGTTAATTCGATAGGTTGGTCGTTCTTCTAGGCTTCATACTAACTGATAGAAGCATCATTACTTGCGTACAAGGCTTTCCTCCAACATCGTGAACGATTTGAAGAGGGTCTTTAATCTCAAATAGCGGTAAGGGAATCTCTACGCTGAAAGCAACACTCACACTCTGAAGTCAATGACAGAGAAGAATTCTCACGGACTCAGTCTTTGAATTACATTGAGTCTACTCACGAGGTCAGGCACATGTAGTAAGGAGGCTACAAAAAAGGTCTATCATAACCTCACTTGTAAGAGAGCAAGAGCAGAGCAAACAGATAAACGTTCCTTCTGAATCTCGGAGATTGAGTTCTGGAACAATGCAAGTTTATAATCATTGCATTCAAAGAAAAGGAACACTAGATTGAATTACTTGAATTGAATAAATTATATTAGCGTAAGTAGTTTATTGGCTGAATTAGTAAGAGGATTTTGCTGCAATGATTACGTTATTTACTATGGGACGGAACATTTTAAAAGAGATATGTTACTTTCAATTAGTTTTGTCATCTTGTTGCAGGTTTTATTTTCACTGGGAATATGTAACCTTTACTGTTGGAATTGCTGAGACTAAAGTATGATATCTTCACTAGAATAATACACCCGTTCCTAATAAAAATAACATCAAAATTAGTTAAAGATTACGCTTACTGGTATATAAAATTAAAAAGCAGAAATATTGAAGGATAAAATATCATTTGAACGGATAAGAGGATAAAACTGAATAAGGTGGTTTCCCTATATAAACAAGGCCACGGAGCCCAAATTAATTATTGAGCTAGAGAAACAATTTCCTTCGTGGTAACACATCAAATGATTTTCCTTGTTAGCAGAGGGGTACTCCTGCCGTCTGACTCACTCCAACAAGGAAAAATACGTACGAAATTCTAGAGTTAGGAAGTCATATTTTCTGGCCGAAGGTGGTACCCCCGCTGAGGGGGTATTTTGGTGCTCCACTGCGTGATATACTTCGAGCACGCAACGATCAAAATGAACCCACGCAACCTCCGAAAAATTCCTCCCTTCTGTTGGGAGAGCCATTTATAAATGCACAGCCGTGACTTCCTATTGGCCTGTTCTATTAGAGGCAGGGAAGAGATAGGAGGGAATCTATCGGGAACTGTCAAAGGAGGACGTGAATTCACGGCGAATTTGGATTAGACGTAGGTAAACATCCATCGTGAGACATAAGGTAAGTCGGATTTTAGTTTCCCCATAAAAAAAGACCACAAGTATAGAGGTAAGATAATATGAAGAGATGAAGATTGGTTGCGGATTGAGAACTAAATAAGATTCAATGTTTCTGAAAAAAATAAAGTAGTATGGAGAAAAATCAAACAGGCTGCTTTAGAAGTAGATACCAAAATGCATCTTACATTTTACAGAAACACTCATCTATAGACAGTAAATCCGTAGGACAGTTAAGATCATAAAGAACGGTCTCACGGGTTGGTTACCATCCAATGAGAGTTTCTTAAATTCATAGGATTCTCATTTTTCGCTAGCTAAAATATTCGCTTATATAAATCTACTGTATCATAAGTATCGTACGCTTTACTGACAGCAAATCCTACTTTACCTTAAGGTTAAACAATGTCAATACCAAACCTTCTTCAAAACAGATAAACTAAATCTAGATGCTGATAACTGAGCGTAGTAAAATATACAATATTCCGTTGCCATTTACCTCCGTACGTATTCTGCAAGGACTTCAAAAGAATGGTTGCCTGCAAATACAACTACATTCATATCATCGTGGAGCAAGAAATTCCAACGCATCTACTTCTTAAGAAAGTTCGAAAGCTTTACCATATGACTTAAAGAGAAAATGAAGAAGATCGATACACTATTGCCGATTTGTAGCGAGATGAAATATAAGAAACACGTAATTAAGTACAAGGCTGGGAAATAAATATCTTTTAAGCGAACTGCGCCTCGAGGTCCTCATAACGGAAAAGACGCGAACCTATTCATCCCAATAGTTCGAGCAGGCAAAAAATGAAAACGCTCTCGGAGGAGCGGATAGAGACGACATAATTGATAAAGGCAACGAGCGAGGGGTTGGGGAAAGACGAGGAGAAGAAAGGTTGAGAGAAAGCGATTGAAAGATGAAAAGAGATGGGCGGGGAGGAAGCTGGAGATAAAAGGGTGGCTGGGTAATGGGAGGGGAAGAAAAAAAGGGCGAGGTGGAGTATGTAAGACGGGCAAAAGGTTATAGGAAAAGGAGATGGACCAAAAAATAGGAGGGGCGCTGGAGAAATGACGAGAAAGAACAATCATCGAGGAGGGAATTTCGTTAATTAATCTCCATCGACGTACCAGAACTTTCGATTGGAACAGAGCGCTCCCCTAATTTTTCGGAGAGTCAAGTCAGTGTCTCTCCAAATCTAAAGAGGGGGCCGTTAAAGCTGCGGTAAAAGGTTGCGTCAAAGGAAGTCCTCTTTTTCGCAGGCTTTTAAAAAACTCCGAGACTTGAAAGAACCCATTGGTGCATATCCAACCCATCCAAAATAGTGGATCAAAACCCGAATAGAAATCGAATCAATTTAAAGGAAAAACGCTTGAGATGGAGAAACAAGATCCTCTCAACAAACAAATACCAAAGAATCAACTGCGACCTGTCCAAAATCAACACGATTGAAGCGAGGCGACGACCAGACATCATCGAAGATCATCCCAAAACTTTTTACGCCCCGGGGGAGATTTCATAGGAAGATACGACACACTATCGAACCAACGCTTATTTTCTTTCCTTTTAAGAGATATAACAAGCAATTAAGGAATGAAGTGGCTAATATCTACAACATTTTCAGTTCCGAGTAGCCCTGAGCGATCCTCTATATTTCTTCCTTGGCTTTGAGAGGAGTTATTTTCGGGCCGAGATCCACTTTGTGTATGATGATTCGGTGGCGAACTTTCCCGTGTTGGGTTGTTTTGAAAGGGAAGGATGAACTCCTCACTCATATTCCTCGGAAAGATTTGGAGCAGCGCGGCCATTCCGCGTTAGTATGTTTTGACGAGAGATGTTGTTTACCCTTTGATCCCGAACCTTGTCTGACATACGGAACTATCTCGAAATTTGAATTACCATTATGTAAGAAACTGCACAACCCCATTACACGAACCCAAACTTTCAGACATGCATAAAAGTTTTGGTTGACTTAAAAATATGAGTAATAGCAAATACCACGAAAAAATGTGCCTATATGCACCCTTTACATTTACAGTTACCATTCACCCTTCATCAAATATGTACTAAAAAATTTATGAAGTCAGCAGAACTTGTCTCGTGAAACTTGAACTCGTGATGGACAAGCAAATGATTTTAAAGCATAATTATCCTGAGTAAAAGCGAAGGATCATGTGAACTTGAGAGGTATTAAATAAAATTCTTCAACTAAACAAGTGTACACAAAGACAGATATTTAAAATTTCTTTAACTGAACTGACCGTTTCAAGCAGTATATTTTGAAAAATTTATTGGCTAAAAAGTGATAAAAGTCATATAATAAAAAACTATAGCTATAGGTTTAGAGGTAATAATTACATGCAACAAGGAGATGCGACAATCCATTCCGCAGAAGATGCTTGATGTTTCCGGTTCACTTATGCATAGATTTCAGCCACGTATCAATCTGTTACAACTTTTTGCCTTATAACGGAGCATGCATCTTATGTCTGGAAAAATTAACTACGATTTCACACCACTTATTATGCAACTAATGAAAGTAATAAGTCTATGTACACAATATTGAGGCCCGTAATTTATACTACATGTTCAAATACAACCAAAAGTATAATTGTAACTTCTTCCCTAATTGATTCATGGAAATATATACATATATATCTGTTCCTTGTAGAACATTTAAAGTATTGTCCAAAAGCTAATCCGGATAAAGCACGGATGGTGAGTTTTAAATAAGCTACCATTAAAGGGGAAGGATTAAAAGTCCATTGTGTTCTTGAGAAGAATGAACTGTGATCTTGATTTCCAAGAAGAATAAACTTCAGTCACGCGGTCATGGATGGAATCGAAGAGGTCATCTCACCTACTTGCTGAGAGCTTTACTCCGGACAAGGCCAGATACAACTGGATAACTCTACAGCCTCCTTGACTAAGAAGTTATTGGCCTGAAAAAGGTCTGTACGCTGATACATGCTTTCGGATGTATGGAATTCGAGGTCGTACCAGGTTAAAGAGATAACCAATATTTGTACTAAGAGCGTGTACGAAGGTCATAATACAAGTATACATTGTGGAGGGACATTAGATGAAGGAGAGATGCGAGAAAATCATCAGTAAAATCAGTAAAATAGTTCAGAGTTCACGGAGAGAATAAGAAAAATATGATATATACTTTGCATTCCTTGATAATGTCAGAAATGATGATAAGCAAACCAAATGCAGCGGTGTAACTGATGGACGATGTTTCTTAAGGTTGTCAGAAACCACGAAAATATTCAGACGGAAAGGCCCAACACAAATGATGATGAAAAATACAGGGAAGGGCGTAAAAAGTAATAGCAAAAGACAAAAACAAATTAAAATTTCAGCATATGTTTCCATTATTATCCAACGACAAGGAATCCATCTAGCTTCTGGATTTAAGTATAGAAATAGTGTTTAATTAAATAAAGTAGTATCTCCACATGTATTACTATCAAAACAACTTCATACGAGTTAAAACACGAAAATATATCTTATCACCAATAATATCGAAAAATTTGAAAGTGTAAAAATATGCTGCTCATATTATTGAGGGCAATATAACCAAAACTCTATAATGTAAAGGTGGATGCATGTTTATGAGATATTAAATGCAGCATTTATTGCAGCACTGTCCCTGAGGTTTCCCTTTAATAACGGACCGTATCTAACATTCGAAGCTTACCGTAGATAAATAAGAATAAACATTTATCCTTTAAAATCCTTTCCATCTATTGAATAATAGATTACATGGAGTTTATTTTATCATATTACATTACTTCTGCCCGTTATAAAATCCCTTTAAGACATATCGCTCATATTCTTCTTACAATTGTATCGACAACTACCGTTTCGACTTAAATAAAACTTTAGGGCGAACAAAATATGTATACCTTAAATTCTTTAACAACCACACCTGAAGAAAGCGATACGTTTCCCCAATGTTACTAAGATAAAAACAAACAAAGCAGATAACATTGTCAACTAACTCCTTTTGTAAATGTATAACTAAGACTCAACTATCTGATAAGAATGAAGTCCCCATGGCCTTTTCTTTGTTCTTTCCTTTCTAGTGCGAGAGAATTGAATTTGTATAGTCGCAATAGGAGCAGTATTTTATATTTAGCAGTATAATCATTGACATTTATGGTTGGTAATTTATTTAACAACGGTCCAGTCGAGCTGAAGTATATTATTCTTTTATCTTTCGTTTACCAAACTCAAAGATCTTTCCCAAAAAAAATCACATGGCCCTTCTTACGCATTTTCCTTTTTCATTTTTTTGTCCCTAAGCTTACTCGAAAATTCGAATCTTACCATCGTTTCACTGTAAAGGTAAGAATTAACAAAACTGCATTCAACGAAGTTTCACACCGTTGAATACTTCGTAAAGTACGACGATAACGAAGAAACATTAAAGTATGAACTAGTGAAAGGAGACGAATATAACTCGAGTACTAACTAGCAAGGGCAATGACATTCATGTGGTCAAAAAGGGAAGCTAAAACTCCACTCGCGGATTTTCTTGAAACTCCTCGGCTAAGTTGGCGACAAATTAATCCTCGCGAAAGCTCGCTGATTTCAGAGAGTAATCCGGAAACGACCAGCCTCTCGTACCGCGGTGACACAGTAGCTTTCTACCTTCCCAAGATAAGCGAAGGTTTTCAAATATATTTTCACTAGTTGGGATTAGACACTCAAAACGTTTACCATCTATCATTTCCAATTCATAGATTTTAATATACAAATACATTTCGCCATAATGCAAGACGTAGTGGATGATTTGACCGTTAAATCTAGTCTATTTCATTTTCCACTCCCACCTAAGCCTATTACTGTCGTGGATCATAAACGGATGAAGATGAATTTCGATTCGATAGGTCCCAGCATTAACACCATCGATTCTTCTCGCATTATCTAGCAGGTCATGCAGCAAATTGGATGTTTAAAATCAGAATTTAATACCTTTCAAAAATGTTCATACTATAAATATCTAGAATCGATACGTGGTGGAACACCTCTCGCTGAAAAATTTCATTTACTACTATGATTATATATAACGTACCTATAAATAATAATAAATCACACATATGTGTACATCTAAATTCATCATGCGAGCAATAACTAACTTTGGAGGAGCCTCTACCAAACTGTTCCCAACCTCTGTTCAAAATCTCTTTGATAATGCTTACCAATAAGTAACAATTCTTAAATAAGTTTTATAGATTGGTAGCAAATCGTAGTAAACGGATTTAGTAGGAAGTTTTCTAATTTACGAATGTAACGTAATTCACCCAACATACATTAAAGAAACGCTGGATGGCTCATTATAGACATCGATAACTACGAAAAACGGCGAAGACAGATCAAGAAGGCGGCGCACACCGCGTTGGCAACATCCATAGACCGTCGAAAGAAAATGCAACCCCTTAATATATACCTTAGTAAACGCCACGATAAACAGCGTCGAGAGCGAAAGAGATACGAGTGGGAAAAAAGAGAAACAAGAACAAGTAAGACGGGGAAGATTTCGCGTCCTCCTGTGGAGAGGGCGCCTCAAACACTCCAATCCGTAGGTCTCCTCGAGCACGGAGAGCGCAAACCCTAGAGGATGATGTCTCCGGGAGGCTGAGGGGAGTTAAGTAGCGGGGGACCCCGAGAGACGGGGGTGTCTTCCACGTACATGCATAAGACAGCCACTTACTACTCTACTCGTCCCGCAGTTCCAGGGAAAAAATGAGACTCTCTCTCTTTTGCCCTCAGGGGGGGATGAGGAGGAGAAAAGGAAATGTGCGGGGCGGATCCTCGGCGGATCGCCCTCGCGAGCACTCCCGTAGCAAAAAAGGAGGGACGGTGTAAATTAGCAAACGAAACCTGATTTTCGTATTAATGAGGCTCCGCCGCTTTGTAAAACTGAAGAACGAGATGGTGGGACCCCCATGGCCTCCGCGAAAGAGTGGGAAAGACGTGGCCTTGCGACAAGTCTGTCTCTTCATTTGCTTGGACCAGAATTGCACATGTGAAATACTTTAATTGGGGATGGCACATACCGCTTATACCCATACTGAACAAAATTTAGATGTTTTCTTTAAAGGACCTATACAGCAGAAAACAGAGGTGAATAACCCTTTCGCGATCAATAAGAGACTAAGGATGTAATTTAACGTACGAGACATCTTCGAAATGCATTTTTCTATTTATTTAAGAGAGAAATATCGAATCTCGCAAACATAAATACAACAGAAGCCTGTAAACAATATTATGAGTACCATAGCTAGACTAACGAAAAAAACTGACATCTTAAATAACTCAAAACTATACGGCGGAAGAATAATATAATGCCTCATAGTGTTTGAGGATTGAAGAAAGGAGAATATGTACTTTGAAACATATTCCAATTAAAATTAATTCGTAAATGGGTGGGAACAACTGTGCAAAAATTCCACTCGTTTAAAAGTTTTTAATATCGCACGGAACTTTTGCACAGTTATTCCCACCCATTTACTATGATGGAGTTCCACAAAGTAAAAGCCTCTTTGATTGATAAAATTAAATCGCTAGAAATAACAAAGGAAGTAATAGAATGGAAATAATAGAGGAAGACCCCGGGTTCGACTCCGTGTCAGCCTTTCTTAAAGTTCGTTTTTTCTTGGTCGCTCCTTGTTGTGGAATGGTACCTCTTATGTGCAAATATATCCTAACCCTTTTCATAGGTAGAAATGGCTTACCACCATAAAATCATTACAAGAAAATCAACGGTCGACATAAAATTCTAGACGATTTTCATCACTTTGTATTAATTTAATATATTAAGATACAAACCCGCACTAGAAGTAAACAGGTCATTACGAACCCAATGACCCAAGAGAGACGTTTAAAATGCGGTCTCCCACCCGACCAAACGTTCTTGGTCAACTATCGAAGACCTTTATTAGTCGACTTCATTAACAGCAAACAACATCGCCGGTCAAAAGCTAATATACGAGGTAATGGTCTATCGAAGGTGATCGATTGGAGAGAAAACATGGCCGACCCGCCGTGCCGTGATGAAACTTCTACGTTCCGACGGAAGCAAATGTTTGAAGTCGGAAAAAATCCGACCGGAGATTTCATTGCTCCGTATTTCCGCTCTCGAATGGCACAATCGAGCGATCGCTATGATAGAATTTTCGCCATCGATTTCCTAAGGATCGCGTTTCCACCGGAAAAATAAGTAGTCCGGATTTATGCAGCAATCAAGGGAGAAACACACGTAATGAAGTGGCGACCTTTGATGGAGTCTTGGCGGGGCTCTTGCGTCACTCGCGGGAGCGAAAATTGCGTCATCGCAATTGTGGAAGAGCAAACAGAATTGAAACTACGGAAAATAAGCGAGGAGGAAGCCAATTTCACGGATTCTCTGTTTATTATTTTTGACGAATTCCCTTCCGAACGCGGATCAAAGAGGAAAAAATTCTATTCCTTCGAACGGAACTCGAAATCTAATCGAAAATTTTTCAAATGAGTGACTCTTGTAACTCTTCCATGACTCCGGATGGATCGATTTCCGTGGGATTGGGCTATAGTGTAGCAAAAGACTTATCAATTATACAGTGAGGGGATTAAGTTAAAAAAAGTGGAGCAAATTCTTTACATGTTATTATAAGCAATTATCCAAATCAAAGCTAATCCTCGAGAGCAACGTTCTAATAGTAAGGCATTAAATATGAGTAAGCTAAATAAACTTAATAGGATCAAGCTCAACCTTGATTAGAGGTTCCATTTCCAAATTATCAAATTATTTCACTTATCGGATGACAATGATGGTACTTTCGGACGGGCATATTTCTGAAAATACTTCAAAACTCATCTGAGGGTATTTCGATTATACCGATGATTCAATTTAAAATGTCACTTACTTATTTATTCATTTAATAATTCAATGTATACGCAGCAATTTGGTATGATTACCTGGTGACAACACATTATTCCGAAATTTAAACAATATAAAAATATCTTTTCTTCCGAATACCGCAAGAATTCAATAATTTCTTTAATTAAAACAGTATCATTTAAATAAAACATTATGAGGATTTCATTCCGATTATGAGACAGTCGACTACAAGTAGGAAAGCGTTGTTATGTAGAGGACTTTGCTTAACTGGGGCATTCTGGCAAATGATAAGTGATCCACGCATAACCTAACCACGGAAATGAATATCTCTTATATTGAAAAATATAGCTGAGATCGAACAAAGCAATTCTATAAGATTAACCTAATCACCAAAGTTATTGAAAACTCCATCTTATTCACAATCCCACGCGCAACATCGACTGACGCCTTTCCGATAACTTCCGCTCTTCCGGTTCATACAAAAATGCACAAGAAAGCAACGCTTTAATTTAAATACATGCGAACCCATCCCTTAAATCTCGACTTCCATCCGTACACTACGAGTGCTCGCAGGCAGATGGACAAGGTACGACGTTAGCACGACAAGGGAAACATTTGCACGCCACGTGCAAACTGATGTAGCGGAACGGCTCGGATGTCTCCATTTTCATAAACATTTTTTACTCATTCTTCTGGAGAAAACATCCGCAACGGCTCGAAATAACACTGGCCGTTTCTTTACGTGAGAGCTGTGTTTTTCATCCCCCAAACACAGCGTCAAGTACGTTAAAGAAAAACAATCGGAAGGAGCGGCGTGAAGATGGGGTGCATGGGAAACAGTCGATGCGGAGGTGGCCGCGGGAGAATAAATCGCGCGTAAATATATTACTCGTCTCGAAATCCGCCATCGCAAATCACGAGCAAAAAGGGGCACGTGGAGTAACGTATGGCTGCCAAGGGATGCTGAATAAGACAACGAGTTTCCGAAGGGTTGCTAGGAGCAACAAAAGGCCCACCAATCCTACAGGGAGACTGATACGAGAGAGGTTATTACCCCCACTCCATTACCTACAGAACGCCGATTCCATTGTCTTTCCTATTGATACAAATGGTTACCGAATAGACCTCCATCGTACTGCAAAATTATGGAGAACGGACGATTAGACATATAAAACGATATCGCTCTAATCGCCATGATTATATTAACCGGAAAAGCGTAAAGAGATTCATTAGGAGATTACGAAATTTCAATCGACCACAATGGACTCAGTTTAGGTGATTATTCCAACCAACTTAACTGAATCATATTTAATACGAGATTTTTAAAACAATTTGTACTGACCAAGTACGTCACTCATAGGCCGGAATTCAGCTTTCAATAGGAGGACATTAAACGTTAAATTTGAATTTCTATCATAAATATTTCTATAATCATTTTCTGTTCACTATAACGAAAATCAAAAGGATAAAATTCAACTACAGACACCCTACTTTTAAATACAAAAGTATTTCTCGGATCCAAACAAGCTTCAGGTCGATCGTAGGTACTTTCTCAGAGGTACATATTACAATAAATCTTAGCGATCATATTCAGCTTTTCTCAACACTACAATAGGAACCCTTTAACTTGAAAAATTGCCAAAGAAATGAAATTATCAAGCGTAAAAATTCCTTCCTCGCGATTCTTTTATATCTCTCCAATTAAAATAATTATAAACGATCCAACATATTCCTCTAATTTTGGAGAATCATAGATTTCTTTCAGGCCTGAAGCTCTGAAATAAAACTACGTCTCATCTTCTAAAACCCTTCACTCCTTTCGGAGATACTTTAATTACACAAAATGCGATCCCTCATCCCAAGGTTTCGAGAACCATCTTGCCGAGAAAAATCACATCACTCATCGTACCATTCAAATTAGGTACGGATTAAATCGAACATCTCCCATCTTAATCCAAATCACGAAATTGGCCTCTGGAAGAAGCTTTCCAGACGGAGCTCACGCAATATCCAAGATAATAGGATCGGGGGCGATTCGAACCCCTCCCCCCAATGAAACAAACGATTCCATCCCCTTTCTCCTTCAGAGATCGTAAAAAATAAACGTTTCGACTAATCCCCACATTAAGACCACGCCCACTCAAATTGCGAAGAGAAAAAATTGGAGGAGAGATACACATACGTCAGCGGGGGGGGGTGTCCGATTCAACCGATACTCAGCGCTATCGACACTCTTGAGGTGTAGCTCGGCCTGGAGCCGCAGCCTCACCCATTCGCCCTCTTTCCCACACCTCTCGGGTGGCCCAAGAGAGACTCGACTTACGCCCATTCGCGGTGCATTCTCGGCCACGACGACGCGTATCATTAACGCTCTCTCCGACATCCCCAATTCCGCGAAATCGCGGCTGCAGAGAGAAGATTATCTTGTTTTGTTATTGTCGCGCGGGTGGAGTGTGCGACGCTTGGCCTAGGGCCGCGAAAACCCCGTAGGATCTCGTTAAAATTGCACGAAATGCTTTCGGGTGCTACGGACGGCGGGCGTAGCAAATCACGCGCCCTTGAGGGTGTCGTGCATTTTAATTCTGGGCTTCATTGTCCCGCCCGTGCGCGACGAGAACTTGGATGGCCATCAAAGGCAAGGAGATAACGAGATTGTTTACATGTGTGAACTTTAAAGATCCCTGGATTTGGGAAATTTTAGGAGTAAATAGCGCATTTGTTGAAAGAAAGAGGCTAAGTATAGGATGTAAATTAATAATTTAAATATTTAAGGTTCCAAATGAAAAAGGATTTGTAAGCGCAGATAAATACGCCAAGTTAGCGTGTACAGCAAGAGAGACTTAAAGAGATGCAAGAAGCAGAACTACTTATGAAAGTATCGAGAGAGGAAGAAGAAATCTACGTAACCACAAGCCCAAGAAGAATGAACAAGACAGTAAAGCGTTATGGTAGACTGTAGATGGAATAAATAAAGCAAAACTAATATGTTCTTTCGATTCTAAGAACAGTTTCCTCGGTAATGGCAAAAATGGAGAACGCAAATAAATCCCTAAGTTCAGAGTAATTTGAAGCATAGATTTGAACTGAGTAAAGTAACGAAACTACACATATTATGAAGTATAAGCATAAAACTTTAAGCTATATTTATTGGATACTTACAGGAAGATGAGAACAGCAAGCCAGATGTCTTTCCTAAGAGTTGTACGAAGGTAATATACTAAATCACAATTTCAGGAATCCTCATTAAATGTGAATTTTTAAGAGAGATTCAAAATGATCTGAAAGGCGTAAACCGTCATGTATTTGCTAATAACGAAACTTCACACAAGTTGACATGAAATTCGACCTCTGGAGATAAAAGATCTCATAAAAAATACTAACGGCAAATATGTAGAGTATTCGAAAAATGTATCAATACGAAAAATAAGTTTCCAGTGTTCACCTTATGACATTAATATCGAACGAGATGCTGAAAGCTTATACTTATCATCAGCATTCTTTACGGACGATACTTTTGATGAAGTCAACACATATTCGGAAGGTGATTCCATGAGACTTTTTCCTTCCATAACAAAGATTTGGAATGATTTTTACGTCCGAGGTCAACAAATCTCGAGTCATATTAAAAGAGCTCTTTGCGCGGAGAAGCCGTCATCTGTTTGAGGTCAAATGTAGAAGAAAGAAGAGCCCGCGTCAAGGCGTCACTTCATGAAAGCGGCGCATTTAATGAAAAACTACTCCTCACACGGCCATAACGGCATGTTTTATTCCTAAAACGAGATTCGAACATCCTTCGGAAGATCATAACGAAGAGAGGACAAATGTCAGAAGAGAAGGACTTGTAAAAATAAAGAAAACCCTTCAGGGTTACCGTCATCACGAGCACTTTAAAGATGTGAACACGTTTCAACTGAGAAATGTAAGGTACAATTTTCTAATTCACTACGCAATATTACCGGTGAAGTTATTACTATTACAATTAAACATGTAAATATATCTTTCTAGTGATTTATTTTGTTACTTGAGGCTTCTAATCTCAATTGATCGAATTTTCGAGTTCAACCATACATTAATTAACAAATACGAATAGTGAAAGTTGCCCATTTTTTCATAATCATTAAAAATACAGAGTGATTTACATAAAAGTTTCATGAGTTAAGATGAAACTAAAGTTAAAAAGTCTGATGAAATCTAGTAAATAAGAAATATTTGCAGAACTAAGATAATGAGTTTAATAAACTAATACTGACAAATATATTTGGATGGCGCTGTTTAAATCAACGATGCAAATGGCTATAGAAAACCTTCATTTAGTTCCATAAATGCCATTAGAGATACAAATCATTGGTATTGTTACTACAATGTTTTTTTAATCCTCGCAGCAAAAAACGCAGTTTTCTATATCGGATTACTCTCGTAGTACGCGAATAAAAACTCTCAAGGTAACAATGCGAGGACATTATGAATTTGATATCCGCTTTTTTATAGCGCAGCGCGGGTAAACGCGGCAATCATTTATTGAGCCTGGAAGCACATAGTCCTCCAATAGACTGAAAGATGAAACTCAAAAGTTTCCTTATGACCTCGTAAATAATGCTCTCTAATTAAAAATAAAGCTAAAGTTAACTTTACTTTTCGATTAAAAGTTGCCAGGAAAAAGAACTTAGCGATTAAAATATACAGATACGTAGAATGTCTTTTCGACAGAACGCTTTGATTATTTTAATCATTCACATTCGTAATAAATATATATTTTTTTTAATTTGGCCCCATAATTTGACTCTTTTAATGGGCCGATAACCTCGAACAATCGCAAGGGTGCACACATTTCCTTGTTTGAGAGAAGTTTGAAGGAAGGAAGCATTCATCCCCACTTTTGAAAATACATATCATTTACCTAGGCGCTCTATGACGTCATAAAAATTGTTTCCATTAAAAGCCCTGCAGAAAATGACGAATTTGTCAAAAACAACACCGAATTTGAATTAAAACTAGATCGACTAATCTTGATTACTGAATAAAGGTAATAGACCATCCTTGAAAGAATTAAACAGTAGACTCAGAGAACAAGACGACCTTGGAAGAAACGACCAAATATATAATATCACTTAAGCAAACAACATATTTGCAGTAATAAATTTCTTAATCGGGAAAAAAAGGAATGAAACAATATATCTGGAGAATTTTTTGAACCTTTTTCCCGTTCCTGCAATGTATTTGTCAATATAATTCAAAGCGTTTTGTGATTTTATTGTAGTTATTGTTTAAATTTTGTAATTTTAAGATTTTGTTATTAAATTTAAGACATAGTTATATGAAGACGTACTACCTTTGGGAGGTTTTGGGGTTTTTCTTCAGACTATAGTCTATATAGGGTGAACGCTATAGGTTGAATACCAGACAGAATATTTTATATTTCTATCCCCCACAGGAATTACAACCTCCTCATCTGGTGCTTATTTGTAGCCGTTGAACATAAATAATGAAAATAGAAGACAAAAGACGCCAGGCAAGTCTATCGGATGAATCTCAACCGTTTAGCTAGAGGATCTAAGCGGTGTGGAGCCTATAATTAAATGAGCTAAATTAAGACGGAAAGGCCTATAAACGAATATAAATGTAAGGAGTGAGAGAAAAATGACGGAAGAAGACGCCGGGAGAAAAAGGAAAAGAATAACGAAGAAAAAATACGTCGAGTGATTAGAAGCGAGCGAAAAGGATGGAAAGAATTAAACGATAAAAAGCAGGGAGACAAGAAACACTTTCCTTTCCTCTTCGTGGCACCAGACATCGCACGAAATAATTCAAGAGTCGAGAGGAGATGCAAGTCTGAGAAACGGAAATCGGAGCGGATCTTCGCGAAATGACGTCATATATCCCGCGCCGATTTTGACAGCGATTGGAAACGTGTGATCTTAATTCCGTTCTTGTCATAAGAGAGCCCGTCATTATGTGCAGACGTATTAGAATATGGGACACATCTGGTGCGGTTTTTTCATTGCAACACACGTCGAAGGAAAAGATATCTGCGGCTGGAGAGATACCCGATTTATTTTCCCTCACTTTTATTCGTAGCGTGCATACTTAGCCCGTATCCTGAATAAAGAGCACATACATACATACATACATACATACATACATATGTGTAACTTATCACGGGCCAAAAAAGATAATGAGAAAGAGGGATCAGGAAGATATCTTTGAGCCCACTACAAGGAATATTACACTAATTAATCTGAGATAGTAACAACAATAACGTGTGTACAAAATAATAATTATGTGGCTTCACTGAGCCGTTAGTCATAAAAATGTTGCAATATTTTTTTTTCTGTTTTTTTGGTAACGATTAAAAAGAGAAATTTTACGAAATCGAAAATATTATTTAAGCGTTAAGAAAACTAACTTCACCAAATACATCAGCTGGATCTGGAATTACTCATTGGTAATACTCTGGTATATCTTTAAAGACTAATTTCTTTTAAATATTTGTTTTAAATCAAAACAAAAGTCATGGAAAAAATTATATGATCAACTGGGACAATCTTAAGTGGGACAATTGAAGAAGACAGCGATTATTTTCTATAATTATCTCAGATAGAAACTTCACTCAAACGAGATTGCAACCTCAGCAAGTAGAAAAAGTATGACATAATTGCAGAGTTACATTTTAATCAAATCTGGAATTCAAGGAAAAAGAAAAATATCACAGCGCGTCAGTCTTTCCTCAGTTGGCGCTTTACGTTCTGCGAAGCAAATTCTACTATGAATCAGCCGCTGACGGAAATGAATCACTCAACATTACGGCGAATCACTCCATTAAACGACATCTGGATGAAACTATCAAATCGACCTTTAGAAGGTTATGGCATAGAACGAGGAAAGGATAATAGTTTAAGAAAGCAAGTAAAGAGAAATTTTTAATGAAACGGAATAGGAAAACTCGAGCAATGAAACGAGATGTGGTGAATTTTGATGCTAATATAGGATAAAGAGCATATTTGCAGTAAACGTTTTTACTCTTTGAACAGTTTCTATAAACTTCAATTACAAATGTAAAGAAAAGCTCTAAATTTTATCAATGGGGCTTTAAATTAGATTGTAAACGGTCAGTAAAATAATATTGTTATGTACTATATAGCGCAATGGTATATACACTATAATACAATAAAATATTTCTCTTGCTTATTTGAACTTACGTGGGTATTTCCGATTGCAAAAATGAAATCCTTAGCACATGACACGACCGAAAAAGAATTTATAATAGCATGATATAAATACGAAGGTTTTCCAGGAAAATCATTACGGCGACAAGCGAAGCGCATTTTATTGGATATTCCATCCAAGCTGCTTTTTAGAAGCGAGTTATTTTCCTACAAAATCAATATTTTCAGTAACACTGCAAAAATGCACGGCCAAATTGTGTTCTAAGTATCTTGCGGTTTAAAATTGCTAATTTTCAAAGCGTTTTAAAAATTTGACATACTTTACAGAATAATTTCTATTGAAATCATATAAATTCCTGAAAAAATAGTTTCAGAATGCTTATGAAGATATCGTCTTATAGTAAGAGTAAAACCTATCAACCATAACATAAACGATAACGGACGAAATAACGGATGGAACGAATAAAAACGTCAACGCTTAGTACAAATTGAATTTCGCAAATTCATAAACATTCCTGTCATAATGTCTGTACAATTTGAAAATGTATAAGGATGAGTGTTATCATCAAGTGATGTCAAATGTATGGCACAGATATACGTTTTTGGCAAGGTATTGAAGAACGACCTAAATACAAACGAAACATATAAGGCAATTGATACTCTAATTTAAAAGCAGTCTACAATTGCTTACATATGACATTAAACGTTTCTAGAAGCCAGCAAAATAAAGAGTAAAATCAAAATGAATACACACGAACCGCGAACATTCAAAATAGTTAGGATGTAAAAATTTTCCATCCATTGATTTAAAATTTAATATTATAGATATAAACTCCCAAATAATTCTTGAAGAAGTACACTGCGCACAAATAAAAAAATAAACGACCAAACTGTTGCAACGAACAATATAAAAATAGACAAAGTGGTCAGAAATCGATCACGTGGATAGGTTGCGGATGATAAAGGGGAGGGAAGAAGGTAAACATAGAGAAAGGAGTTATTCTGAATTAGTGGTTAAGTTGCATTAGTAGTTTTTCAACTCCATCATTTTCTCATATATTTCCAAAAAATTAAACCATCCTCAAATGCCTATCCATATTAATTTCGCTTCGTTGACACTTGATGAACGCTTACCAAGAAATAAACATAACAACGTTCGGGCGGTAAATTACATTAGCGGGCATAAAAATTAGCTAGAAATTTAATCGAAATCTCTCGTATAGCTGGACATAAAGAAAACTTAGCGGAATCTAATAAGCGTATTGAAGTTAATAAGTGAACAGTAACGGTAATGGGGTGATATTGAATAGTAGTGAAGTGTTATTATAATGAATAAATTACCTGATGACTAAGAGTAGAATGATTGATGGAAAAATATAAAATGATAGCAGTATTTGTTTTTTACTTTTTGACGATTGTTTTTATTCTACTACTGATAATGTTTGGTTTTCGATAGTGTATTTTAATTTACTACTTGCCCGATTTTGTTGTATCACGTCTATTCATTACTGGTACATACATATTAGGACCATTATTGTATTATAGTTTAATTTTAAATATACACCGCAAACAGACAAAATAGTAAGGATTAAAAATTTTTTATCCATTGATTTAAAATTTAATATTATGGTTAAGAATTACCTAATAGCCCTTAAAAAAGTACATTTCCCAAGAATAAAAACAAAAACGACCACAAAAAAATTCAGTGGAAATTACTAGGTGATTTTATTTTATTTAGTATAGCTCCTTCCCACAAAGTTGAGCTTGGTTTAATATCAGATTCATAGTTTCATTTATTCAAACTCTGCCACCTAGTGAAAACCTAACTGCAGATTTATGTATTAATAACAATGTTATCAACGAGTAAATTGCGACGAGGAAATAACCAGGCAGTTAGCAGTAATCGTTACCGATACACGCGTTAACTGTCTAAAGCGGCTGAAAACATAATTCTTGGAATGGGAGTGACGGGCGTCTCTTCATATGGGGGTGGTCAAGCGAGCTTTCTCGGTCGAGATAAAAACTGCTTCTAGAGAGCGGGGCAGATCCGAGGATGGCAGAAGCAACGAGGTCGAGGGAGGAGCATTCCATGTGGAGGAGAATAAGGCTGAGCTTTAAACGGCGACCTCTTCTAGCCGCTGGCCATATCTGGAGGAAGCGAGCGCTGAACCCGGCCTTACCGTATGAGATGTATATCGCTCGCGCTTGTTTCGCAAGAGGGAATGCCGGGGATGGCATCGGGTGACCAACTTGCATCCGATTTCCCTCCAAATCACGCGAATGGATCGCAAATGGCCGTGCGGTCTCACTCCCTTAGGATCGGATCGCTCTCGAACGGGGGACGGAAAAAAGCGCTCGGGGAATTACGACTAGGATTAACGGCCTGACGTATATGCATACGATGCATTTCTGCGAGTTATCATCCGATACACTGTGCTTAATTCCGGGTCGTGATTTCCTAAGGCTTGACAGCAAGAACCCGTTTGACTTCCAAATATGATAACTTTGAGCCTTAAAACCATTCCACAGGATAACCTATTTATGCAAGTCCTTTTTAATGATGAAATATTAAAATGAATAATTAAGAAAAATAGTGAAGATAGCAACCTCCAATTGACATCAAAATTACATCAAGAAACCACAAGAAATGCTACATAAAATTTAAAATATTACAAGGATTTAGCAAAATACAAACGAGACATGGTGCCTTCATTGAATACAGGAAATTGCAATTTATTATTATCCGATATTTAAAGGTACATTAATGAAATATCTTGTTTCTAAAAATGAATATATTTAGTACAGCAATAGTATTAAAGGTGATATTCAAAGCAATGCACACACGAAGACTATATGAATTAAACAAATAAACTCGAAAAAAACGTTAATCTTAAGTTATTCTAGTTATTCAATTGCTTTTGATTCTCGAACAAGAATAATTGACTGGATACAGGAAAGAGTTTTCAAAAAGACATGAGGAAACGTAAGGATTTACTTCAGGTGAGAGTGAAACGGCAATTATCATATTTTTCATGATCACCATCATGGTATTGCCATGTTTTGAGGTTTTTTCTCTTCTATGGCTCGAATTAATTATCCACATAATACCAAGGTAAAATTTCTGATTGTAAAATAATAAGATTTAACAAAATTATACATCGTCATAAAATATATTTGTTCAGTGACACGCTTGCAGAGTCAGTTAAGCAACATTTTCATAGGTGAGGTGCTTAAGAAATTGGACTAGGTTGAGATAATTCAAGGTGGGAATGTCAATATAACAAACCAAAATCGTGAGGAGATCCCCGACACTTAACTACCACCTGAGAAAATAAAACTCAGGCAAAATAAAAGCTCCCCGATAACTTCCACACTCCTCGGCTCCATTCCACAAACTCGGTGTAACAAGTCGAGAAACGCCGCGCGAGAATCACATTATAATCCCGACTGCTGCCCAAGTTACAACCGCTCAAAATCCTCGCTGCTCATTTACGACGTTTCCATTACACCGTCGAAATTCCAGACTTAAGCCTCCCTCGCAACAGGATTACGGGGGGCCGAAAACTTCCAGCTACTTACGGAAAGAAACTTGGCTATGCAACGGCGATAAAACCGGAAGGCAACTTCGTCGAAAGTAACCGCGGAGATCTCGCAGGGAAAAGGAGAAAGAAAGGCATCCCCAGAGGTACGTCAAGCCCTATGGTGACGCCAAAAAAAAAACCCGAGTGCATATCGCGAAAATGGCGAAAGATGAAACAGTGGACGCTTGCGCGGCGTTGCGTCCTCCGTTCCGTAAAAGCACGAAATAAATGAGAGTTGCGGGAGACGGATCATGTGTCGAAGGAAATATCCTAATTATTGTAAAGAAAGAAAATTCGGAACACGGCTGTTAAAAGAATTAGAGGTTAAAAAACTCCAATAGCAGCCCTTGTAGGCGTTCTTCGTCTCATTCACCAGAGTTCGGAGAAAACAAGAGAGGAATATTGATAACTCCGCTGGTACACCGAAGAAACAAGTCTTGAATAGCATTTTTTTTAGCCATAAATATATATTTTTTTCAAAAGCAAAATATACTCCAATTTTTGCTACATGATACAAAGATGAAAAATAACATTCCATTTCATTTTCGCAGCAACAACAAGTAACATTTGACCCGTTGAATCGAATACATAGAAGATAAATTTTTGTCAACTTAATATTCAGTACAATATATGCACTATAATTAAAAATTTTTTGGGGAAATTCAATTTACCCATTTGGGTCCTGCCAAAACAAATATGGTTTGTCGGCGGGTACCCATCGGGATATATATTTTTAATTCAATTCAATATGTAACAATCTCATAGACCCAAAACATAAACACAGAAAGATTTGCTTGTTTTATGATATTATGTATGCTGCTATCATTTATTTTAATGAGAACTGATTCTTACTTATGTATCGCATGCAAGTACTTACTGGTACTGTATTTCTTTATTTTGTCATGTTCTTTTTTCTCATCTTATAGTTATTACTATCCGCAGGTTTGAGCAGTTTTTCAGACTCCCCTTCTTCGTGGGTGTTTTCCTGCAGTGGATTTTTTCTCAAGAATTTGTTACGTTTTTCACTTCCACCATTTTCTTATTGTTTCTCTTTAATTTAATTATAACTCTATAATTAATCACGATAGGTTAGATGGAAGAAGATACTTATAGTCTCAATCTCGCACAAATAAGTATGATTATTATTATAAAGAAGTTCTGAAGTAGTACAGAACTCTTCAGGAGGGAAAATTCACTCCAGAAGAAGAATGCATTGCTTTCGAAATGCGCTTTGAATGTTATTAAAGTGCTGTGTCCTCTCCTGTTTTCTCCGAACTCTGGTGAATGAGACGAGGAACGCCGACAAAGACGGCTATAGTTTTTCAACGTCTAATCCTAATTATTGGAGGAGCGAAATTGGGAGCGAACACTCTTGAGGAGATTATAAGGAAGGATGCAGGTTGTCACTGAGGGAAGCTTTGCATTAATTACCAGATCCGAGGTTGATGAGTGGTTCAGGGGGGGGGGGGGTTGGAACCACCACCTTTTTCAGCGTGCGGTAATAAACGCTCCTGCCGAGGCGGGGAAGGAATTAAAAGACGGAAATTTCAACTTCGAGCGAGTGCGTAAGGGAACGTGATAAGGTAATACCAGAGGTCGACAATCTGAGAAATTGCTCCAGTCGAAATGCCGCAGATCTCGGGAAAATTAGGGGGAAGCCCTGGCTGCGGTGATGGAACGAACTCGAGGTTTTAATTTCAGCCGAAATAACCGACGAACTTCGTAACTATAAAGCGTCGACGCGTTAAAATTTTCCTTTAGAGAAAGTTCCTCGAGAACTTCTACAATTAAAGAGTTTTTCGCGGGGTCTTTTGACTTCCAGATGAGATTCGTGTTAGAGAGGTCTATCGGCAGCGACACCCTTTGTTACGAGACGAATTAACACTACTCCAATGAGTAATTATACACGGGAAACCTGGAGGAAGATACTTGAAATCTCGAGCGAACAAATCTCTTCCATTGGAAAAGTGAAAACTAAAACAGAGCGAAAATCATTAACTAGAAGCTCGGAGTTATAAAAGCAAAATTTACGTCATTAGAAATCAGAGGTGAATTGTGATTAACGTTCATTAAAATTCGTGATTCTTACTAGAAGAGAAACGTAGAAGATTCGTTGAATTAGGCGAGACGAAATATTAGTTAATAACACAAGGAAAACTTAATATAATATATATATAATCTTGCAGAAGTTGAACTGAATTTCACATGCATCTATAAAAGTTTACTAAATGGAAAAACTACTAATCTTAATAATTATTATTATTCTATCATAACTATTAGAAGCTTAAACACATCGCTATGATAGGTGGATGTGCCCCAATAATCACTATCTGTTAGGGGAAATTTAAATTTGTAAACAGCTTCTATCTGGATAGAGATTTATGCGAAATAAAAAGCGAAAGGTAATACAAATCAATGATAATTAATTTACAAAATTCGATTACAATTTACTTATTAGATAATCCTCGGTCATAAACTTCAAACGCTGCTCTCTTTGGACTGCGTAAATAGATATTTCGTTCACCGATATTCACTGGTAAACGTTAATCACCTGCTGAAATTCTCATCAAAAGCATAAAACCTTCAATTTACCAAATTAACGAGATTTTAATCGAATACATCCCTGTTGCATGAAGCAGATAATTGCCTCAGCCAATTTATAGAATGAAAAGTGAATTAACAAACTTTTTTATGGGTTGATATTTGCAAATTCATAATATCATGATTACGATTAGTTTGCACTAGAGATTTCTCACGAGTTTTTTCGTGGCGGGAACTAAAATTAATTTACGAGAGTTTAATCGCGGTCTAAAAAAAGGGGAGTTCATCAAATGAAGTATTAAACCGAACGCCCCTGTGCAATTAAACTTTCGCCATTTCGATTAACGCGGATTAATAGCAGCGATGGAACAATCGGGAAAGTATCTTCTCCCGCTTAGAAAGTCTCCATGCCATTTTTAGATGTCTCCCTGACCACAGGGGGAGGAAAGAGAAAAGTGTCAGGGGAGAAAGTTAGGGAGGACAGTTGGTGGATGTCTGCGGTTTCCTGAACGGCAAACAGCAGCAATCCGTCCAGTTAACTTCCGCGCAACAAAAGACGGACACAAAACTTGAGAAACATTCTCAAAGGCTGAAAATAACAAGTTTTTTGGGTTGGAAAAAAATAAGACTTCCTGAGGGCCGAAAACTTCCTCGGATGGGGTTGAACTTCCCTCTCCTGACCTCAGATATGTCAGAGTGGCGAAATTCCGTGCGATAGCAATTTCGAGCGAGAAAAACGAGAAAGAGACTATGAAATAATTAGAACTACCCAACGATTCATTTGTACAGTCACATGGAAAACGAAATTATAAACACAAAAAAATTACTACCCCAATATGTAAACCAATCTATAATGGCTTAGTCGGGAGGAATTACCGTATATACAAGAGTATAAGCCGTCCCAAATATAAGCCGAGGCACCTAATTTTATCAAAATAACTGGAAAAACTTTTGACTCGAATGTAAACCTAAGGTAGAAATCGGATGGCACGCGATTGTAAAGAAAATTGACAGAATTGTTAATAGAGCAAGTGAAGAACTTAAACGCCGATATCCAGCTACGGCAGACGTTTTCCAACGGAGAACAGGTAAGTGTAACCCTCACGAGTATAAGCCGAGGGAGGACTTTCCAGCATAAAAATAGCGCTGAAAAACTCGGCTTACACACCAGTATTTACGGTACGGTATATCTAAATTGGGACCAAAATGTATTGATATGTGAAATATCAGCTTGAACAACAAGTCTGCTTTAACGAATCGCCTAATACCTAACCTAATAAACTACCTAATTACCTTGCATATACGTTGTTATAGCAATGTAAGTTATTAGATCACTAAATCAGACTACAAAACAGGGACGGCAAGCTGCTTCCAAAGCGATCGGAAGAAACCGTTCCGCATCCTTAAATAAGGAATTCGCGAATTATGTAACCCGCGCAGTGCAAAGCAATCTGCAGACTCGTGTAGTCAGCAGTCCATAACAGATGGGCGCGCTTTCTTCAGGTGTCTTAGCCGCGGGATACTGGAAAATTAAATCTTTCAATCCACTTGCCACCTATAGACCAGAAACACGATCTTACCAGCCAATTGTCTTCCAAAGGTTTCGATTCCTTTTCCCATCCCAGATTTGAAACAAAAAATATTACAATTCAGCATTTGTGCTCATCGACACCTGAGCTCATTCCGCTTGACCTTTCAGAAAATTGTGTTTACCTTGCTCCGCGAAGAAACCGGCTATAAAGAGACTCGGTAAATCTTCTATCAAGAATAACACTATAAGCTATGTAATAACAATACATAAATATACGATTGTAGAAGGTAACTGTAAAACGTATGTGAGATTAAAATTTAAAACTAATCTGTACTCACTAATGTTTAATCCAAGCCAAACCGCTTCATCAAAGGCACTCACCTAGAAAGAAAAAAGAAAAGAATTAAAAAATTATTTTTACGTCCACCGAAGAGCAAGAAACTGCAAAAACATGGTGGTGCTTGCGTGTCGAGCCTTCGAATAGGAGGGTTAAAAGTCAAAGAGACGAGCGATTAGACAGGAAAGATATCTCAAACCTTTCGCCCGCAGCACAGCGAATATGAGGGCACCCGATTGGCATTGAATCTTCCAAATTGTCACCAGACCCTGGGCACGATCAAATTTTCCCCCAGAGGCACTCGTGCAGCGCCATCTGGGGGCGCCCCATCGACGGTGGGAAACCGATTCCCAGTTGAAAGAGACCACATTTCGTCACCGAAGACAAGTGGCACCGATACCGACAGCCGGTGGCGACGGCATATTGCGTTTTTAAGCGCCGATAAAGGTATCGTTTGTTGAGGGCTCCTTTATGTGCGAGCGACTCGGATGTAAATCTACTCGACGCAATCGGAACCAGCATCGAGGAAATAAAAGTCGCGTGACCCCGGAACGAATGACACCGAAAAGACTTGAGATACAAAGACCGGAATGTCAATTCCACTCGATGCATGGAGGATAAGCCTCGATTACAGAACGAGGAAATGGCGGCACAAAGAACGATGCAGAGCAGATTCTTTGAGGAGAGACCGAAGTCGAAATGAAGTCCATGTACACATTCTTCCCATTTCATATTTAAATTCTTTACGGTAGATCAACAAAATTGAGAGGAATCACACTTAAAAGTTTACTTTCCATAAATTGATGTACAGAAATAGCAACTTAAATTTTTCAGTAAGAATATTAATACATGTGATCTAATATTTGAAACTCTGTGTAACTTATACCTGAGCAAAAATTGGAAGAAAGAAGAAAACCTTATAAGGTAGGGAGATTATTAGAATATCTCAACATAACTAATACTAGCGTAGAATTAGGCAAAGTGTAATAAACACCTAGCCTATTCGGTTTTCTACAGTAGCGGCCATTTGATGAAATAATTTAATGTACGTAATTTACATGAATAAAACATAAAGCGAACTCCCTCAAAGTGATGAATAATTTCGGCATTCATATTTCTTAACTTATTCAAAAACTGGCAACACCTGGCTATAAGAGGGAAGAAAGATATACACGAATTTGAATAACCATTCTACGAGCAAATATTCACGTCATCACAGGTATTGAGGGCGGTACCTTGACATCGCAAAATGAAGCAGCATGCACCACAACTAGCGTGACGACCAATAAGCGACTGGATTATTTTAGAAACGTATTAAACTGAAGTAAAGCATCTGACTAGAAAACGGTTTATAAAATAAACGATAAATCCAATTAAAATAGATCTGTCATAATAAACTATGAATGATATTTACGTACCATATTAACAATTGGTCAAAGTTATATTAAGTTGGTGGAAATTTTGGACAAATAATGCTAAATAGGTTATTTTTCGTAATTGTTAAGTGTACTGGTTGAATGTTCTAATAAGGTATATATTTTATTTAATTGTAAATTTTATGATTAGTGGCTAAGGGAGGTTTGCAGATGGATTACCCTCCCTTCCAGGGCAAATGATGAGTGTTCCTCTCAATACAAGAGACCATTCCTTAAGTAATTTTTTCGTTTAATTTTGATGTCTTCAACGTATTTTGCATTACTATATTGTATTATAATCCACTGCCACCAGGTTCTGCACCTACTTGTAGTGATATGAATAATAATATTCATAAAACGTAATATTCAAAATGCCAGCCGATGAAATCAGCGAAAACTTAGTCACGAAAAATGTTGATTAAGTAATGTATTTGGAGGTAACACTTGGGAAGCATTGCATTGATGAACGCCATAGAATTGGTAGGACACGTGAATAAAAACCAATATGAAAAGCAAAGTTGTGCGTAAATAAATACTTCGAAAGAAATTCCACCGAATCCTGTTACGACAGCCTGACATAGGTACATCTTAGGCAAAATAGCCGAAAAAAGGGATAATGCAATTGACCGACCTATCACCACAACTAAATCATCAGTTGAAGGTGTTACTGGTCTACGTTTACGGTTAAGGACACTTATCCTAACTAATCTCTCCCTCACCTTCCCCATCCACCCTACCAGAGACGGGAATCGGGAAAATGGAAACCCACCCTTTTCACAAGTCCATGCAAAAGTTCTCAGCAGCGACTGAAACCCATTGCAAAGAACGTTCTTTCTACTCAGTCACGCTCGGGCGGAATGAATAAAAAAATGCGCGATTCCACGCAGTTCATTTCAACGCCGTTACCGAAAATCACGCCAAAATGACTCAGCGCGTCCCCCGGCTACGTTCCCATCACGAGATGTAAAAAAACGTCAAATCCTTTTACTGACGTCGCAGGGGGAGAAAAAATATTTTCCCCGCGACGACCATGTGCCGTCGGAAAAAAATCAATACCCTTACGAGTTACGCGCTAAAAGTTTCGACTCTTAAAAAACGAGATGTGATTCTTAAAGGACGGTTTTGAGGCGTTATCGCTTCTTAACACTTCGCTATGCTTTATACATGGCGGCCACATGCGAGTCACAATGTCAATCCTTCGCTAGAGTTGATATACTACGCTTCGATTTTCGATAGATCGCACACGTACGTTGCGTCGGATTTACCCTTCGAGTAATGACGACTCGTAATGATTGCACTGAATCGGAGTCGTGAGAAAGAAATCATGGGCCCTTAACCTTCGCCAAAAAATGCCGAACATAACTCATGTTTTCCTTGAAAGTCATCGGAAAAGTTTGCACTCGACGGAAGATAAGTTGTATGGGTACAACACTTAAAAAAAATTAGTTATTACATATTAAGTCTGAAAGATAATGAAAGGGCGGAGATAAAAAAGGCTGAATGATGCGATGGGGAAATATTAAACTCAAAAGATTGATCAACGAAATATTTTCTAAGCATGCAAATACTGAAAAATATGCCATTGGGGTTCTATTCTGAAATTGAATTTAAGTTTTTCTGAGAAGATGAAGAAGAAAATTTTGTATTTTTTCCACAGTATTTTATTAAAAACAATAAAAGGAAACAAAACATGACTAGTTTCAGAGATTGATCTCCATCATCTAGTCGTGTTTTGTTTCCTTTTATTGATTTAATAAAATACTGTGGAAAAAGTACAAATTGTTCTTCTCCATCATGACGTATTTCCACAAGACATCGCCAGAGACTGTGATTTTTTTCTGAGAACTTTGCAGCTATAAAAAATATGAAAATCTCTTAAGAAACATTTTCCGCGAATGTTAAGTATATCATGAATATTATTCGTGCAACGTAATGGTATTCAAACTACCAATTTGTTTAAAGCATAAACTATGTTATTGTAAACATTCAATAACACCATATTTATTTTGAAGGCACGTAATGCTTAAAACAAAAGTGCATTTCGTCACAACAGAAAGCATCTTTAAAGGAACATAATAGATTTCTCTAAAGGGAGATATGAAATGGACGAGAAAGAAGCATAGTGGAATCTGTTTTATCGAACATACATTACTTTGCAAAATATTGTTGAAATGAAACATTTATACTATTTTATTAGAGAAAAGACTAAGCGTGTCCGTCATCTCGCATTCATATCAAAGATTGAAATAGCGCTGACACAGAAAAACGATTTTCTTTAAACATAGAGCGATAAAAAATATACGGACTCTTTGAACTGCCAATAATAGTAGTAGCTAAAAATAATTAAAATTAATCGCTCCGTTTCGAAATAAATTGATTATTAAATCATCAAACCGATCGCTCTTCCCAAACCCAAAACATAACAATAGGAATATAAAATAGGCACATTGTAGGGACACCCGTCATACCCAACTCTCCAAGTGTGTCAAAAAACATTTTAACCCCATTTCTGGCCATGATTTTCGACATGCGATAGAAGTACCAAATCAGCGTCGACCGTTCTCCGCCGAGGGCCGCCTGCATCCCATTTCTTCGCATCACAATAACGGGGAAAACAGACTAAGGGGGAGGTCCTCAATGACGACCAGAATACAACGCTCTCATCCGCTGCCCTCGGACCGGCCCATTGATCCGAGGCCCCCTAATGACGCGGCGTGGGAGTGGGGCGATGAAAAAGACGGGCCCCCGAGGAAGGATAAGGGGAGGTGGGTGGCGCCATTACGACAACCTGCTGAAAAACGGAAAGCTCTAATGTGAACCCCTTCGGTGTGGCGTCTCCCTCTCGCTCACGTCAAATTTTTGAAGGATTGAATATTAAGCTCGGAGGGAGCGAACCGAGAAATCGCGAGCTTTTCCTTTCTGTTTTTTTTTTCCTGAAATATTCTCGGATGAGAAACAGATTAATTTTACCAGTTATGGTCTCGATTTGGATGAGCGCCGGGGACAACGGAGTCAAGGTCCTTCGCGAACTCTATTTAACGAAGTAATGCTTCGATAAACTTGATCATTCTCGTCCGAGTTTATCTCCGGAAATCTCAGGAAAGAGTGGAATTAATCCGACTCTAAAAGTTCCTCCGATAAATCTAATTCCAATCTTTAGAGAGAGGAATGAACTTTAAAGATGACCTCTTGAAGTACCATCAGCGAGCTGAAATGTTTTATTCCAAAGAACCTACCTTTTGCATTACAAATGTAGTTAGTTTTATTGGAAGCGAGTTTTAATGCTACGAAGGAAACTCTCGGCAGACTTCTTTGAGTTGAAAGACCTATCGAGCATTTAATCTACGAAATACCTGAAGGAGGTAGGAAGGAAACCTGATCCATTAAACTGAATTAAAAAGTAATCAAACCAAATTCAGCATTTATAACAGAACTTGAATTATTATTTATATTCTACTTATTACTTATTTCTGAAAAATCTTGAACAAATCACGACGAAAATATATCTCACAGAAATTATCACTATTTAAGTTGACACGTCATTGCTTTTTTTCTACGTCAGCCGCATAGGTGAGCATCCAAAGCCTAAATTACAACTTTAAAATGTTCATACTTTAGACACAAGTGTTACGTTACAGATCAGACAAGTAATTAAATCAATTGCGGAAGGCTTCACGGAATGGAAATCCACATTAATAGGATAATATTCTTTTCCATTTCTTAATTTTTTCTTACCATCTTATTGATCCGAAGAGAAACATACCAAAATAAATTATACAAGGGTGAGAATAGAATGGAGTTATCATTAAATTTGTAGAAGTTTTCGTCACCGTCTTCCTTAAGGCTAGAGAGTAGATTTCCAAGCTATTTTAAACCCATACTCGCTTACTTAAGTGAACATTCATGGTCTAGTTCAATAACCATATAAAAGAGGATTTATTAGACGTCCTTCGGAAATTTTCCTTTCCTTGCGCCATTCACAACCGAAGATATCCACCCCAATAGTACGACAAAACGTCTTCATAAATTATGATTAATGAACGACTTCGTATTTTCTTCTTAAATAATCCTTTTTGAGAGTGATGGATGCTGAACATTACGCAGAGATTACGTTGAGGATTTGGCGGCCATAAAATTCGCTTAATGGCACGCCATTTCAATCCACTCCGCACTTAACATTCCCTTCGTCATTCATTTTTCCGAACTACTAAAGCCAGTTACGCGTAAGTCATTCAAATGAACCTTTTTTATCGTATAAAGATAAAAGCCGATAAATACACTCCTTTCGCGTATGATAGAGTGGGAACACACACGTCTCGCGTAAACACAAACGATTAATCACCCGATTCAGATAAACCTGAAGAGATCTCAATCTAAAAGACTATTGCTCCGCCGCGAGCTCAAGAAATTTCTTTCGAGTCTATAGTCTAGACAGAAGCTCACCGTTTGCTTACCACACTCGCAATTACCGTTTAATAGTCCTACCTAGGTAAAAAACCTACTTATAACTGTTTCACTATTCCAAATAATTTCTGCAACAATACATCTATAAAATATAAGTGTTCCTGAGCGAAAAATGCAATTATTTTCTGCTACGTAAGTAACAACTGATTCATAATGCGTTGAGAGTCGGGGAAATATCACGGTCACGGATTCGACTTTCTGAATAAGAAACAACTGAAATATCGTACTCCGTAGATTAAGAACAAATATATTGAATTTTACATCGAAGATCAATCACTACTCGGAAGCTTTAGGATAACAAATATGTTGGGGGTTTCACAAAAAATGTGAAGAAACCATCGAACTTTTACTTAACTACCTTTAACAGGAACTCGACAAGAAAGATAAACCAAATTAATGTTAAAAAATGAAAAAGAACACTAGTACACTTCCACAGATTTATTTCATTGGCGACATGTTTCGCTAGCTCGCTAGCGAAACATGTCGCCAATGAAATAAATCTGTGGAAGTGTACTAGTGTTCTTTTTCATTTATTATGGCCTTCCACGAGGTAACGCCTTCGCACATCGAATTTACCAAATTAATGTTAATTAATGTGTTAATTTGTACTAGATTGGATCAAAATTTACCCAGCAAAGAGAAGTCTTTCCTTCCATAATGGATCACAATTTAGGTTTATATATAAAAAGGACCCTCTCCACGAGTTTTGAAGACTCAAAGATTATTGTTTAAGAACTATGGGAAATCCGAGGTTCATTTGTTTTCTAATTGCACATTAAGACGACGCATACATGTTGCCTAAGGATTGAGTGTTTTAGGAAGAACTAAGTTCTTATTAAAATACAACATTAGAAAATGATAATGCAATCATGCGGAACGTAAGGAAAAATGCATTAAAAGGTGGGACAAGAAGCATCATCATCAAGGATGTAATACATCAACAAATAGATAATATTCCACATTTATCAATTTTAGTACCATTTTAAAACTTATAATACTAAAGAAATTCTCAGCATAGTCAATAAACTAATTAAAATAATTATAATATATTTCCAAATGATTCGACCCTTTTCTTTTAACAGCTTCATCAAGATGCCCTAATTTTTCACGGCCTTGGAATAATTAGTAATACGGAGTGGGAGAAATAGTATTGAATTCCAATTATGACTGGAGGTTGAGCCAAAAGATGCCAAATCAGATTTGCCAAATAAACAAAATGGCTAAATTGAAAGAAGAGACTGGTAAGAATAAAATGAACTGATATTGGATTGAAAAAATTGAATGCTCTTGACGCAAACAGGTCAGGGTCTAAAGACACTTGCAGTGGAGACAATGGGTCTCCATCTTATTACACGTGGGCGGAGTAATATTATAAGATGTGACAAGGTGTAACGTTACTGAAACGATCGATACAGCAATATAGCTAACAGATATCAGTAAATCTATCAACCAAAAAAATGAGATCTATTTATTTGCCATGAATAAATGCAACAAAATGCTCCGCATTTATATAAAAAAATACGAGTGAAAATTTTATTCGAGAAGAGGGGATGTTGTAATATGTATATGAATATTTCACAAGCATTTAAATCGATAGTGATTGATTTAATTTAAGTTTCATAGCTGAAGGTTTTGGCACAACATGAAAATGCTGAAATGTCCTTTCAATGAAAACAGGCAGAGTGGTGCAATGATTACTTGCCGATGAACCTGTCAACGCAAACGAGCAAATTATAACGCGTAGTTTAACTCGTGTAAAAATGAATATAATATATTTACATTTTTATCATAAAAACTTCAACGCCTTCCACAAATGATGTTATATAAATCAATAATTAACGAATAAATGACTTCCGACAGAAGGCAGTCTTATGCAATGAAAAACCTAGCGTTGAAGTATCACCAACTACGCTAGAGAGAAACCTACATGGAAAGTTAATAGAAACGAGAATATGTGGTGAGAGCTATGCAATAGAAGAGAAACTTTTAGTATGTTAATTAAAATAGGCAACGTCTGACTAATCGTCGCGAACCTTAGGAAAGCATTTAGAATGAGGCAAAGACAAGATTTTCGCAGATATCTGTGGGTTGTTACCTCTCACATGCTAAAGAGGTGAGCAACGTAAATTCAGTTATAAGTTACAATGTAAAGGATTCAGCAATCGGGTATTAAATAGATTTTCTCAAATAGGTATAATTAGGTTACCCTTCAAACGTTTTCAGCAACTAATTGTTGTTTGAAGCTAAAATCCTTTCAGGTAAAACATTTTTGCCGGACAACTTAAATATATCCAAAATTTAAAGTTTGTGCAAACAAATTCTAGATTTTCAATTTATTTTAGTAAAAGGCGCAAGTAAAACTTCTTAATACCAACGCGCAATTGATAGTCGCTTTCTAAGGCGCTAATCTCAAATATTTAACCTTAAACCGTTTCAATTCAATTTTATCGAGTTTACCATTATATGATGAATGTTATTATCTTCAAGTATTCTGGGTCCCAAACAAAATAAACGAAGATGTTCTACCATTTTTCCATTGAAGAATCACTCCGTAACTACAAAGACACTAAGCTCTGGACATATATTTTCCCGCTTTCGAAGGCGATCGCTTTTTTGATGACGACAGTTTCTCCTCTCTTCCGATAAGAGACTTCGAAGTAAAATGTTAGGGGATTACTGCTTCAATTGCAACGCTGGAAACGATTACGAGCGGAGCTGAATTATAGCGATTGCTAGAAGGAAAATCCGCGGCAAGATACCCGAAACGAAGCTCATTATTTCACTCCTATCGGTTAACAAAGCTTAGAAGCATCTAATTTAGATTCCTCGCCGAGAACAGCCGCAAAACAGGATTATGTCTGTCCACGTAATCCGACGCAGGGACCGGACACAACTTCCCGACGATGACAGAAACCAAAGACGAAAAAATTCCTAATGGAAAATCGGCGTCGGAGAGGCAACTTGATGGGGAGACCACAAGCGTCCACTAGGTCCCGGGAGACCGAATAGGAATCGCATGCACTCAATCAAACGGATGAGCAACATCGGCGACTTGGAGGGAAGACATCCATCTCTCTCCGAGATAACAACCTACGTAACACAAGGTGAAGACCTCATTAACTGGAAACATTACTCTGGCTCGATGAGGGCGAGGTGTCGGGTCAATCTGCCAGAAACCCAAACCGAGCGAGCGAGTGGGGGGAAAACCGCTGGAAATATGACGAAAATAAGAAAAAGGCTACGTTGCGGCGGAGAGCTGTCGAAAATTTATAATTAATCCGCATCGGAGGGATGCGGGAGAGGAATCGAGTTGGAGATGACATTTTTTATTCAGCTCGACGACGATGAACCGAGTCCGCGTCGATTGTGTCACTGCCCTCTCCACGAAGCTCCATAAAAGATTACGACATTTGTCTCACCACCTTCCACACCAGATCGCGATTAATTTGTTAAGTACGGCGCCGTTTCCGGGTTGAAATTAAAAGAGGACGAAATGGAGAATTAGGAGAGCTGGTCGTAAAGAAAGAGAAACTCGAAAGATTGAGGAAAAGGGTGTTGACAATGTTGATCACAAAAAAATGTAAATCTTCAAACATTGTGCAAACCTACATTAATCTAAAAACGGCTAATTCATTAAAATGATTTTAACATAAATTTATCGAGCGAAATTAATTTGCTGGGCTGAAGGAAAGAAATAACGTAGATTATTCTTACAAACATATAAACATGAGAATAAAATTCACGGAGGTGAGCGAGATACTGTGGAGAGTAGTTTCAGAGTGAAAATAAAATTGAGACTTCTTATATAAGATACATTAAATAATGATTGGGATAATTAACGCAACTATATCATTTATACATTTTCTTTCTTCGTTTACAAACAACACGCTATGAAATGTATGGATTTTAAAATAAAATTGGCGAACAAGCTCACTTATGCTGATAGATAATAGAGACCATCGAGATTAAGGTAAGAATCTTCATTAACAAGGATGCACCTATGTACAGTCCTGGCCAAAATTAACGCAGCACCGACCGTAAGGATCGCTAGGGAGGTGCTGCGTTAATTTTGGCCAGGAGTGTACCTAAGGCAATCATGCAAGCGGGAATTAAAGCACAAACATTCGTTGCAAAAGAATCTTTCAAAATGAGTATTTTTTCAATACCTGGTAAGGTTGTTCTACATTGCTAAATTAGCGTGGACTCAATCCAAGGATAGAAAACTATTTTCAAAATAAAAGTGGTTGACGGCGTGACTTCAAAAACAATTCCCATTATTTTTTTTTTAATTTCATAAATAATTTAAGATATTAATTTGTAATATTTACTGTTATAGACATTGTGACTATGTGCGACATGATTTAGAACAATTAGAAAAGAAGATACCAGTCGAACGCGCTTACATAATCTTGAGTAGATTATGCTTCTAAATTTACCACACCGGAGAAAAACATTCCCATCATGACACCTGCATCGCATACCCACCGGCCATGAAATCATATATCTCACTCTCAAATTCAAGAAGCAGCGGTCGAATCTGATAATAATTCCACCGGCGCATTTGCTGCCATAATAAGAACCCCGTTTTTCCTATCGGACGCATCACCGGTAAATCGCGAACAACGCGTACTTTACCACACAAATCCCAATCCGCGAGGGATTCGAGAGGAAAAAAATACGAAACACGCGTAGCGGGAAAATCACTATCCGCCGGGGAAAATAAAGCAGGGGAAAGAGGGAAAAACGCGTAAAGCGCCATAAATATGGGGCCCAAACACCGAGATATTAAATAATGGAACGCTACGAGGCAGATATACAACGCATGCATTTCAGATGATGGGAGAACGGACTTAACGGCTATGGGAGGCGAGAAAAACGTAGGAAAACGGCGGATTAGATACGAGTCGGCTCTGGTGCGAAATATATAAGAGGAAAACGGGAGAGACGAGGTAAATGGAGAGGTAAATAAACAAAGGAAGAGGGTGGCGAAGGAGGTAGATCGAGATGAGGGAGAGAGGAAATTCTCTCCTTAGTGGCAAGAAAACAGATGAAGAGGGGAAGGCGGGGGAGGGAATAAAAAAGACGATGGGGCCCCATTCGGTCGGCATCGGCCGTTCACCCCTGGGATAAGAACCACGGAGAGGACGGAACGGGATGCCTCTCTCCACCTTTTCACGGCCAGTGTACCCCAACAGCAAATATGATTCACGAGCACCTGGTCTCCCTAAAGATACAGAGCGCTCTTGGTGTCCCCTGAACCGGAAAGTTAACTGGCCATCTCCGCGCCTTAAGAGACATATCCGAGGGAACGTCGCGGGTCAAGGCCTCGACAAAAAATACCCCAAACGGGAATTCCTCGAGAGGGACGATAAGAGCGCTTTTTTGAATACGTTTTTCCGTTTTGGAGCGCTTCAATTTCTGAAATAACGCCAAGGACGGGTGGCGATTGGAGAATCGGGTCGCGCGACATCGAAAGAGAGACACTGAACGTGAAGTACCTTCGAAACGGTCCTCCTATTGAGGAAATACGCGTCGTAAGCAAATATTCATCTTTCGCTGATATTAATTTCCACAGAGAACTTCTACAAAGCTTCATTCATTATTTCTTTAAAAAATGACAAGACTTCGTCTCCATCACGAGTTATTTCACTATACACCACGAAAGTACTTTTTAAGCCTAAGTCCTTAATCGCAACAAGATTAAAAAAATGCCAAAATTCACCATTTTAATTAAACTATAATATTTATTAATACGATGTTAACCTTTAAAAAAATATATCCATATAAAAATACCAATTTGGTAATTATCCATCGATAAAAATGGAGATAATAATAAGTTTACAATAAAACTGTCAGTTAAAATCATCGTAACTTACCGACATTTGAAATATATTTAAGAGTTAACTGAAAAATACCGAAGCATGAAATTATAGGATGCACGCGAATACGTCAATTTTATCATGATACGATCAATAAGAAATAAATGATTTTGGAAAATATTTTAAGCAATACGAAAATAAAACAATTTTTTATGAAAATATATAAAGAAATATATTATTTTCGTAAAAAAGTTATTTTCCTATACGATAAGATTAAACGAAACTTGTTGGAAAACAATTAGAGCTTATTTCAAAGAAACCATTCAAATTTATTAATAAACGAATAAATAAATAAATAGTTTTTACAACACCACTATATTCCAAGTGCGTTACTCCCCAATATAGGCCAATCCCTACAAATTTCATCATAATGCTTCGCGCAGGGAAGCGATAATATTAACTCGTGTGGGAGAATAACCCATTTTGCATCAAATGGAGCAAAGATATGCGATCTCCTTCTGGAATACGCAGGTATAGCTCCGAGATAAAATCGATTTTAAGAACGCGGCAATTATTCCCGCGACAGCGTTACTCCGGAGTGGGACGCAGCTGTCACAGGCATTTTCTCGCCGGGATGGAAAAATGCTCGAGTTATAAAACGGAATTTCCACTTCGCTTGAATCGAAAATTTCCTTCGAAGGAACCAGTTATTCGCGCCTATAGACTCGCGAGGCCGGTTTCGGGATCAAATTAAGCGGAACTGGAACATCGGCTGAGACACTTCTGCAATACCACTAGGGGGAAATCACACGTGGAAATCATCGATAGGATTGAAATATTCGCGGGACGACGAATGCGAAATTGATGCTAATTTAATGAAATACACGCTGTCAGCTTGGAACTTAATCTTCTTTATGAATAATCTTGATCGTGTTATAAGATCTTTTCCTTAAGCTAGGATAATAGTTTCGTGGTTTTTGAGAAGAGCTTCGAGAATTCCGCTTTAACGAATTATCGGCTTATCAAGCATACTTTCACTGAATACCTCAAAATACTTTAAAAAATACTGTAAATACTAAAAAACACGGAATATCCAAGAAAATACTAGAAATCCACTTGAAGGACAATTGACAAAAGAAAAGTAATTTTCAAAAATTATATTATTTATTACCTGATTACTAATCATTTCATAGTTTCTTGAAAATCACATTATATCTACCTGTATGTTTGAGATTAGATTCCGTGATAAAAGAAAGGGTAGACCAGACTACGGAATACCGAATATTTGATTGGGTGGTT
This sequence comes from Sympetrum striolatum, assembly GCA_947579665.1. Taxonomy (NCBI): domain Eukaryota; kingdom Metazoa; phylum Arthropoda; class Insecta; order Odonata; family Libellulidae; genus Sympetrum; species Sympetrum striolatum. Next base: position 40,408,093 of record OX388346.1, read on the forward strand.
GATTTCATCCAGAACAATAAAATATCCATAAGTGAGGAGCAACTAAGCTATAGTAACTTATATAGGAAAAAACTTATAGGACAAATATTTTACATGGAAATAATGGGAAAATGCCAGGTGAGGTTGAAGAAATACAAGAGACTTAATTAATGGTTTAGAAGAGTCATTCATCACTGCCTCATTACTCCTTTTGACGTTATAACATAAAAAATTGAAGTATTTAATACAAAAGTAGTTTGAAATTTATAGATTTTTTACCTTTTTTCAGACATAAATAACGTAGAGATCAACGAAAAATAAGTTGAACGCCAGAATGTAAACCATAAAAAAATTGTAAAATTAAGTACTACAGGGAATTATTAATGGGTGTACTAAACACAATTATTAAAATACCTTATGCCACTACGATGGCTTAGTGCTCCATTAAAAAAATTGAAAAAATTAGCACCTGTGGATAGAATATAAGAATTTGAAAAATACATTACTTCAAAGCAGCTTGATTTGCCATAAAAAGTTATCGGAATTTCGACGTCAACTAACCAGGTTAAGCTCTTCTATTTTACTTTCTCCGCAAAGAAATTAGCTTCTGCTTGAAGAGAGAAAAAAGAATCGTAAATAAAAACGGGTCCAGCGAATATCGAGGACAGATTTCACTCCCGAAAAAACGCATTAAATTACAACCTTAGGATAAGATCAAGCGCAGGAAAGCGTTAATGACACACGCAATAATAACAACGCAAGAAGAAAACGTTAATAAAATGGGACGAGGAGAAAAATTAATACGACGTCATTTTCCTTACGTCAATTCCTACGTAATTAACATCGGCTTAAATGGGAAACGCCAATTACAGATTCAACGGAAATGAGAAATCAGCGTTACTATTTCTAGAGGAAAGAAACGAGAAAAGAACGAAGATATAACGCAAGGTAAGCTAAAAAAAAGATACGACAGGAAGGAAATACAGCATCTACTTTAAAATTCGATTATAATAAATATGACGCTTTAATTTGGCTGATACGTTTCCCAAGTTGTATTCATTAATACCTTCCAGCGTTCTTTCGATTTGAAAAGTGAAATATATTCAGAGTTTAAAAAGGATTTCATTTCTGTCCCTCGGTGTATCAATTACGATGGAAATAAGGACTTTTGGAAATCGCAGCAATTTTTTCGAGCATATAAAACGAGTGAGGAATGTGCACTTCCACGAATCACCAAAGGATATCACAAAAAGGATACTGCGACAAATAGAGTAGAGAGAATAAAATAAACGGTATTTTACAGTAAGCCGTTAATAATAAATTCCAAAAATGAAGTTATCGACTTAAAAAGAAAGAGTAATTCCTAAAATGATAATCGGAACATATTTTTTTATCAAAATACTATTTTATATATTCAAACATTTTCAGTAAAAATACCTTCCAGCAGATAATGGGAAAAATTCTTCATTTTTCGAGGAAATGGCGAATACTGAACAATAAAAATCACATTTACTGTAAGTTTTTGCCTATGTCGCCACAGAAAAAATATTAAAAAATGCAGAGAGCGGCCACATAACAAGGCATTTATGAGCTGTCAATGAATATTTATAACTTCTCCATAAAATATTTCGTCTATACGAGGGAAATCAAGTTTAACATATTGTTAACACTGAATGAATACGAAGCATAGGAGAAAAAGGGTGTGTTACACACTGTCGCCATTAGAGATTCGACATAGGAAGCGACCATGGAAATCTCCCTTCCAAAACTTAATAGAGAAAGAGTATCTCCATCATACGCCGCTTAACAGGTGACAACCGCCAACGAACCCCGATATGAAAAAAAAATCAGATTTTTAGGGGAACTTCCATCCTGGAGACAAGAATAAACAAGCCAAGAGACTAAAAAATCAGACCACTCTTTGTCGGTGGCATACGGGATGATCATTTGGGGCGCCCTACCGGTTAGGCGCCGATCGACATCGATGCGGGACGCACACCCGCGAACATCCATCAAAATCCACTCTCACTCCCGCCAAATGGATCATTATTATTCCGGTCGCAGGCACGTACAAAAGCGGACGGAATAATGTGTGGCTTTCGGCGGAAAGCACTCGGAGGCACGCACACGCGAGTCGTGGGAAAGCATTAAAGAGGGGCGCGAATCTGCACACCGTAACGGGACTTGCCACCTACTAACTGCAGTGGCCTTCGCTGAGGCTCTGATCTAAGGGCTCATGATCAGATGACATTTAAGCGAGCGAGGTTTTGACGAACCCTCTTTAATAATCCTGACACACTCTTTAACAGTTCTAACATAATATCCTTAATTGATAGAATTTAGTTGTATTATCATGCACTCTTCAGAGGACATAAAAAGGAAGAGATAATACATGCAGATTATTATAAACAAACGTCATGCAATAAGGTCCTAGATCCTCTTCACCACAAATCTGTATGATTGAGTTCATCATCTATTATACTAGTACGTTCTAAAAATCAAGCTCAAATTTCAGCCACAGACTGGAAAAAAAAAACAAGCTCGGGAATTTTTTGTAACACACTAGTAAATAGAATCTATTGCTTGGGCAGTGACTTAGTGGTAAGTCTCCATCAGAAACGAATGAAAAGAAGACCTTTTACACATCTGTTTTAAAGTAGCAGGATTCTAGACACTCGGTCACGCTTGAATCAACGTGGTACTAGTGAATAAATAACATGGATGAATAAGCATGGGAACAGACAGTGGAAAGCAACGGAAAAAATAATTGTCTGAAAATTCATGAAGGTTAGCTTTCGAAATGAATGTGGTATTAAATAATTCCTTTCATTTTTTTAATCAAAATGATCCCGAGCAAATAGGAGGAAATTGAGTAAAGAGGCTAAGAAAGAAAAAATGTACTATTCATCTGCATGTATAATAAAATGTAAAACCCAGACAAAAATAATCGAGAACATCATTCTATCATCCTTCAAATAAAACGAAAAAGAAAAATCAATTAATACTATTTTGAGAAAATTTTCACTCAGTTATTTAATAAAAACGCTCTATTTTAAGTCTCTACAGCAAACAGTTAATTACACTAAGTGACAAGTGCCATGCAAATGCCATGTAATCATAGCACAATTAATTAATTAAACCACCCGGATAATTAATGGAATCGCGTGCTGTTTTCGTGTTCTTACTTTTATTCTCAGAGCAGATATAAAAACGCACGCTAGTTAATAACATCAGAAATGATACCCAAACTTCTAATACTCGTTCCCGAAAATCCGACAACGAACATCAAACAGACGCACGAGGCAGTCCGTCCGCGGATTAAAAAAACCGAATTCTTCCCCATAACAACGACCCTAGTATACTCCATACACACAGCGCCGGCCAACCTCGGGTATTTCTTTTTCACGAGATATCGTGGATCTTTGATGAGTGGGGAGATAGTGCTCCTTAATGGCCCGCGGAAATTCTTTCCTTCGGCCATCTTGGCAGCGGTGGTAGGGTTAACGAGTAACACTCGCGGTACCGACGGGAGATAGCAGCCGAGATTTCGGAGATGGCTTCAAGAGGATGTGGCCATCGTTTAGACCTCGGACGGGAACAGATTCAAGGGATAAAGCGGGGGATAAGTCGCCTTCTACTCTTTTGTCCTTCCATTTGTCGGGGAGGGCGTTGTCTGCGAAATCACCTCGCACGCAATGAGGACAAAAGGGTTCCGCTCTCGGGAGACGGATAAGGTGTCCTCCGTTATGAAGGGGAAAGAACTCGGCAAATGGAAAAGGTCTCCATTTCTCACTCGCTCGCGTGCGAAAATGAACGGGAGATTGATTCGAAAAATAATTCGGAGGCAGGTCGCCCGAGAAGAGAACGCCGGCTTTTCCACTTGCGACAATGGCTGACGAATGACCTTGCGATTTTTCACCAATTATCCGCTGATCTTAATAAATTAATCCATCCGCTATTGCGCCATTAATATTTTTAAATAAACGAGATAAACCTTCCACGGCCATGAGCACTGCGGATATCACGTAAGGCCCAAACAAAATATGAGCGAAACGATGTGAAATATAAGGAAACGGATATGAAATCTCTCATAAAAAAGGTACGATAAATTTAGAGACTATGTGAGATTTTCTAAACATCTTCAGAATGCATGACGTTTACATCAGGAACTAACAAAGCTCCGATGATTAAGTAATTTCACATCCTTGTGACAATCTATGCGATTGACGTAGTTCCCGAACATTGCCGTTGATTAAAAGATATTGATAAAAGCGGTGTAGCAACATCATCATTAGATGAATATCTTTATTTTAATGAATATACGTTTCGCCCTAAGGGAATGAAAGAAATTTCAATCCTAACGATCCATTTGCTTGGGATTTCATCTATGTTTATGTTAGTGGAAGCTGTAACAATAATATCCAAACGAAGGTCTAGAAATTCGCGTAGTTTTAATAATGCTAGAATAAGCTGCTTAGTTCAGGCTTAACTTCGTGTAACACCATTTACAGTAATAATAATCAAGAAAAACTTAGTATTACATTCGTTGGCCTGAAGATGATCGTAAGATCGAAACTGGTCGTTCCAATAAATTCCTGTGGAAAAAAAAATAATTTTTTGTTGTTGTTATTGACCTACATGAGTAATATTAAACTGACTAAATGACAAAGATAACCTATAATTAGTATTAGGAAAATCATAACTATTTTTATTTTTCCTCCTCCAGAAGAGAGTTAACGTGAAATTTTACCCCCCTTAAAAGATAATCAAAGTACTACAATAATAAAAAAATAAACGCTTGCATATCTCGGAAAAACTTTTATTTTCCATCCCTATTCTTAAGGCAAACTCAAATACTTTGATACGTGAAACGTACGAGGAAAGAGGAAACATCTCGTATTTGCATTAAAACTTTTATTAAACCTGAATACATATCAGAGAATCAGGGACTCATTCCCTCGGATTCCACACACAGCGCGAACATGCTCTGGTAACAAGAGCTCCGCCTTATCGCCTCGAATTTATCAGCGAAATAATCCGTGGAGGCCTTGGAATTACTTCCGCTGCCGCGATGAAAAGAACATAACGGCCGAAAACACGCGCATTTTAAAAATCCCATCTCAAACATTCCCGCAAACAAGTCGACAAGTCCCGCCTTGGGCGTCGCAGGCAGCGAAAGCCGCAGTTTATTTGGGAAGATGCGCTAGAAAGAAAGGGAAGGCATAAGAAATACTTAATCAGACGCTTCCCTATGTGCGAACACGTAGAACAAACGGTAACGAAATGCGAATGCACGTATATCGAGTGGGAGAGGAAAAAAGAAGGAAATGGCGACGTGGGCTTCCTTCAGGGCGGAGTCTCTTTTAATGGTGACTTCCGCTTATTCTGCGACGCATAAAAATCAGAGGAAATAAAACCGAGATTCTTTATAAGAAATTTTCCCGGAGAGGTGGAGAATAAACACCGGATGTGATAAAGGAAGTGTCTCGGATAAGATAATCGTCGTTTTCAACTTTTTTTCCATCGTTGCGCTCCAATGAGTGAGTTCGGAGTGAAAACGTTCGTGCGGGTTAGTCTAGTCGGCAGGAACTATTACAAGACTTTTTTTACATCGTTCCTCTCTTGGAAAAAGCTAGGGAAATATTATGAACAGGTTTTACCTTTTGAGAGCTCATCACACCGCAAGATTAAGGTTAACTTCATACTTTCCACTTCCTCAGCTAATGACAATATTGTAAGATCCAAAAAACGGAAAAAGGTGCGGATTCACTAATTAATCTAGGCTGGGGATCCCTTTGATATCTTAGGTATGAATAGAAGTTACTACCTTAAATACTGATATCATATCAAAGCGTAAATGAAAATACCACCCATCAACGCCTAAGGAGGTCTCACACGAATAATTAATTACAAAGGATGAACAAATAACAGGATGAAGCTTGCCAAAAGCAATTACAGATTTAATCAATCACCAATTAGAATAGATACTTCAATCCAGTCAAATTAAAAATCAATGACTTTTGAAGTACGAACTTCTGACACGCGATAGCAATTCATACATATATGATCCAACCTGACGATCCTCAAATTTGGATATACAGTGTGATAGCCTAGGAAGTGAACGAGTGAGGTATTAAACCACTTTTTCATCCGATAAGAAAATACACAAACCTATTATTGTTACATAGCCCTAAAAATAAACCTATAAAAATTCTCCATCATAACCAAAATATGATAGTAGTAAAAAAACACTCCGGTTTTCAGTTATGTTCTCAGAAGAGTGACTACACTGTTTCTGAAGTGCAAGCGATTTCAAATAAGAGAAGAAATGGGAAACGTATTCATTTTCCTTCACAGCACCAATTTACAAATCATTACACAGAAAAACTTTGGAAAATATTACGTTTACGGCATTAACTATTTCTGAAAATTCCTCTTTTATCCAAACAGGCATTTTGAAAAACGAGAAGGCAATTAGTAAATTAAATATATTATAAATAACATAAGATAGGATCTGGTGCTTTCCCGGCGTATATCGTGGATAAAGTCTTGTCGGGTTGCCAGCCGGGTCGTTGCTTCGATGTCTCTCGAACTTTCGGTTCCTGTCTCCAGAACCATCTTCAGGAGTGAAGTGATCCTGAAGATGGTTCCGGAGACAGGAACCGAAACGTCGAGAGACATCGAAGCTACGACCCGGCTGGCAACCGGACAAGACTTCAACAACAATACATACATTTGTGCCGTGCAGGAATTCCTTCCTGCCACTAGCTGGAATACTCAATACACTAATACTGGAATACTAATACACTGATCCGCAGCTGGACTTACAAATTATCGGTAGAATATTTTTAAAGGATGATATATTTTTTGAAATCAATATTAGCAGGCGTGACTTCGTGGAAAGCAATAATAAAATGAAAAACTTTGTAAATTCCACACTAAGTTTATTCGCGACCGGTTTCGTAATTTGCATTACATCTTCAGGCCTGATAGGCATGATATATTTTATTCTCTCTAGCAAAGAAAACATTCTCCTTTCAAACAGAAACGTGAATAACACGTGATTCTTCCACATTAACAGAATACCAACTTTTGGTTTAAAAAAATTCTGTGCCTCCGGGACAAAAACCACGGCGACAGCAATTTTTGTGGTGCGTAAATAAGCCGTAAGAAACGATCGTAATTTCGGTAGAAACTGCTCCAGATTTATGGAGAAACATAACGCTCCCTCGAACGTTTAAATTATAAAAAGGATGCCGGGTTAAAAAAAAACGCTTGCGATTTAATATTAAAAAATCTGATGCGGTACGTGGTAGCATTTTTAAGTTTTAAAGCTTTCTCTAAGCCCCTTCTTATACAGAGAATCCCAACTCATAAAAATTCAGGGACCTACTCAAAATCGATGTCAAACATCGTATTTCAGCGCAATATTTATCCGTTGCAATTTTCAAATTAACCCATGAAAATTTCAGCGACTTCTACAAAGGCACGCTCCATGTTATGAATATTAAGCACCTAAACAAAGTTCAAGTGAAAGAATCATACGAAGTCAACGACAAGGAGTGGTAAGAGTCTGACAGAACTTCGATATCCCTGTAAGTTACAGTCCTTGGCACACTGTGGTTCACTATTCGCTCTAATGATCAATTCCCGTGTAGGTTTCCTATCGATCGAAGGCTACCTATTATATACCTAACATTTATTCTCGGAGTATATAATTTTCATACTTGTTTTAACGAGGTCTCTAAGGTCGAATTTGATCAACATTAAATGTCAATCTGTATTATTATACGACTGAAAATGGATAATGAATCTGACTAAAATACGCATTCCATAATTTTTGAATTTCAGAGTGAATGTTCATTAAAATAAAATGATGATTTCTTGTACTTCCACCGCATTTAAATACAAACTTCAATTTCCACCCTGGTACCACGAAAACAATCTCAGAATATTAAATCAACCGAAAGATAGAAAATTATTCGAAGACTTCGGCTTCAGAAAACTTTCAATTTCAACATTTCAAACAACATCAACTCGAAATTTCAGGCAAAACGACTTGTGACAGATTTTAGGGCACCTAATGCTTACTGAAACTTATATACCTTAGTAAATGAATACCAACCAGTCCAAAAATCTTGATTTACTCATTATAAGATTACAATAATAAATAATGTGGGGACTTGAACTTTATATTTCTCGTGTTAAATCCTACTCATGTTTTGGTTAATATTTTCAGACCACAAAATTGAACTTTATATTTCTCGTGTTAAATCCTACTCATGTTTTGGTAAATATTTTCAGACCACAAAATATTGACATATGCTCCAACAAACCTCAATTGAGACTGATTTATGTCATAACCGATAAAGACTAAGTAACGGAAACCGAAAACCTTCCTGACGTCACCTTCGCACGCATCGATTGGGAGAGGATTCAAAAGCGGCGCTCGAGATCAACGCATTCTTTGGACGCGCATTACTTTGGAAATCAAACCATCCCCACTCGGTACTCTTAAGCGGGAGGGAAAAAACGCGGTTTTCGTAAACAAGGATAGCGCTGCGTATCTTAAGAAAAGGGCTTCCATAAAGCGGGTTAGATTTAGGAGAGGCTTCGAAGAAGGACGCGGAGTGGATATCGATCGAGGAGAGTGCAGATTAGACGAGATAATGCACACGTGAGATTCCACGCAATGGGTGTGGCGCCTCTTCCCTAAGTAATTCGGTTTCGAGGGCCCCGCCCAAACTTTAGCGCCGACTCCATTTCCGAATATGAAAGAAAGCGGCCATCCGTGCGCTGAGAGAACGAAACGCCAACAGGAAGTCGGTTTTATTTATTTGAGTGATTCCCTAGGTGATGCTGAAAAACGACTTCGGACTAATATGATAATTCTGCGCAGCGCTCTTCGGAATTGCGGTGGGCGCTGGGGGGAGAAAAAGTGACGCCATTCATTAAGAAGAACCAATTTCTTAAGTAATCCGCGACTAAAGTCTGGCTCACCAAATTCCATCATTGCTCAAAAAATTGTGCGAGGCAGATCCGCTGCTGCTAAAATTTCTATACGTCTAATTTACTAAAAGTTCCACCAATGCCTACGGAGTTAAGTAAAGTTACCTTACAGATAACATTCCACTGCTTCGAACGACTGCATACAATCATACATATACACGGATGTATATTTTCAAACTAACTACATTAATCTAAAACGACTAATATACTTTATTAAAAAAATTCTGGTAAAAACAAAACAATATCTTCTTAAAAATCTCTTCCTTCAAAATAAATTCAACACTAAAACTCAAATGTACAACAGAAGTCTAAGCCGAAGCCTTACAGTATTATAATGGATACCAAATACTAATTACGTTTTTGCGATAATATTCCAATTAGAAATTTACGTAAACCTACCAACCAGGCATCAACCAACGATTATAATTCTATTACATTTGCGATTCAAGTTCAACAGCTAAACAAACTGAAACACAATTTTACTGCTCAAATAAGAATAGAGACGTGTCTATCGTGATTGCAATACATTTTCGGTGCAAATCATTAATAATACAGCAAGTATACAAACAGGTATGCTACAAGCAAATTAACAGAACTGGGTATGTAAACCTTGGGTGTATAAAATTAAATACAATTAGCTTATAAAGACGTTTTTAGTAATAATGTTACTTCCTTCTCAACTAGACATTTAGTATCCGAACATTAAGGATAATACATGTACATTGCAATAGGGTCTACATAACAACATGAACAGGCAATCAAACAAACAGCTTCTTTAATTCATTTCAGACTTAATATAAGGGTGGGGCAGTTCTGGGGGACACAGAAGGGCGTAGCCCGATTACTTCTTTTTCGTGAATACAAAGAAGAGCATATTAATAAATCATCGAGTTGAAAGAGAGATAAATAGGACTGCTACACAAACGAACAATAGGAAAACAACAAACCCACGACCATCTATTCATAGAAACGAATTAAATGGGAAAGAAATTACTAAATGATCGAATAACAATTAAATTTAAAAATATGTAATTAGAGATAGAGGACATCACCTTTTAATACCTCTACCATTACAAGGAAATATAGCTATTGACGAAAATGAGTGATATTTATACTCCGCTCAAGGCCAGGAAGGTAAAAAAAGAAAGACAGAAATGAGATACAAAAGAATTGGATTGCAATTAAGGCGTAATTACCACATTTGAATAAACTAGCAAATGTAGCATACTTAAACAAGAGCAAAGGAGCGAGAGACATCCTTTGTCTGACGATGATATGCATTAATTTAGCACCGTTTAAGCGTCCAGCACAGGAAAATAACCCTAGGACTGGAGGATCTCGGTGCATATAAGTTTGAAAAATGGAAAAGACTCTCATTTCTAGAACTTACTGGTGAATAAGCTTGTTGAATAACAGAAAACTCGCAGAGAGAAATCTTCTTCGGAGATTTACACTTTCGAATTTTTTTCCTCCGAAGAGAGAGAAAGACGAGTGCCAAATGACAAACGGACGACTTATTCCCAGACGGAGCGAATCCCAGGGGGGAAAGAGAGGTCCAACAAACAAGCGAAAGAAGAGTTTGGAGAATGACGTCAGGATAATGCGAGTCAAGCGGCGGAAAAGGAAATGAGCGGAGGATAAAAATGGCAAAACTTTAGACGAGGAGCAAAGAAAAAGGGGCGCGGAAAACGAAAGTGAACTGCTGTGGAGGCCTAAAGGATTGAAATCGATGAAAATAGATCGCTTTACCTCCAGGATCGAGATCCTAAAAGTGTGAATGGAATTTTCCGAAAGTAAACACGGATAGAAACCCAAGTTAAGCGTTGGCAGTCACCGTAACTGGACTCAAAATAGAAAATTCGATGTTAAAAATATCAATGATCTTAACGTAAACGATATTATTACCAGCAACGAGAAAATTTTAATACGAATTACGATTTTAACTAATTGTACGAGTATAATTAAAAATATTTTCCTAATTCTAAAATATTCTATCAATTGTAGGGCAAAATATAAGCGGCAGAAGTTTGGGTTCGCAACAAGAAACTATATTTTTCCTCGAATAAAAAATATACTTCTTATCTCATAGTCCTAAAGCTTTCTCTATTTTCTGACAGTTATTTGAGAATTTATCTTCGATATTTAAAAATCACGCAAAAATACTAATTTTTAGAAACAAGCATCTATGTTTCTAATGGATATTTTTATACTCGCTGCATAAAAAATCAGGCTACAGAAAATGTATGATTGACATCGACTTCTTACAATTCAATTTTCATCAGCTAAACAAATTTTAAGAGGAGTAAAGGAATAATATTTTCAGAAAATCGGAGAAACCTAAACGCATGCCACTAAATTTACAATAAATAAACGGTTACTGCATTTCGTTTAAAATCTCAAAACCGAAAATTAAAGGAAATTCATGTAATTTTATATTTTGTCCTATTTGAAACAAAATAATATGGCATTACCTTCGAAAGAGGCATACGGAATCAATACGGAAAGAACGAACGCAATTAATTCAATTAACTGGATAACAATTTCAAAATTTGAATCATCAGATCTAATTTACTACTGACCTAAACGTAGGGGCGTAAATGTAATTTTCAAAGAAAATTCTTCGTGGAATGATCGCATTTCGAAGCCTTCGCAGTTGGTGAAAGTGGATGAAATTTAGTAATAATGCATCGTGATTAAACTTAAGGGAATTAACAGAGAAAAGGACGCGAGAATGGAGTCATGGGATTAAATGGAAACCGAAATCAACTGATAATAAAATTAAAAAGCTAAGGTTTAATTAAGCGCATGAGTAACGATGATCATCGTATAAACTAAAATAAAAGGAACACAAGTCTTCATTGCATTTTATAAATTAAACTAGCCTGAGCATGAAATGAACTGAAAAGATTTAAAAGTGTCATAATTCATAATGAAAAATGGCCTCACCGGAAACGTCATTACACGGAAAATTAGCCAAGATGTAAGCCCGTCATTAGCGAATAAATTACTTATCCCTCGCACCGGCCATCACCTTCACGCAATCCATAGCGATTAAATTTGGAAAGAAGAGCTGCATTCACTTCCGCCGTAGACGAATCTCGTGGCAAATTTCCAGAGACATTGCAAGATTAACGCCCCTAAGCTCTAATTTGGAAGGCAGGTCGTGGACATCGAAGAGATATACACTCCCCCTTAACTTACACTCTTACATACATCAAAGAGACGGCAAACACGTACTGAACACATGGGGAGATGGAAAGTACCAGCATCACCTTTCTCGTACGTACCTGCAAGCAGAAGAAAATTTAGAATTAGAGTTATGGAATTATTATATCGCTGTTTTTAGATTAAAAACGGAATCTAATAATATTCAAAAGAATTTGAAATATACCAATTATTCATATTAATAGAACTACTCTAAATTTTATTCCAAATAATGCATAATAACATACGGAATATTAAAACTTATTTTTCGGAGCAAACTAAAAATATCTGGAGATGAAATTAATAGCTGATAAGTACATAAAATGATCGATTAAAAATATATTATTTGGAAATAACCTTACTATAAATTAGTAATACAATTATTGTAATGAAACAACGAATTCAATAAAGAATTCTACAAATCAGCTTTAATTTAAAATTTAACGGAGGGATTTTCACTCTTTCGGTAATCTTATTTTACTTCGTTTGAATTTTATTTCCCTTCATTCCTTTTAAATGAAAGTATTATAAAAATTTAATTGATATTGTATTAATTACTTTTAATTCATTTTATTATTAATAGTTGTGTCATCAATATGTCATTCGCAAACTCTGGCTAATTTTGAATCTGAGTAAATGGATATGTAAGATCGATACCTAAAATTCTGTACCATGATCATTGCCTTGTCACTTTTTTCGATCATAGAGTTTGATAATTAAAAGAGGTAAATAATATAACGAACGAACATCAGAAATATCTTCCAGCGAGATTACGTGTCCAACAAAGAAGCGTTTAAGAGGATAGGCCATCCGTCGGAAAGGATCCGCCTAAGTGATAACGAAGTGGGAGGCGGTGAGAAGAGGGTATCATCCTCTCTTCTTTCCTCGGACCATCACTTAACGTCAAACAAAGAGGCAACGTTCCCTCCGACGCAAATTTAGCATCGTCTTTCCCTCACGCACCGAATAGCGTTGCCGAAAGACAACTGCGGCTAAATCCAATCCCGTCAATCAATTAACCTCCAACTCCAGGGTTAACGCTAAAAGGCAGCTGAGTGGAGATGCAACACGCTGCAGATCTTCTTACAATTGGGCAAGAAACAAGAGCAAGCCTTACTCTCGGTATATTTCGAGGTACTCGTTGCGACAAGCTTCATATCTTACACTCCAAATAAAACTAAGAATGCTTCGTACCACCTTCAAATAGACTGATGGATTCCCACCACTAAGTAGTCCATTAGTTTCTGTAGAAAGGGTAATAGATTCTTTCACTACTATCGAAGGAATACACCTCTATTTTAACATCTAGAGAAAACAAGTTTTTAATCCACACAATGCATTTCATTACGTTCCTAAAGCAAACTCAAGTATTTAATCCTATTCTACTACAGCTTTCGATCCATATGAAATGATGGCGATGCTAAATCCTCACCTTTCACAAATCAGGGAACCGTTTGTCTCAACAGCATTGATACAGTGTTTTTAGGCAGAATGGAGAGAACTTCAATGAAATAGATAAGGAAATAGAACCGACACATTTATTAATCGCTATCGCTTTAACGCATCACTGATCATAAAACATACTACTTTCTCCGGTCTTCTTTTTATGAAGCTCGGAAAGGGTAAACTTGACCCATTAGAGCATTAACGGGTACGTCTTCAAAGCCTTTCTCCGCAAACTAACATCTATCTTCTAAGTGCTCGATGCTATTGTCTTCTCACAAACCGTAAAAGCTCTCTCCACCGTTTCAAACAAGTACTTCTTATCTGACCTTAGGTACACTATGGCCTTGCCCTCTTTTCCATCCACCGTGCCACTTCATTTCTCATGTGTACTTCCTGTTAAACACTTAAACCGGGGTAGATACTTAATCATGATGTACCCACTACGGAAGAGGTTGATTTTTCATCTCAAGGGAATTTTTAATTGAAATTTGTAACACTTTACGATCGCATGTTGCTTCGAGAGTGTAAATTTAGAGCATATCGTAAGTGATATTACGTGATTTGTTTCTTGATACAAGAAATATCATGAAAAGTTACCAAAAGGAATTTTGGAACAAATAAGAGTCAAACGACGAAAATTCTACCTCCTATATTAAGTATTCGAAACGTTACTACTTGTGAAACTACCATGCCTCTCCCTTGATAGATTCAATCAAGTAATAAATCTGTGGCATAAAAATGGCGGAACAAATATAAATAGAAAAATAATTAATTCAGTGAGAATGGAAGGTAAGTAAAGTGATGCTTACCTTCTGATGACGCACGACAAAATAAAACTCACGCCGTAAAACTGATCGCCAAAATTCAAGCATTTGAAAACACTTCAAATTACTACCGATATTAGTAAATATATAGAAAATAGTAGAAGAATTACGATCAGCTTATTACTAAATGAAATAATCAATATAATTCTCTTTCTCATTGACTAAATGCACACATTCTAGTGAAAATATAGAGCTAATGGAGCGGTAAAGCGTTCGATAGGAAACTGGAAGCGATTTGAGCCGGCGAGAACGCATAAATGACCTGGGCGCTTGAATGAGAAACATTTTTCACCCATTCGGCGAACAAGACGGTGGAAAAACACAGTAAATGAGGACGATTCCAAAGACTGGGTATCGACATATATCCGGGAAAATTTCATCTCTCCGTTGAATCCCGAGATATCGGTGCAGACGAGGTTTTTGCGACTCAAATCATCCGTTAAGGAAACAAGAAGTTAAATCTAGCGGCGACACTGCCATTTGAAGTACGAGAAAGGTGGGGAAGGAGAAAAAGTAGCATCCGAAGAGAAGATACGTCCCTATCATTGGCCCGAAAGGAGGCTGTTCTCCTAGCTATCGAGACAATAAATGACACGTACTGATTCGGAAACGACCCCCTTTATCTAGCCGCTACTGGGAATTGTTTTGGCATCTCTACACGTCCGATCATAGTCTTTGAGAAGGTTCTTCCAACAACAGCTAGTGAAAGCAATACAAAGAAAGAGGATAAACAACATTTGCCGATACCAGAGTAGAATCGGATCTTTGATAAACAATCGAGTTTCTTGGCATAGGATCGTGGCTAAAATTTCCAAAAATAAGAGTTTTACGTCTATTGGGAGAGGTTGGAAAGGGAGGCTTTATAGAATTTTTTCTTTAAAGCCGAGGGATCCGCCGGAGCAGTAAATATCTCGCTAACATAATAGCTTTCCCTCATCTCTGATCACGTATTCGGCGAAAGCTCGTGGGATATATAGTGCGGGGCGTTATGATGTAAAACAGTATGGATATAATTCATGCCGACAACGACCGCCGAAAGTGGTTCCCCTAAACGAAATGAACAAAAGATACTCCTATTAAGCGGATGAATGATATATAGGCTCGTTTCATTCCGCGGCTCCTGTGAAAGTTATCTCATTTTTATTTGATATCTGTAAATTTAACTTGCCAGCTACTGGAGCTACCATTAGCACGTTTTAAAATATAATCTTTTCGCATAGAATATCGTCAGAGACCAGAATTTCTGTATTATGGGAAGCCAAGAAAGAAAGTTTGCCAAATCCTTCAACAAAACTCATAAAACCTTAAAATAGAATCCCCCATCCTAGTTGAATAGCTCGAAGCTTAGAACCAGCAACTTTCGACAGAGATAGAAAAGTAGATATTTCTTAGATCACAAACTGAATAAAATTTAACGAATATTCGGCGGCAAAAGAAATACATAGTAGTTCCCTTTCACCTTTCCTTTGACCTAACTAATACATTCGTTAAGGAAAACATGACATGAAAACGAATTGCCAATACATTAATTTTTGCATGTGGCATCCAATCCATTTTCTTCCACATCTTTCCTTTTTTTCGACCTCTTCATAACAAGAGGAAACTGTTCATTTCTAACTGATTAGAATAATTTCTAATTTCTCAACGGGATACAACATAACATTTTTAACGCAAAAGTGTTGTAACACTAGCTAGCTAGTGTAACATTTCCTTCTGAGCAAGTTGTGTACCGAAATCAGATTCCGACTAAATACAGGCACCAAATTAAGTCTCTCAACACAAAATGAAATTTAACCGGCAGTCACCATAAAATCTGGCACCAAGGTGTGAATCACCTTCGATACTGCTCAGCCACAACGAGGTGCACAAAGAAACCAAAATGCAGCAATGTCGCAGCTTAAGCAGAGAAGAGTTTTTCATGTGTCCGATTTCAACTTTTATGGGAGGGTCATTCAATGCATCGAGATGGCGAGAATGAGCGAAATCATCATATGCCTAACCCTAAAGTTCGGGAATGAAGAATAAATTCGAATTATTATGGAATCTGTGAGGTATACTTATAGCAAAATATAATACTGGAAAGTGCGATTACATAAGGTTTCGACAAGAATAACTTATGACCTTTTCAACGATTACAACTATGCCCATTTATTCGTTCACAAACGAATCTATTACTTCCATTGACTAAGGATACAAACGCCTTCGTACAGCGTGCCCTCTCCATCACTGTGAATTATATTCACAACCGTCACTTTTACTACCAGGAAATTAATAAATCTCACAACGTGTACAGCGTCTTAATAGTATTTCCCCCAACTTATGAGAGCATCAAAGCGAGCCCCAGGTTTAGCGAGAATTTCAAAATCGCGTGAAATGAAGCGGGCGCAGACATGAAGACGCCGTGCTCAAGCCCTGAATGTGTCATAAAGGCTCCGTTCATTGTGAAATATCATTAGTGTCGCTCTACTCCCCCGCGTAAGCACTTTCCCCGAGAGGGAGCCACAATTTGAAGCACGTGTGGGCCGTAATGAGCGTGATGTTGGAGAATTTTAAACGCAAATGAACTGAGGCGCAGGCGCACTGGATTAACGACATCAAAAGCGTCACTTCCTCCAAAGAGCAGCTCATCACTCGGCGCGATTGAAATTCCTAACTGCCGCGAATACTTCCACTCATAATTCTCTCACTCGCGTGAGCACGAGAGGCCGAAAAATGAATTTCGGGCAACTAGGATTCAAACTTAGCTCTTGACACCAGCTTGGGTCGAAATGAAAATTGTAAGAGGGCATCAACCCTGAATGCTGCTAAAATGTATTGAGACGATAAAATTCAGAAAGATAACGACTCAATTATAACGTTTCGTAGAAATCAAATAAATCTGAATGAAAACGAGATGAACTGTTATTGATAGATTCATTAGCCTTGTATTTAAATTGATCATTGATAATATTTAACATCGAGAAAAATGGAGATTTATTCGCGAAGGCAAAATTCCACTAAAATAAATATTCTCCACCAATTTGTCAGCAAAAAAATCACGAATAATTACGAATAAAAATTACTAATGATGTGCAAATAAAATTACAGATAAATCCTAAAATAACCTACACTACATATCTAAGATAAAATAATATTTTACGGGAATGTAAATTTTGAATATTATTTAATATCGAGTAAATGGATATTTTTAGCGTAGGAAAAATTCCTCTAAAATAAATATTCTCCACCAATTAGTCAGAAAAAAATCACGAATAATTACTAATAAAAATTGATAATTTTGTGAAAATAAAATAAATGATAAATTCTGAAACTACCTACCTTACATATCTGAGAGAAAATAATATTTTACAGGAATGTAAATTAACTTGTATACTACAATTAGGAAAATCAAATAAGGCTACTCAATTGAAGATTGAAAGACAAGCGATATGATTAAAATAGTACTGCATAAAACACATTCAATGAACTGGTTAGGCAAAGCTAGAAACTCAAAATTTAAGGTTTAATCCGAATAGAATATTTTAAACCAACTTCCAAGAGATAACTACAGTTCCATCACATATCTCCTTTGAAATTCTAGAATATGAACTTACTCCTGAGAGTAACTTTGATCAGCTTTTCGACTACGTTACCCAGATGGAGTTCTGACTCTAAATTCTGTCGACCACAATAGAATGAGGTCGTGCCGGAGAAAAATAAGTTACAACTTCGGCTGTGAAATTACCAGGGCACCAGGGATTTCAAAGGTACCGTTTGCATTAAATGAGCAAAATTCGAGATTAATCGAGGGTAAACTTAAATGAATTGCCCCTCTTCATCCCTAACAAGAGTGCCGATGATATGAAACTCCGAGTTAGAACAATGGGATTCGCTAAATAGGACGTAACTGGGAAATCATAAGTGGAGCGGATAAACCCTCTCTGCGAGACCCTTAGAAATTTAAAGTCCACCCAACGAAATTACAATTCTCTGGAGATAAGGCTTTTCTCTCCGAATTTCTTATTCTTTGCGATAAACTAAACTCACAGGGGTAATTTAAAGAGCGAGAGGAAAGGACTAAGGGAATTTTTTTATTCTCTTGACTCGCGTTTCACTTTTGAAGGGAAAAAATCCGGTACGAAGGGACGAAGAAGGTATTTCATTAAGAGCTTCATAAACTCCCTGCTCTAAAAGAGCGGCTCAACCAACAAAAAGCCGACAGGCTTCCTTTCCACGGCTAAAATTTCTATTCACGGAGAGTCAATAGCTATTAGAGGCCACCGAAAGGGATGGAAAATGCGAAAAGTGGACATGATACACTGCTCTTCTTCATCAAAAACTCAACAGCTTACACTAAAGCCCACCTTCCGGAAAACGTGAGGAAATTCCGAATTCTTGTTTGTTCGTTCTGAAATTGAGAAATCGAAGTTACGTCCGAGTAACTTCTGTCGGGCTGTGGAGCATGACCTATGAAATAACGCTCTTAAAATTGAAAGCTGGCTGATTTTCACCAAATTCGGAATGGGGAAGTAAAAAACTTAACGCCATATTTAAATAGCAGAAAATTTGGAGTTTCAACTCTATGTATGAATAGACCAACGGACACGATCCATCCAAAGACATTCATTCAAGCATACTCCGATTAGAATACTTAAATATCTTTACTAAAGTTATAAGTCTAGCAAGACTCACCAGTCCCGTTTAAGTATTTATCAACATTTAATTATTTATAAGTAGGTACCTAACTGTGTGAGGAAAGTAATGACAAACTATTTCACTCCTCATCTAGCCTAGTAAGCCAAATTCCTCCTTAATAGCTCTTGGTAGCTGATATTGGAGAGGGTGAGATACCAATCAGCCTTCGGATTGACTAAATTCTGACGTTAGCAGTAATTTGATTAATATAATTAAACTTCCTAATTAATTTAAAACTACGCCCACGTCAACATAAGCGATAGCGACGCTTACGTAACAAACTGAGTCATGCAATCTCTTGGAAACGTATCCGAGGAAACCAAGGCGGAAAAATGATAAAACTCCGGCAATATTTCAGTTTTTCCTCCGATCATTAATCATTCCGAATCCATCACCAAAAAGGTTCTCCATTCATTAATTTCGCATCCAAGATACGATAAAAATGATGGCCTTCGAAGTTACGTATATCGGGAGAGATTCACTGCCTACGATTAATTTGACAATCTCGGTTTAATAATCCGTAGTTCCATAAATCAGCGAAAAATGCCGCAAGTATCAAGACCCCCATTTAATACACAGAGTCGATGAAAGGGAAAGCTCCCAAGACATCTATTCAATTATGAGGGACGAGACAGAGGGTAAAATGGTCCGGTTACACATCTCTGAATAGAGGAGAAAAAATGAAACAGGAAACAAATATAGGAGAAGCTCCTTTGTATGGAAATAAGGCTCCCAATTTCAATCTGGAGAAGCCACGCGACTTTCCTAATTGCGAATTCCGCCTTTCTCTCGATGGGGCATTAATGTGGAGGAAAGGTTATATGCGGAAGGACACAAAGGATCAGAAGTACCCGGAGGGAGGCGAGATGGGACCGGTACTGAATAATTACCACTCCGAACCCTTTTGTGATCCTTTCCGAACATGAAGGCCGATCAAATACACCTTCGGCCACTGCGAAAACTACTGAAGGAAAGCAGAATTGTCAATTTTGCAATTTGGCCTCTATACTTGGAAAGTTTAAGAGAACATACACAAACATTAAGAATTTTATTCTACTGAATTATATTAAATTTGGACAAATAATGAAGCCTCTTAGAGCAAATCTATAATAATATCAGAACTATCTATATATATAAATTTGTATGAATTCGCCATATTTGTAGACCGACATACAAGTTAATTTACAAGTCCTTTTGCAGCATAAAATTTCAAAATGTCATGAATTAAATTTATTATACAAAAATAAAGTTAATTTATTAAATTTACTAAAAATATCACAATAATACGAGAGACCTTAGCAAGCCTAAAATCGTGAATGAAAAGCGATACCTATAAAGCTATTTCCATGACAGCCATTTGTAATTTGCGAGCATATGTTTCACGATTGAAAGAATAATTAATCAAATTAGGTGAGAAATGTTAATTTCAAGTGATGAAAAAATCAACGAAAGCAGCTTTGCTAAGTTATCATCATATTCAGAGGATAGGAGGAGGATCATTTTTCCAGTTTCGTGACAGAGCCAATTAAAAAGCAATTCATTAACGAAGACACTAAGTAGATTAAGAGATTGATACCGTGGACGGACAAGGATTGAATTAAAATCTTAATCCTGCAATTTTCCCCACTCCATTTGCACGAAATTGGCAGAAATGGAAATTTGCTCAGGTGGAAGAGCATTCGAATTAAGACACAAATAAATCAATTAATTCCGAATGTATGGATTTGATGTTCGATGTCCCTAATTTTCTGAGGAGTTTATAATTATGTTCTAAATTTTACTGTAAACAAAGACGATAATGTCAACATATCTCAATGCCATTTCATTAGGAAACATTTAATGATAAAAATTACATAATGGTAGTAATCTTTACAAATTTAGTTCCCCAATCGTGTTTTTAAAGGCCATTGTTTATGAAAAGCATACTCAAAAATATTGAAATAAAACATTCGTGGATCTTTCATCATCCTTCTTTCCAAAAACAACGCAAGAAAGAACACTAGCTTTCGTAACACAAGTCAGCTCGGCAACCAGTCATCATTGATGCTCTTAAGAAGATTACGAGTTCAATAATGAGAAATGGCGCGGATTATATTTAAAAACGTCCGCATTTTTTATCAAACTCCAATTTATCTGAATTTAGCAGCTCCGGATGTTGAAAGCAGCCACTGCTTCAACCTTCGGCAACACTGCGTAGGACGGGGGCCTCCGAACCGTCTCTAATGAAAAGAGAAAGGCCCCAGAGAGAGGGTACACACCGTGGGAGGAAGCATAGGAGGGAAAGAATGGCGATTGGAAATTCAGAAGAACAAGGAAAGAAGAAAGGGCCCGTAAAAGCTTTAAAAGCAGCCCCCGAAAAAACCACGGGAGAAATTTCGACACGTGAATAAATTAGGGGCGCACGCGTATTCAACATGGGAAAATCGCACGAATCGGAGGGTCGCAAAAAAGATTGAATTGTTCGAAATTTCCCTGGTTAACAAGAAGAAGCTTCTGCTTTCGAAAATATGCAGCGGATTCTTCGTGACGCAGATGGAATGCGAGATACAGTGCACGAAGTTCAGGGTTTTCCTCTCATAATTCAAGGTGGGAGAAATACCGAAAGTGCAGCCAATTACCCCAAGAGATGATAGCCTCTGTGGTAGAGGAAACTAAGAGAAGGCACTTCTCTCTGAAATGTCACATCACTATCCCCACTTGATGAAGAGAGGGAATATCATAAGGAAAACAAAGGGACGGTCGTATTCTCTAAATCGGTAACCGTACTATTCCAAAGTAAAACGATTGTTATAAATAGATAGGTAGATAAATGTACACTTTATTGCCGAAGTTAGGCCCATGAGGTCTTTTCTCTCACGTGGATTTCCATGTATTTTTAATATTTATGGAGGTTAATGAAGAAGATGGAAAAGTGCCGAGTTTACCGAAGATTGATTAAAAAAAAGTTACGGCCTGGGCAACGCCCACAGAGAAGGGAAAACTCTCTACAACATCGCAATAAAAAAACATGAATTTAAAAATATGATAAGGGATTTCTTTAATGCTAACAGTGACGCTATAATGTTCGGCATATCGAAACATTAACTACTTCGATATTGAAAAAAAGGACACCGAAAAGCTTATGGAAAAAATTTATATCCCTCTCTCACAAATATTTCGGTGAATATAGCAGAGAAAGCAGTACCTCAGTATTTGGCGACTAATTCGAAAAGTAATCGGTTTTCCAAAAATAAAACAATTGTTTGCTTCCACTCCACAAGTGACGCATGTTCAATATTTAATACGTATACATTTCGTAATCAAAATTTTGAAGTTGCGAATTCGTAAGAACTTTCCAGAAAAATATCCGATGCTCAAAAGTCCGAGTCCATCATCAGTAATAGAACCCTTTGATAAAAAACAATTAGGACATTGATAAGAGCGATTAACATGGAAAGAGTAGTAAGAAACGTAGAAACGGCTACTTCAGAAATTTACTCACTTCGTAAACATCATTCGCGTACAAAGAGAAACGTGGATAATAAAAATAATTGAAGGCACTGAAGTGCGTGAAAAACGCCCTTCTTCATTTCAGTTTACTATCCCCTTTATCGCACGGACATCTTCAGGCAATTTATCTCACTTAAGATAATCCGACAAAAGACGCCTTGATCTCAATCTAGGGCCAATAAACACCCCCTCGATCACTCCGTCATTGACTTTCAAACTACTGGAAAACAAGGGAGGAACTCCCTCCCAACTTAGTAACGTGTGTCACAAATCGACAGATAAACAAACAATATTTCACACTATTGATGAAAGCGTACCACACTTCCCGTCTTGTCAAGTAATCCTCATCTTCTACTAGCCCTTTGTAGCTTATGCTAGAGGTGTGAGGCACCAACAGGACTAAAAGCTGATGACATTACAGACAGACTAAAACGCTTGGTACAACGTAAGAGCGACATGAACTGATGGAAGTGCATAATGAGGAATTGGAGAAAATGTTTAGAATTCTGAAGTGGCTTCTCTCACCTATCCGAGTAAAGGTGAAATCGATACAAAATATATTTTCTGCTCGATCGAGCCCTTCTTCGGCACCTCCGCGAATCCTATACGAAACTGCGGCCTTTTGTTTGCGAATTTCGCCCTCGCGTCATTTATTCTTCTGGCAGCTGTGTTCGATCCAACTTTCCTTTGACTGCGTCCTAACGCGGCCGTGAGTAATGACGTCCCAAAAAATCGATATCATTCCGTCTCCAGGCAGCGCATTTAAGTTCATCAGCCCGTTGAAGGACTCCAACAAAGGCGACTGAAAGCACCGCTGAGAGGAATTTGAAGAAATCCTAAAAAATTGTCCCATTTTCGACTATTGTAATGGAAGAGTTTGCACACTTCTCCTGTCATTCGCTGTCGTCAGGAATTCCCAGAGATCCTTCCTCTGAGGGAATCCCACTCCTAAAGTCCCTTTCCGAACACTTTCGCACTGTCTCGTAATTGCATAGAAAATAACGCATGACAGAAGCAGTTCCCTGGCACCTTTGTAGTCCTAACGCTATATTAGCTTTTAACAAGAATAAATAACAGCAGTTCTCGAGTTTCAGCTCATAATTGTTACTTCAAATAGCGAAAAATATAGAATAATCATTTTAATATAAAACTTCTCATTTGCACGATTACTTTAAAAAAAAACCAATAACATAATGAAAATATATGCGGTATCATTAGCAACTGAAATCAATTTACAAAAAAGAATCCTTGCACATAATATTTAATTAGTTTCAAATTGATCTAAATCAAGTTAACATCGCTGTAACCAGCAAAAATGGAAGCAAGCAATTACGCGCGACAGATTCTTAGAAAGAAAAGCAATTGTAACGAATTTCATATAATCTTAGTAATTAGGGTATGCATTAACTAGTAAATTCTTTTCAAAATCTAATGATTTCGAATTTAAAGGCAACAACAGTGATGTAAACCATATACATTTAAATCGGAAATATAAATAAAGAGCATAAATTTATTAAAGCTTATTCGTTACGTAAACTAGCATTTAATTCACGTAAGCTCTTCATAAGTCATCATCCAATAAATTGGAGCATAACTCATTACTTAACGTTTTAGAACGTTCGTAGATGTTTTTGAAAAGAATGGACTCAAGGAATCGACCGCAATTCGTACTGAGAGTAACTAAATAAGTACATAAATGACCAATTATTCGTTTTCCCACCCTTTAGAGACCTACAGTGACGCATTCCCTGAAACCTTCTTCTAACCAAGCCTCCCCTTCAAGAGGGCAACAAAATCGAGACCACTCGATATTGGAACGGAATGTAAAAAAGGCCAAAAACTACAGCGAAAGAGGGTGAGAAAATAACCGTCGTATAGAAATGGAACTCAAGAGATCGAGAGGGGACCCGATTCCTCAGCGACAATAACAATAAAAACATCGGAATAAAAGAGGAGAGAGGCCCCCTTCCTACGGGACAATGATTGATGCCCTGCGCTATCTCCGAGCAGACCCTTCGGGTAGGGCAGCGACGCCCACTCCGAGGGCCGCATTCCCACTGCCCGCAGCCGCTGATGTCCCTGCAGCCAATTCCCTTCACCGCGACCCCACTTGCTGTCAATGGAAGAGAAGCTCAAAGGGATTTGACAGACAGCATGGATTACAAACCAGCTCCACTCCAAACGAGAGCTATTTTTTATTCGTGTAAGCAACGCTCTCTCGGACAGCTCTGGCATGGGTCGTGATGGTGGTTGTCCACACTTAACGCAAGATTTAAGCGGGAGGGGGGTGAAAAAACCCTCGTTAGATGCGATGGAATTTACCCTCCTTTTCAACGGGTCTTAAAAGATTGATTGGAAATCTGATTGAATCCGTAACAAAGACACGGGATGATTCGCAAAGCAAAGGGAAGGAACTCTGGCGGAATTTTACAAAGGATATTTTCCCGTAGTGATTTTCTTTCTGTCGGTAAACACGCTCAAAAACATCTTAAAGATAGACGACAGCAAATTAGCAAATATTTATTTCAATCCTTTCTTATTATCTGACAATCTCACATCGATGAAAGATCTTTAGTTGAATAATGAATCTTCAAAGGGATACCTATGTCTATGATCACAAAGGAAATGTTGCTTTTGTCTTGAATCTACAAAAAATGGTAGTTCTTTACCAATGTAATTAACGCATACGTTCTATTTGCTCAAGTTTAAGTCAACAAAAATTTGTTTTTCTGAAGGAATCCACAATATGCTTCCATCTTTCCGAAATCTCTGAAAAATAATTTGAAATTCAAATATGACGTCTACAACAAATAATTTTTCTAACCTTGGAATAGTAATCACCTAAAATATTCAACGATGTCAAAAGACACGCGGAAAGATCTCAAAAGTAAATTGTTAGCAGAAAATCATTACCATCTGCATTAAATTATAATTTTTCAAAAAAGCCTTTCAGAGTTTGATTACGTAAATTCAATATTATTTAGGGTTAATTAAACGATTAAATATACCTCTTACAACAAATCTGGTTTCTATGTATTCTAATATCAAGCATATAACATATAACAAGCAATTTTATAACGTAAGCAATAACTGAAGCATTTCTATTGATTTCAAAACAATCGCATGACCCATTATTACAGACCTCTGAAGTTTATCTGATAGAAAATATTGTATCCAGAAGTTACCACAATCCGAAAATTTTAAGACATATTTGAAAGTCAAAACGTCCACTTTACACAAGATTGAATAGGGAAAATTGTAAATTGAAATAATGATAGGGCACATTTCTTGGCCATTACTTAAGCTGGGAAAAAATCCCCTCTGAAGGCATCCCTAACTGACACCCCACATGCCCAGGTGCGAAGGAAATCAACACCCTTGTAACCTCATAACTCTCAAATGAAGACAATCATACCGCAGCATCAAAAGTTCTTTACGAGAGACGGGTCGAATGAAAAAAAAAACGCTCCCACGCCATTCTAAATCGAGAAATACTCTCAGACGCGCAGATATTAGCGGCAGATGAGGTCAACCGGGAGAACAAGCGCCACCGCTATAAAACCGCCTCTGTTCATCGCGAATAATTCTCAATGCGAGAAACGTAAACAAACCCCGCGTCACCTTCCGAGATCAAATAGCACGTACGGCGTTGCGTATATCGCAGGGGGAGGAAATATAAAAACATTGCATTCGCTGGCAGCGCTCCAAAGATATCCATCATCGGGCGAACGAGCGGTGGGAATTTGGCACATCCACGGGCAGAAAGGGGAGTAACGCCTGGAGATATTCGACAGACGACAAATGGCATGCGAAGGGGGGAGCGCAGCAACAAGTGTTATTCGCCGATCAGATCTCTCCTTTCCTTCCACGTGCCTCTGGGACAATGAGCGCCGTGGAGCGAGACGCCGAGCGATCCATAACTCGCAGCCGATGGATGCGCGATTCCGGAATCGTGCCGTCACGTCCGGGAGAACAAACCGCCATTAGCCTTAATTCGAAGCGATCATCTCGGAGACGTCTAACTTCCCTTAAGGACGTAAAATCGGGGGCAGTCGGTTTATCGTCACGACAATCCTGACGGTGATTTACATTCACGTGTGTGTATCCCTGCCGAGAGAAGCCCGATGATTTATTCTCGTTCCATATACCATTGGAAAGGCGTAACCAGAAGTGGCTGAGAGACTGGGGAACATGAATGGAGACCATCTTGGCTGGGGTTCGGCCCAAGATATACGAGGGGACCTACTGCAAGCTCATGCGTTTTTCTCACGATTACCTCTCCCCCTTGGTTCATATATCTTCAGTGGCAAGAGGATATCCCTACATGGAAACCATAGCTTCTATTAGTTTTTCAACGTCATTTTACGTATTCTTAAGCTAAATGAAATGGTGATTTTTGGAAATTCATACAAAAATAAATCAGTAACAAAAATCAATTCTTATTCATCCAATTTCTAGGATGCAACGAAAATTTAATTGATTTAATAATAAGAGCTACTAGTTACTACACAATATACGGCGATAATTTAATTCATATATTTTAATAAAGATGTAATTTTGACCCAGTACCATCTGAAATAGGATTAGAACGCATGAAGTAAATATTTCGAGAACGAACGGATCATAACTACATAACCTTTGAATGTTATTTACTTATACAGATACGCAAAAATATTGACAGATAAAAAATAAGGAATATAAATTCTAAATATTTGAAAAGCGCTGCGAAAGCTTGATAACTTCTTTTATTTCGTATGTTTTGACAGGAATCGACGAATTCCTCGAATTTCTTAATCAAATCGTGATAGAAGCGTAATTTCACGCAATTTTAACTGCAAGAATTTTAGATGCTCCTTAAAGAGGAAAAATATACCATACAATATATATACACCTACAATACTACGGATGTATTTGATGCATCTTAGGAAAAGTAAATGCCAAGGAAGGGTTCAGTAGTGAAATATCCGGAAAGCAGGCAAGGTTTGAGTTGAAGCAAGAGTGAGGGAGGCCGCTTTCGACGCTGCTGTCAGAGGAAATCAGGTAAGTTAATAAAAATTCAAATTAAGAAACGTTCAAAAATAATAAAAGAAAGATTCTAAATAATAACGTGTGACTCGAGGGAGGATGTCATAATTAAAATGGGGAAAATCGAACGAACTAGAGACCGAAGATCATTCGATACCATTTCATGGGCTTCGTGAATACATTTTACCGAATTCCTCATTCTTAATTAAGATATTTTAGATAGTATACAGATACGGATCATTATGGATTTAAACCACGGAATTTTTGCAATTTCCAATTCAAATTTATAACGTAAATATTCTGAATTAGCATGATCGTTCATGATAAGGACGATCATGTGTTTAAGGATCGTAATAGGAAAAGTGAACTTTAGTTATAACGCCATTTCTCGTTTAACAGTCGATTCTCTAACTTCTTAAATTCAAATTTACTTGCTTATACAGTAATAATAGAAAATTTTGACATTATTAAATGATAACCGAAGCAATTCTTTCGGGAACTAAGTTACATCGACCATAATGTTACACTTTCCATGGCTTTTCCGACCTTATTGTTTACTTTTCAAGTAAAAACATTAGCTTTTTGATCCAAGATTTAAGAGGTTAACATGAATACATTATTTCCTCAGCAGTAGAATTTTCTCAACCGAGGGAAAAATAAAGTCCAATAAAATCTTGATTATGTAAATGACAACACATCACGAAGCCATCTGAATTTCAAATGCCTCGCTCTAAAAATAGTCGCATCGATCTGTTCAACCTTCCGTTAATCTCTGCGGCAGACAAGTCGTCATTAACCCGAATGAGATCTTCTCCATAGTAAATAAGCGAGGCGACAGTTCGCTTAGCGGCGGGGGAAGAGGCCGAGACAATTGGTCACCTCTCCCGGCGAGCGATGCGCTCATTTCCCATCGGCGCCCACGAATCAGCGTCATCGATCCTCGGATTTGCACTGAGTTTGCGATGGGCAAATACAAGAAAACTAAAACGGGGCGCCCCCGACACTATGGCCGAGTGTCTGCCACCCACGCAGACAAGGTCATCCTAAAAACCACGTTCGGATGAGGTTTCTCCTCACCTACGGATTGTTTACACCGCAAATAATACACCCACGACACTCGTTTGAAAGGAGACAGTTTTAGCCCGAATCGCTCGCGAAAGGAAAACTTCGATAAATGTTTCCAAGCACTCTCGATTCCTTACATAGAGGATACAAACAGCGTTAAAAATGAAAACGATTCTAGTAATTGAAAAAAGTTACTCGGCTGTCCTAGGATAATCATCATCGTGGCAAATTTTTCCTTTAATTCCTACATTTCCTTTCTTCCTTTTAATTCCTACTTCAAAGATCAAAGAGCTAATCAATTATTAGAGGAAACAATTAACTCAAAAACGTTTTTAAAACCCGGAATAATATCATAAACAAAAATTTTATTTACTATTGTCCATTTTAGCGATATAGAAATTCGAATTTAAGGGTTTTTGAAGCCGGCAAAGAGAGCTGATATTATTCAAATTGGAACTGCCTTGTGAGATCAAAGTAATTTACAGAAACTGACACAGAAAAGAACGACGAATTTACGTGGACATGTAGCGAACAGAATATCACTCAAGAATCGAATAAATGTCACATTCAAAGGAGATTAATTCTGAGAATACATCCTACGATGAAAGAGAAGAGGGATTACCTTTCCTTGTTTAATCCTAAAATTAAACCAGAGGTAGTCACGCACCTTGTTTTACCTGCCCCAATCAATTTTCTTAAAATACAGAGGGAACGGTAGCTACAAATTTAAAATGTCTTATCTGGTGTATCCACACACTATTCAAAGATGTACGCACGCAAAAGAATATGAAAACAATGCGGCAAAACGTCATAAATGAAACGTTCTGAAAGGTTGCCCACGTTCGAGTAATATCCGGAAAGAATGGATTGGCCGCATACTATTTACAGCCGATTCCGGGAGGCAATTCATTTCGGACGAGACCGAAGCGGATGTAGACTAATCTGCAGCGAAGTACAAAACGAGCTTCCTTCCGAAATGAACAAAAAAGTACGCCGCGAAAACGGTAGTTTATGGGTAACCACCTCATCCACTGAGTGTTCTCTTAGAGCAAAAACATGCGATGATATTGAGGAAGATTCTACGGAGCCCAGGATATCTGGAGGGCTAAAAATAATTTAGAAAAAATAACGTAAGGAGCGAGCATAAGGTGCTCTGGATCACTAGTTAAGCTAAATACAGTTAAAATGCGAATCATTCTTTAACTGAGATATATATTACCAAAGATGATCAACCAAAGAAATGGTGATATACATGTAAACACTGACATTTATTTATATCTGAAAAAATAACTAAAGCGAAACCAAAAAATATCACACGATGTTATTATCGATTGCTTTTGATTCCATAGGACATTTATCTTAAGCTGTTCGAAGTTTAAAGATAACTTTTCCCACAGATGAATTTTAATTAATATAACGAAATCCAGAACGATAAATGAAACATTACAACTCAATTTTCAAAGAATTTAAACAATCTCAGCTCTAGTAGAATTGCTAATACTGCACGAAAATTGAGAAAAGTATGTCAAAATATACATAAAATCACACAACAAACAATCATTAAATATCAAATTTGAGAAATCCTGCCCGAAGGAATTTAAGTCCACAAAGAATTAAAACGACGTAGAAGAAACTAAAATTTCTTTAAAATTCAGATATTTTCAATATCTTTACTAAGATGTGAGAACAACAAAACTATCAAAATAACCCCTAGAGGAAAGTAATCGCAAACGGAAGAGATTATTTGAAAATGAAAGAAAAATAGAAATAGAAAATACAGAAAATAATTGCTACCCTTACGACGATAACATATTTATAAATACATCATTTTCTCTACACAGATACTTCAGTATGTTATATTTAGCCAAATAAAGACCGAATATAATATACAAGTGATACTCGACATGATTGGGTTACTAAGTCGTGCTTGAAGCAAACATCTAAAGAATGTGCAAATTAATCCACCAATTCCGATTTTATCAAATTTAACATCACTAACGTCGGAATAAGAAATCATTTATGTTTACAGCGCCATTTTAGGAGAAGCAAAAACACGCGAAAAGATGAATGGATTTCATTTCTCCTTTCGGTAATAGAAGCCGCGTTCTTTCTAGTAACGAAACGCATTCCTCGGTAACTCACACTGATCCACTTGCATTACGATGACACGACGTTGCTTTTCTCTCAATGCCTTCGTCAGCGCCTTCAAAAGGCTCTGTGTTTCGCTGTCCGCGATAAACCGAAGTGCATAGACACGAGAGCCGGGGTTAAAGCAGAGAGATTTAGATTGGCGTACGAGTCACGCCTCGCAAAGCGAAGATTCCGAAGAAATTGCCTTCTCGCGAGAATTAGAGGCCTTGGAACAATTGGCAGCGAGAGAAGATTCGAACGTGGCAGAACTGGAATGGAATGCAGGATGGAAATCCGTGGGTTTGGTTTGGGATGCTATGGCCTACACACCTACGAAATGGTGATTAAAAAACCTGAAAATTTCTCTGCAAATTGTAACGGCGGAGAACTTTAGTCGACGGAAGAAGATTTCCAGTCGCAACGTGGACAACTTGAGCCGCAGTTCGCAGATAGGATTACGACTTGTTTCACGACATCAAGAGCAGTGAGGAAGCAGGAAGCTCTGACAAAAGAATTTCTCCCTTCTAGCAAGCACCGTTATAATTTTATCCAAGGGAAAGGTTATGGGAAAAGAACATCCTTTCCTCATAACATCTAAGCATAGATTAAAAAAAATTCAGTTTTCAGTTTGGACAGGCATAAGCTGCCCATGGAAAAACGGACATGAAAATAGTCTGATAAGACCGGGAATCGAGCATCGAATCTTCCTCTCCGGGTGTACGCCTTAATACGCGTTATAATACCTCAACTCTTTTCCGAAGATACGCTGTTTGTTTTAAATTAAATTACAGAATCACCTAATATGATTTATAAACGAATTTTTGTTTCTGGGTGCGATAATTTAATGGTAAAGAAAGCCATCTTCGATTCTGCGAAACTGAAAAGGATGCCTAGCACAACAAACGTCACCTACAATGAAGACGCATCAAACAATTGTGCTTTTTAACTCTGTATAACTCGACCGAGAACGCTTTCTAGAAGGCAAAACACCGGAACACATTAAAATGCAAAGTTACGGTACAACGACCTTAAACTTCTCCATCTCTGCTAAAATTGCCTCGATTTTTACGTTTCGCAACCCGGAAATGTACCGAAACTAACGGTTGCTCGATTTCAACCCCTAAAAGTTAATCGCATTGGAATTATGCATTAATATTCCAAAATGGTGGAAATAGTGATGCTCTGAGAACCAAAGCTCTTTTTCAATAACCAGTTAGTGTTTCCGCAACTCGGTTACATTCCCCGGAGGAACATATGAATCGCCCAGGGGCCTATGGGAAATTAATTACGCCCACAATCACCCAATCACATGCAAAGGAATTCTGAAAGGAGTACAGACATACGGCAAGGTCAGAACGAAATCTCAAGCCGGTGAGAAAGCAAGACCGCCGTTGGAAGATGCAGCTTAGCGTGACGGCGAGGGCAATGCCTCCGGGGGCCCTTCACGTAGCATCTCAAGTATGACGCCCCCTGACGTAGGCCAACGCCCCCGCCGCCCCTCGGAAGACCCTGTACACGACCAACTGAGCGAGGCGAACCTTGATAAGAGGGAAAAAGGCTTGTTCCTGGAGGACCGAGGGCCTTCCGGTCCGACGCGATGTTCACGAAACACGCACCGTGTTTTTGAGGCCTCCGCGATCCCGAGATATGATTGGTCCTAAGAAGGGGAAGAAGAGGGAACTCGATAATGGCGCCGGGAGAGAGGCTTCGTGATTGGTCTCGATGGCCCACTCTCGCCGGAATGACATCTCAAGGGCGAGCGACGTCACTTACAATAAGTGATTTAAATGCGGGCATGGCATACGTTCCAGTGGTCCTCGTTCCGAGTGATTTGTGATCCGGAGACTAAAAAACTGTCATACGAACGGAAGAAATGATTTAAGAAGCTTACGGCGGGATTGAATTGAGCGGGACGTCTTACGAGATCGAAAAGAGGGATGGACAAACTTTCAAGGTGAGATTATTTAACATGCTTATGGTCATGAAACGAATTTATTAAAGCAAAAGATGGAAGACTATAAAACAGTGACAGATTTTGTAGAGGTATATACTTTCTGATTTCTATCTCTCTATGGTCCAAGTGTTGCTTAAGAAAGATATTATTTTGATATAACTTAAAGTTTGATATGATTTGATTACGTTATTGATAACCGTTCACAATATGCTATGTTCGCCTTGTTCGAGGAAAAAATACTTGGAATTTTCAAAAAGAGTGTTCAATGAATAAATATTCTATGGGTCTGCGGGCTGGGAAATGGGTAATCAATTCAACATCAATTCGAAGAACAATTTGTACAATGAGAGTACACAAAATGCATACATCAACCGTCATCGTTGCTCTAGAACACTTAAGGCACTACATATTGGGAATGCCCTGGTTTTTATTCAGTTAAAGCGCATTTTTTTTAATTAATAACCAACGGAAATTCGATACTAATATAGTCTAACAAAGGGAAATGAAGATTTATTCGAAATTCACTGAAATAAATGCGTAATGTATTTTATTTTTACCGCTTTTCCAATGCTACTATAATAAAAAATAGGATAGGTAAGGTATATTTGATCTTCGAACAGATAAGTTTATCCACGAATTGCGCGATTTAGCTTACAAATCATTACTAACCGTACTGCGTTTCGCGCGAAATCTTCAAACTACAGTTCCTACCAATTTTCCCTTCTCGTTCGCAGATCCGAAACACTATTAAAATGGCATGGAAACGCTCGATGCGCCAAATTCAACAAGACGGGCGAGCGAGAAAATAATGGCTGCTTTCAACAATTCCAGAGAAGAGCTACTCTGCGAGCACTCTGCCTATTTCGAAATCGCGCTTCTAATGGAACGACATACGACGAAACAAGTCCTAAATATAGGCGGCAGTCGAAATCGCATCAAGGAAACTATCTCCGAAATGGACGACTCTCGGAAGTACTTCCATAAAACAAGTGCATTGAATCGAACAAAAGAAACGAATCAATACGGGAAAATTAAACATTGCGGAAGTCCTTTGGAACAACAAAATACATATTGGGATGTATTTGCCACGCATCGATGATGGCATTTAGAATTCAATAACAACTCGAATATTTGCTTAAGTAAACCTGAGGAGATATTTTTTCAGAGGCACTCAAGCTAAAACAATTTTTTTCAATAGTGACGCTTTGAAACTCCGGATCAAGGAAAACGGCTCAATAATTTCACCGTTTTCTAGGGTCACTTCAGTAGTTTCAATCTCCAAGAAAAAATGTTCCTTTAGGCGTAACAGGAAATATGGTTGAAACGTCACTAGACTAACAAACTCGCGTTTCTAGGATACAGCGATTGAAACTGAAAAATAAACAATCAACAAACAGATAATATGAAATATTATATTATTATAAATAGTTTTATAAAGCGAAGTTGATGTTATTCTGCACGACCTCTAATAAAATAAATACCAACATACTCTTACTAAACTTGACTATCGTTTACAGAAAAAAATCATGAATTTTTCGACTGGGAAAGTTAATTTCAGAACATATTGAATACAAAATAAATACAAGATAAATATTACATCCTTGCCATAAAATATGAAATTTATGCGTCAAAAATTTATCTTCTTTACACTTACAAATATTGGTACTTAAAACGAAAATTCTTCAAGTGATAGAGGAATGAAAATTCAAAAATTGCGCAGAAAATACAAAAAAGATTTAAAAAACACTGAGTAGAAACAACGATATAACTAGCCCAATTTAAAATGGAAAGTGTTTACATAATAAAATCTAGCAATGTAATTGGTGAGTTTAATCTAGCTAGTAATTACTTAAATCCACCCCCCAAATTACCAAATAAGCCGTATTAAGGAGGACTTCCTCTCAAAATGACTCCAAAAAATGAGTCTAATTTCATGCGAAGAGAAAGAAATGGAGAAGGAAGCAACTACATCAGCTGGTCTACAAGAAACAGTTCTAGAAAACTGTGAAGTAAACACTTCCATTCATAAGCAATAGAAAACAAGCCACCCAACGATTACTTCCCGAGTTGGGAAGCTTCCAAACGGGTTACATCAAGATGCAAGGATTTTCCTCTCCGAGGCATCTGACCCTAATACCTGTGCAGCCCTCGAGGAAGTAAACTCAAACAATGCGCCGCAGGTCCCCGAAGAAAAAATACACTCGGGCGAGCCGTCAAAAGATGTCTTCAACGGGAAACGCTGAATATCATCCGAAGCATGATAAGACATCGCCGGTGCGTGAGCTTTGACATGGAAAAGGAACGAGATTCGAAAGGAAGAAAGAAGATGGGGCTTCTTGAAGCATGGTTGGGAGAGCGTGAAGCGGGCTTAAGGGAGAAAGAACAGCTCCTTAAGACTCCTTAAATTATTTATCAGACCGTGAATGAGCCGGTGATTATGTCGCGCAATTAAAGGGGAACGGGAAAACGCAATTAGCCATTGATAAGCATCGGGCGGAAGAGATCGGAAATGGAGGATTCGAAATCCGAGAAAAGTGAGTCTTGCGCAACCGCGGTTCGCATCGTTAACCTTTCAACGGCTCGAGTGGTTTCTTCTCTTCCGATACATCGCGGCGTGAATCCTCGGACGTGACTTGCTCTTCCTCCGATTAAACGAATGGTTCGACGAACCACGAATTAACATCCGAAGGGGCGCGATAACGAAAAATGCAAATCCACTGTTCGGAGCAATTAAGACCATGCTCGGTGAACGTATGCACATCAGGCGTCTCAAAAATGACAAAGTTGGGATTATTGTAACAAGATGTAATTAAACATTTAACCAAGTGGTACACGGATCGAGTTCCAGTCGAGTCGATATTTTACACCTTTTTATCTTTAGGATTTCCAGGTTCAAACCTTATAGAGTGAAGTTTCTTATCTATACTCTTCTCTTTACATAAAGTAACCACTATAATGTAAAATATTGCGAATAAAGTAATTACCTTGAGGATAACCTACGCATAATATACCCTCATACATATAATATTATATAACGTATGCGAAAGGCGATAACTGCTTATTTGCAATATCACCGTCTAAATTAGGTGAAAAGGATCACTTCTTTATAAAATTTGTGGTCATACTTACACTACTGTTATATTCTTATGAATTTAACGAAGATAGCTATATTTCCATCATCTTAGCTCATATTTTACTGAAAAATAATTAATTCATCATTTATTGATTTTTGAGAAGGCATCGGGTTCTTCCCAGAGGCTATAAATTCTTATTATAATTGTCATAATGATTCACTTGAATTCAAATCCATACTTAAATCTAGGAAAAGTTAAAATATCAAGAAATTCTTTGCTTCAATTTTAGGAAACCACAAAAATGTATTTCATATAAATTCGAAAAATAAACATAGGATATATAAATATACGTTTAATATACCTCATTTTTTTTTAGAGTGAATCTATTCATAACCGCAGAAATCCACTTTCATTTTGCACTGCCCACAACGATTATCACACAGTCATCAACCTAAACACGCCAGTCAGGCTTTATTAATTAGAAAACCGCGTCATTGCGTGGTTGCCCAATGAAAAGGTGAAAATTACAGCACCCACGTCAATTAAAGTAAAGCAATCCGGAATGGCATGTCATGCTTCTGGAATCATAATAACCCTTTCTAGACGCTCGTGTATTTCCTTGTTTTCGGACCGCCATCGCGGATTCACTTCCCCCATTTCTCGAGGAAAATTTCGTTAACTTTGCAGCTCAGGCCTTCACTTCGCCATCAAATCCTCTCCTTTACGCCGCTCTCCTTAGTATTGCGATGAAGTTCTTTCATGGGCCACCAAAAACGCCCCTCTCCGCCACGCTGTTTACTTCCACCGAATTTACGGCTAAACGTAAAAATAACGACATAAAACGGAGGCGAGATGAGAGCAAATACTTTCAGAGGGAGGAAAGGAGCCACGTGCCCGGACTAGTCTTAGTTTTATCTTCATAAAAGGGAAAAGGAAATCCAAACGTGTGTTCTATAAAAAGAAGCAATTATGCCATCGAATCAGATATATTGGACGGAGCGGAAGTGTGGCATTTCCTTACGATTTTCCTTGTTTTGGGGTTTATCTGAGAATTTATGGCCGTGGGGCCATTCGGCTAACACGAAGACATTAATTGAGGAAAACACAATCCTGAATTAAAGGAGCCTTCACAATATGGCGCTTTTTTAGCGCGATAAAAGGAAATGAGCGAGAAGATGGCACCGTTTCAGAAAATAATTGTTCGAAGCGGAGTCGGTTTATCTCTTTTCCGAGGAAGGACGAACGTGCAGGAAGGGTTAATTTGTTTCGGCTTTCGCAAGGGTGTCTTAATTTCACAGCGAGAGATTCAATGAAATATTACTTATCTCCAAAGTTATCCACGCGGCAGACCGAGAAAAGAAATCCATCGTGGGCCTGATTAAAAAGAAGCGAAACTTTAAAGAGAGGGCAAACGCCGTGTACAAGGACGATCAATCCGTGTGCAAGAATTTTGGGAAGTTATTTCACACGATAGTGAGCAATAAATTCCTGGAAATAAGACGGGCTTACTGTAATTTATTATGTTGTTTTCCACCCATTCCAAATGCAGACAAATTAATGAATTATCTTATTTTAATAGATTTAAGTTTGAGCAATCTAAATCCAGATATATCCAGAGCAACCATAAACCCAAGACTGTGACATCATGATTCTGAAATATTTAAATCTGATACTTTTTGGAGAAACAAATATTTTTCAGAAACTCGTCAATAAACAGCAGGTATTGTAAATTTAGACTAGTGAAATATAAAATTCCGACCTTTAGGGGAAAATAAATCTTCGTAAGGACACAGCCGTTATCTGATCAGAAATTCTTCATTTCTGCCACGAAAAATTCACCAATAAGAACCCAGAATGTTTAAAGATGATTCCCCGCATTGGGAAAAAATCTAAGAAAAGTTTGATTTAGACCTAATCAATCTATTCCCTTATTTAAGTTCATAACCTTTGCAACAACTAATCAACATCATCAAAGAACAATGATATATTGAAAATTTTATGATAAAAATTTTCCTCCATTCAAAACTCAACTCCTCTAACACTCTATAAACCAAAATATATTTTTTATCAACCCATAGCAACGAGATGCGCATGTCATCAATGGATCAATCTGTAACACATCACTCAATCAAGATACGCGACGGTAAAAATATTATGTTGCCGATAAAATATCCGAGCTACTAAATAAAACCCGCGTAAAAACTGCTTGAGGTAAACGATCAAAGATTCCCCACTGTGAATAATAGAAAGCACCCATCGCAAACATAAACACCGTTTGACTCGATCGAGCAACTCTTGGAACAGCGGCAACTTTCAATAATCCGAAGCGTTTATGGATGGCGCTGGAGCCGTTTCTCATGCAAATAGTCATAATCGTTTTCGCGCGCCATTTCACCGCGTGAGCCACACGCCGTAAGTCACAAAACGAGAACTGCTGGAGAAATTGGTGAGCTTCCAGAGCCATCACCGAGGGTTATAAATGAGACCATTCGTTCCCTCCAAACAACGCGATTTCTCGCACCGCAAAACCATTCTTTTTGCGAATTCCTCCCCAGACTATTTTGGCAAGAATGTTTCAAGCTCCTTTAACCACCCGGA
Source organism: Sympetrum striolatum (assembly GCA_947579665.1). Classification (NCBI taxonomy): domain Eukaryota; kingdom Metazoa; phylum Arthropoda; class Insecta; order Odonata; family Libellulidae; genus Sympetrum; species Sympetrum striolatum. Next base: position 40,446,564 of record OX388346.1, read on the forward strand.
AACTGTCTCTAGGAAAATAAAGGAATAGAAAAGGCTTAAACGGTTCAGAGCGTTCAGTGGAACGATGTGGCGGTCGGCAACCTCTCGATTCTGACAGATACTTACGGAATGTGAGGCTAAATGAAAGAAAATTTGCAACTGAAATAGCACCTATACGTTTAGTTATTGGGTCTATTCTTCGGGAGAGTTAAAGGAATCACACCACAATCAGGCAAATATTGGTTAGTAAGATAAGATAATAATATAAATTAATTAATAATAAGATACGCTAGTAACCCTTTTTAACTATCCCATACATTAGTACCGCCAAAGAAAGTTACAATACCATTGTAAATACTGCATACGTTAGGCAGCACGTTAGATAGCCGAAGAGTATGCTAGTACGTGAGCGACAATACTAAAATAACTCTATCATCGCAGAATAAAAATAACTTAGATAAAAATATCGATCTAGATAAAGACGCAAGAAACCACTCACGGGATGAAAAATAATGAGCTGAAAGGGCAGGCCTAGAAGCAATATCTAATCGAAGAGATAGAAGCAAATTACGTACCACCGGCGGCATAAGATTCAGGGGCATAAATCAACTCCACTGTCGCGCATTAGCTAACTTTGGATGTCCTTGACTTATATTTTTAAATTCTCCTAACTTAAGCAAAAATTCTCAGGTATATGCTAAATTTTGTTATACAAAAACTGCATGAGAGATATAAATCTACCGACACAATTAATGACGTATTTTACAGCGAGATACGCCAGCGGTACCTGAACTTCTTCGAACGCGAAAGAATGATGGGATGTTACGAACAAGCGATTATGACGAGTGTAATTGAATAGCTTATGATGTTAATTCATAATGTAAAAAAGAAAAGTTAGAAATACGTATAGCTTACACAGTGAAAACTTGTTCCAAAAAATGAAATAAGGAAAAGGTTCAAGTCCTCCGGAATAATACAAGTTAGCATGCGAGCATTGGTGTATTCAGTGAGAGCAAAGATGGAATACACCCTCTTCTTTAAAATTACCGAAGACAATGGTTTACATCTCCTATTGAAGCTTTAAGGTATTTTAAGGGTATTTTAGTTCTGTTTTTACAAAAAACAATAATTCTTCAGAATTACATGGGTTTCGTTCATAGAAAAATACGCTAAACATTTTTTTCACTTCGTCATGGTTTTTCTTCGTAAAAAGTCAAGATATATAAACACCATAAAAAATGAAATACTCGTACCTCTAAGAAACGAATTCTAAAAACTGCACACTATGCTCGTAATTACAAAAATATGATAAAGTCAAGTTTTCTATAGTATTAAATGACGTTACTTGAGCCACCAGTGACTGTATATCCGGAAACTGAAGCTTTCTACGGCACATTCTTCCCGATAACTCTATTGTTAGAATTGGAACACCTTTTGTATGGAATGAACATGAATAGCGAAAGACACACAGGGCTCAAAGGAGCTAGAAGTTCGCAAATTCTCCTACAAAACAGTAATTTTCACGAATAATAGGATCCGACGCCACATTGGCGAAGGTAAGAATTGAGATTGCACCAGAGAGCTGCTCCACCTTTCTTGAGAGCCTTCCACTCTCGATCGGCCCACTTCCCACTTAAAATAACGCAGTTATGGAGAAGCGATCCAAAGTTCCTCAAAGTGTTACGGGGTAGAGGAAACAGCCGAGCGCAGTTCCGAGGCGTAGGAGTCATTGGTTTACGAGGCCCCACATCAATAAATGTCTATTAGGAAACGTTGCGAAATGAAAAAGAGTCTAAAGAAGATCCTAGGCCAAAATATTTGGGCGCAGAACGCGAAATGCTGCGTACAAGACATTGTGGAGAAAAAGAGCAGGCGTTCGACTATCGAATGCATTATTTCCAGCTCTAAACTAGACGCGGAATTCCTTTGAAGAGCCTCTTTCCCATTTATTAGGAACTGCCTGCTTACGAATCACTTACTAACGGGAAATAATTTCGGGAAAAAAATACTATAAATTCGCAAAACTGAGTCACTAAGCCAATCTTTAACTATCACAATTTTCCTTGAAAAAATAAAAGTAAAGGTTGGACAAAGCTGTTCCTAAATATTTCACACGTTGCATGGAGGGTGATCACTAGCAAATAACCTTAAATCAACGGGGCAATTAAGTCTCCCCCGGTGTTTGCACATTAATGGTCTAGTAACTATGGCAGACACAGCAAAACGGTTCACATCAGCACATGCATAATCTCTGTGTGTTCGCATCCATAACAGGCGCCACGGCGTTCTTGTAGATTTATCCACTAGCGGTCATGGTAATGGCACACTCGATGTATCAATCATCAGAGCAACTTGGCGATACCCCTTAATTTATAGTACACAATACCTAGGTTTCAAATGATTAAATCTTCACATTAACTAACAATTGTCGTAAATAGGCAAATAGAGGAAATAGCGTGGTGCTTACCACCAAGTCACTACCGACGACTTTAAATTCTTTGAGAATGAAATAATTCGAAACATTTAGATATCAGGATTCGTTGTTTCCGAAATTTGCGCGGGTAGGTTACGCATTTACATCTTCTTTTATTAAAAGAATAACATAAAACATATTTTAAAGCAATGCACCCAATACATGCTAAAATCATCATACTCACGAAAGGCACGAAAATGCACTTTTAAATTACTTTCAAAATAATTTATTGGGATAACGTATGGCACAGCTGGAACTTTATACCTTTAAGGGGTTACATCTAATGTCAAGATCGAAAAAAATCGAAAAATTTTTTTTTGCATATCTTTTAAGTTTAAACCTTTCTCGATATTTTGCACTAAGAATTATTTTAAAATCCGTAAAATTGGCTGAGATACAGAAATTTCCTTATAAGCGCGTTAGAGCGCTGGCGCCTGAGCTCCTGCCTTAAGGGCACTTCCGCCACATCCGGCTCAAGAATTGACCACCCTTATCACCCTAATCCCTTCAAGTATCCTATTCATGAATAGGAGTACGGTCTTTTCTTCTTGAGAGGAAAACTGGGAAAACAAAGGATAATACCGTTATATATTTCGAAACTAGTGACAAATATTTAGTTGATGCGGTGAGTTTGCTGTGGTCTGTTGTCGAGTGCGCTTTCGTTCGTTTTCTTCCTCTGCTATCTGAGTTGTTGTAGTTTTTGCTCTATTTGAGTAATTTTTACGATTATTATGGATCGTAAGACTTTTAGACGCAGTTCCGTAAGAGCAGACAGAGTGAAGAAGAAGCAGAATCGACCTCTCAACCGTTTCGAATTGGAGAGAGAGGAGCAACCGGCAAGCACTTCTGCGAAAAAACTAAGGAGGAGCAAGGATTTCGAGGTTTCTGTTGATCCTAGTATAGGATATAGAATTCTTAATATTGCTACTGTGTTTTCTGCACTAAGTGAGTATCTCAAGTGTAAGATTTGTGGTGGTAAAGTCAGTTTTCAAGAGAGCAGTAGGCGAGGCCTTGGATTTAAGTTAGTGGTGAACTGTGAATCATGTGACCCGATCAGTGTAGATTCCTTTCCATTTATTGGAAGTTCCGATAAAGTTAACAGAAGATTTGTTTTCGCCATGAGGTTATTAGGAGTAGGATCAAACGGTACAGAAAAGTTCTGCGCCATGATGGACTTACCACGCCCGGTTTTCCAAGCCACGTACGATCTAATTGTGAAGACCATTCATACTACTGCAAAAGAGGTTTTCAATATTTCTTTGGTGAATAGCTGCGTAGAAGAAAAGAAACTGACTGCAAAAGCAACCAACTGTGAGGAACCTGAGGGTCTAACTGTCTCCGGAGGTGTATCTTGGCGCAAGAGAGGATTTAACCCTTTATTTGGAATAGCGACTCTTGTTGTTTTTTATTCGAGTAAAATGATTGATATTGCTGTAAAATCTGCTTACTGCATATCATGTGAATACTGGGAGAAGAAGCAGGACACCGAGGCATGCAAAGAGTGGGCCCATCAGCATGCCAAAGAATGCCCAGCCAATCATGAGTGTAATGCAGGAAAGATGGAGGTCGACAGCATAACAGATTTGTTCCTCAGATTTGAAGACCGCCAAAAAGTAAAATGTGCAAGTTACATTTATAGGAGACGGAGACAGTAAAACATACAAAGGGATCGTTGAATCCAGACCATATGGACATGAAACTCTCATAGAAAAGAAGGAATGCATGAATCATGTGCAGAAGAGAATGGGTGAAAGACTTCGTGCATGCAAAAAAAATACGAAAGGTCTGGGGGAAGGGAAAATTAACGGGGGAATTAATTGATGAGCTTACGGCTTATTATGGGTTTGCCATTCGCAATAACTCTGACTCCGTGAAAATGATGAAAAATTTAATCTTGGCCACTTTATATCACAAGAGCTCCACGGATCAAAATCCACAGCACCAGTTTTGCCCTCAGGGCTCTGATTCTTAGTGTTCTTGGCAGATGGCTAAAACAGCAGGAAAACTAGCAGAATATGTCAACAAAAAGGCTCTACCTATGAGCGTAATCGAGGCTATACGTCCCATATACGAAGATCTGAGTAAAGACGAGTTACTTCACCGCTTTTTGGGCAGATTCACTCAAAATATTAACGAAAGTTTCAATTCGACAGTATGGAAATTCGCTCCAAAAATTTTGTCCAGTGGTGCAGTCGTGGTGGAAACAGCAGCTTTCATATCTGCCAGTATTTTTAATGATGGGGCATCTAGTCTACTAAAAATCATGAGGGAAATGAACGTTAGAATTAGCCAGAGAGCTACATAATACTGTGCCAGAGAGGACAAGAGACGTATCGAAGCGGCAGAACTTCAAGAGCTTGAAGCCAGAAAAAAGCTATAAGGACGGGGCCAAAGGTCATCAGGAGAAGCTGCGTCACCTTCAAAGGAAGCATTTTATGGCCCAGCAATAGAAGATTTATGGTAAACTTGAAAATTCATAAATTTGTGACAAATTTAATGTTTATGGCCATTTTTCTCAAAACCTAATTTTTCAACCTGGTTGGCAAAAATTCTCAATGACTATCCAACCGATTTCTTTGAAATTTGGTAAAATCGTGTAAAACAATACTATCTATCGTCGTACGTACGGTTTTTTCTTTAATCTTAATAGTTAATGAAAAAATCATGAAAAACTTTGTTTTTATCTGCAAAATTACAACAATTTATATTTAACTGACCACCATTTCGTTAAAAATCAAAATATTAAAATTTCCCTACGTGGAACGATAGCCACACATTTGTAATTTAAGAAAATGTTTGCTTTTTTGATTTCAGATTATCTATACCAGAGAAAAACTGCCAACCGTTAAGTGACGTTCTTCGAAATGCATATATGTCAGGGGCAAACAACTTTTTTATTTATTTATATTTTTTCATCACAATCTAAAAAAATAGTATGTGAAGTAATGTACTTTCGTTATTAATTGGAAATTATTTCATAGATAGCAACAATAAACCTACAAAAATTTCCAAAATATGCCATTATTTCCGGCCGGCGATTAGATGTAACCCCTTAATTCAAAACCGACGTAGCTAAAATTCCTAGAGGCTCAATCGCAGCTATAAAAATCCAAGTATAACAGGATGCCGTACAAATCCTTTGATCAGATATCCGACATGGCTATTATTGGAACTCGCTCGATGAAAAAAATACACGTTCCTTAAAAACGTCCTTAAAGAATATCGAAGCTAAAAAGAGAGAACCCGATTACAATAAATCTTCCGAAGAAATAAATGCCAAACGTCAACTCGCTCTTGATGTGTATAAATGTAGCCGAATCGAAAAAGCGATAATGTTCCCGAGAGGAGATTCTCGGATAGGAAAATTGAAACTCGAGAGATAGTCAAATATTCCATCTTCGTAAAGCTCCATCAACCGCCCTTTTGCATTAGATTATGACAGAAAAGAATATTTACATCGAAAATAGCAACCACGAAAAGTATTGGCGGCATCCAAAAAAAAGACAAACATCAAGAAGGGACGAGTAAAGCGGGTTGAAAAAAAACCTAGGCTAAACAACGTAACACCAAATATATATATTACATAACATGGAGCTAAAACGGTGACAGGTGATGAAAGACGTTGAAATCCTAAAGAGACGCCAAAAAAGTTATCTAAACCACCCACGGAAGGATTTTAACTAAAAACATTCATCTAGAATTCATCTCCGCACAAGTCCAAAAACATGGGAGGATTACAAAATATATTGACAAAATCCAATATATTATGGCAGGCTTTACGAAGTGGAAATCCATGTCAATAGGATGGTAAAATTAATATCGCAAATACTCTTTTCAACACATGTATTTGAAACACCTTCGGTTTCGGCAAAGATCTTCCGTAGAGAATTATCGAGTGCATTAATAGATAATTCTCAAATCCAAGACAAAAGAGGATAAATTCAGCAGCTTGCAGTGAGTAAAATTACAGGAATAATCTCAGGAGAACGGTATCGATAAAAATAAATTCTCCGAGCTAACGATACCACGGGAGGGAGGGCCGTAGTACAGTATCCCGAAGATATATTTATAGATTTAATTTCTGGGGAGTAAAAACCCAAAAGGCTAACTTCAAGCTTAGTGCTACAACTTCGGACGGAACGGAAGAACTAAAACCTGAGAGTGGCATCCATTGAGCAAACTAATAAACCTTCAAAAAAGGCTGGAAAAGGAATAAATTGAGAGTTAAAAATGTATCTTACGTTGCAGGGGGCCGAGAATAACCAATTAAAACCGAAAAATCCATTTTAAATATAATCCTAGAGGGTAGAGTACGGAAAGATAGGCATTCTAAACTGGGAAACAGGGTTAACTGAAACAAGGGCAAAGGACATGTTTCGTATAATACCCTCAAAATACCAACTGGCCGCGACTACTGAACAAATTAGTTAACACCATTCTCTTCGGCGCAAATAGAATTGGCCACCATAAGTTGTGGCTGATTTATTTCCTCGAAATATTGTCTCCGGAGGAATGAAAAGACCTGTCTTGACACGAGGGCTCCCTTCCAAGCAGGGACTGATGCATGCGATCCTCTTTCCAAAACTTTTCTTTTCTCGCTATTATTGCAACGAGCTGACGTAAGCGAGTTCATAAAATCTGGCACTGATCTGTTAACGGGATAATGCGATTGTGCATTGATTGATGAAATTACGTCAAAGTGATGGAATAATGCGTCAACTCCGACAGGGACCGAATAATACTCTCACGGTGGGAAAAACATCCTCCAGCGTCGATTTTCGCCCAAAGAAAACACGGGCGCGACCTTAATTCCAGAAAATTTCGAAAAGGAACGGATTATCTATAGCACAAAAAGAGTCTTGTGAAATGCGAACGAAGATAAGGCAAACAGGGCTAAACCTCGAGAATTTACAAGAAAAATTACAGAGGCAAACACAAAAAGACGCTGTTTCCAAATCCTGGCGCACGGAGGAAAATTATCGATTAAAGAAAAAATTACGAATTCCACATACGACTTTCTCTATATATGAAAACTTAGATGCATATATTTTAACCGAGAGAGCCTTGGGGAAAGGTTTATTTTCATTAGATTTCCGCCCCCGAACTCCCATACTGCAACCTTTTACCAACCAAATGAATTTATTTCCTTAGCCAGAGAAAACGGGAGCCAAAATTCTTATACAGGAAGGGGAAAATAAAAATTACCACTTTTAAATTTTGCTTAGAACTAGCACCGTCTCAAACATTTGTGAACATTTCTTGCATAAAAGAAAGCTGCCACAACCAAAGATGTCGTACATACTTGTGCAAGTATGTAAGACTAGAAAGAAAGTACAGCGAATATTTACTTGCCATATCAACGCAATTGAGGCTCATTTCCTTAACCAGATAATTATATTATTTGAATGATTCGTGCAAACGCTTTACACATGAAAACGAAATTTAAAATTGTTCCAATATTGCCGTGATATTATAGCAAAAGGAAATAAGGTAGTCAGAGCTTGTGTGAATGAAAAATTAAAAAAGGCAACAAAGGAAAAAACTAAGTTTTAACGGAAATATTCCAGGAAAACATTTACCGTCGTAATTCTCACAGCCAATTCAAAAACATTATTGTAAAAATTTAGGAATCATAATCTCGGCTATAAATGTTACAAATAAAAAATATAACCAATCAATGGAGACATTTCTAAGTTAAATTACTACAGAAATAAAATATTTAACACTAAAAAAATTCTAGGAAACATTTTTTCGCATTTTTATTTCCATTTAATCTGAAACATTCCCAGATATCTTTCGTAACGCATCAAGACAATATAATAATAATAAAACGGCTTTATTCGGGCGAGATTGAGACTAAAAGTCTAATCTTCCATCTAACCCATAAATTTATATTATAGAGACCACTGGTATCATAAATAGTAATTTAATTCCCTGATTTCCACGAAGAATAAGTTTTCATTGGCATGAAATAATGAAGTGAATCCTGGGATGAATCACAAATATTTACGAAAGAAATTTAAATAAGTATACGACAGATTGTACTCATACTAACAGGAATAAATAGTAATACCTCCCCATGGACCAGCAAGCCAACCCAAATCCTTTTAAATCACCGCTAAAAAAACCAAATCCATGCGACCGTTGTCTCGTTCCTTATCCACCGATTACAGCCTAAGTACCCCGCGTAGCGATGGTTCGGGAACCGCAGCATCGGAAGGACACGGGAAACAGTCGGTGGTCAGAGAACGGTGGCATCGATTCTGAGGACCCACTTGTGGCGCATCCAGGAATAGTTCCATAAAGTAGAGAGAGCGTCACGCGCGGGAGAGCGAAATGAGGCGAACCCTTCGAAAGCCATTCAATGTAAGCCCGAGGGTAACCATTTACATTTTCACGGCCCAAATTCACTTCCGTCACTGTCTACTCAATTAGGGGCCATTAATTCCAAAGTCATCGACTCCGTAATTGCGGTCGCGAAGTACGGCGTATTTTTTAAAAAGCTTCGATTCGAAGTTCGATTCAAAGCGATGAACTTTGATGCGAGCCTATTTCGTTCCATTCAAAGGAAGAAAATGCCACGATTTCGTTCGCGATGACTATAAATGGAATATTTCTTTCGAAAACTACTAATGGAAGTGATTTTTCGTGAAATCTTATTCACTTATTGGAATATGTTGCATTCAACACTTACTTCGCATTACTTCAGAGGTTCAGATGTCCTACTATAGGAGAATATGAACCAATGTATGACTAATATTCATAAATTGTATTAAGCGGTTTATAAATCAAACCGTCGATAATTTTCTTCAAGGTACTGAAAACAAACCATAATACGGCACATTCATTAAAAATTCTATTGGCTATCGAAGAGATACAATAATTTTCAAGCTCCTGGAGGGTTAAACTTTAAGGGTAAATGAAATTTTACAACCAAATCATAGATACCGAAGTTGAAAAATTTTCATAGATATAATAAACGGATTAATTGATTACTTTATTAAAATTACTCAAAATGAACACGAATATGAAGAATGCGGTACGAAATTGAAAATTAATTTAGCAGAAAAAAATGTTAGATAACAGAATATCTGACAAATCCTGTTAATTAATGCAATTAAATCAATTGTTGAAAAACCTGTAGAAATTTTATTATATAAGGAGGAGGACTAGTGTGAATAATCATCTTATACAGAGTAGTTTCCAGTTAATCGTGTTACGTCAGATATCCTATTCTATATCAAAGAATATGAAACAGTATCAACCGCATTTCATGACCTATCTAATAAAGCCCAAGAGATAAAACGAAGAATAATCTAGTCCCAACATAAAACGACATCCCAAAACGCCAAGAGAATCAGTGAAGTGTTTGAACAGGTGGAAGCTCAGAGATACAATATTAATATGAGACATCCCCTGACGTGGCTCCTGATATACGTGCCAAAACCGGCGGAACCATATCAAAACATTTCTACGAATAAAATTCTGAGAAGTTTTACGACCAATGTTCATCGTAGAGCAATATAACAAATTTCCTGGCACGTGGTGGCTTGTTATCTAAACTTCAAAAAGAGTTCATCTTATTCATGGCTCATATCGGCGAGTTGAACTGAATTCTTAAACGAGTTACAAAGTGAACATCTCTAAGACATGGCTATCAAAATAGCTGGTGGTTAATATTCCATATTATTGCAAATAACTTGAGATGGGAAAGTAATGCAACAAAAGCTTTGCCAACGCATTCGATGATATTTCAATTTCAAAGGCATAAATGAAGAGAGAGCAATTTGTTTATACTGAAGGTACCTGAGATAATTGATCGCAGCATTGTTGCAATTCAGAAGAGTTTAAGGAACTATGGGATATAATAGACCAGACTTATCAGAGATACTATCGCGACCAAATGTCATTCAATTCGACGACATTCAGGCTATTAAAAATGTTTTCGAAAACAACCTAGCTGGAGATAATTGGTTAAGATAAGCTACTCGACATTTTAGAGAAAGGAATTTCTGTTTCAGCAAAGAAATTGCAAAACTCAGCATCCAGTGAACAAGAATTTAGCAGAAGAATGCAGTAACTCCCATTAGACGAATTCCCTGGATACTTTTCTGGTTAATTTTCATGAATTATAAATTCAATATACAGCACACTGGCATATAGTTTGGTTTTTATAGAATTTTATATCCTCTTCAAATCCTGGATGAAAGGTGTTGCCTATGAAGATATCACACTTATTTACTCTCGCGATGCTTTAGAGAGACGTAAGCGAAACTTTAAACGCGCTACTACTTAGTGACAACCACGCAGCTGCGGTCGACTCAAAAAAAAATTAAACTGCCATTATGAGCGCTTCAAAAATCATATTTCCTGTGGAGAAAAAAGCTCGCCGTGCCGGAAACCTGCGGAGCGAGCAAACAAACAAGCCACCGCAAAAATGACACGACGATGTGTAAGCTCTCTCGAGAACAATGGACGAGCGATGCGGAGGTTTCACCATCCGCGAAAGGCCGTAAAAATCCCAGAGGACAAAAAAGTCTAATTCTGTAATACCGAAAACTTAGGTAAAAAACTACGAAGGTGCAGCTTTGATATTAACTGAAAAAAGACGACATCGCTTGGCTGATCATACGTCCCGTTACCCTATTTGTATTTCTTACCGTATTCAAGTACTCAATGCTAAATTCAAATTATTCAAACAAAGAAAATGAAAATAACATTATGATTAAGTAGCACCCGTTCCCTGAAAGGAGTTGAAAAATGCCGATGTTTAAAAAAAAAACAAGAATGCATTTGAAGAATCTTTCTGCGTTCAGCCTTAATAAATCACCTTATATTGTATCTTTAGTGCGTTGCAATCAGTCTAAGCATTTTAAGAAACCAAAGCCATCTACATAATCCTGAAATTCTCTTTAGCCTATAATAATTTCCAAACTATCCAAACTAAAGTGGTACAGATTCTTTCGATCGAGATGTAATAAAATCTCCTATAAAAATATTTAAGGGTAACTGTTTTACAAGTGGAATTACATTTTCGACTATTTGAAAAATGGTCAGCCTCCCTGGCTCCTTCGGCAATTAATATTTACCAAGCGACCGTTGCTGCGTTGTACCAATACCAAATTTCAGAGTTTAAACTAGATAAATAATTTAATACTTCTAACTCCCAAGCTCCAAAGTGAAACTGTGCCAATCACAATTCATAGTAATTTATGCTAAAGCGGAAACACTAAATTAATCCTGTCAAAACTAAAATCGAATAATATTTCAAATACATCGAACATGGCAGTAAACAAAATATTATGAGCATTTTAGTCGAAATGAAAACGAGCTTCTACCACATATTTAATACGAGAGAACCGGAACTAAAAAAGGCCAATGATTACGGTCGGATACCCTTGTTATACCACACCTGCAATGGTAAAGCTTCCAATGACAAATGGTTAGGTAGGAGACCCCTGTTTGCATCTGAATACGTCCACCAAAAGGGTGACTGGTCTCCCAAGGGTGAAGGGTCGCGCAGGCCTAGGAAATGCCAAGACCGGCTTTGGACGAAACGTGGGGTTTTGTAGATAAAATTGTGATAAAAAGAAGCTGTAGCTTGGGAGGCGTGCAGATAGGCTGCCAGAAGAAAGAGCTCGCCAACAATAGCGGCTGAGGAGCAAAGCACGAGAATACCTCAAGGGTCGGAGGAGGGAGGCCAGAGGGAATCCGTCATCTCTCGGCCGTTCGCCGCTATCTATAAATATCCGAGGCGTGGAATGGGTGCCCACCAAAAAAACGAGTCCCATTAAAAATACACGGCCCGTTCCATTCGCCTTAACGACCGCACCGTCGCAATTCAATCTTCGCTAAAGAAGAGCAAATGGGACGGACCGGAAGGTGCGCGACGAAGAATAGAAAAGGGATGCCAGGTTCGAATCCTTGGAACACCGTATTCTAATAATATCACCAGGGTCGGACAGTTTTGATAATACCGCCGTCTGCGGCTTAAATCCAAACCGCTCACTCCCTCAAGGACAACGAGATCATCAAAAGATGCACTGGCAATGAACGGATACAATAGTTGCGTGAAGAAAGTTCTCATTTGCGATGAGTCACCGAGAGCTAGACACACGGTATATCAGCATGAACTCTCTAATGAAAACAAACAGCTTGCGTCTATTTGATACGGAAAAATCGATCCAAATAGAAAGGGAAAATAGCTTAGTCATAATGTTTATATCACTGCTTAGTTTAGCTATCGAACGAGGATTTCCACCAGCTGCAGCGATTCTACATTATACATCAGGAAATGGCATAATTTATCTGTAATTAGCAAAGATAGACGAAAGCGGAAATTTGAGTTCCGTTCATACATTTACGTTTCCTTTAAACTACGAAATTCAGTCTTTTGAGATGACAATCTTTCGTGACGAGATACAGCTAAATTAAACAATACCATGTAATTAAGATAAGACAGTTTAAAATGTTGCAAATGTCATAATTTTAGGACAAAAGTATAAAATATGAATACTTACATTAGAGATAAACAAAAAGATGCTGAAATGTATCCTTTTCTTTTCCCGGTTCTAACTCTCCCTTCGCAAAAATCTAATAAACACTAAATATCCCTCTCGTATGCACAGTGAAGTTTCTGGAAAATGTATTCGTAAGAAAATTTTAGAAACTACAAACCACTGATTCAAGCAATCCTAGATTTTATTGCGACCTTACTTAGCCTAAATACGTACACAACAGATAAACTTTTTATTTAACGTTCACTTCAGTTACAATAAATCAATCCACACATCATAAAAGAAAATTATTTTCAATTAAGAGCTCTCTTAGAATATGAATAGTCAGGCTTAAAAGTGGAGCGCTTTCCTCGACAAAGTAACGAAGTCAAGGTTTAAATTCCAATTAAATAGAGAGGCAGGGGATCTAAGAAAAACAACGTTTGTTTATTCAGCTGATAAAGCGTGCAAAACGAATATAATATTTCAACGTAGAGAAGCGATCTTTATTTGATGACCTGAAAACCATCGTCTCCCAATTCTCTTAAGCGAGTCCTGCAGATTAAAATAATATATTCTTCTTAGCGGTATTTCCGTGCTCTTTTGAAGTCACGACACACTGAGAAAATCAGAACAAACCTTTTCTTGTCATCGGCAGTAATGATAGAGATTTTGATCAACTTCATTGCGGTAGGTCCATTGGGAGCAGGAATTGAATACCGGCCGCAGATTAAATTTTCACGGGCTTTCCCACGGTTATCCATTAACACCTACGACTGCGTTCAATAGTTTATTGGTTCGTGACACTGCGGCTTTACGGAGGAACGGTGGAAAAATCCAACGAATGACACGTCATACGAATTAAATCCGTTTAATATAACGGATAACAAAAATGAATCACTCGGAAATTAATGAAAGCGTGCGCGGGGAGAAGTTACGACCGAGCGACATGCGATGCAAAGCCAACAATCGCATTTCCCAGTGATTAAACCTTTCGTGATGAAAAACACGAATTGTGACGACTCCAAGAGGTGAAAGACCGCAATTAGGACGAGGCTCGCTAGGACAGGTTTCATTTTGACATTATTTCATCCATTAGCTATGAACAATCATCTTTCAACTTTTCACTCACTTGGAAAATTATGCTCCCAAAAAAACTGATGCTTGAAAATACATAAGCGAATATCGACTGAAAAATCATAATGCACTGAGATACACTTCTGAGAGATATCACAAAATATTACTCTAGGTTTAATATAAAATATGCGTGCGTGAGTAATAAATCCCTAGAATAAAGTACCCGCACAATGGATAGTAATTATTCAAATGATACTGAAGATATCTTACAAAAGAAAACGAAATTTTATTCTAATAATGGTTAAAAATAATGGTTAACATTACAAGGCTGTTTTCATTATATTTCCTCGGACGAATCCTATTTTGATTTTAGAAACATATCTTTCCTTCACTAAGTAGACAAACTTTATCTTAGAAACCAGATTTATCATTCCTTCATATATTAATTACAGATATGTAACCAAAATTTAAAAGAATGTACTTTTTGAAATGATCACGATTTTGGTTTGACAAAGAATAACGAAAAATGCACTTATACATTTACCAAAATATATTATAAGATACATCGCGGTGAACTGTGGTTACATTTTTATAATGGAGGACTACCACAAAGTCGAGGCCAGAGAAGTAGATTCCATTTTGTCACTTTTATTTATTATATTTTATGTTACCTACCTTAAATTTCCCATGATAAAAAGCGCGAATCTTACAGTTATAACGCATAACCCTATTTTACTTCTAGAGACAATATAAAAAAAGAGGCAGAGAAAATCGTTCTTTTATTGAAAAGTTACGATGATAAAAAAACAGCCGATCTGAGGGGGAAACCACGTTATTTCCTAGGTATTAAATCTGAATAAATACAATCCACGAACATAAATGACCATTGCCGCGACCTCGATGGATCAGTAGACCACAATGGGAGGTCCCAAATTAGTGCCACAAACAAGCTCCATTATGAACGGGAAGCACAATAACTTCACCTTTTTCCCTCTTCGTAAGCTAGATGAAGCATCTGTATATGATGCCACCCTGTCGACCCTTCTCGGTCACCGTGATATATTACACCAAATATAGTTGAAGGCACGCGTGGCCAATGTTGATCAAAACTTATTTATGAGGTCTAAAAGTCGACCCCATTGCCAAAGGAAAGATTAAAATGCAGCTGAGCATAAAGCGGTGCAACAATCCTGCCATCAATTCTCTCGTTAGAGCCCGTTGTTCCCCGTCATAGACATAACTTTCCACGCGTGAAGGGTACCAAATATTCTTCAACAGTAATGACTGACGCCCTTTCACTCCGCCAGGGTAAAACAAAAGACTCTGAAACGAGAATAGGATGAGCCGGTGATGTATTTATCTTGGCCGCTCTGTATACACAAAAACCTTGCGCACAAACCATTCAAAGTCTCCTGAATTCCTGGGATAACGTTTCTGAGCGGGCTAACACACACAAACAGGGACGATTACGTCCAAATTAAGACAAGGGAAAGAATATAGATTCGTTAAAACCGCGTGCGAGATAATTAACGGAGCTTAGAATGAGACGGGCCACGCGAAACAAAATGAATTCGGAGACAATGCGAGGAAAATGGGGAAAAATCAGATTCCGATCCGACAGCGACGAGGTGGAAAGGTTGCTAACTTTTTGAGTCGCGACGAATCCAGCACGCGCGCGATATGCAGACGTAAGGCAAAACGAAAGAGCTGAGCCAAGCCGTACACTAACCGAGTTTAGATGAGCAAACTGTAAACACGTCGGGATGACGAGGGTAATGAGCGAAACAATGTGTGCTTTCAGATGCATTTCTTGCTCGGAAGCCAAACGAGGTCCATTGTCTTCTGCTAATCAGACCACCCATTTGCTTACGCCACAAATTTCCATTGTTCATCCGATATCTGATTAGTAATTAACCGTCGATTATCAAGGATTCAACAGACAGCACATTGAGCTTTGCACCTCTAAAAGTAACCAATGCGACCACCTTTGGAGACTAATTGAATTACGAGGAGCAGTCGAAGTTGAGAATTTTGATTATCCGAAATATTCACAATGAAATTTGGATTATTTCAACCGATTTAAAGAAAAATAACACACAATCTGGAAGAAACGCCAACAAAAGTTTAACATAAATAACTGCAATTAATCTACTAAATGTTTTCCTTTAGTGCTGTTATTTTTTAAGTAAGCCTGTATTCCATCATTTGGGATATTTATGAAAGCAACTCTTCGGACCAGCTGTCTCGAGGTCTCACATTACCAAGTTCTAACATCCGCTATAATTATACATTTATAAGATTTCAGTTCGGGTTGAACATGCGTGTCTAAAGTAGTAAATAAAAAGTGATTTATGTAACAACATAGAAATGTATTTATCTAAAAAGCTACTGCAACATATTTAATCGGAATACTTGAAAATAATTCGAGGCAGCGAAAGCATGATCATTGCATAGTAAAAATTCTATTGATACGAGATAAGTAACATTTTTCCTGGCTTCATGAAATACTACACAGATAAAAGAGTTAATTTCTCAAGTTTAACATTAAATTATAATATCTTATATATTGCACTACGTAAAAGAAACATACATAAGCAAGAAGAATCGCAAAATATGTCGAAAATTTCTAAAAGATATGAATCCCTTTATAATTAATGACCCAGAAATTACTAAATACTGAATAAGGAAAAGATAATACGTTCTGTCAAAAATGACTACGACAAATCAGAGACGGTGGCCCAGATGCTTGAGAACGTAGGAAGGGAATATTTGGACGACAGATTTAAACTGAGGTTTAGTCTACTCAATTAATTCAAAGAAAACACTTCCTTGCGTACGCGTTCTCTAAAGCAAAGCACAGATCAACGATTACGCCGATAACTTTAGCATAAGAGAGCATCCGTTTTACCGTTCCCATGAGAGCATTTATCTCGGACCACTGAACTCTCTAAAGATCGCAGCCTTCGAGGCAATTTAACGCTAAAATCGAAAATTGATCGGGGATACCCTCTCCACTCATGATCGAATTAATGCCTCATTTCAAGGTTTAATCGGGGAAAAATTATCCTCCTCGTATTAAAAAATCCGAAACTTCTAGCGAATAACAAATCGCGCCGAGAAGCTATCGGATCTGCGAAATGGTGGACAGCGGAGTGAATTAAAGCCAGCGAGGGCGTAATGAAAATCCATCGGATTTCAATAAATCTCCATCGATGAGTGTAAAGAGGAGGAAATAGCGGCGTTCCCAAATGTGGCCCGAGGATCGATTGGTTGCGCGAAACTGCACAGAGATGCTCTCTGATCCCGCAAACAAAGCATACGTTACCCAAAGCCATGAAAACAATAAGCGCAGCGAACGTATATCAGAGCAGAATCGCCCATCTACAATCGTATCTCCCGAGTTGGCATGAGGTGCGCGAAACTGTAAAAGCGACTATGATGAAGGCACTGCAACCAATAAGATGGGAGGAATTTAAGCCAATTATGACAATAATTCGTTTCCTTTCCAATATACACAGAATTATCTTTGGAGTAAATCACAAGTTGTTTGTTAGGAGCGATTGGCTTTTAAACTCTCCGAAGAAAAAAATACTTCATTACAGTAACACTCAGATAAAATGCTAATGTTGTTACATTATTTTTTACTAAATTAAATTCATGGAATTCATTCATTATCCAATTTGTTAATTTAGAAATAAAACGCTAGGAAATTCACAGTAAGTCGTTTAAATGAATATAACATTTTTTGAACGTCATGATTCAGTTTTGTTTCAACAATATGTAGTATTTTAAAGTGACTCGGTATTAGGGGCGGTATTGTTTACTCTTTTAAACATCTTACTGTGAATTTCCGAGCGTTAGTTTTCCTATTTACTTCCAAAGAAAATATTTAACTACGACATGAGAATTGATATACAAATTTCACTGAATAAGAGATTAACTCCATAACGTATATGAAATAAATTATGTATTTTCCATTACTCTTTAGCTGCAGGTGATGTTGATAACATTAATTAAATAATAATCAAAATTTGTTATTGATGAAGGTTACATTGGTTACAATACTACATCAACGGTCTGAAGATGTAAGAACGCTTACAAAACCGGTAGCGAATTTAAGTCCCTTAGAAATTTAGAAAGGGTTTTTATTTCATTCCGAGAATATTATAAGACCAAATATCACCACTAAAATTATTACATGACAGGGAATTGAAAGAATGCAGAAGCATTTGAGAGAGTAGAAAAGGCATTCCCTTGTTACTAGCTATACCCAAATCAACTAACATTTAGGTCTTTACACATTTGATAGCAAATAAATCAGCAGGTGCGACCAACTTACCACGAATAAATAACACGAATTCCGCATAAAACGAACAAATCCAGCCTTCCATCGGTCACAACCCCCACAATGTTTCAAGCGGAGACAGGCGTAACAATAACGACCGTCTAAATAAGACGAGATTCAAAGAAACGTCTTTTCTTCAACGAAGCAAAGGAGAGGAACATCAAACCCGTCCGCTGTTTGTGTGTCTATAATTATAATCTGGAAAAGTACGCCAGAAACCCCGAGGAGAACACAAATAAAAGCGGAACAAAGACCGCCGTTTAGGAGAAAAATAACGTACCGGCAGGTGTGTGAGTTGCTACCGCGAATCGAACAAATAGAGCTGGATTAAAAACGACTTCTTCTGATTAGACGGAATCGAAGCATACATTCTCTCCGTGCGTCACCTCGGTCTTATTTTTACCCGCCCGGAGAATACTAAAAACTTTAGAGGACGATCGAGCCTCGGTGATTATTAAGGGAATCTATAAATGTGCCAAACAAATTGCGACGGGCGGACATGGGTGAGCTGAATAATTCCCCACTCGCGAGCCAAATATGCCTCCGATAATTACGACATTCGGGAATATCCTCAATTATGAGTCGCACGTGCTGGATGGCGCCCGACCGAAAGGCAATCGACCAACTCGTAAACGAAGAGAGCCCGACGGAATATAGAATAAGTTAGCGGGATAAATTCGGCTCGTTCGACTTAATAATAATAAACTACTCCCAAAGGGATGATTCACCCTCTCGATGGAAAAGGTCAGGTAGATATTAACTCAGATCAGTAGAAAGATATCCAACTATGAAATGTAGAGAATAATAAGTATCCTCACTTTCTCCTTGAAGAAATATTTTTATATTTATTTATTTTATACTTTAACTTATTTATTTTTTCAATGAAACCCTTGAGAATGTGAAAAATAAACGCGAATCATTTTTTTTTAACTGCGAGTACGGCACAAAAAATACAATTATGGAAATTTCCTAAATTTATGATTCAATACTATAAGCATTAACACCAAAGATATTTCAAGATTTGTATTAAGATACTGACGTTTTAACTTATTACATTTATAATTAAATACGGTAACTTTTTTGGTTGAAAGGAAAACCAAATCCTAAGTCAGAATAATTCGAATGTCGAATACTTATATCCCTCTTTGAAAGTGTGATCAGTAACGAGTACTAAAAATACAGAAGACGGATGGAACATAATAAACAAATAACTAACCTATAAATTAATATTTATAAAATTATATATTTGAAAGCTACTGCGCATCAGCGCTAAGCTACAACCCAGAATTCAGGTCAGAAAATATTAAATTAAGAATTCACAGTAAGAATGCCGTGTATCTACAACTAGCATCGAATAGTTCAGTGACCCGACATCACTTTGTTCTTTTACGAAGCTCAGGAAAATAAAGACATTACGAAACGTAATTCGGATTACACGCGAATGTATATCGGGGCGAAAGACATTATAAGTCTCAATCTTTATTTTATAATTAACTACGATTCACGAAGAAGAGCCAACTTAGGCAAACGCGCGAGATAAATCAACATTAAAGGGCAAATATTGTTTTTTTTGCATAATATCTCACTTAGTGAGTCCATTATCCCTCGTGCTGGGCGCTCGTTGCCAAATACCTCCGTAGAGGCCACCCGAAAAAAACCCATCGTAGCTAACACAAAGAGTACTGGGATTAGAAGTCCTGCCCACACGTTCGGGGTGGCCTCGTCTGACGCACCCCGCGGCGTTCGCTGGGATGGGGATCCGCGTCATTGGAGCGACGGGCAGTGAAAGAATAGGGGCAGGTGAGTGAGCCCCACCCCCGAAATAAACGGGAGGGGAAGGGCCCAAGAATAAAACATCCGAGATCACGGAGCCGCGATTATACGAGGACGACGATATGCGTTTGTTTCCTCCATCTCTGGCTTCTGATCCGATGGATATCACGTCGTAGATTGGAAGCGTTTGAAATATCAACGGAAAAAGACTTTGTGACATATCGACTCAACATGGTTGACTCTTCAGTATCATTCCTACAGAGTTAAAGTAATAAATTATTTGATAATTGTGGATGTTTCAAAATATAGTTTAGATCGATGTTATCAAAATTCCTTGAGTTTGCCACTTACTAAGGCGAGGTTATTACCTTGCAATTTGGAAAGTAACTAATTTGATATAAATATACAGAAAATTAAAATATTTACACTATAAAGAAATGATTTTTAAGATTCAATTCAAACAAGATACCAGACCTCAGCTTCCTGCATATGCAATCGTGATTGCAGTATCCATGACTGGAAACTTACATGTGTACCTTCAAACAAACTGGTTAGCACAAAGAGTTTTAATCCAAGTTACAGGGATAATCTTTGATCTTACCAACTAAAGTAATAAATGCAACGAAGGAATATATTATGTCAACAGACCAGTGAGTATTTCTTTGTGTAATTTATTTCATCTACACATTTTTATCTTAAACATCTGATTCCGGTTAAAATGTATTTTGAAAATTGAATAAGCAATACATTAGTGATTCGGACCGATTCTTAGCCCCTAGGCACGTAATTTTCAAACAAAGATCAAATATGAGGAATAATAATAAAATAGGTGACTTATATGACATTTAGATTAAGTATCTGGCATTCCCAAACATCAACTATAGTACGTAATAGAATTGACTTTAGAAAGAAAATTACGGAGGTAAATTCAACGCGTGAGAGGATGGAGATCGAGGCAAAGGATTACGTATAAAAATTTTAACCCATTAGCTAATGCGTTGTGGTGTTCTTATTTGAAATGAGACCGCATTCGAAGATGTGATCTTAATGCAGAGAAAGGGTACTCCCGTCGACGTTCGGAATACTTCGAGAAATCATTAAAGAGTTAATTCCAGGGTATCCAACTTTAACTTCTATTTTTGAATGATCTTGAGATCTAGATAAAAAATCGCAGACGCACTTTAAGCCCTTGGAAGACGCTTCTGTCATAAATTATGAAGAAAACGCTCGAGAATAACAATTCCGTAGAGTAAAGAAGATAATTAATGGACAGCGGATGTGCACTTTATTGAAAGGGCAAATTTAGCTTTGGCAGCAAATACGCAAATCACTTCTCTCTCTCTTTTCTACGCCTTAAAACAGAATGGAAATGATGGATAGATCCCACAGTTAAAGGAAGCGGCTACCGCGAAAACTTTTTAATAATTATAATAACATTATTACAATCAGTACATAGGGCATATCACCATGCTATGAGTAAACTTTAACTAAAAGCGGATTAAACTGAAACAAATTAAAAACTTTCAGGAGAAACAAAGTAAATAAATTACTTCTCCTCCCGTGGCACAATAGAAAATGTATTGCTTACGCTTCACAATAACGGAGGACGAAAAAAACTAGGAAATTCATTTCACCAAAAAAATTTGATAAATCACTCGACACGACCAGACTCAAAACTAGTTGCAAATTAAACGAACAAGAATATACTCTGAACAATTAATGGAAATGAACTATAAGAATAGAAAGGAATCTCTGAACTGTACCCAGAAAAATACGTTGAACAAAACATCATGGATTTCGAAAATGGAAGTACTGAAAAATGTTGATGTCAGTTTTTTCTTTTATGTCAACAAAAACTATGCTGCCATTTTCTCAAATTTATGCGACCATGCACAACCTTCGAAAAATAAAAACAAATCGGAACCTACAAATATTTCCCGAGACATTTCACCAAGCACTAACATTCAATAAACAAATGACACGACGTGGTTACAAAAGCCATGCATTCTTTCCTGAATATTCATCGACATAACGGCCGCAGGTTGCGCCATGAAACGAAAAGTAAAGACGCACTTCCTCCTGTATTTATTTTCCTTGCGAAAATGACAAAAAGTGCCTTCTTGAAGCAGGAAATTCGCGACCGCGAAAGATAAAGCCAACCGCGAGGCACTTCCTTTCGGAAAACAAGAGACTCTTTCGTAAATTCCTTCCCAACATCGCTTTACATCAAAATATCAAACAACCCTAATTTACGACCTGCCAACAGAGCCCTGGGGGAGATAAGAACTTTTTCAGAGGTAATATAAATGATATACGCAAAAATAAAACACATCGCGCGCGACAGAGAGAGGCAAATTAAATGTCACGCCAAGAAATAAAGCGGAGGTGGCGAGAATTTTTTCGGTATATAATTCCATAATCCCTCGGAAGTTTGCGAGGTCAGGACGAGGGAGGAACGCAAAATGAGAGGGAAAAGGTCGTAATGGGGAGTGAAATATTGCGCGGCGGGAACAGGGGGGATATTTGTAATCGTTCAAAGAGGGCCAAATGAAACAGATGAGAAACGAAATGAAGGGAGTAACGGCGGGAATGAAATGGGAGGATTTAATAAAACGCGCCAAGATGGGAGGCGCTGCCTTCCATAACGGCCGAAAAAATTGAAGGGGAATGCGCAAATTAAAAAAGCGAAAGGCGGGTGCTTTATGGTACGTTCAACATGCTCGATTTCCGATTACGACAGACACGTGAAAGCGGAATGGCGTATTACAGGTGTCCAAAGAAATTTGCAAGTACTTAGAATAGTAGACGATCGTTTCCACGTGTCACGGATTAGCGTGAGAATTCCATCCGCTCTAGTTGTCAACGCTGGATGAAGGATATGAAATAGAAGAGAATCCTGAATCGATGGCATGAAACGCGTATCTGAATATGAAGGAAGAACTGACACTAAGACCAGGCAAATGTATATCAAATATCTTTATTTGTATGTACAGCATTTGAAAAACACGTAAAACTCATCATAAGTACATAAAACGAAAATTTGGGGTCCCCAACTTTTAAAGCGTAGTTTCCATATGTTTGCTATCTTTAAAGTGGGACAACGCAGAGGAAATCCGGTATACATAGATATGAAACCACAGTACTACTGCCTGAGCACGATTAATAAAGAGTATCTAATACGAAATGATACCACACTATGGAGTCATTGCATCTTTGTCTTAAAATCCAGTATGTTTTCACTCAACAATCATTAGATTGAAAGTTTTCTAGCAACACTAAATACCGTCAATCACTATGAGACTATTATAATGGCTAAGCATGAATGTCACAGTGCAGATATGAAAAAAATAACACGCGATTGTGCCTAAAATAAAACAAAATCGCAGCGAATGAAATGATTTATTTACACTTATCTAATTACTGTAAAATCGGAATTACTCAAGGAAAGACCCAATTGCGAAGCGAAATTAGGGGCTGAGAAGCATTTCACGAGTAGAAATAATTTCCGGCAGAAATATCTTAATTTAGAAATACACACCACTGCGTGCATACATGACCACCAAACTTATAAGCTAAAATGAGAGAAAAGGTTATATTCTGAAATACGGGACATTCTTATAACAGCAGACAAACTCTAGGAGAGTTGGGTACGCTAAAATTTATAGTAAGACACCCTTACCCGAATGTATATATTACAGCTAGGCATTTCAATATTGGAGCGTAAATTACATTTCAGGAGGATTTTCAAAATCTGAGTTTAGTAGGAAAACGTTTACCAAAACTAGCGTCTGAGGGCGCCATCGACAGTTCAGTCAGTGCCACCTGTAGTCCATCCAGTGAACTCTACTAAAGCGCAATGGAGTTTTGAACTTCCTAAATGAGCGATTGATCAGTACGGTCTTCACATGATTACTCAAAATATACTTATATGCAATGTAAAGTAAAAGGCAAGATGTGTAATATTATAATAACGGAAATATCAAAGAACAAACTAATATGTTTCCAAAATTACACTGATAGATTTCCTCCTACCTCACTCCTGTTTAAATTAAAATTCAAATTAAAAGTGGAACGAAAACCCTTTTAGAGAATAGTTTAATAAAACAAGAATGTAACGAAAGCGCACCAAACACTTAAAAATAGCAGAAAAGCCTCTTCGGGTTAAATTCTAAGACCTGACAAGTGAAAAATGAAAGAAGTAACCAAATGCCTCTGAAGACCAAATTTACCATAATTTAAACTATCAAAAGAAAAAGGTAAAATTCTTTGGGATCAGGTGAAAAGAACACTCTACAATGAATGATCGATGTTAACTAAAATGTATTAATTATTTTCTAACTGATATTAATTATTATTGATAAGACATAATAGCATTTTAGCCTTAATCAAAATGTAAATGCTATGCAAATGATATAACCTATCACAAGATGATGATGCATGTGATAAAGTGAGGTTATTGTATAAAAAGCAATAAAGTTCATTATCAATATGTGGTCTAAACACAAATACGATAGGAACTCTTATTTTACTTTCAGCTACATCCTCCACTAATCTTTCTACATTTCAGCTGTTTCTACACTTGATTTAAAATCCTACATAATTTTTTAAATAGCAATACATACATTGCTATTGCTTAATACTTCAACTACTTATAAGCAACAGCAAATTCATAAATAAAAGGTCGAAAGGCTTTTATTTATGAATTTGCGTAAAAGTATATTATTTACTTGACTGTCATGATACATCTCTACGACTAAATCTCACCTCAACTGAAGAAATTGAATATAAAGAGTGGAATTTGAGGATATAGACCAAATTGGACATTTTTATGAATAGGAAGAATTGCCTTAGATAAAAACTATAGCACTAATAAATGATATGGGGAATAGGGCACAACTAAAAGAGAGAAAGCAATATTGTCATTGGAAGATGAGGGAAGTTGTTTAACTGAGTATGATGAGGCATCTTAAAATCCAAGGATAAATTGTGAAAGAGAAAAGTGAAAAATAGTGACTAAAAATGTCTGCCTGGAAATCAGGAGACCTAGGTTATATCATTATTATATAATTATCGCCATCATTGAAATAAATTTTCAATAACACATTTGCTAATAAATGTGCAATTCTCAAACGCAATAAACTTAAGCTTCTAATATATCAGTTCAAGTACGACTGGTAAGAAGTAAGTCTTAAAAATGTAACATGCCATCACATTCTCTGATACTTCCAAATTTTCTCATTAAATATTTCAGCTGCTTATTTGAAAAAAATTTAAAAAATCTGATTAAATTCTTGAAAAATACCATAAATAGCTAAGTTTACTATAACTTAGAACATTGCAGCATAATATTGAAATGAAAAGCAACAAATGCAATAACTTCCTAAAGAGAAATAACTTATCGAAGCTAAAGAAAGAAAATCAAACAATCTATATTCATACTACCTATTAGAGTTCTGTTCTCTTCCATACTTAGTTCTGAAAATATTAAGAATGAGCCGATATTTGATCATTAGAGTATCATAATTTTGAAAGCATATAAATGTTAAAACTTTTACTACCATAACAAGTGCTTATTAAATAAAATAGTGTGTGGACCTAATGGAACATTCCTAAAGAGTTTTCACAAAAATGAGGGCGTGAAAAATATTTAAACATAGTAGTATTTATTTCTACAGAAATAGCAATATACTTTCATGACCTGCACAGTGATAATACTTCATAAGTAATAAATTTCAAGGGAGACAAGTTTTGTTACTTATGTAAAGATTACCACAATTTTTCTTGGAATTGCCAACTCTAAACCTACACATATTTTGATAACAATAGTATTATTGATTAGCTAAACTGCCTAATATTGATTTAATGCATTGCAATAACTTGGATTACGTGCCACCCAAGAGGACTGCTGTATACCTCACCATGGACTTCAATAGTAGAAAAATAAAACCTGTGCCTTCGTATGATGTAAATTTCTACATTGCTATCAGTTTGGCACCACCACTGAGGGGTTGATACTAAATTTTCTTCAATTATATTCAATGAAAATCTGTAAACCAAACTCTTGATTTGTACAATAGATAGGATATGCAGAACAGTTTTGTTAAAATTGAAACTAACGTCAGGATTAAAATAAGAGGGAAGATTCCCAATAAAATCCTGCTAGATAATTAATGATTTTTATAAACATAATAATGAATGTGTAATGAACTAGTGAGCAAGGAAAGTTGCATGAATAAAAAATAACATATAAATGAATTATATAAAAAAATAACTGAACTCTTCCACTAACAGCAATAAAATCCTTATTACTTTCTCCATATACGAAGTATAGAGAAAGTATTGTTTTCATGAAAAAATTCGACTTCGAGATTTCAACGGAAATACACGTTTGGGGTCCCTAGAAGACGTTTTGACCATTTTTGGAATGATGTGTGTGTGTGTGTGTCTGTGCTTGTGGGCGCTCTAACGTAAAAACTATTAGTCGTATCAATACCAAACTTCATATATAGCTTTGTAGTGTGTGCTGTAAGAGTTGATTAGTTTTTGGAGTAAATCGATCAACCGGAAGTCGAGCTTCATTCATCAAGACTCATTTCCGGTTTTCAAAATATCTCCATAAATATGATGTATAGGTATATTGTGTTCCTTATAAAAGTTTTAGATAATGTGTTTTACTATTACTTTTGTATTTAACATATTTTTGTATCACCGGTTGATTAGGAGTTATTCGTGAAATACTGATAAACAGGAAGTAGCTGTTATGTACTTTGTGGGCGCTCTAACATGAAAACTAATTGTCGGATCAACACAAAATTTCATATATAGTATTTTGGTTGGTGTCGTTAGAGTTGATTAGTTTTTGGAGCAAATTGGTTCACCGGAAGTCGAGCTTCATTCTTCAAAGATCATTTCCGGTTTTCAAAATATCTCCATAAATATGATATTTAGGTATAAACTATTATTTATAAACGTTTTAGAAAATGTAATTTACTATAACTTTTGTAGGAAATATATTTTTGTAAAACTGATTTTTTAGGAGATATTCATGAAATGTGGATAAACCAGAAGTTGCCGATTATGTACTTCGTGAGCGCTCTGGGCGAATAACCATTTCATTGTTTTTTATTGATCATGTCCCGGAAAACATTATTTATAATGTTTGTGACGTAATATATAATATGATATAAATTAATCACTCATCTTCAAAGTTTAGATGGAATACAGAGTTCGAAAATACTGTCGTAGATAAATATTTACATCTTATATATGGAGAAAGTCATGTGCTGGCCACATCAGATTTTTCTTCTATACCTTCATCCTACCTACTGTTTTCTCAATCGGAATCAAGAAAAATCTTTTTAAACTTATTATTCTGTCAGTGTAGCAAAATCTTTACGCTATTTAAGACACAAATAACAAACAACAATTTGAACGTTTCTTATTTTTTCTTCCATATCTATTTAATCAAACGAACTTAGTTATTGCAAACATAACATAGCTGTAATTTTGACAGCACTAAAACCCTAGACATCAAATACTGTACAAATCAAGGGTATGGTGCATTTCACAGAACCTTTAATGCCTGAAACGCAAGGAAAGAGAAAAAGACTTGTAGCTGACCTGTACATCAAAGTTGGGTGGGAGAACTCCCGGAGAGTCCATCTGCTGCAGCATCCCTCCGGCACCTGCATTCCCAGCGCCTCCACCTCCTCCTCCACCAAGACCTCCTCCTCCGCCTCCTAGGCCAACTCCCATTCCTCCTCCGCCAAGGTTCATGTTGCCTCCTCCACTGTTTCCTCCATAGCCTGTGACTACGACGGATGGGGAGTCTCCGCCTCCTCCGCTGCTGTTCACACCAAGACTGCCTCCACCACCCCCACTGCCTCCGCTACCACCTCCCATTCCAAAATTCATCACCGGATCGAACATTACGTGCTCAAAGTGGCTGTTCTCCAGGTTTAGATGAACTGGGTGGTGCTGAAGGGTTGGCTGGTGGTGTTGCTGTTGAGAGACACCAATAAAAATGAGTTACTATTCTGCTCAAATCTAATTGTCACAACATGACAGTACTTCATTCATGTTAGCACAGAGCCACTTGTGATTCTTTTCTATTTACATAGCATTCTGCTCAAAAGTAGGGTGTCATTCACATATCTTCACATGTTATGTTTATTAAGCGTTAAGGATATCTTAAAATTGTGCAGGGAAAGGGAAACGTAACTCATTACAATTTAATTCCTAGCATTTTAATCGCTTAGCAAAATTGTGATATTTACTGACAATCTTATTTAAATTACACCCTGAATTTTTCCCATTTCAAAAATATGTTTCCACAGCTACTAAGGATGAGAAATTTATTTAATCAGTTAAAGAATAGCTTTTTAAATGAAAAGATATTAAATGGTTCTTTAAAGAGTTAGTTCAAAGTTGTAAAATTTCTAACATTATGAGAATTTTATTTTTCTATGTCATATGTACAGCACACATGGTTTGTGCACTATTATATTTTATACAACGCATTTCATTTCATTTTTTCTCAAATATTCTGAAGACATCATAATCCCCAATCAGGTGACTGTTGAACTACGGGGTACTGTTTCTTAAAATTTATTTTTGATTTACATTGTGTTAATTGAAATAGGAATAAAACAATGTTATTATAATTTCAGTTCTGATCGAAATCATTCGATTAATGTTATATATTACTCACTAATAGTAAATGTCAATCCCTTCTAATAACACTTACTGCGTGCAAATTGTATTATAGATATACTATACCAATCAATTATCCAGCACAAACTTAACCTAAACGCTGTTTTATGTAATTGTCACCTCAGTCAGACATTTTTTATCTTTAAATCAATCTTATGTTTACAGTCTACGCAAGTTTAAGTCATAAGAACGCTTAATAAAAATTGAAGCATTAGATATTCACATCTTAGTACTTAAACTATTCTACGGTAAATAGAAATTAGATGTTGCAATATGTTTACTATAGACACTAATAGAAAGATTTATCGGAGAAAATAAAGAATTAAGCAAGCAATGAAAAGTGAAACCACCAGCAGTGTTCCACAACGTTGAAAACACAATATCTAACAAATAAATATAATATGGATGCTAAAAGAATTTGTAACTTAAATCCGTAGTTAGAATTATCATTAATGAAAAGGGAATTTCTACATCATACATGAATTAAGATGGCAAATAAAAGAGGAATGTAACATTATTGGCTAAATTGTAAGCTCCTTCCTCCAAACAATTATGAATTCTATATTTAGTCAGAATCCAAACATGGGGATGAAGTTAAAAGAAATTGCAAGTAGACTGGTTGGTTAAAATAGCCAAGATAAGAAATTAAGAAGCTCTTTCCCTTATCTTCCAATTCTGAATATTATCCTGAAATAAATCAAATGAACACGGAAAAACACACGTTTCAAATATGAAGATAGAAGTTTTTCCTCCTAAGTGGCATAAGGATTTTACTACTACGAAGTTAACATTGATGTTCACAAGTAGATTATCTAACTTTTACTTAAAATTTTATTAGAAGACAAGTTTATTTAATTATTTGCACAATACTAATCTGATTATTATAATTATTCAAATTTCCATATACTGTGCCAAGAAATAATTTTTTATACTACACGAAAATATTCTAGAAGTTACTCATTCCTTACCATACATAATTAATTGAACTATTAACCTATAAATTCCAATTAATTACCTTTGGATTTAAAAGTTGGAAAGTTCAAACAGAATTTACGGCAATTGTTGAAATCCCAGATATTGTAACGTAAATAAAAACTGAATTGATCATTTCCTTTTATAATATTAGAACTGACAGGTCTCATTACAGATTTATGAGAACTCCTTTTTCAAAGCAGCATAACAATGATAATTCTTCCCTAGGACCAATGTGATATTTGCATGGAATAAAGACAAATGAACCCACCTGATGGTGTGGACCGATTCCATTGTTGCTGCTGTTCCCAATGCCATGGTGATGAGGGGGAAGGTGTGGGTGAGGATACGGATGGCTGTGATGCGGGTTATGGTGTGGGTGGTGAAGATGATTGACCACTCCGGGTCTTCCAGAGCCAACTCCTCCTCCGCCACCTCCACCACCGCCTCCTCCCTGGACAACGACGATTTCTTCCTTTACAACCTGGCTATTCTTATTAGCCATATCTTCTTCAGCTGGGGATGGCTGACGACTACCTGGGGTTCGACTGCAATATAAAAACAATCAAGAATAAGTAAATTAAATCATAAGAAATTTAAAACAAAGAGTAGGAGTCTGTTGTTGGAGAGATTAAAAAATTCACTAAAACAGATATTATACCACCAATATAGCACAAAACATCATTTACTTTGATTTTAATACATAGCAACATTAATTCTTTTTCCAGTAGAGAAAAAACCACAAACACAAAAACAATAATGAGGGTTTAATATATATGATAACATACTAAAAAATGTAACATACATGATCACATGAATATAGAAAGAAAAATGGCAGAATCATAACCATTTATGTGTTACTTATTTCGAGTTAATAAAATATAATACCAATAATGATTTATGAAATATTTAATTGACGATGTACGAATATCTTCACTTTTTCTACAATTACCAAAATTTTACCTTTTGGCAAATTTCACAATTTTCACACTCCAATATTCCAAATGCATTATACAAGTTTGAAAATTGAAAAATAATATAATTATGAAATATTATGTCAGTATAAAAGTTACAAAAGATGATAGTATCAATAAAAATGATTTTTGTTTCAATGAAAACAAGCTATAACCGGAAAATATTATTAAACTCATTCCTATATTAACAAAAATACCTACACTCACTGAACTTCTACATTAATTACCTTCCAATGTCATAGTGCTTGTTGAAAAACATAAATGACGGAATTTTTCAGTTTAAAACAACTATATAATAATTAACGTGTTATATCATGAATGAACGCCGAATGAATTAACTAAAGTACCCTATACAAAAACAAAAACTTTCACGCTTAGAGTAATTACTTGGAATTAAGATCTTCAAATTGCAAATAAAAATTAAATTTGATTACGGAAACTATAATTATTATGTAGATGTGATTACTCCTCGAGGCAAATTTCTAGAGAACTTGATAATCGTTCGTTGGATATGAAATTGAGCACGGCGGGCTCTGAATAACGCTAAACAGTTTTAGTTCGCCAAAGATCCAATAGATGGCAGTAGCGTCAAGAAGCAGGTTGGTTCCTGCGAAGTTAGTCTTCTGAAACGGGTTGACGCGCAACAAACATTCGAAGACTTATAGATAATTTAGAACAAAAATATATGATATCATTAACTCAGAATTATAGAATATTACTGCTGAACTAGGGTTAACATGAATTTCGGAAATACCGCGACTTCATAGCAAACACTCGCTAGACGCTGAGATAACGCAAAACTTAAAACTTTTTCCTGATAAATTAAAATTGTACGTCTTAATACAACGAAAATTATCGACTCGGTATAAATTATAACAAGAGAAAAGGTTCGCAGACGGAACCGCAATTTTTTTATTAATATGAGTAGTTGTAAAGTCGTATTGGGTTGAGCGATAACTTCAAATTACGAGGATTAGTCGTCTACAATGTTGCCATTCAATGAACAGGACGTTTTACTAACACTCTTTCATCTCTTAACCATTTCTAACAAATTATTTGAGGCAATGTACACGTGAGCTCAAGATGGTTTATCTTAATAAATGGCGTCTTTCAGAACTGCTTGTTATTCTGAGTATCCAGTCAACATAATTGAGCAAGAATTGTATTGAATAAGAAACCAAATTAAGATAGAGTAAATAAATCTTTCAATTTATAGGAGTTTCATACATAATCTCGCAAGAAAGAAAAACACAATGCAAGGAAAGATTGAATTTAGTTCAATCAAGTTCAAAGAAGAGTGTTATGAAATCCTTAAATACTGAAAGAAATATGTATTCATAACTGAGATCTATATGGGAGTGAAAGAGGAGTTTCTATGATAATCGGTGACTCTTATAACTGAGTTTTATCTTCAGTTAAATTACTTAAATAAAGTAAAAAAACTAGTAGCTACAGCAAATTGAAGATTATAAACTAGAATGAGAGGAATTGGTATTTGTTCAAACTTAACTGCTGTTCAATAACCGAACGTTGCTACCCATTTGTTTTCTCCTTTGATAAATCTGCAATTGTTTGGGTTAATAGATAATTGAAAAATACCCTTTATTATTACTTGCTCCTGATGAAGGGTAAGTCTTATCACGAAACTTAATAAGATGGTTCAGTATCAATCAGTAATTTAAATGAAAATTTATTTATCTATTCTTTGACTGGGTTACCAGCATGTTTTTTCATCACAATCATTACTTGAATATTATGATTTAGTGATTATAATGGGAGTAGAAAGTTTAATTCAAATAGCTTTTTTTAATGAAATGATACAGATTACAGAAGCATCTGCTCATAATCCAAAATTTATACATGGGATAATTGTCAGAAGTAATACTTAATCTGAACCAGTATTTACACTTTGATATAAATTACGCTAAGGTCATCAAAAAATCAACTTACTTGAAGGCTTTGTCGTCATCTCCAACCCCATTCTGAACAACCACCACTCCATTTGTCTGTACAACTGCATTTCCATTTTCCACATCTTTATTGACTTGACCATTGCCAGCACCACTTCCACCTCCACCTCCGCCGCCACTGTTGTCATAGGGGGAAGCTGATTGTCCCTTGTCTTTGTCCTTTTTGTCTGAATCATTTGAATTCTGAAATAGGAAATACAATAGTTAACATCCATTTCAAAATATATACATATATATGGTTTTATACATTGTGTATTTGATATACGCTATGAAAACTTATCAAAAGGATTGAGGACATAATTTCTCATATATCGGAAGGAGAGAAGATTGAGCAAAATTTTAAGATGTACACTCCTGGCCAAAATTAACGCAGCACCTCCCTATCGATCCTTACGGCCGGTGCTGCGTTAATTTTGGCCAGGACTGTACATAATTATACAATGATCACCAAAAGTATTCAATAACATGAAGTTGAATTTATCAATTCTAATTTTACTTCCTTTGAGTTGCTACAAAATATTTTCAACATTAATACTTTTAAATTATACTATTCATACATATAAGAGAAAACATTGTAACTTCCATGACAAATCTTTAATGACTAGTTTCCTCAAATACAGAACGACTCAGTTGGTTTTATAGATGACACCTTATTAATAAAACTGGTCATAAAAATCTGGTGAAGAAGTCACCATTGTTTCTTCTAAAGATTTTTGCTGTAAAATTCCATGAAGCTATTCTTGACCACATCATTTTTTTATTCTATATATATTATATTATTATTAACACAAAGGATTCATCAATACAAAAAATATAATGGAAAAACCTAACAGGTACTAATCATAAATTCTGAGCCAAGGCTAAAGATTTGAAGAGACTTTAAATTCATGTAAAAATTATTATGTACTGATATCAATTAGACAGATAAACATTTAACAAGATTCAATGATCAAAGAGAGATCCATAATGATCTAAACAACATCTAAGTCAATAGCGTATTGTAGATTCAAGGGCAAGATGAAGATCATTCTTACGATCAAACTTTGAAACAGGAACAATTATGACAAGATCATAGTTGTTCCTAAAGCCTTATTATCAAGACTTCTGAAAAGTGATAAAACCCGAAAAGATTTAAGAATGATATGGAGTAAGAGTAATTAATTAAAAAGAGGACATTTTGGGATGGTATATCATTGAAGATGAAATAGCTTACAACTTTTAAAAAAGAATAATAATAATTCATTGAGTAGAAAATATTTTTGAAATGTTTTTATACTGAAACCAATACAAAGCATAACTGATAGCATGAATATGGACAAACTTCTCATGAAGAAATATTTTTAGAATCCAGGAAAATTATTTAATAATAGTTGACAGATAGATAGAGATAGTTGAAACAGCAAAACAATATATGAGGATGTAGTTTGTCATTGAAGAGCAAGAAACTAAGGATACATCAATAATTTCACTGATATTTTAATGTATAAACTGTATGATACTAATGGAAGACATGATAAACTTTATGCCTAATCTATATTATACGTTAGAAACTCATGAATATGTATAAAGAATCTTAAATATCATTTCTGGTAAACTACACATAAAATACAACTATATTTTATAAGATAAAGATTATAAGAAATGAAAAGTTTATAGGAAATTATCAGAGTAATTATTATAATAATCTAAAGTGAGTTTTTCTATAAACTGAAAACAAATTGAAGATGGAGTTAAGCTGTTTGTAAAATTTCAACTATTAAGAGAAACAGAAATTTCTCTCTATTCAAAGATGAAGGCAGGTTTCATCTATGTCTTGGCTATAATATCAGACAAATTAATTTTGTAATGAGCATTATAGAGTATTGAAATGGAAATAATTGAGCTTTATAGAAATTTAGAAAGAGTAGAACAGAAAGAATATTAATAATATTTATCTAAAACTAAGAAAGAAACAATGCAAAGAGAATATAATTGAAAATAGGGCAGAGTCTAATTTAGATAAATATTCAGGTACAGTATCTATCAAAGAATTACTCTATCCCAAATAATTCCTAAGCAAATGGAAATTAAAGATCATACAAGCAGGGTATACAATTCATAACCTTGATAAGAGAACAAGCAACAAGCATTGTTCTAAATAGTAGTTTAATGGTAAATAACAGGGAAAATATTTAAAATGCATAAACAGAGGAAAAATGACAAGATACTTTCTATCTTCTTTTCATCCATACAACTCATTTGAAAAAACATGTGCCATCATCAGTACTGAGTGCAAGAAGGAAAACAATTCTGTCTGAAAAAGTTGCCACTATTCTGAGAAAAGATACTTCCTTCCCATCAAAATCTAAAGAATGATCCCTTTACTTTTTTTCAGTTCCAAAGAAAAATTTCAGATATTTATGAAGGTTGACTCTTCAAAATGCAGTCTTTACTTTACCACCAGCAACACAATACAAATTAAAACTCCTAGTTAAGGAAAGGTAAATTAAATCGCCATTTCATTACATGCACTTCATTACTAATCTCCAAGTTTTACTAATTTTTCAGCATTCGAGTATTTTTATAACTCCTTGAACTAAGCATTTGCTATTGAAGTTTGTTAGAAATAAGTACAGGAACATATTCATCCAAATAGAATTAAATCACAGGAGGATAAGTGAACTTTGAGTTATTGATATTTAGAATGGGCTTTTGAAATGAATTTCCACTTTCGTAACATGGTAAAGATAGAATATCACCCTAACTATCTTTCCTCATATTTCATTAAAGAAGTTGAACCAATTTCAGAATTCCTTAGGAAGAGAATCTCTTTAAGTTGTCTAGTCAGTATATGCCTATGATAAGAAATACTCAGTCTTCATCTAAGAAAGTTGATGAAAAGTAATTACCTAGATCAAATTTTCAATTATCCTTCAATTAAATGAAACTGCTTTCTAAACTTTCCTTACAATTCATTGACAACTTCTCCAACAAAATCCTTATATTCATTCAATTCATTCACTGAACGAAAATTAAGAAGTAAATGTATATTGTAATATTAATGATTCCACTTCGAGCCACTAGCTACAGAAAACAACATTCCCATCTTGCAGAGTCAGTTTAGGACAATAATCAAGATGGTAAACTGCCACAAGAAATAAAAAAATGACAGCGATGATGCCAATCACACACTTTAGCATAAAATCTGTGCTATCAAAGGAAATTGGCACTTAGACTGTTTAAGAAATAGAATAGTTTATGCAGTCAATGTTGTGTTTAATAGAAATAGTGAACGGGAAGATAAATTACAAATGAAACAAGAAATATGTATACAATGAATAAGAAGCAAGAATATGGCAAATTCAGCATTAACAAACAGTTGAGGCCAGATTAGTAGATTCTATCAAATGTGTACTTACAAGTCTCAATCCCATCATTCTTTGATCCAAGTCCTTTCCGGTTGGAGATGAACCTAGCAGGTATTCGACCATTTTCACGCCGACTCCTCCTCCAGTTTCTGCAGATCGTGGGGACAACACTCCTCCTCCACTACCACCTCCGCCACTGCCTCCACCACCACCTCCTCCGCCTCCACCTCCTCCTGACACCACAGAATCGCTTCCTGGGAAACTACCTGAGCGTCTTGGGGCCATCGCCATGGCCTGTGACACTGCATCTGGAAGAAAAAAAAATGCCAATTGAAAATATATCCCACTAAACACAAATTCATAAAACAAAACGAATTCCAAATCTAGCTTCTTAAAATATTCTTAGAATAAACAAGAAACTTACAAAAACAACTCTTAAGACATAAGTAGTAGCCTGAACTTTGATCTAATAATTAATCGCATTGCAAAATTATGACCCATTCTCAACACTGTGTATGTAGTCATGGACATCAAAAGAAACCTCATTTGAATATCATATCCAATATAAATAATAAATGCAAAGGTCACAGCTTGATTTAAAATTTCAAATACCATGAAGGTCGTATAGTAATTACATGAATACTTCAGGATTAACTTTAAAACTTTACTTGGAGGTAAGGATTGTTGCTTTTAAAACATAAATTTACTACAGGGGTTGAATTTTTATAAAAAATATAAAAAGAATAATACGATTAATGATACAATGTCAAAGATTACAAAGAAGGGTAAACTCATTATCCAACAAGAAAAAGGATATATAAATAAAATATTTATCATATAAGACATCATATATCAATATATAATCATCAACTATGTGCCGATGTTCCTAATATGTTCCTCCATGGCATCGATAATAACTTCCGGGTGAAATTATCCAGTTCCTACTGATAATGATGAAGACACTTAGGCGTACTTAGTTCACATAAAAAAATCCAATAGGGAAATATAGTTTCCTTCTGACGTAAATGAGCCGGATATCGCGGCCACTTCATAAGACTTCTCGTCAACGCGGACGTATACGTTTTCAGCACTAAAGTCGACGTACAAAATAATTTTCTTCGGCAACACTTGGGAAAGATGCCAGCATAGAAAAGGAATTTCCGCGTACGGTTGTCAATGTCTTGTATCGCGCAGACAAATCATCGAGGAAAATGGAAACTATTAAAACGGAGCGAAGGCCTAAGAACCTTACGATCATACTACCGAGAGAGTTTTCTCAATAAACGCAATGTTTTCCCGCATCACCTTCAAAAAATTCTTAAATCTCTACGTAAGATTCGCCCTGGCCACAAATATTCTAACGAAAAAGTAAATATTTCGGCAAACCTGAGTGACATTCTTGGACCCCTCCAGAAGACACAACAAGATAAATAACCAACACAAACGGATGAGTTTTCAATTTTAATAAAAGGCTAAATCCTCGAAAGGCAATGACTAGGCGAGGACGTGACGCTGAAGGCAAGCCGTCAAGGAATTCTAATCGATACTCCAAAGTATGATTTTTAGAAACTCGATAGAGAAAATGAAATATAGACTAATATACCGAATGTTACGAAATACGTGAGAGATATTATAACATAGAAGATGTTGTCATAGGCTAGGGAGAAAGCTTCTATAACATACAATTATTTTCAATTCCATTTAAACAACTAATAACCTAAGTCGCACGGCATGGAAAAAAGCAAGATTAACTTTATCGAAACCAGAACGTAACAGAATAGTACATAATCTAAATTGGTTAGAATGAATTGTTTCCCAGCCATCGTTTGAAAGAACATATGGGAGTCTCGTTAGTTACATTAGATGGAGTATGCCCTCATTCTTTGCTGACCTTGAGAGATATCGTCCCAGGGGAGTTCTTCTTTCCCTGGTTTACCAACAGAGAACTAAGAAAGTAACACAGGAAAGAATCCTAAGTTGCGCACAATGTCACGTAAAATACGAAAAATGAAACTAGTATACTTCATATAACAGATGTAATTTGCTAATAAAATCTTTTCAATTAAAATTATAACATCAATCTTGCGTTGGTTCGGTGAAAATTTTGGTACGCCTTTAGTATTATTTAGTGTTTAGACACTCGAAAAGGTAGGCTTAATACATTTCTAATTTATCTACACCCCTCCTTGTTAGATTTTGGAAGAATTCAACCTCCACATCAAGCATACACCAATATTTATGAGATAACTAATGATTAATTAAGGATGAGCAGATTATTTATCTGAAGAACACAAGTTGTACATTTGAAATCCTCTATTTCGCTAGTATTCATTGAAGTTGTTTATAATTTACACTAGATATCACAGTTTCCTTCACTTTGATTACTTGATACGTTAAACCCTTTTCTCCATCGAATGCAAACGCTACTAGTATTATGTTATGACAAGTTACTCTAAGAATAGCATTATGAATTAACATGGAACATTTTATGGAAACAATAAATCTTTATTTCAATCGTTAGATCAAGAAACAATGTAAAGAGACAAACTGGAGTGAAACTACTCCTGCAGTGGATAAAAAAATGCAAAGGGTTTCATTTATACGTAAACCATCATTACTGACTGATAAACTGATATATACCATAGAAAGGTATACCATAGAAAGGTATACCATAGAAACGATAATTAATAGTTAACACGAATATGATACGATTCATACGATGAGTCAATAACAAAGACAAAGAACCTAGAATCAATCTTATGCTGGAATCAAAAAGAGATAGGCGTAAGGTTGGCATTGCTGGAACTCGTTTCTCTTTGTTGAGGGCTGCTAAGACATCGGGTACCGCACCAGAGATCGGAAGAGAGGTAAGAGGAGATGTGTAAAGATGGCGACATAGGAATTTCGAGAGCACAAACGATGTGGGCGAAGCAAACAAACGCCTCTATTCCTTTCCTCAACCGCGAGGGAGTCGCTCCTGAGGACGCCTCGTCTCAGCAGTCGGAAGTAAGTGCCCAAGGAGAAAAGAAAGCTGAAGATAACGAGGAATACCTGTTCCTATGGCGAAGAAAGACAATCGCTAAATGTTGTAGCGACGAGAGATCCTTCGAATAACGACGGCGAAGATTCCCTTGCGCTACTACTTCGTGCTGCTATGCGATACTTCCTATGCCGCTGACCAGATTGTGAGAAAAACTCAACGTGAGAATATTATAACAAGATATGACGAATTTCCACAGTAAATATCGATCAATATGGTCGGTTAAGTTATGATACAACAAGTTTCCGATATTTTAGTTCAATTACTTTCAACCAAGTAATAATAATGCGAGGAATTTTGGAAAACCATACAGGGAATGGAAACTTTCAACCGTATTTTTTAAGCACTTAATTTTAAAACAGAGAGGACCGAACGAATGACGTTTTGACCAGATGAAGCCGATGATCATCGTAAGGTGTCGTTTCTATTTCAAAATAAATATGAGGAGAAAGTGCGATAGGCTCTCCTTTCCATCTAGATATTTGAATTTACTAAATAGTGAAGAAGCAAGTCAGTTCGGCAAAATTTGATTCGCTTGATTTGATATCCAGGGATTTTGATGCAATAATTTAAATAAATCAACTTAGAGGATGATGACAGAATCATAATCATCTCAACTCGAAGCTGAAGCATTTACATGTAATTTACTGGTATTCCAGCAAGTCTGGAATTAATTTATGAAAATTTATCTTCGAATTGACGAAGTAATCAATAATGCAATAATAACCAGTATTCAATACGGAGCTTTTTCCCCAATGCATAACGACTCACTTCAAAAGACCTGACATGAGTAATGAAAGAAACACGACTTGGAGGCATCATTCAACACTTTTTACGGGAGAAAAAACGTCTTTCGGACATAATTCAGCACGTAAACACACTCACAAACAACGCGATACGCGTCTTTTAAATCTTTTCCACGATAACTTTCTTCGTATCATTAATAAGGAAGCTCCTTGTTAGGCATAAATCAAGAAATTTTAGCACCTCGGAATTCGAACGGAAAGGTATTAATTAGCGAGTTCCTCCTGTCGCAACACAAAATTTCGCCAATAATGTTACGGAAATATGGGGTGGGCGAGTTTGAAAACATTCCACAAGTTAAGTATGACAGAGATCGATTACCGCTAGAAATTAATATCTTCGTACAACAAGTAATTACTGAACGCAAGTGTCCGCGTGTTAACGAGTCGTGTCATTTCGGAAATGCTCGCCGTGCGACGGGAATAAACAAACTTCATCGAAGTGCTTCAATTTCATATGCTAAATGCCTCGAAGGCTCAGAAGATAATACATACTCGGCATTTAGAGTAGTATATAAGAGTGCTACTTTTATTTGATTTTAAAGACGTACGTGAAATCTATCGTCGGACAATAGAGAATTATCACGCGTGCAATATAAGCTTCGCTTTAAAGAGCTACCCACGAGTAGGAAGAATCCTTAGAAATTAACTGAAATTTAGGCCGCGTTCTCCTTTGCAATTTTTCTGAAGGGAAACAGTCGTTGAAAAACTAAACATCGCGAGCATAAATAGATGCAAAATGTAAACTAGAAGATAACAAAATATAAAGCAAGAACTTTAGAGAAAAATCAACGCAAATCGTCTCGTTTTTTCGTAATAGAAAT
Source organism: Sympetrum striolatum (assembly GCA_947579665.1). NCBI lineage: Eukaryota > Metazoa > Arthropoda > Insecta > Odonata > Libellulidae > Sympetrum > Sympetrum striolatum. Next base: position 40,487,349 of record OX388346.1, read on the forward strand.
AAACAATATATTTTTATCAGCTCTGAATAAAAATGTATCTCTATAAACCTACAACTGTAACCCAAAAATTACAAAAGTAAGAGAAAGAAAAGGAAAAAGAGCAATGGAATGTTCAATCGCAAAGATCAACGGATTAGTGCCATTTAAAAACAAGATACAGGATTCGAGAATTCAAGATCACTGGGCCACAGCAATAAACCACGGACGATAAATAAATAGCTGACTCCGAGAATAAAAATCATATACTTATTTGAACTTGCAGTGTCACGGTAATACAAAAAAAAACGTCACAACCTACGCAAAAATAGTCAAACATCTGATTACGATATATTGTATGGCCGTAATCCTACAACTTCATTAAATTAAACACTTCGTGTACGAGAGCACGAATGCTTTCAGAGAATAAAAGCTATTGAATTATATTGAAAGGTAAGGCCGGAGTAAGTGGCTCGGATGAAAAAACGCAATCAGCTAGAAAGAAAGCTTCCCTCGGGGGACAGAGCGGATGTTTAGAGTCATGTGGCGGCCGTCGACAGTGAAAAATGCAAGAGGCACGATGAGATGTGCCATCGCAGATTCACCATTTTTAGCATTGGCGCCACTGATGGCGGCGATTAAAGCAGACATCGAAGAGCGGGAAATAGCCGCGCATTATTCATGGAAAAGAGCCCCTGAAATATTGCTTACAACTTATAAATATTATAAAATGTATGCATCGCTATGCGAGTGCTTCTATCCCGATCTTCGGTTCTACTATCAGCATATTTACACGAAAGATTTATCAGCTTCATAAATGAAATAATAAATTCGCCCTGTTGCTTACTAAAAGTGCTTCAACATCTTAAGTTATTTCACACATGGGCTCCCACTGGAAAAAAACTGATCGTAGTTCCATACATTAAAAAATAGAAGCATCCCAGTAAACGTCAAAATAAGTTGAGGTGAATTTTCCAACTGAATCATGAGGTACCTTCATTACTCTTACATACTGTTTTGTTTATAGGAGTGAAAAATTGGGAACTAGCTGCGGTAATGTGCTGAAAAACCGCTTCAATAAACACTTTGTAATGTAAATAAATAAATTCACGGAAATAAATGGTACAAAAATTAACCATCGATGAACATCCAAAATGCTCAGAGATAATTTCATTGTTTCCTCAAGCGGCCAATGAATAACATTGGACAAGAATTTAATTTATAATAAAAACATAATTATTACCGCAATCGATAAGCGATAATACCAAACTAAAGAAGTAGTTCAAACGCCTTGTATTTACAACCCGTCACACGCCGAAAGGTGGCTTGCTGGGTATTAATGTAGATGTAATTCAATTCTCTTCTATTAGACGAGTTAAATCCTTTAAGATAAAAAATTAAGTAACGACGCAACTATCAGGGACTGTAACTTTTCATGGGAGGATGTACTGATGTAATCTCTCTAAAAATTTCATTTTCTCCTCGAACTATTAAACAGCAGCTTCCTCATGAGACATCGCAGAGTTACTCCTCTAAGAAGCTACTTCGAGGCTTCTGAATGCACCTCACGTTCTTCATTTTCAAGTAATAAATCACAGCTGGGCTAAATTATGTCTTGGAGATGACAATGTAGAAGGCAATGGAGCCTCCTTCTGCTACCCAATGAAGCATAGTATCACTTAATACAAGATTCATCGCAACTCACGCACTATATTTTTCGACGAGGGTGAGCAAATAGTAGTAATAAGGCAATATACACTCTAGAGAAAGTCAGATGACACGTTCACCTTATTAAATGCGATGTTAAAAATATGACAATATAAGGAATTCCATCTACGTAGTGAATACAATCAAAAAGAATCAAAAACTTGATTTTATTATTTTACTAAAACTAGATTTAAGCAACACTAATTAGAATATTTTCAGTATTCATTCCAACGTTAAGTGTTACCCCATTTGAAAATCTGGAAAAAATTCAACTTCACTTAATCACGTTTAATACTTATGACTTTAGTACCAATTAATGATATTACATCAAAATGTTAAGAAACAATGAATAATTTCTATGAAATTTAGCGACTAAAGCCTACCAAATGGGCTACGTAACTGTAAACACATCATACATATTCATTTGAACATCAACGCCATTACGTGCCACAGTAATACGGTGATCTGAGGCTCTCTGCAGCAAATATAACGTTTTGACTCAAGCCGGAAGGACACATTCTTATTCGAGGAAGTTACGACCATCGTGAATCATCACGGTGAGCCATAAGTATGAAGCAACACAAAATCATTCTTTTCACGAGCAATAAATTTCAATTAAAATCAGCATAAATCTGGATTTGTAGAGCTCGCATAATGATTCATTTCTATCATCTATCTAGGTTGTAATTATGACCAGGATAAGCCGCTTATACGAAGAATAAGATAGCAAAACATGGTTGAGATTTATAAAACGTTCTCCATAATATAGTACTAACATATTCTATAGTAGAAACGGTCTTCACGAGGAATAAGGTAGCGAAACAGGATTGAAATTTATTAAACATGTTCTAATTAAATTAATAATAACATATACTACAGTAAAAACGGTCTTTCCGATCAAGTAATCAGATTGACGCTAAAGAAGTCATAACTTAGGATCCATATCCATTAACAGAGGTAATATATAGGCAAATCTAATATCAAATTAAAAACTGCTATCACGACAACCTCAAGATTTAGAGAATATGGGATTATCGGGATAACACATGTTTAAGCTATTTATTTCAATTTCATCATCTTACATTTATCTGAAAGATTTAATACATTTGAATTAGAGCATCTCAAACACTAGGTCGCCCATAAACAAGTCAGAGAAAAAAAGAAAAGAATTTAAAGTGGCTTCGTGTCTTCTTGCATACCCTGAAGGTGGGCCGGAACTCAAGCTCTAACATACCAAGTGGAGACGCCATCAAAATGCGTGGGCGGGTTTACAGTTGGAATTAGCAACTGCAAAGAGGGGAAAATGGCCTTCTTGGAAGACTACTCTCCACCAGAATTTTAAGGAAACTTCGATATAAGAATACGACGATGACAAAGAAACTGAAAATTCAACTACAAAAAAGTTTTAGTGTCCACACTGAATGATAAAAATTTCAGTTCGTCTTTCTTATAAAAGATAGAATTAGAACATGAATGAAGAATTAAGTACTGAAAATGCTTTGTATTTCACGAAATATCCATCCGGTTACGAAATCAAAATCTGGAGAAAATTTCCTTCTAATGTAAATAAATTTGTCCGTCTCACTTCCTGCTTGATATCGTCACGAAGAAGCCTCTATGGCCGAAAGTAAACTTTGTAAAAGGAAAACAGACCCAATATTGAGAAGAATTACCAAGAAAAACGATAAGTCTCGGGTGATAAGTGTAAGCTTACCAACAAAAATGTAATAAATATCGAATTTTGAAGTCCTAAATCATCTTTCAGCTATAAACATAAATATTAGTGATTCAAGCAAAAATATTTTTTCACATAATTAGAAAATATATCTGAATTACGAGTTCGCTATTAATATGTCATTAAGAAGAGGCATGCGAGGATAGGAATATCTGAACAGTAATAGATTGCCAATTTCTGCAGAATGCCTAATAAATGTATTGCATATTGAGGGAGGAAAAACCCTTTCAAGTACTTCAACCCTTTCACTACAACAATCACCTGAGTTAGCTACGTATTTATAGTCCTTCATGCACGGAATAAGAAAATCTACCGATTTTCAATCTTCATTTGTCGCCCAGTAATCCTACAAAAGGCAAACCTAGAATAATACAAACACACGGTACATCTGGCAACGGCGTCTCCGACGTCCATCACCTAAATATACACGTGCCGTCGCCCACGGCGTGCAAGCCGAATTTATTAGAACGTCTTATTTTAAAACGCGTCGAACGGCGCGCTTCCTCGAGGGGGAAACTGACCGCGGGCTACACGGACCACGTTGGCGGGCCGCGCGCCTTTTAAACGGAGCGCGGGAACAATCGACGGCGAAGACAGACGGATAAACTTGACCATCGAAACATTTCCAAAGACGTCGATGGATATCAAAAGCGCATCTGCAAACAAACGTGCGAGGGACGGCACCCACCGACGGGGATTTCGGGTGGGTGCGGCGTTGCCACATGTCGTGGAGGGACGGTCGATGAGTGGTGCGCAGGATGGGCGGCGCGGCAACGCTGCACCCGCCGTAGTTCATTGACAGCGCACTCTCTCCGTCTCAAGGTCGGCTGAACGCACTCTTGAGAGTCCTCCCCCGCACCGCTCCGAGATGCACGCGCCTTCCGCACCACCGATTGTCGCAGAGGGGGAGCGACCCGCGCGAGGGTCGCCAGACGACTCGATTCTTGCGGCGATGATTTCGGGGCTGTACTTGCGAGCCACTTAAGCACCGCGAAAAATGTGCTCCGTCGAAAACTCTTGGAGAAGTGAAGAGAAGATAGGGAAATTGAGGTGAATTTTGGGAAAATCCGACGTGAAATTTTTGAGATGGAAACTTTCAGACGGTCGTGATACGTTGAAGCAAATGTATAACCGATAGATTATGTACAGCGATAGTTACAACCATTTTCTATTTTGTGAGGCGTAATACTTCCACCGACAAATAATCCGCTGAGTTCAGCCAGAACTTTTTCATGTAAATACCTAATGCTCAAATCCTTGAAGAGTCATTTCGTAAAACATTAAATAAATTTTTCCTATTTCCTCTATTTATTATTTATTTTCCAAAAAAGGGTTTGAAAAATACACAATTATCATCATATTAAGTATAACTTGAATATAATTAACTACCGATGAATAATAAACATCCTCATAATTAATATAGTATCATCAACTTATGGTGATCAAAAACTGGTACGCATAAATAAATCTAACAGAATTTTGTTATTTTATTTATTAATTACCTTTATTTCGTCTTATCTGAAATTCTTCAAACCGATCCGTACACATGATGCTGAAGCGTCCACAATATAAAATTTCGTCACATTAATTTATAGTTTATTAATTTATCAATTTATACACAAGCGATTTAGTTTCTTTAACAGTGAAATTAACAAACAGAACGACAGGAATTTTACAATACTCATAAATGATAAAACACTAAATCCATTTCGAATATTTCATGAACGCGTGGTAAATCTCATGGCTGTTAATTCATTAGAAATAGCGTCGAAACGTTTCTTATAAATTCATAAACACGGAAAACAAAGATTCCAAAGAGGGAATTTGCGGAATTTATTTTAGCGCCAGCTTAAAATTCAAGCCATGGCAATTATGCTCGGAAATTCGCCAGCAAGGTATGAAGACGTGTGCTCAGGATTTGATCAGGTACAGCTCCATTCGCAGTCCCCTTCACCTGACCTTGGACCAGCAACCTTGCACAAGCGAGGACTGGGAAGGTTCCCCAAAGGTTGTAAAGCGATGGCTACAGGCCGAAGGTTTCTATCCAAATTCCACCTGTATACAATAATCAAGTCGAGGACACGAATCGGACTTGGCACAAGATTTGATGAGATAATTCGTACTTATAATACACAGAGGGCTATATTCTTAGTAGGGCTAGCTGGGAATAATAAGAAAGAATATGAAGAGTTCCACAGTAATTGATCCTGTGGTCAGGTGGAAGTTTTCAATCATTCCTATTCATCGCTTGCAAGAAAAAATGTTTGAGAGCTGGCGAAAAATCCTCGTATGAGTCACATTTTTAAAGCAGCCTACAACAAAGATAGCGAGTTTTCTGTTGCCTGCTGCATTACCGAATGTTCAATTTTTTCAACGAAGAATTTGGCTCTGCATTACAACCCATTCCCTTAATGAGTAAACTAACGTTTCAAAATACCCGTAAATTACGTATAAAACACCTAAACCGATTAAAGAATAATATAGAACCTAGAGCGAGCTAATTAACCTAAAAACGCAGTCTCAACGCGTGCTAACGAGGTTAGATGCATTGCACGTAAGTAGCACTTTTGAAGCAACGAAAAGCCTTCCTTTAATAATAAAACACTGGTAATTCCATCCACACCTCGAATATCACCACCACAGCGACGTCCACAGGAAGGTGAACACACTTCCATTTTCGCGCGGAAATTAGCTTCGGACGGGCTTCCTAAATTAAGGACCGCAAATCTCCTTCACTTTATTATCACTCATCCAACTACGTAAGGCGCATGACAATATGACCGTTAGGAAACTCCTGAAAGCACGAGCATAGGCGCACAATAATAAAAGGCATCATACCAAGGATAAAGATCAAGGCCCGGATCAAACTCAAATAATCACGATGTTTCGGCGAAAATCTTGGATGTCCTTCGAAGAAAATTTTAAAACTAGGGAGAATTCGAAAAAGGAAGAAGAAAAAGTAGATTTCATAACGCATATAAGACTGGACCGAATTAGAACTCGGTAATAAATTTTGGAAATATGTGGCGTAATGTGATTCGAGACGAATTTCACCATCTATACAATGAAATATACAAGTAGAGCAAACACGCAAAAGATTCAGAACCCTGGATATAAATTGATTGAAAGGAAAATGTACATCATAGGATTTAAAGCGAAAAAACCCTAATTTATTTTGTAAGTGAATGGCATTTTTCTATCAAAACCGGTAGGAAGAATTCTGAGGTAAATCTAAGTCACTTTCACTCCTTTAATTTAATCCTAATCCAGCAACTATATCGAATGAACATTTAAGATATTTAGAGGAGAATTCAAAAGAGTAACGTCCTTTTGAAGGAAAGGATTACTTCATATTGGAACCCAAGATTCTACTTTGTAATTTGGATACCAGCAAGTTAATTAGAAATAGGTTCGAGTTTTGGAGAAGTCAGTTAATAAAAAAAACAACACCTTTCCGATTAATCGGACGAATAAAAGAAGATAAAACTTTAAAATAAAGATGAGAAGAAAAATAATTCGGAAGACACGATACGAAGACGAGGAAAACAGTGCGATAAGATTGAATAATAAAAGTAAAAAACACGTAAAACGTTACTTTCCTAAGTGACTCTATTCATTCAGGTTACATTCATGCCTCTCCCGATTTGAGAATACATGCGAATTTGCCGAGTGATCGATGGGAAAATTCGAAGAAAGGGTTAAGTACCCGCCGAAAGCGGAAATTACCATGCCAGATGCTTCTCAATGAGATTCCCACAGTATTACTGAAGCCATAAAGTAGATCATTTCCTCGGCCGGAGTTTTATACGCTGGAAGGCTGTAGCTTCTCAGGATTTGCAAGCACTACACGAAAATGGGAGTACTCTTGTGAAATTCTACGCTGGAAGCACGTCCAATTTCTTGGTGTGCTTCGAAAGTCACAACTAAATTTCCCTGTTAGAAATCCGGAAAAAAATTCTAATTCAGGACCACCTTCAAATCTTCTTTGTTGGAAGCCGTAGTATGAATTAAAGCTCGTGCGGTGGAATATTCGTGTAATCGACCACAAAAGTGAATTTCTTGATAGTCGATGTGGACAAAGCAAGATCAAAAAAGAAATTAAAGATTACAATTTGCCGGCGAGTATCTAAATTTGTAGAGCAATAATTGCAGCAAATGATAGCAATTAATACCTTTAACTTTGATTTCTAAATTTATAAAACCACGAAGTCTCTTGTAAGAACTACGAGGATTCATAGATAAATTAGTATCATGGTTTTAATTGAAAATTTTTGGGAATCTACGAATAATAATTAGCATTTACGCAAGGTGAATATTTTAGGAACCAATAGGATTGAAAGATGAGAGAAACTAAAACAGCAGAATTTCTAAGAAATACTAACCAGATTCTGAAACGACAATTCATAACAAAACCCAGCAAAAAATTAAAATTCGATAATAAAAAGGGGATTTAAAAATAACGACCGCTCGGAAACTACTCAGCCACGAGGAACGAATTAATCCGGCCTGTTGGCAACCCTGGTAAGGCGGCGACATTCGACTGATTTAGTTCGCCATGGAATCAAAAGGCGACAGCAAAGTGGAGAGGGCGCGATCTCGGGGAATTAATAAAGGCTGACAAGGCGGCAAATGACTCGGAAGGCGGTACGTGCGAAGGCATTTTGCAGAAAGAGGCAAATGGAGGGTGATTGAGAGGGTCGAGGAAAGGCAACAGATGGCGCAGCTGGACCCGAAGCGAAGGTTTGAGCGATTGGGCTCTCTTTACGCCGGGGACAAATATTTCAGAGGGCGTCGGAAAAAGAAGCGAAACATAAACTTCCGATGAACTCGGCAAGAGCGCGGATGGTCCATTAATTTTGTCAACGGGAGTGGAAAACAAAATGGTTGAACATATTTTCGCTTCGCCTGTAATACACCTTCGGGATGCTGTCCCAACCCGCTCCTGAGTCTGAAGAAGAAAGGAACATCAATTAAGAGGAAACTCGCTAACAAAGTTACGAAGTTGCAATCTTTTCGAAACTTTGACTTACGCGACGATGGAAAACGATTGCTTTCGGAGGCCGTGATACATAAAACAAGAGAGGGAAGTGTGATATACACCGTACCGTGCTACAATAGAGGATCTTTAACAGTATACGTTCCCAAACGAACAGGTAATGATACCACAGCAACAGTTTGTTTTCAACGCCGACAAAATATACGAAACAGAACATTTCCTGAGTGGAAGAAATGGGAAAAGGAACTTACGATAAGACACTTGCGTTAAAATGCGAATTGTGAAATCTCTTAATCAACTGTTCGCAGACTCAACAAGCAAATCAAATATGAGAATTAAAGAAACATGTACCGAAAAATCAATATAGGCTATTCCAGTCATGTATCGTTTAATTCTACCTCACTCCTCATTCTGCCTAGTAAACCTCATTCCTCTCTACAAGCTCTTAGTGGCTTATCTCGGAAGGGGATGGGGTACCAACCGGAATTTGGAGCTAAATATTTAATAGACATATCGTTTAATTTTGAAAAAAAAAATCAATTTTACATGAATTACCATCTTTAAAAACTTATAGAAACCTTATTAATAACCAAGAAATGCGCGTAATAGGAAAACATAACGACAACTTAATTTTTATAGTAATCTCTATCAATGTCGCAGACTCAAGAAAAATAAATTTGGAACATTTTGAAACATCTATTTCCGCTCGAATACGTTACTTCACTCAGATCCGCCATCACTCTAAGAACGGGCGCGGTTTTCCATGTATTCAACCCGTTGGGAGAAAAACGTCATTCGATGATTAAACGTTAATCTTGAGAGAAGAATTCTCGATAGCGTGATTGAGTAACGCTTCCTGAAGATTTGTGCTCCACGAGGTCCAACGCGGAAGCGCTCTTTCCGGAAAAATAAACGCGGGAGGACGGTGCTGCCACCTATGGTCCCGGACAAAGCGGGAGCTGTCTCCATGGCAACGGACGCGTCGCGCGGGAAAACGAGGCGCGGGGGAGGGCGAAGGAAGGAAGGAGCGAAATTCCACGGATGGGGGAAGAGCAGAGAGGGAGGGGCACATTACGAAATAAAGCAACATGTACGAGATGCTCTCATTGTATGCACGATTACGGCATGTAAATACGACAGGAGCGATGACGAGTTTACACCGGGAATTTGCATCTTCAAAGGCGCTTTCATACCGCATAATATAACACGTTGCGCCAGAATTTATTTCGACTATGATGGAGGATTAAACCTAAAATTCGGTTTCGGGTACTGAAAACAACCTCTATTGTGCGTAAATGGAAAAAAGTCTATCAACTCGAAATGATCGTTTATTATGAAACTCTAACGACAGAAATATAGTTGTATCAACAAAATTTACTCTTCAAGCCGCCTTTCAGCATGTGGCAGGGGGTGTAAAAGTTTCGACAAATGTATATAAGTTACATAGGTAAATTAACGTCCAAAAAGACAGGTAGAATTTTGCACATACACGAAAATAAGTAAAACATTTATCTATCCATGAATATAGATCTCGGAAATAAATTTTTAAAAGTCACTATCGAACAAAATCATTATCGACATAAAACGCATACCTATGCAGGCCGCTAAAATTTGCGGTAATATTTAAAACTCGATCCAAAATAACGGAAAATTACAAATAAAGAATACCGAAGGTAGAGATGATTAAATCTCAAAAATCGACTCAAGTCGATCTCAGTTTCTAGAATCGATACCTGTTTCCGACGTTTCTCGAAAAATACCGTATCTCTGGGATGGACCACGCTTTGACGAACCTTAAATAAATATACCGGGGTGACCCCCCTCCTCCCGAAGATCGGGAGCATATACGGCAGCTGAACCCAGGAAATGTACGGGAGGACCGGGCGAAACCAAAGCGAAAAATTTTACGTCCGCACGGGAAAACGGGATGACTCGGAGGACTGGTCACGATCACGCGGAGGTCACATTCTCGTATAAAAAAACTTCCTCTTCTGGAAGATCGAAGGGGAAAATCATCGAGGTTGGGCGAAAATAGCAATGAGATTCCGAGGGGGTCAGATCGATAGAAATGGGATCCCTTCTCAGCCCCGTACGCATCAACGGCTCTCCGCTGACGAATGTCCGAACGCACGGCCGCAAATCCTGGAGCTAAAAAATAAATCTCCACTGAGAAAGACTTCCCGGATAACTGGATTTTCCACGCCGAGAGCACCATGAAAAGGGAATTTATCGCGCTCGAGTGTATGAGACCATATTCGTTTTCCGAAAATTACGATCCCGCATTTTGCTTTCCACGGAACTGAAGGTCAAATTTTCATTTTAATACGATTGCCGATTACGGCTCTTTTCTCCTATCAGTGACAGTAGTTCGATTTAAAGGAAACGTAACGATGACGTTTCTTATAATAGGAAAATTGGATAGAATACAGAAAAAACTAATTTCCTCGACTACTTTCCGAAAATTATATTATAATTCAAGAGCATTGAGAGAGAATTGTATCGTCATATCTATTATGTATATAGATGCTTCTCCGGATTCATTCATATATATAGCTATAAAGATAGGATACTAATTCACAGGCTAAACTAAACTAAACTGACTAAACGTCATTGACTTGAAATTTTTACGACGTATTGGCCATAACGTGTAACCGCCAGAAAAATTGCGATTTTGAACAACAGTGTCATGGGTTCGATTTCAGAGGGCCCCAAAGTCCGGATTTTTTCCATTTAAATGCATTGCTTTGATTTTCAGGAATAAAAAAATACTTTCCGGATAGGTAGGGAATTAAAACTCAAGGAGCCGATAGATATGGTCAGGATCTATAGATAACATTAATGACTTTTACAGAAAATATCCTGGGTTCCATGCTAGGACCATACAAAAATCTGCCCTTTAAAATACATTTAGGTAGTTTTTCATTATTTTTTTTGATGCACTTATCGAAATGATAGGAAGTTCGTGCTTGGCTAGAAGATGTATGGTAAGAATTGGTTAGAGAAAAAAATTATCATAAGACCATACTAGTCCTTAGTTCGATGCCAGAGCACAATAACTTTTCTCTCCTAAGGAATATAAGGGAAAAGTAGGAAGTCGTTTGAGGCAGTTGCAGTCAATATTTCTGCTTGATTTTTCACACGTAGTTAGAGATAGTGATCTTATATTGTGTTGCATAGGAAGTATCACCAGAAAGACCCGGGTTCGGTGCCGGACGGAGAAATTGTATCTAATTTTAATAATATTTCCAATACTTTTTCTACTTTTGAGGACCCTCTCGATATGATGTCAACTTGAAATTTTTGTTTTCAACATGCTTGCAGAATGCAAGCAACATTTTACTCGTATTAATAAACGCGTGGGATCTACAGTATAATAAACCTGAATATAAATTGATACGAGTTCGAAATCACATTTTTTAAGGATGATTCTTAAAATATAAAATAACTCACATTGCAGCTATCAAAATATTTACCATGTCTATGAAATGTTAATCACTAAAACACGAGACACAAATAGGCAGCTTATAGTAACAAGCGTATACTTACATATGCACTCCATGTTTGAATAAAAAGACTTTCCCCTCAAATATGAAGTACTATTTCTATATCAAAAAAAAAAACATTGCTTATATTTGTGAATTTTGAAATATAAATGGTCAGGCGTTACTTTGTGGAATGTGAACTTGCGTACTGAGAATTTTCTTGTGTAATTTTGTATTGTGAAAATTGTGTACAGTGAATTTTATTGAATACTGACATCTTTACAGTAGGAGTAGTGTGTATTTTGTCCATTTGTGTGCACGTAAATGTATGTATATGCTATATTAAATGCATTTGTGTATAAATGCGCAATCGAAAATGATTTACGATCATAAAATACATGAAAAAATGATTTTTTGCGGAAATGAGTAAAATATTGCGGAAATTACTAAGTTCATTTTCATTCATTAAATGGCGTTCCGAGAAGTCAGAAAAACTCATTCTGACTGTAGAGAAATAAACATTAGTGACCCAAAATTAAGCGCTCTTCCATATATTACGAAAAAAATTAATAACATACTCGTAGTTCAGCACACTAACTTCATGACCACATAGAACAGGAAAGAATACTAACCCGTACAACGAAATCTAATATCATACCGATAAAAATACGAACAACAATACCGGCCTTATCGCAGTAACGGATTCTTTACAGTTTGTTATGAAAGAGACGACACAGAGAACCGCAGTACGTAGACTCTCATGTTTCCTCGATTACCAGCAGAAAGACATCTTTCCCCCGATATTTACTCTCCCGAGTGATCCAATGCGGAGATATCGACATACCCGGAATCCGCTAACATATCACAGGCTTGTGAGGCTGATAGGGCACAAAGCCTCCTTTCAACTTCCAATCGCCCCCTGTCCCAACAGTCGCAACTCCGCCGGGAAGTTTCTCGCATTCTCTATCAACCACCACAATACTGGGAAAGAGGATCCGGAAACAAAAAAGGGTCAAAAGAGGCATTGTTTCAATCGGAGCGAATTTTAAGACAATAATAGAATGAAAATATGGAAATCGATTGCTATTGGGTTTACGGTAAAATAGCAATTCAAATTAAATAGCGTTTTCAATGGGTTGGGTAATAATATCATCGAAGAGAGACACAGAGACGGGATATTGCAAACATGAACACTTACAGAGGAAATAGAGAATAAATGAAAGATAAAAACCTTTATTTGTTCTACAACGTAAGTGAGTACACCTTATGCGACCTAGGTTTCAGAGCATCATCAGGCAAGTAAAAGACAAAATAGCTCTATTATACATATAGTTAAAAATTTTAAAAGGTAGAAAACAAATTTTTATACTATATAAAGGACCTACTTTGTATTTTACTTGCCTGATGATGGATCTATACTCCGAAACCTGGGTTAAATACGGTGTGCTCTCTATCGTGGTGTAGCCGAAATAAATCTTTTATCTTTTATTTATTCTTAATGGAATACCACTACATTAAGGCTTCCACCATCCAAAGTCTCTCTACAGAAGAAATAAATCTTCTTAAAAATTAAATGGAAGGAAATAGGACTGTTTTCTATAATTATTTATAAGCGCTAAGAATATTTTCGTAAATACCACTTCGTATCGTTAATGTAACAAAGGTCTAAAATATACCAGTGCTAAAAATTGACTCGATTACCATTTTTTAATAAAATTTACGCCCTATTGTATTTTCCAGTGACTAAAGATGTAGCAAGATTTCATCAATTAGCAGGCAAAAAAGTTCAATCCTATCCTTAAGACATTCCCGAATTGAAAGCAGCTGATATCGTTGAATAAGTCTACAAGAATATTTCACAATTGCATCGTTAACAACCGTGCTAATATCAGACGTGTTCAAATAATAAACAACAGCTAAAACTTGTTGATGTCTTTCAGGAAATCAACTTATAAAAACGCCAAAAACAGAACCAACAAAATGGGAAAGGACAAGGGGACCACAACTTCCTTTCAGGGTGCTCGAAAATCCCCACTTCTCTTTATTGTTCCATCTCAAAGACCAGCGGCAATACATCCCATTGAAAAGCCAGCAAAGCCAATGAAAGAACAAGCCAATTACCAGACAGTAAATATCCGGACATTCCTCGCACAGCGTGAGCCCACTTCCACCTCATTCACTAAACAAATCGGGTGGTGCAGCAGCCGCCCCACTTAACCCAAGAGCGTGCTCCTCTGCACCCGCATGCGATCCTGTTCATAGCCGAATCCATCCGGGCAGTTTGGTGGCCATCGACCGCGCTAAAGAGAACATGGGTAAGCGCGACACGTCCACGGCAATGGGGGAAAAGAGCGATGGCGGAGGCGGGATTTAGCCGCAAAAATGAATATGAGTCGGATCGGGAGAAGACGTGGGCAGAATACATCGGAAATAGAAGGGGGAAACTAAGGGCTAATGAATGGAAACGAGTTGGGGATGCAGAGCGAATTAGTTTGACCGAAATGGAAATCTTAAATACATAAAGGCTATGGTTGGATGCACCAATATGCGGAGGGATGCACCGTTTGAGGTTAGTTACAAGGAAAGGAGCTATTGAAAATATAACAAGGACACGCGAATTCGCAGCTTCTAAGGCGGAAAAATAAGATCATGTTCCCCAGTTTTCCTTCACCGAAAAATAATAATTCCTTTCAATATATGAATTAATTTCACGGAATATTAAATCCCTACCCTATGACGAAAAATAATAAACTTGTAAATATAACGTTTACAACGCACAAAATTAAATGGAAGTCCTACCGCTTGAAATGAGCAATTGAAAGGAACACGAAGAAATTAATGCAATGGAAAAGTTCTTTCTAAAGTAAATACTGCAGTAATGGATACCCAAAACAAGTTAGAGAGAAACGCAACTGAATTCTTTCACATAAATACAAGATTCTTCTACGTTTTGGTAGATTTATCCGACTTAAAAATTCCTATTTTAAGTATTTTCTCTGGTTTCTTGGTGTCTTCTCCTAAGTACCCTTGCCCTTGTATTCCACCCTCAACTACGTACATTTTTAGCAGACCTAATATATTACATGAATTCACAGAAGCCTCTGAGACTAGCTAACCAAGTTTTTCTTACAAATTTATACGTTAATTTATACTTGGTTAGATTGACAAATAATACAAGGATAGGAATTGAAAATTTATGATACGTGCGATAACGTTAATTAAAAATATTTATTTATCTGATTTATACTCGGGAAATACATTTTCGAAGATTTCTGCTACTGCAACTTTTCGTTTAATTTTATCCAATAACTTTAATGAACGTCACACAGTCAGTGTTAAGAAAATAACTCAGTTATAAGGAAAATATTTCATGAGAGTTGGCGTTTATAGCTAAGTCACGCCATACAGGAAGAGATAAAGCTGCACCTATAAAATCTTCAAAATAAATAGCAAAAGAAGTTGCCTTATCAGCCAAGCTGGATTTCTTACATGCTAACCGTTTAAGGTGCGCGTGAGAAAAATTTTACGGTACCAATTCAATTTTTTACATTTAAGGCACATACTTCGGTTTCATTTCAGAGATCCGTACAAGAAAAATATTTAATTAATCAATATAGCTGAGTTATAAAATTATAATCATCAATTACACTTCAAATGGAAAATGTCTCTAATGATAGAATAAATGTAACAGCCGAATTGCAAGGATTTTTTGTCATTACTGAAAAATGAACCTAACTTTTTTCCCCTCGATGTTTGCGATGAACACCTCTGAATTTGCGAAACGCGACGATGTGCGGGGTTCACGCCACTCTTCTCATACCTCTCGAGTATTTTTTGTCAGATATGGAACGTAACTCGGAGTTGAAACACAGGAACAGCAAAAAATCAGCATAAATAGATTTTCGAGTAGAGAAATATAATACTTCATATGATGAATTGCACCATTGTACGTAGATTTGACAGAGAGACGAACAAACCTACATCTTCAACTTCTTCTTGTGCTACTTTTA
The DNA here is from genome assembly GCA_947579665.1 of Sympetrum striolatum. Taxonomy (NCBI): domain Eukaryota; kingdom Metazoa; phylum Arthropoda; class Insecta; order Odonata; family Libellulidae; genus Sympetrum; species Sympetrum striolatum. The sequence continues at coordinate 40,503,255 of OX388346.1, forward strand.
TAAAATTAAATGAGATAACATGATATTATAATTTTACGAGTGTTTAGGTGGAGACTGGATTTTTGTCATTCTTCCATTTGTATTTTCAAAATTGCTAGAAACACGTCTCTTTAAAAACAAACACAATTTTGCAAACGTTACAAAAATACTGCTAATACTACTTTTGGAAGGCTTTTTCCAATCAACGGGATGACCAATAGGTATAGATTGCACATCAAAATACAAAGCAGAAGGAATTAAGGATTTACAATCGAGAGGTTAATGAATGAGAGGCCCCGAGCAATATATAAACATGAATAAAAAGGACGTACTTTACGAAAGATGATTGAACCGACCAAATGAAAACTACAACGCAGCTAGAGTATATTGTCAGATGTGAGAGAGCTCAACAAAGCAGTAAAAACAATTCTTCTTATGAATAGAGATTTTTCTATATTGAAAGAGAAAAATTTCCCATTTCAATGTTGCTTATCAATGCAAAACTGTGCGTAGATATTACAAAACGTGGGACGATACAGAAACGGACTCAAAACCACGTTCAGGAGCTTAGTATATAAAACCATCGACAGAAAAAAGGGAATTATAATCCAATTATCAACTATTATACGCCGAGGGTATTCAACCCCCCAACCCCCTGCCATACGCCTCTGGCGGCTCGCGGGGTATATATCTAAAATCTAAAACCAATGAAATCGAAGCGTTTTGCACGTATTTCGTGGAACGCACTTCGTAATTTTCTCGACATTTTGTTGAATAGGAATAACATTATGGTAATAAAACATGGCGGAGGAATGATAATAAAATACTGCATACATTGATACGTACTACTTCAACGTACAAAGCTCTACATCTTAAAGGTAGGCTTCCTCAAAATATTCTATTTTACTCCTATATCAATGAAGAGTTGAATGTAAGAACTAAACAATCTTAGTACTATTGAAAAAGACTAAAATTAACTCCTGATTTTAAACTTTGGACAGCGATATATGGTAGAATTCCTTGAAATGCAACTGAGGAAGTAGATGACATATTTAGCAGAAAACGGTCAACGCTATTTGTAAGACATTAGGGGAATCGGTATATCAGTTGTATCACATTGATTTAATTAATTTGAGAATCTCATATCACTATCCACCCTGATTTTGGAAATAAAGAGCGAATGAAATCGCATCATAAATCTTCTGATAAAAAATCGATGAATATTAAAATTATTCCAGATGAAAATGAAATAAAAATACGAAAACGACTAAATGAAATGTAAAATATGAACTGCAAGAAATATTTACATCTCCAAAATATCAATACGCTTAATATTTTTCCCTGTGGAGTTTAATTCGCTTTAAAATATAAAAAATAAAACGAAGTCCAAAAATAAAAGTCCACGCCTTCCAATTTGGTGGAAACCAATATAGTTCCAACCTATTAGGTGGAAGTTACGAAGGACTGTTTATTTTATGTAGAACCTTCCAATATCGATTTAATTTACATCTCCAATCAATAATATACTAATTACCAATAACAGCTTTCTCAGAGAATAAGTTAATGAATACTAATAACAATAGTTAATAAGACCAATAATTCTTAATAATAATAGGAGTTACCACTATGTTGCTAGGCGATAAACGATCCACGATTGGAATGGGGATTCTACTAATAACGTTGTACGTGAAAATTGGAGAAAATATGGCGGAGGTGGCGGGCAGAAACGGGGAGTGAGTAAAAAGGGCAGAGGGCTTAATTTGAGTGAGCCGTGGGAAAAGGATGAAGAGGGACGCGTGGAGAGAGACATGGAGATATACACAGCGGAAGGTCAAAAGAGATCGGCCAAATTGCTAAATCGGTATCGGATGGAACCCTAAGGCCATCGAAACGAGCCGATTACTGGCGAAAGGTCCCCGGAAAATTGGGATAATATGAGGAAAATTGAGATTATGAATAGCTAGCCGAGCGGAGATTGGGAATTCGGATTTTTACAATAAAAAGCGGGCGCGAGTTATCGAGTCGTTAAAAATTTAATAATTCCGAACCGATAGATCCTGCCTTAATGACTTATTTCGACCCAAACCTTTCGACGCATTCATTACGAGGAACGAATACTTCGCCAGCCAATATGCACGAAGATTGTCAGGCACGATTATTGCGAGTTTTGAAAACGTGCGTAAGCCTCCGTAATTTTCAACTCGCCGAATGTTATTCGAGTCACGAATCGCGATTCAACATTAATCATCAACATTTTATTTCTTGTTGCCCTTTCCCTATGAAATATTGCGGCGAAGGCGGAGTGGGTATTTAATTATTTTCATATCGTGAGAAAAGCTGTTCCATTTGCGGGTCTGCAACATCCGAAATGTATCTAGAAACATTATTACGGTCGAAGGGCGTTATTTAAAGAACCAATTATCATAATTGGATCCCACACGCGAAAATTGAATAAGTCCTACTGAAACCATCTACGAAATTGTTTCTCTAAACACCATTAGCGTTATCTCACCCTTACGGTTCACATATAAAGATCTTCCATAAAATAAAGGGAGACAAAAAACGGGACAATTTCATTAGAATACCGAGTCCATAGATCTACACGTATTTTAAAAATACATTAAAATTAGTGTTGTAAAGAAAAATTTGCAGCTGGAACAGGATATCGACACGAAATATCCCGGTCTCAAAAAGCAAACAAGGTAAAAGTTACAGGAAATGTAAATTACGTTGAACCTAGTCCACATTCATCTTTCACGAAGGCACAGCGAAGGCTTCTAGTTCTGTTATGACTTCCGCAAACAATCCTTAGGCATTTATTTACCGACGGAATATTCCAAAAAGCTTTTGATGGAATCCAAAAATATCAGGGAGTGGCTTTCAGAGGCATTCTTCTATTCAATACACGAAGTCGATTCTATTGAAGCCCCACTCTTACCCTCTTTGGCAATTTCTGCGAGAATTGACATTTCACTAGCGTTTTGGACCCGAGCTATTCCCAAATTTCCAATCGATGATAGTTGCCACATTTTTCATGCTCGAGAGATACGAGCAGGGTTCGTTTCTATGCGACTCCTTACCGATAGATGGAAAAGAACGAGCTTGGAAGGAGATATGAGGAGAAGTCAGGCAAGTCGTTCGGATCACGCAAGGCGAAAGATGGAAGGGACGGAACATTAAGTGGAACTACGAAAATACAACGCCATAATAACGCAAATTGGTAGTCCTTGAGCCCGTCAAAAGGTTAATTTTAAACGCAAAGAATGTTCTTCTACACTATTATTCAACGGTTACATACTTAAAAATGGAAAGCTATACTGTAGATGGCAACCAAGGTATAATGATCGCAAAGAATCGAGAGGAATAAAAAATTGTATTGGAAAAAAAACAGAAAATGCAAAAACTTCCAACAATAATCCTTTAATAGTAATTAAAAACATTGATATCACCCCACTCCACAATTATGTAGACCCATATACACCCAATAACATTTTCTGTCCAGAACTATTTTGGTACAATGCATGGTGGAATTATTCTCTCTATGATAACAAAATGTATGCCATTGTATGCCAAAATTATCTTAGTCCAAATAAAGGAATAATAATGCTGCATCAAGATTATATTAACCGTAATTTCTTCATAAATCTGAAAATCTAAACATTAATTCAAATTAAAACGAATAAAATAAGTTAATACGCAGTTAACCATATTCTTGCATTATCTCGCCATAAGTTATCTTTTTCCTCTTTTCATAATTTAATCTGAAAGATATATTCACTTGTAATTAACTAAATCTCTCAGAGTAAAATAAATGAAAATTAATACGGCGAAAGGTGTGAATAAATTAAATTCTTTGGGAGCAGACATCACTGACCTTTGAAATTTTCCAGACCTTATGTGACATTTAGAGAAAAGGTTATCCAGAAAACAAGTATTAAATTCAAACCTCGAAAAAGTTTAGTTTCATTATCTTACAATTAAGGGAATACAGATGTCTCACAGAACACCCTCTTTGAAATATTAAACTTTCTACGCGATACAAAAAGTGTAAGTAACTCTTCGTTATAAGAGAACAGGTACACCGATAAATTATCTTGATGCCTATATGAGCGGTGGTCTCCTTAGGCATGAAAAATAATTGTCAACATCAATCAACATGTCTCAACTTGGTGTTTACACGAAAGGGTAACGGCAGTTTGATTTTTAGGTGCAGAAATTTCACTTAAAATAAAATGAATTATCGATATAAAAATATCCTAGCTACACAATATAACATAGGACCTTTATAATCTTAAAAGAAGCTGCCGTTATACAAAACATGATAACCAGTTAACCCGCGTCCAGAAAGTAACAATAAATACTGAGTGACATTTAAAATTGAGCTAAAATGTAGGCACTTTGACGATAATCCATTTATGCAGCCCCATTTATGCAGACCGCAAGATCCCTCGGCATTCGCTCTCCACCAACGCCATAAAATAGGCTGCATCCGATTACGATCGCAAGAATCTCTCGCCGAACCTATCCTCGCTCCACAAAACGTATATAAACCCGATGGACACACTTTACACGGAGATATTTATCTCGCTTAAGATTAAACCCCGTTTCTACGCAGGTGTTTCCTTTCGCGGAAGACAGGAGCAGAGGTAATAAGTGGTCAGCCATCCGTGTCGGAAGAACGAGGGGTCCTTTATCAGCACCTGCCTCCGGTCCGATGCCCTCGGATGCGGCGGAGCGTTAGGCGTTGCTAAATGGTGCGGCTGGAGGCCCTCGAGGAGCGTCTCCAAGGCTTTGTTGTGGTCGGAATAAGGTGCGAGCGACGTTGCCGACGTCGGCGAGGGCTTGGCCTCTCTCGGTGCAGCAAATTGCCCCCGTGAGAGCTACTCGGTGTCGAATACACCGCAGACATGGTCAATGACTTTCGATGACAAATTTCTCCATTTTTCATTCCAGGCAATCATCTTTCTATAACGTAAGTTATTCTTTCCACATGGTGCAGGTCAGAAACAAAGATAAAAGATGATTTAAATGCTCAAAGGGGAAAATTCATCTTAGACGCTTCATAAACACAGTAGAAGGGAAATTGTTTCAAAGATTATTCAAAATTCGCAGTCAGCCGAAGCAAATAATGAATTGCATCATAGTTCAAAGGAAAATAAGCGTAAAGACTTCTAAGAATTGATGATAATACTATTCGATAATTCAGCAATTTCTCTAACGATTTGTAAGTGCAAGATGGTAGAATTGTATTCGCAATCGAGATAAACAGAAACGCACTAATCTAATGATAAGGTAGAAAACGTATGTACCTATTTATATTTCTCTTATTCAAATCGATTTTCCAGAAGGTTTCCCTTATCTCCTTAATCAAGAATAAACTGATTATAAATTTTATATAAGGTGATAAACTATACTTTTAATTTGAGTAAAAAAGAGCTCAAAAAAGCCACGGCTACTTGGAACTTTTCTAACTCTAATGTAGTAACATAGCCGTGTTCCTTTTCTCCTTTTTAGATATACTTCTAATATTAAAACGTATGGTATTTACTCAAAACCTTCGATTCATATGTGATCGATCTTAGTTCTCATCTAAATAATGAAATGCTTAAAAATTTCAAAAGTAAATTAACTTGTAAAATTCTATCAACAATTTTATATCTAGTAAAAATTATGAATGATGATCACAGCTTCTTAATGATTCCATTTTTTCGAGAGGATGGCAACGAAATCACGAGCAATCCTGATATTCCAACACAATTCACAACCATGACCAAGAAAGAACTCCCTATTCTTGAATTCGAAGGGAAAATACATCACAAAATCGAAAAACTTCCCCAGCAAGATGGTTAGAAACGCCCATGGACGGTCTGGGGGCGTCCGCAATTCTATCAGCGCCACGACGCCCTCTCCTGCACAGACGCTGAATCATCGGATGAGAGAAAGGGCTCTTCCGGTAGACCGACGTCTTCTAGCTGTAGTCGGCACAAAATAATAACCCCCGCGAGTAACTGGGAGAGTTCCTTCACCTGCCAAAATTCGAAAATCCCTCCGACCTAGAAAATTTCTGGCTCAGACATGCTAACGAATCATCGCCTGCTTTTTGGGATATACTTTCTCCACTAATGTTCTAAATTTATGGCCCGAAAATATGCGAGAGACATGTCTACAGCCCTATTGGATGAAATAGAAAATCTTTACTTCAAGTTGTTTCGGACCTTAACACATCGAAAGTATGTATAACGCATTACAAATACAATCTTTGAAGGAAACGTCCACTAAACACGTAATTCTCCTGGGAAAAAAATCGGAGATGTAGCCTATTTCATTCCAGCTCTAATGTAAATATAGTGCATGAATGAGCCCTAAAATTTAATTATCATAGATTCCATGAATTAGCCACATAACTATTACCTCACAGAGTTAATTAATTTACGGAATTAATTGTAAATATACTTTGATGATACATACATGTGCAAGCATACTTTCTGGATAAACATTAATAGCATATAGATATTAAACCAGTCAATTCGATAACGTAATCAACTAACGCAACTATTGCTAGGTACGAATCATGTCAAATACGAAATTAAGTGAGAAACACTTCTGAAGAGAAGTATTTCAGTTAATATTTTCTGAAGTCTTGTTTTTAATAAGGATTTTCTAGAAATTATATTTTATTGGGTAATTGTTTCAATGAAAATTTCTATGATGACCCAACTGGCAAAACTAATTTTCTCATGGTAAATGGAATGTAATTCGTGATCTTTAATAGTTAACACACCAAGAATGTTCTCAGGAAAACGAAAGGTACTGAACCAATTCTTTCCATTCGCATCTCACCGTCATTATTTCTCTTCCCTTTATCTCAGTCGGCATCTAAGCAACGCAAATTTATTTCAAACGCGCAATTTCGAAAATTCCACCTTACTCACTCCTCTCCAGACGAAAAACACTGCAGTCTTCCAGACTTAATTTATTATTTCCTCTTGGCGATATTAATTCGCGTGGTATCCCATGAAAATGAGTAGTTATTACCCAACCATTACGTCCATGCCCTAAGTTAAACGATCGTATTTACTACATTCTTTTGTTTCAAACACCGTAGTTTTAGATAAGATCAAGCCATATTTTACTCTAAAGCTAATCGATATCTCGATTCTCGCCAAAAGAAAATTTTCACTCCATTGCCTAAATAAAAACGAGGTAACATAAACGAAAACGAAATGCGACCGAAAATTTTCCCATTAAGATTAATAACACGCACCGAAAGCTCGACTTGAAAATGGGCGCTGAGCGATTAACACGTCGTGACATTAAATTACATTTTAAGATAATTTTGGCGTAACTTCAGCGGGACATGGGGATCGAGAAATCGCTACGTTTGCCTCCATTCTTCCGGTTTTAGCTTCATGTTTGATAGCGTAAACTCCCAGAAAAAATTCCGGCGCCACACTGGCATCAAGAATCCGTAGAAAAGGAGCAGCTGAACTTCTAAAATAACAAAATCAAACACATCGAGGAGTTGGAAATTCAATTGAAGAAAAAGTTGCCGTTTGGACACAAAAGAAGAAAAGAACAAGTTTCGAAAAAATAAACATCGAGCGAAGAAGACAATTTTTTTCGGCTCGTCATTCATAACGCGAAGAATCTGAAAATCGAAGCTGATCCAAACCTCGACAAACATCCGAGTGACTGCCGACTGAAAACATGCCTTTTTACTTCATCTCCAAAGCAACACCAACATGTGATAATGCCGTAATCACTAAGCCACGTAAAAAAAATCAATTCACCCATCTTCGAGTTTTATTTCGATTTTGAAGGATTAAATAATTATTTATCCATCCGCCCGCCATATAACCTTAGCAACCACAAGTGATTTCAATTAATAAATGATACTATTTATATAAGAATATGGAGGATATAAAATAAGAAATATAAAGACTTCTCCTCCATTATTTCTGCTTTGAATTATTTTTTAACCACAGAAATGTTTGCAACCCCTTTCCCAATTGTGTTAAACCTTCATACTCAATGTTTAATATTATCCCCATACTATATTTGTCCTAAAAATCAAATACTCCTATAATTACAGAAAATGCTCTCGAAAACTGAAGATTAAACCTCAATATTTCTCTATAGAGACGTTGATTCACGGCATGGGCGATACTGTATTTAAAAAAATTATTAATTGAGAACCAATTGAAAAACTTTCTAAGCAACGGAACTAACATAGTATCAAATCAATACGGCCTCACTTCCTAAAACGAAAACACGATAAGGATACAGAAAATACCGCGAATTATCTCGACGGAGAAACTAGGCGTCTGAACCCGTTGGGGTCGAGCAGAATATACCGATAAAATCGAGGACCCTCCGAGAAAGGAAAACAACCGGCAGTGCTCAATAATACGCCGTTTAGGAGGGACCCGAAAAAAAACGCGGGACAATTTCCAGAAAGGGCAGGAAGATACACAACCCCGGGCGCCAACGTAACTTCACCCTGGCCAAAATAATCCCCGAGAATCACGCGCCCACCGAGGCAACAACCTCCCGGACCGGGGTCAAGCGAGGGCATAGGTTCAGATACGGGGACTAGGGATCTAGGATCCTTATACACATTAGTCCTGGATGTAGGAATGGATGAGATGGTAGAATGGTATTAAAAGGGGAGAGACGAGGGGAGGGAGTGACGTCAGAGTGCTCCTCCCACCGAGCACCATCAATCGATCGGCCGCCCCAACACACCTTCCGAAAGAAGGACCGCGGTGGGCCACACCCTCGGGGCCACTGGGCTACCGCAGCCGAGGAATCGCAACGCGCGAAAACGTCGCGTCCGGGAGAGCACGTGCCGCTTAATGAACGGTGTGAAGAGATCCTGTTATGCGATGATGGAAACAGATGCGATTGAGAGATGCAGCCACCGAATTGAGACCGGACGAATTGGATGGAAAACAAGCTGTGCCGAAGGAGCGTAATACTAAATTCGTGGACTTTTTGGAAGTTTATTCTCTAATTAAAAACCTGTTATTCTGTTTTCTACCTTGAGAATTGTAACGTAAACAATTAAAAAAATGTTGGTTGAAAAATAAATTAATCGCTTTTAGTCCTGATTACAAAAGAGTATGCATTCAGATAAGCTGTTTTTACACTCGTATGGTAGGCAATTTAAATAATCTATTTGAATTGCCTTTGCAATATTTGATTTCATAAAACCTATGATCAAATCAGCAAAATAAGTTTAAAACTGAAATGAATACAAAAAGCAATGAAGAACAAGCACATCGATATATTTTGAAAACGAAAATAATTTACAGAACAATTACTCGCCTTTCCTTGAATCGCAATTTAAAAAATAAAGAATATTATTTGAAAATCAATCGACTCAAAATTGAGGAAGGAAAGGATGAACAGATAAAGAGGGTCATTATCATAAGGTACAAAAAAGAAGAAAGAAAATCTTGCAGATTATCAACGATCAGAGCTCGCTCATGAAGTTATCCGCATAGCATAATTTATAAGGATTAAAAAGATGGCAGTGAATTTATCTAGTGCCACGAAGTAGAGGAAAAAGTAGAAACGATGGAGAGAAGTCTAGCATTTATTTAATTAAGGAACTCGCTGATTAGGCAATCAACCTGTAATATAATGAGATTGCGCACATGGTCATTAAGGGAAACTCCGCTTAAAAACCATCTTATAATAAAGAATTAACGTAAAAGGCTAGCAAAAATGTTATCTACAACAAAAAGAAATAAACAAAGACACTTCTGAATAAACAGCTGCTCTCTAAAAATTTGAAACATTTCCAGACGGACACATTTATTATCCGCTTGAGGGTAAACAGTAAAGCAGAATGAGCTTCCTATCAACATTTACTCTAAATTTTTAATTGGTTAGGCTCCGCTTTCGCTTATTTCCGTGCTTACATTACATTAATTGCGCCTTTCACGAAATTAACTACCTTTCCCCAGGAACGATTCAAAGGCATTTAAGCCGAACACAACGGAAGAGTCCGAAAATATTATTCCGGGAACTGGGGGACCCATGAATTGTAAACAAACGCAGTGCGAATCAATATATTCGCCAAATCGACGCCTCGGATAAAAAATCCGAAAATATGACGGATTCCGTCACAGCAAAGTCCCTCTCTTCTTCCGACATCTTAGTATCTCGGCCAAACCAAAATTTCATTAAATTTCAAACGCATAAACATTTCCGAAATAATTATAAGTGCCACTGAAATAATAAGTAACAACGACAGGATTGTAGCGACGATATTACGTTACAAATAAATAGATAATGCATAGAAAATTCTTCGGATGGCTGTCCACACATTTTTGATTACTCAACGCTATGAACGCAGCGAGTCATAAACAAAGATGCATTAAGTCCCTCCAAAATGTATTTTTGTACAAATCTTTCCGTAGATTTTTAAAAATAAAAAAATCACATTTTAATCCCTCATCCTAAATTTAAACTGAGTAAACAAAACAAAGGCTGCTCGAAAAGAAGGAATTATTTCAAGCGAAGTGAAATATTCATCGATTACACACGTGAGTTCAAAATTTTAACGTATACGTATGTTTCGCAAGTATTCCTCAAAATTTATGCATTAGATTCAGGAATTATATTGTGTGAAACGGATTAAATATACATTTAATCTTCTTTCATAACGATACTTTGTTTATCCAAGATTTAAAACACCATTTAAAATTCACATTTAGTTCTGCGAATCATTCCGTTACGAAGAAAAGTTTCGGCTGCAGTTTCGTTAATTTCACATATCTATCTTTTAAGCGAAACAAAACTGAAAAGACAACAAAACGTGATTAAAATTCAACTCCCTGGAAGCAAATGGAGAAGAATGAATCTCACTAAAAATGGGACTGAAAAGGCCTAAAATAATTGGAAGAGATATAAAATATGTAGCGGCGCAACTGGAAGTAATAAATGTAAATCTTTCCCCCAGTTTCATTTACATAGACTCCTGAGCACAAACTAGAATGGAAAATGAAATAAGTAAGGGCCTGGGGAGTTCTTTTTCCCGTCCCTACTCTACATGATGAATTCAGGAATCTCTACACCGAAAATTACCATATGGCTTTTTAATGCGGTTGACCAGAAAGTCGGATGGTCTCTGAATTGGACGCCGTAATGGAATATCTAAATTCCCTCCGACCAGCATAAAAATGTCATCTTGAATACAGGCTGCGAATATCGTACTCATGAACGATGTCGCCGAGATTTTTTCCGTGAGACATCAGATTTAATTCATGGCACTTATAAATTTGATGCAACAAACTTCCAGCGGTCAATAGCGTGAGAAATAAAAATCATCCCAAACAGGGAATCTACAATACCTGCAATATCTATGTTTACAAAATTTGCACCACTTTATGGTAAATATAGGGAATGATTTTACAGAGAGAAATGAATACTATTTATTAATCCGCACGGGGGTACACGTCTTGAATTATTCCCTGTTGTCAGCCCCCTTCGAATTCATTTCCGGAAAATTGAATTGCGTCCGTTTACGCTCAGTTCAATATGGAAATCGACCTTCCCCGAAACAACATGGAAGAATTCTCGCGTGAACTCGCACGAAAAACAAAAGTTTCTGAATATGTATTCAGGCCGTACCCGTACGCGAAAGCACGTACCAGTTGGGTGCAAGGAAAGCAACCTCGCTTATTGTTGCGTGCGGAATTTTTTAGGCGTTCGAACAGCGAAAGGTTCGAAGAATATGAATCTTAAGGAGAACAGTCTGGCTTAAGCCAAGAGGCTAATTTATAAGATATATTGCGCAGTGAGTCTTTCATCTTCTAGAAGGAAGTATAATCCTGAATGAATTGAGGAAACACTAACGACTTCAAAAATTGTTAGTTACTAACCTTCTTATTTTAACCTATTAGCTTACTTCAATAACTATTAAGTTATTTTATTTTTTGAGAATAAATGTAAGAATCTTTTCGGTTTAGACGAATAGCTTGGATTCAGCACCCACCTTCGTATTGGTTGATCACAACTACCAAGTTTGACAGAATTGTCTTTTTGTTAACAATCGAGTAATTTCTATTGGAGGGCCAAATTAACAATTTTTGTTCAATCTTTCTTCTTTGGGTATTTTTCTTACTATTAACAAAATTATTTTTAAAGAAAAAAAAACGGATTTTTTAATTCTAATTTGGAAACACACTGAAACTTCCATCAGACATCACGGTAAATCCGTGTACCTCAGGTATCACGATTAATTTCAACTTTTCCCATGTTTAGTGGAAATCTATTAATGAAGCCATGAACATCAAACGCTTACATCCTCCTAAAGGCAATTATTTTCCTAGCCACACTGATAACGTTAATTTCACGGATCTCACCAATTAGCTATAGAAAGAACTCGTTCGGCTAAACGACCAATGCGAAAAAAGTCATCGTATCGGTGAGACAATTGAAAAAATTCTCTCCGCCGCAAAAAAGCGTTGATTTTGCAGCCTCCTTTGGCGACTCGACGACGGCAGAAGACATTTTCCGTGAGAGAAATAAATGACAGTATCAGGAAATCTACTTCTCCGCGTCAGCAGGATTTCTTTGGCACACTTAAGAGCACATTCGTTTTAGATTTATCAGAACTGGATGAAAACCTATCGATTTGAACGAGGTGGCAACCCACTCTCTTCTCCTCAGACTTATAGGTCACTCGGCGATAACGTAAAGTTCTTTTCCTTGCGAACGAAAAATGTTTTGATGAAAGAACTACCGGACGAAGTAAGAGATAGAAAGGATAAACATGGTAGTTTGGCAATAAAAAACTGTACATTTACTATGAGGACAGCAAGTTTAGCGTACATTACGCTATATAACCATGTATACAAATATAGTATCGTAATATCACAAGGAATTATAACAATTGATTCTCATTATCAATTAGCTCTACTTATTTTAGGATACTAATATGAGAATATATCTGATATGTTAGAAGAAGGAAACAATATTTAAAGCAATTAGAATAAAAAATGCTCTGAATTACATATCTATGGAGAAGTTACATATTTAAGGAGAAATTTCCATCTAAGATATCGAGTAATGTAGTAAAGATTTGTTAACTAATAAAATTTTAGAAAATAATTAGAGAAAATTCACTTTCAACTTACAAAAATATGCGGTAAGGACAGCATATTTTGAATTTTTTAATTCATATTGCCCAATGAAATGATAAAAGAAAATGTCAACTACTCTACATCAACATATGTAAGTAACTGTACGTGATAACTGAATAAATAGATACAAATCCTACTAGCTGCCTTCTGACTAATTGCAAGACGAGCATGCCATATACGCCCAATGTTCATTTATTTCATTGGTTGGCTCCAGCTGCGTATCTTTCTCAAAAAAAATGTTCGAATCAACTAATTATATCTTTATTTATTCGTGTCTGATCGGCAAATGTAGTATGTTAGGTGCATATCTGCAGCATCTCACTAGAACGCAACGCCTATGAATTCAAAGAGCAAATTTAATTCTGGTTTTCATTCTTTCTACAGAAGATTCCCATTCTACACCATGGTAACGCTCGCCGATTTATTGCAGCAATTCCAAAGAAACCGTACTGCCTTTGGCTGTAGCACCGCATGAATGCAACAAATGCCTGCAAGATCCCGCACGCTGCATGAGTACTCAAGTTGGCGTATAACAAGAGCTAAGTAACGTTCAAGGACTGTCATTTCGCTTCAGGACATGCTCCCGAGAAGATCTACTCATAAAGAGACAAAAAACCGCATGCACATGCGTTATTACTAGATGTACACTAAGCTCAGAGACTAGCTGATCCAGATCTTATTCTCAAAAACGTTTAATACAAACTTGTGCGACTGATTAACAGGTGATATCGGAAAACCTCGAACGTGCAGCTCTCTACTCCAAATGACCTCGAAACTAACGTAATTATAGCTGACAAACTAATCACCTCGTTTAATTTCCAATGATTCGCGAGAGGTCGAGCACATAGAGATTGTAACTGCAGATTTTTAGCACGGGAGAGCGGATGAATAAAGTGAATCACTCTTCCATCATTTACGATTAATAGCAGGGAACGTTGAAAAACCAACCCTCTTTTTGTATCAGAACGCATCTTCTCCCTGACTTATCACACATATGGCGTACACTTGCAGAGTAAAAGGTAGGGACTAAAGATTATATAAATCTTAAGACAGTAAAATAATTCTTTGTTCTTAATACCGATATATTGATATAGAAAGAGCTTTTCACAGTATCGAATTGAAGGGAGAAAATAAAAAGTTTTGGAACTTAAATTTTAAGTTTTCCATTTTTTCAATTCGCTAAAATTAAAAAAAAATTCGATTCATCTTTCAGACAATTTAGCCTCTTTCATTTTTATTCATAACAACTTAATTGGAATATAGTCAATAACGAAGTATAATGAGGAAAATCATTAACAAGCGATTTAACAAAATACACGAGCTGAAAAGTCAGTGAGTACCCAAGACCTGCTGCTTTGAATCGACTGCTAAGCTAAGCATTCCATATTGTATTCCCACCATACAAATAAATTTCCTAGACAACAGAAGCGAAACAATGTTTTTGAAATGTATTTACCAAACACTAACCCAACCTAGGCAAAAAACCAATATTTAGGGAAGTCAATTCTTACTTAAGGACTTCAATTACACTACATCGCCCAAAGCCAGGAGGAAAGCGTAATGCTTCTGTCAACAACACGGTACAGCATGTTAAAAACGAATTTTTCGTTTAAAGCGACAAAAAAAATCCCAACGCGACTAGATTGACCAAACGAGACCTTTGATTTGCCAATGGCTACTGAGCACAAAGAGAAAAAATACACTTATTCATAAGCGAACAGGGGAGCGAAAATACTCGATTCGTTGGGTCACTCGGCGTCCAAAATTTCCTTTGAAATGTCTCCCGTAAAGATAAATTTCAAAACTTAGATTGCACGTTTACCGTAGTTGCTTTCACCAAGAGGATGAATCAAGCACGCTAGTGGAAGCAGTAATAACATAAATAATGAAATATTATAATGGGTTTTCGTTACGTTTCCAATTTCAGCCTTCACAAATTTATCGTTAATCGTTACGCGAAGTCTTATGGTTTATCATCACACATGATGGCACTGGTTTGGGTAATAAAGAACGTCATCCCATGCGTGGCTGCCATTGGATGGGCGAAGCGTAGAAGAGGGAGGGGCCATTCCGAGGCAATGGAACGCATTCGATGGATGCATTAACGGAAGCGCAATTTAGAAGAGGAATATCATTTGGAGGCGTGGAAACCACAAACGCCCAGAGACGGGAGGGAGCTGCGGTCGACAATAATTGCCACGGGGTTCTCACGCAACGGACGCAGAAAATTGTAATTCAGGAGATTCGGATTGAGTTAAAAAGAGAAATAAATTAACGAGAAATGACCTACTTCTTGATTACTTATGAAAAAAAGAGTGAACGAGAAAGTCAACGCAATGGCCTTCCACAAGGTAACGCCTGACCATATCGACTATATACCTCGTTCCATGACATTTTTTTTTCATTTCGTCGGTTATTACGATTATTACTACGTACAAATAAGATGGGAAGTTAAAAAATGGAAGAAAAACGAGAATATTTCTGTTAGAAGGACCCTCATGGTGCATCTTTCAACAAGATCGATTTTCCTTTTTGAATAAAATCCAAGAGGAAAAATATATTAATTTCCGGATATCAGGTACACTATGAACTTAGAAACGTTGTTGATACGTAAATCCTTAATTATGTGGAATTCTACACTAGATAAATTAACCATTGTGTATGGAAATCCAAATTATTTTATTTCTCTAAATGTTAATCCAGAGGAACATCAACAACTGTTTAATTAGACCGAAACATAATTTTCTAATACGAAACTGAATACTGATGAAATTGAGTAGAAAGTGGGAAAACATCCAGCCACATTATGGCACGTAAGAATCAATACCGAACAGATTTCATAAAAAAAATTTAAATACCAAGTGGTTATGTAAATTGTGCATAAAGGCATTACAGTGAAGAAGGGCCATGGATAAAGTAAGCCACACACGACACAGGAGGTAAATCCTTGAAGCCATAAAAGTCGAGAGGAGGGTTTAAAAATTCGAGGGAACTTAAAGATTCATTCGCAGCGTATCTCATTATGCAGTCGTCTCTCTGCATCGAAGTTAGGGGAAGATATTCCCCTGCGAAGGTGAAACCGCGGGGAATGTGGAACTCTGAGAGATCAAACATGATCTCATTTTCGTTACTAAAAGCACGTTTTAGATGAGGATTGCGTGGAGTAATGTCTGATTTTCTACCCGATAAGCTTTAAAATACTACGAGTTATTTGCTCACAAGTACGTATTTCATTTTTTTATCATATCAACATAAAAAAACTTCGTAATTTTCCACAGGGAGTTTAATTTGGTACTGGTTTTGTAAGTGTACATCTTCAGACACAGAGAAAACGAGTTTGTCTCTCTGTGCTTAAAGATGTAAGTACGAAGAACTAACTTTTACAAATACCATAAGATTAATTTTATTATACTATAGGTATATATTTGTATATATTAGACTATATTTTATAGGTATAATAAAATTCATCTTGTGGTATTTGTAAAAGTTAGTTCTTCTTCACCCTTTTATTATGGAGCGATACCACCAAGTCAAGACCGAAGTTGTTGATTCTACGATGTAAGTACGCTTAAAAATTACGCGAATTCAAGTCCTTGAGGAAAATTACGAAGTTATTTAATTTTGCGACGTTATTACACAAAAGCACTTCGAATATTGATTTTATTATTCTTATCTTATTTAGCACTTCAAAAGAAAGAAAATATATCACATTTACATCAAATGCTATTGAAACGGAGGGCACTGAATGTTTAAGGACTTCCATTTGCTTCAATTTTCCATTACAGAACACGGAATTTTTCAACAGCAGTAGTCGCATCGTGGCAACATTTAAATTATTAGATACTGTGATAGATTAAAAATAGCTAGATAATAAAAATATTAAGTCTATTATGACTAAAAATCTTGACAATCTGGGAGGCACAAAGTTGCAATGAAATCATCCTGGCTCGTTTTGGCTCCCCATCCCCATCCTAACATCTTATCCTCTTCAACAGATGAACTTTTCTACCCAAAATATTTTTTTTAGTACCGCTCGTACGGCACCGCGGTTCTCCTCTCATTACAGACGACCACAGCGTTAAACGTAAAAGTGAAAAACACTGCGGTCTCGCTTTAATTACACGCACGTAATTGTTACTACGATTCCCTTCGCCTGGAAAGAACCTTAAAAATCCCTATTAAAACCTCCCACTTACGAATATTAACGCTAAAATATACGGGATATTAAAATGAAATATAGCGGGAATCGAGGCGAGAGGGCGGGAAAAGAAGATGAGCCCGGCGTTGGAACTTCGTCGGGACTTATGGAGATAAATGAAGAGAGGAGAGACAGAGAGGAAAATAAATGAGATGCTGGGGCCGAGGGGGGAACACCTGAATGTCCCCGTGCGAAAAAAGAGAGCTCATCGGCGCGCGCTCCATACTCTCACCTCTTTCCATGCACCATTAGCTCTTCAGGTAATTCCATTTGGCAACGACACTGGCAGGCGTGGCTTGGGTTGCGAAACGGGAGAAATACACGTGACCTTGTCCAAACATGCGGATGTCACGGGCAAGCCACTTTATCGATCTGGGCGGCTTCAATCAGAGCCGGGGGAGAATGGGTGAGACTCGCGAGCGATATGAACGATCGACCAAGATGACGTTACGTGGTCATCGTCCGAAGACGTGCTTTATTCTATAATAGAGTTGTCCTCTCCGTGTTCTACAGGTTTGCGGCTTGCGTTTACGTGTGCTTCTGGCATTTGCTCGCCTAAATTCTACGGATGCGTCCAAGTAATTGCTCAAGGATGATGACAACCGATGACGCGTACTTCACGGCACAAATATTTTTTTTTGAGACGAGGAATTCAATTCGAACTTCCGTCGGAACGGCTAATTGATGCGATCGCAAATTGTAAGTTTTGAATGTCAATCGACGGATAGACGCTCATTTGCAATGTAAATGCCCTTCGGCTTTTAAGGACCAATTTGTAGATGATCCGAAAATCAAAACTTCACACGAACAGTGAAAACAGCTTTAAGGCGTCTCTTAAACAACAGGGCAGTTGTTCAATCTATTCGGAATATAAAGAATTTCGCAATTTTTCAAAAATGATAATTAGAATTTACTAATGTTTTGCCGCAATAGCCTATGATCAGTAGAATAAAACACAATCTGTATATGTCCACAACTTATTGAAGAAATACTTAAGGCTGTATTTCTATTATTGTATTTCCTTTAATAAACTGTGGTCATAGTCAGATCGTGTTTTATTCAACTGGTTATGGATAAGTTCCACCAAATATCGCCGAAATTGATATATCATAGCTTATGATTTTTATTTGTCAATGAAAAATTTCACAAGTTATTCTAATATACAGAAATAAAAGTTTATAAACTTAACAATCCTAAATATTAAATTTTAAAACTAAACCAATATCGCATCACTAATGAAAGGGCCCGCTTGAAACCTAATTCGAGCACGCATCTGATAATTCTTTCTTTAAGATTATGTATCATAAAAACACCAAAGTAATCTTCCCGACAATAATAAAGAATTCAATTGCTTAAGATTCTATTCATTCCTAAATACCTAATCCCACAACGCTACGAATTGGTTCGTGCATAACTAACTTGGTTACTAACTGAATTAAAATTTAACAATAAAAAAATGAACTCCTTTTAAAAATCAAACACGCGATACATTGCTCATTCTGACGAGTTTACACACGCGGACTACAAGCAAGCGAAGAAATGCAAGTCAAAAGCACATCACTGAATTGAAACATCGCAAAAACTGTTAGCAAAAATTTTGATGGAATCTGTCAAACAGAATGAAAAGAGAGATTAAGTATAAAAGCGACGTCGGAAAACGTCCGAAAAAAAATACCATTAATGACGACAACCTGTGAATTGCCAATCGAGACACCGCTGAAATGTGAGCTCTGACGAGGTTTACGCTACCGCTTTATGGCTGGATATCCCGATCGCTAAATCGTACTAGTTGGCACAGTGAATTCACTCCCAAAGCTCGAGGAAAACGCCTGCTAGAGGAATCTACTTGCCAGAGGGTAAGCGTATGCAAATCCGAGGGAAACACAATTGAATTTGGAAACAAACGAAGAGATTCCTGGTACTCCGCAAACATCATCAACCGTAAGAAAAGAAGCCCCCGACTCCATCCGCCAGATGGCCCTGCTATCCGCGATGATTAAACAAGCGGAGAATTCATATTTCACCGCTGGAAGTTGACGGAAATTTGGTAAGACTCGCACCGTACATTCGTTACTCAGATTTTCACTCATTTGCTATTCCGACGCCGAGTTCCGGAAAATCCGCCTTTCTTCGGAAAATTCCAGCGAATTCTGGCGAAATAAATTCAATCCGCATTGTTTGACGATATGCGGAGATCCTTGCGAAAGCAAAAAATGTGGAGGGTGTACTAGAGGAGAGGAGAAACAGATTTGAACTATTGTGTTGCCTTTAAAAATGTCTGAACATCATAAATACCAATGGACTTGGGAGAGAAAACATCAGAGCATAACCACATATAACAAATTTAATAACTTGAAATCTTGATTTAAATAAATAAACATTTTTATCTTTCATAGGAAAGACAACAAGCAATATTCAATAATATCAGAATAAAAAGGAGCAATTTGATGTATGGAATTTGTAAATTCATGGACAAGGGCGAGACTACAGCCTCATTTTTATATTTACTTTTTTATTCTACAACATATTTCTGCTAATTTAACGTATATTTGTTCTATCTTTTATTTTAAACCCGTCACCGAGACTCATTTATCTATTTTTTCCCAAGACTCATCTATTTTTTTCATACTATATCCCTTATAAAATTTAAGTCGCATAAATAGTAAATATTTCAAGTATACCCTTCTATTGGGCTTTCCCTGAATGTTTTAAATTTACTTCGTTTTTTTTAAACCAACCAAATATTTCCCTCTCCTTTCCTTTTACTTTGTCCTATCCTTAACATCTCTTTTATGTCATTTTTAATTAAATGGGGTTAGATATAAGATGAGACTTGTAGGTCTCTAACTCGCATAAATAAAGTTATTATTGTACTTATTATTCTTAGGTTAATGCCACAAACCAGTAGGGGTATTTTTCCTGTTCTGGGATACTTCAGATTTTTTAATTCCTAATTAGTTCCACCAGGTATCGCTATTTCATTTTAGTAATGAAAAGACCGGCGAGTGGCAAAGAAAAACATTCCGCAATTAGTTTTTCGCGCATGATCCACTTAAGCTCTCCGAATCAACAAATCCGGACCACGATATTTTTCCCATGACGCCCTACTTTTACGAGTCACAATTTCGTTAGGAGAGAAACGGAAATGGATAGAACACGACCGCCATTCCACGCATATCCGCTCGGTTATCGGAAAATGAATAAAGTCTACCACGAACGGAAGAACGAAGCGATAAAAGAACAGGGAAAATGATTCGGAAGATTAATTCGTAGAAATAACGGCAGGTATAAACGGGAAGCATTCCTCAACAGAGATAAATGCGTTCCGTCCGAGAGCGGTGTAGATCGAGCATGGAAAAAGAGCTTAATATTTTAAGAGGCGGATGCGATTGCCGCGTCAAAATCTCCATTATTCAGCTCGAGATGCGACCAGATAAATAAAAAGAGATGTATTTGATTCCTATTCCACAGGTATTATCCATTACGAAATGTATTCCCGCTTAAGTACTCCGCGAGGACCCGCTCTACAACTCCAATTGGGCTTTCCACCATAATTAATACCCGCGCTATTTTTTCATTAAGTCTACTGATAGACACTCCATCCTATGAACTTTAGTTCCGAGTCCCGTAAGTTCCGAGGTAACATTTTGCATGGCTTATCCATACTGCCGGTGTTTAATGAAAATCGTTTTTCTATAGTACGATAATAACCTACACAAAAAATTCATGTCCAATTATTTCCTTGCGCTACATTTGAACTGCGGTTAAATTAAATGATCTTGATTCGGTATTTATTGTTTTACATCCACAAAATTTCTCTCTTCATACGTACAAAACTAAGTGCAAAACTCTGCAAAAAAAATTCTCAAATACCATAACTCAGGATTGTATAGAAATAAACCTAACTAATCTCTCTTTAACATAGACATCCGCATAGATTTAAACGGATGTTTTCTGCACTAAATGATTTTAATTAAACACTTAACGAAGCAGCCTGTGAAAATTTATCCTGCTAGAGACGGAATATTTTATACAAATCATTTAGAAAACCTTCCTAATTATAATACTAATACAGATATACGATATACAAGAAGCTCAGTTATCATATGCCCATCATGAAGAATTAAATAATTTATTGAATTTATAATTACTCCAAACTCAGACTCACGAAGAAAAAGTTTTATTTTTCTACATTTTACAGCATTTTCCGATTCCCCAAATGTAAGATCTGAGTAAATTCGAATAAAAAAGTGGATTACTTTCAAATGAAATACTATACGCCGGATTTCATACATCGAGATAATCACAGTTGATGACTCCAGGGGCCCCCTTCCATCAAGACGACATTTAATTTCAATATGACGCTGCCAAAGGCCGTCGGCATCATTATTCGACTCGAAAATCACAGCCAAAAAGCCTTCGAATGCGCCAATGCCGCATCCTTGGCATTCTTCAACGCACGACGAGAGCTTAATAAGCATGCATTCACGCACCGATGCGTGATTGTAGTGGCGAGTACTCGCCGAGGTGTATGGAGGTGTACTTCGCAATCGATCGATGAGCTCTCACACGCCCCGCCATTTCCGCCGAGCGAAAGGGAACCATTAATTAAATTCCGAGTATTACATCCGAACGCAAATCAGTGTGCAACTAAATGGCAGACGACACCCTGGAAAGATCGCAAGGTCATTTTCCTGTTCACTTATCAGCATAAATAGAGCACATTTGAGTTGTTTCAGAACCGTCGCAGTGGCTCCCAAAATAGAAAATGAGATTGATGTTCGACCCGCCGACAATAGAACGACTACTGTAACATCAAAGACCAAAGACACAAATAGTTCTAATGTATGCATCCTATGATTATAATTACAACCCAAAAGGGTTCATAAACTATAAGAATTAATAACTTCCTTCTAATGGCGATAACATTTTTTATGGTACGACACTCGTGATATTTTATAAAATTTCTGAACCAATATAAGCTATCTAATAATACTACCTCCGTTATCTACATTCCGATTAAAGTGGTAGATGAATACATAAAACAAGGGATGATTATGAAAATAATGGAAAGCGAACTGTGATTATTTCAGTTAAATGAATATCATTCCTTTTTCTTTGAGAGGATGAAAATATCAAGTGTGAGAAAAAAATTCTCATAAGCGTATTAATGAGATATTTGATTTTAAATTACGAAATATTTCGTTCCCGAAAAATGCTTGTCGATGCACTCACACCAAAATACTATTCTTTCGTGATTAGGATCGGAAATTGAATCCCAGAACTCACTCAAAAGTTTCGCTCAGGACCTTAAATAACATTCTGCCGTAGAGGAAAACATCGAAAGAGTTATTTCACTAATTAATAGGTGATTACACTTACCGGACGTGCTCCACGTCGAATCTCTCCACATGATAGCTTGATCGCCTAAGTTGAGAATTCCTCCACCTTTCGAATCATCTTTCTGCTCCTCCACTCCCCAGAGCTTCTTCGCTGACGGTGCAATCTGTGAAAGAAAAACAGAAACATTTAACAACTAATTCTTACGGAGAAACACTTTAAAGCTAATAACCAATAGCTTCGGTAACTAGAAATGGATTCCACAAGCCTTTGTAAGACTGTACTCAATTAAGTCCAATCTTACTACAAGCAATACGTACTTATTTGTAGCAAGTGACAAACAGTCTCGATAATTTGCATCATAAACCTGCATTATTAGACGACATCGTCGCATAGCCATTAGAGAGAACAGCTATGAATTTAAATGTTTAATTTATTCATTAGTTTTATTCATTAATTTGACAAGAAAACCACTGCAAGTTTTAACTTGTAGGAAGGTTATAAGAAACAATTAAGAACTTCTATATAATATTATAAAACGAGGTTTTATAGGAATTATTATGTACTATTTTTCTTTATTACAATGGCACTCCCAGATAATCATGCGAACAGCGTTTGCCTTAGATGAAAGCGGACCCGGTTTCGATTCCCTGTGGGAGCCACTGTGCGAAATGACCCGACGAAGCACTTACTACTACTACTACTTCAACCAAAACATCATTAAAATACATTGACACCAGCACCTCAGATAGCTGTGCTTTCTTTAATACAACATACTGATATTCATTAACTATTATTACAAGTTGATTAAACTCGCTCAGCTAACAAGCAACATTGTCTTCTTTTATACTGGATCAAATTACATACCGTTAGGACGCAGACTTAATTTGAAACGAAAAGAGAGCAATTGAACCAAGTCATTAATTAGATTACCATAGCCACTAGAAACTCCACCTCATCACGAGCACCAAAAAACTTCTAACCTCCAAAAATTAACAGAGATTGAAAAAGCTGCGATTTCGTGGTAATTAGAAACCCTTTTGAAATTCGCAAACGATCTACATTTTTCAACCCTGGAAGATCTGAGACTACCCGAAACCGTTTCATGTCAAACGCGAACGGCCTTTTGAAAATTGCTTCATTCAAAAAAAAAGAGAAGCCACTCTCCTGCACGTTAAGCGAAAAAAATCTTGCGAATTCTGGGGAAAAGCCATGACTGCGGAAAGCAACTACAGATTGGAACAAAAAACTCCCCGTGGCGATGAGAACTCGAAAATCATCTACAATGGAGTGACACTTTCAGCCGAATGTGCTGTCCCCATTTTTAAAACTAAGGTGCGAACGAATTGAAATGAAGACTATAAAAATTCGAGAAAAAAGCAAAACTCTTATTTGGGAAGGTAGCAAACGTGAGAAAGACTAACAATAAGATAAAATAGCCGAAGGCGAATAAATAAAAACAGAAAGAACGGAGTCCCCCACTCTACAAACAAATGAACACACTACGTGAGCACAAGAAAAGCTCACCTAACTCCATGGAGGGAACAGTATTTAATTCTGTGTACAGAATTTATCTTTCGGAATTTTTTATGGAACTTATACAATCAGAATAACGGTACTTAAAAATAACCATTTTTCGTTTTACTAAAATACAGGTAGGCTAACAAATGATGACGCTCCATTTTAATTTGAAAACAATGTAAATAATATTAGTTCGATGATTGAAAAGGGCCTTAAATCCCCATTCATCAAACTGAATTTCGCATTTTTATTCACGTTAAAATAGAAAAGAAAAACACAGGTTAAAAGTCACGCCGTGCAATGTCAAGTCAAGCAAAAATAATTGAAAATGAAACATTTTCTAGCATTAGCACATTGATAATAACGCCCGGACTTGAAAATATTATTTTTCCGATAAAATGATGCTTAAATGAAGGATAAAATAATCTCTTATCCGTACAAAAGTTAAAAACGTACAAAGAAAGATTTCCTCCAACTAAAGCTCACGTATGTGCTGTATTTATAATGAAGAAACTTGCAAAGAACACTGCAATTTTCCAGGGGCATATATAAAGCCTCCGACTTACGGAATGATTAATCGAAGAATTTCTTAGTTAGTAGAAATAATCAAGATTGCAAAATGTCTTCATTTTTTGTGACAAAGCCTAAAAAAAATATCGTATGTATACTAATCATTTCTTATATCAATTTCTATTTTATCGATATCCTTAATTTCTATTATATTCTACAAATATAAATCACAAGGCTGAGTGAGACCACATAATAACAAAAAGTTCGGGGAATTATTTTTTCTTACATGGAGGAATGGCGAATTCTATAATTTTTCTCGATTAAAAGCTCGCCATCACAGTCACTGATTAGACGGAATGGCTACCGAAATGAGCATATCCGAATCTGTCTTCGCGGCGAACAAAAGTTGAAAGGCGACGGTGGAGATAATCATCCTTAACGACGTCCTTTGGACCGAATAACTAGGGATCGAGATCATCTGGGATCAAGGGGAAGAGCGAATTAGGTTCTCTGGATAATGGAGGTGCCACTGCTCATAATCAATCGACGGAAGCCGAGAACTGTCGTCCGAGTTGGACCATTAATCCACGCTCCATTCACTTAAACTGGCATTTAGACTGGGCAAACATTTCAGACATACCCTGACGTAATAGCTACTTAATTCGGAATCACCACAACGTTAATTCGTAATAATTTTTACAGGCTGGGAATGACTACTCAGGTGAAACGAATTAAACACGAGAAAATCCCATGAAAAGGTTCGTATATCCGAAGATACATCGATAATAACTGCTACAGGTACATTTCCGAAATATCATTTCCATAACATTCATTAAAATACTTAAAATTAATTCAACTGGTATAATTAAAATATTTTCCAAATAAATTAATTAGCGATAAAATTCCTAACACCTTCGGTAAATCAATTATAACACGTAGGTACTCCGAATCGTAAAATAATACGAATGTATGTACGAATAAAAACTGGAAGACTCAATAGCAGCAATTGCTGTTCGCACAGAAGTAATCCTATTTAATACCATCCATTTTAAAAAATTCACACGAGGAATTATAAAAACTGAATGGATTTTTTTCTTCTGATACTCGAAAACCTTTCTTTCGTAAAATTCCTGCAACCGATACACATTTATGATAGCCAACGATTTCTTTTCATTATAACGGAACAATCACGCAACATAGAGCTAGAATCTGGATTTCTTCATAATACTATCAAGGCACAACTTTTCCCAACATCTTCCAAAACTACTATCGAAAATAGAGAAAAATTCTGTTAATTTTCGACTTCTAAGAAAGCCAAGCATCCATATAATCTATTCCACTTCCTCTGGGATTAAGTAGAAATGTTTTGCAAACAAAATTTACAGCAAATAATACTCGGAATAAACTAAAAAAAGTTGAGAGGTAAATTATTGAGTCCCCACGCACGACAAATCGCTGTCCCTGATGAAAAATCGTCCTGGCAATAATTTAAGGAAAACATTTAAGGACAGGACCAGAGATATGGTCTTTTCTTTGTCTCCCTGAACCAGAAAATGGACCTGTTCGTAATAGAGATTCATGAGACGAAACGAAGGCACATAATTCACAGGTATACGAACATAATAAATCGTCCTTTATTCACCGGCTGGGAGCATTCATCTAGAATTCAGTCTATACACAAATCATCATTACATCTAGTAGAATACCCACAACCATCCGGCTCTAAAATATGCGCAGAGTCTACATTTTCTGCGGTATTTGAAAGAAGACATTTAAAACCGGAGAGTAACGGGTTTTGCTGAAGGCCGAAGAGCATACCTGAGGCGTATTACGCGAGGTAATGTGGAGAAATTAAATCTATTGGCTTCAAAAGTGAAATCAAAGACAACGAAAAAAGGAAAAATCTCTTGCGGAGTGAAATCACTGGAGGAAAGCAGGGAGGACCAGAGGAGGCTGGCATAGGTCCAGGAGAGTGAAATGACTCATCCGGAATTTGAAACAACAGGAAGAGCACGTTAGGGCGACACTGCTTCGCCGAGGAAACGAAATAAGGCGATTTGGCAGTTCCTTCCACAATTTGCTTCTTTAAGAACTCATAGTACAATTCCTAACATGATCGACAAGCTTTCCCTGGAGAATACCCTTGCACTGGAGAAAACGTTAACGTAGTTAAGGGATAAGGATATAATTTGCTAGTATAGAAAGGCAGCAGAAACTTTATTTCTGCTTCCTGAATTATATTAAAGTTAATTTACTGACACAAAATAATGAAACATTAATATTCGTGCCATCATATTGTTGAATTTTAGACTTTTTATTTATGTACTACTAACTATATT
This sequence comes from Sympetrum striolatum, assembly GCA_947579665.1. NCBI lineage: Eukaryota > Metazoa > Arthropoda > Insecta > Odonata > Libellulidae > Sympetrum > Sympetrum striolatum. The sequence goes on from OX388346.1 coordinate 40,530,296, forward strand.
TAAAGCGATAACTAACAAACTTAAAACGACAGAAACAACGATAAATAAGTTCTATGGCATCACATACTAATAATATAGGAGAAACAGCCACCCTAGTCCGAGTACCTGGTAACTTTAAATAATGGAAACGAAATTCAGTAATGACGGATTTTGTGCTTTCCTTTTAAACTAAATTGTTGCTGACGTTCCGATGACTGACTCAGACTTCGGATTTTCAGTAAAGTTAAATGACATTTAGTACAGATTAATCACATTCGGTAAAGATCAAAATTATCATTAATTTAAAAGTCAAATCTTCTTATGATGCTGTAAGCGCAAAATAAATTAATATCAGAACTTAATAACTGATAATGACAAGTATTGCCTGTGTTATCAAGGCATGCCACTGCGCAAGATTTAAAAAAAGTAAACCTTCCACTTCTAAGCATTTGTGATAAATTCCCGACAATGGAAACCATAAACAAGAATTTACTGAAATTGCACGATATCACTGTCCAACAATACATTCGCAAAAACTCTGATTGTAGCTAATGAGCAAATAGCATTTTAAAACATGGACCAATGGAAAGGTAAAGAGCGAAATTGCGGCCAAATGCTCGGGATTTTCAAGAAATTAATATCGGCAATTTTTTCCAAGAAAAATAGGTGCATTCACTTCCAAATTGTATCCTTCAATGATCTATGTACATTGAGTGAGTGTTACGAAATCGATAAATATTTAAGTTTTTTTCCGACGAGAGCTTCCATTCATGAACGCAAAAAAAGCATAGCATAGATACTCTGAAAATCGCTTCTTTCAGTGTATTGTGCTAACGTATGATATGCATCTTTACAGACCAGTTTTTACTATGGTGCAAATGAAAGGAATACTCGCTGCATTTAACTTTCTGTGTGTTTTACGCGAAAGCAAAGAAAACTTTTACATCGGGTCGAAATGTTTCAAAAAGAGAGTTTCAACAGAAAGGAAAATTTGCTTTATAACAGAAAAATTCAACATAGATACAATATGTTCGATATGTAGACATTTTTAAAGATTTCAGTTGGATAACAACGATAAATCAGTGAAATTTGGAAGTTATACGAAAATAATTTTCTGAAATGGGCAAGGATATTAAAAATAAACTGCACAGACGAACCATCCGGGATAATAATACTCGCGAGACAGGTTGACTTTGGGTGTTTCCATCTCGTGATAAGTGGAGATATTTCTACAAATTAAATATATAGTAAATAAAAAGTTTGAGGAAGAATAGAATGCTTGATGGTGAAATTACACGACGAATATACGAAGCAAGGCACTTAAAGTTCTTGGAGCCTGACTAATGTCCTAATTTAACTACATTCGAAATATGACTTATGCCTCAAGAACGACAAACAGCATAGCGGAGTCTCAATATCTTCCAACAAACCAACAAGAAATTCACATATCCGGTGCTCCAATTACAAACATTATTCTATTTTAGTCAGCTACAAAAAAACCCAACTGCACGCCATGAACAAATCACGTGAATACGTCTGCATTGCGAACGGTGAAAATGACCAAAAATCACGCGAATGTCAAGACCCTCGAGGGCTTTTCAGAAACGTCCCCTGGTAATAAGAGACCTTTTTCGTATAAGACATTTTATTTGGGTCCAACACCGAATAACATCTTGGAAAAAAAAGAAGTCGCCGATCGCGAGATAGAAGAAAATAAGATCCCGAAGAGGTCAAACAAGAGCGGAATGAAAACCACGACTGCTCGGCGAGGAAAAAGAAGAGTTGGAGATAGAAATGCGTTGGGGCGGAATGAATTGATGGCCTTGGTAAGGTGCGAAGAAGTAGGATAGTTGGCCGAGAGGAGGCGCCCAACAATAGCTCTGCAGAAAAGGAAGAGAGGGAAAGTGACGGGGTTATTCGAAGACGCATGGACGATGCATGCATTCCCACTACTGAGCAGATATCTGTATTTATCAGCGATGCTGCACCGGCGGATTCGTGCAGGGTTTGGGCAGTTTAAAGTGATCCAGGGAAAGAGAAACCATATACCCTATATGTATCATTGATGGAAAATGATGCAATAAGGGCTCGTTAATATGTATTTGTTTTTATTGGCGTAACGATAGCTATAGTCGGACGATTTTTAAGAGGCTGGTGTTTACAATTTTAAATATCTTAAAGAAATAAGAAAAATCAAAGATTTTAAATATAGATGATCCCGCGTAACGTTGTGGAAAGCCATTATTAAATAAGGAAGAAAAACTTGGTATATTTTCCCAAAAAGGCCTTTCCCTAACCTCTACCTCCCCTTTTAACTCTTCCTTGCTATAAAAAGAATGGCAAAATATTTATTTTACCAAAAGATCCTACTCTAGTAGCAAAACCGGTCGTCGATTAATACATTTGTGTGGAAAATATACCAGGTTTTTCTTCCTTATCTTTTTAATCAAAGATTGCTTAAGTTATAGTTAAAATTATATGCAATCTGACCAAATTGAAAGCAAATGCTTAATTAAAAAGGCAGCTAATGAAACCTACATTTTATCTAATTGTTTATTGGGATCAGCAGTGATGCTGGACGTCTTTTCCATCCTTTCTACCATCAAAATTTCCAACCATGAAAGCATGGAGGCCACTGCCTTGCATGATTTATTACATCGCTCATTGTCATGGATGCAGGAGTCTGACCATAAACACCAATTGGTCTAATTATACGACTGAAAGGTTCGATGCGTTTATCTTCCTTTTCTAGAACGGGGATCACGTTCGATCAATTATAAATAGACACAGTTGAGACTCATAGATTAAGTAGTTAAGAAATTTCCAACAAAACTAAGTTACCTACAACCAGCTGCAATTAATCCCAAAACTAGTCGCGAAAAATCTTAGCGGAATATCAATCATTCGAGCTTTAATTTGTCGGTTATGTTTAATTTAAAAACTAAAGGGATAACGCTGCTAATTTTCACTAAATTTATAGCCCTGATCGAGATGCCGTGCGTACTTCTACTATAGAATCCGGAGATATTATTGCTTAAGTTAAAAGTACGAGCGTACTAAAAGCCTCGTATAACATATTGACATGGATCTTTTAAGAGACATAATTAATCAAGATATGCTTTGACGTGATTGTTGGCATACATGTATGTTTTGAAATGGAATGCCATCGCCTACTAACAGACCAAACACTGCCCGCTGAATAATGTAGGAGTGCGAAAATACCAGGACTCAAACTAATATTAAATTAAAATTCGTATTAAAACTGAAAATCACACATAAAAGGATTCCGCATTTCGTATTTATACAGCCCATGCTTTAAAGAATGATTTACAGAACCTTCTAGCTATTACTTCGTGAGTAACGTTTCAAAATTTCTGAGATGAATTTACAGCAACATAAAATTCAATTTTCAAATAATCAAAAAGGTAATCAGTAATATTAGAAGGAATTAAAGTGAAACACAAGCAAACTTCTCTTTTCTGCAAAATAATTTTTCACCGATTATAAGCTCAATGAGGCAATATTTCTTTAAAAATTAACCTAACTGTATACCTTTGTTTCCTTCTCATTTACCGTCGCAAGAGCAAAATTATAATCGGTACACCTTAAGTTTTCTCGAAGAAACGGTTTCTACGTTAGCTATAAGTCGAAGCTTTAGAAATGACCCAAAGCAATCAGATGACGGAAAAAAAGATAATTTATACCTCACTTCCTTATAACTTCCCTCACCTGATACTGACTAATACTACGAGATGCCGGGCTGAAATGACTCACATTCAACGTAGTCAGTGACTCTAAGCAACAAGAATTAGGATGAAAGGGGGCGCTGATGATGAAATAACATACTATAATTTCTAAGCCCAATTAATACAATGAGAGTGATTTTGCAACCTTTAAGCCATTCTCTGGTCTAAAGATAAACTGTGAAGAAACTGCCAAGAAGGTCTCACAATAATCACGCGGCAGCTAATTGAACTCCGTCCGATTCACGAATACGAGCCCAAACAGCCCTGAAAAATGGATCGCTTCTCTTCTCTTAAAATACCAAATCGTTTCCCTTGAACTTTTCGTACTAGTACAAGATTTCCCAACGTAACAAGCCACGCAACTTCGTCCAACGGTAAACCGGTGGTCAAAAATATTGTCACTGCAGCGCATATGTCAATCCTACGTAAAAGGCCGAAACTTGTGTTTTTACCACGCGGGTCAATGACTAGTTAGCTTTTTAAACTAGGTCAACTATCGAGCTCTTTTTTCACGAACAGGTACGAAAGTAGTTTCCTATAACATTCCTAATTACCAGGTCAATGGCGAACATTCACTTACCGTAAACCAGCGTTAGACCTCAATATATTTTTCGTTTTACTTTCTATTTCAATGTGCTCACTACCCTTAACCTAGTAGCATTCTGCCCAATAAAGACTGCTCTCGATCTAAGGCGATTATTCCCACCATTTTCAGCCATTAATAATCCTTCAGCTTTGATAGTAAAAGGCTGACATATAACGATTAGTAGAACTGTTGGCAATGCTTTTGTATTTTGCAAGAGAACTAATGGTGTTATTGAATTATTACGACAAAAAATAATAGACACGACTAAAGAAATACGAGTGCTCGTTCTAGAGTGAGATTAAACATGATAACAACTGAAACAGCAGTTATAATGGAATAGAATAATAATCTAGAAGCTACTTGGAATCCCTTATGTAATTTATCACACAGCAAAACTATGAATACAAAGATAAAGCAGACAGTTTATATTTCAAAATGAACTTCAATAACGTATCGCGAATGGGTTTAAGAGCCATGAAAGAGAATTGTGGAAATTTGGATACCTCTAAATCGTAAGTCATTTTTAAAATATACAGGAGTTAAACGAATTTTATCATTTTCCATCTTGATCGAAACCATAGAGACAGACAGAGAAAACTCTATTCGCAATTAAAGAGAAATACTGAAACGAGGGTCTCTCAAGAAATTATTCTTTACTAACGATAATTAAAACTCTTTTGCCCTTGTTTATAAATGGAAATGATTAAATTTTACCGTAAAAAAGTGAAATATGACTTAACTAAAATATTACAGTATGCATGCATATGAAAAGTCATGATAGATAGATAATACACATATACAAAACACAGATAGCCTACAGAACGCTAAGCACATCGTAATACAAACGACAGGGAATAATGTTAACTCGTATTCAACAACATTTACAACTCGTTCACTCGCATTAAACAACGACGTATTTACAACACGTAAAACAAAGACTTGAGGGTATAACATATCTATAACGTAAGGGAGGAAGAAAATTTCAACCACATTAACCAACTTGGTCTGGAATCTGCGCAGAGGGAAAGCGAGAGTACTAATTAATTTACAAAGCAAGCCTCTTACACCATTTTAATCACGCATCGTTCCGCATTACACCACAGGAGAGCCACGAAAGAAAGCGCCTCGGAGCTGTTCGCTTTGAAGATCCTCGACGTCCTTCTCAAGTAACAAACCACCGCGTTTCGGACACCGCGGCGGAATCCCCCAAATTTCCCACCCTCAACTTCCGGACGAACTCCTGCCGGATAATGCCGATCTCCAGTTTATTACGTCTACTTAGTTTGACGGCGTTGGACGGCATTAGCGGCTTTGGGGAGGATAATCCACACACGAAGATGGCCTCGGCGACCCTTGTGTGGCATAACGAGCGGATCTAACCCGACATGAGGTCAATCGCCCAGCGACGGAGGGCGATAAAATTGAAGCCAAATTAATCGAATGTTTTAACGCGAATATCTCGCCATTCGGGGGGATTATCCCGCTCGTCTCAAATCAATTGGTCCTTAAGTGACGACGTCGTTAAATTCCATGGAATTCATCACCAGGAATCCGGTTGGGATGAATTACAGGGCATTCGCTCCGTTTGAAATTGAGAGTAGTTTGAGGCTATGCATAACGATCACAGTTTACAACAATCATCACGAGGTCTGATTACGTCAAGCTCCTCCACAAAGAACTGGGAAAAATATTCCGTAAAAAAACATTCTGAATTCATCATTAAGTTCTCCAAGACTACCGAAAAATTACATGGAATTAGGCAAATATTATAAAATAGACTGTAATTACGATGTCCCGTCAAAAAACTTCTTCCTAATTAAAACATCGGAGAATACTACCACCAATTTCAACGGAACTACCTCTCATTTCGTATTATTAGGTACTAGATTTCCTTGGCAGAAAAAGAAATAAATTATATATTAAAGCATGAATTTATACCAAATATAATTTGCAATGGAATGTAAAATTAAAACATTAAAAAGTTCGTTTAAGGAAATCATAATTGCTAACAGAGGACTGTTAATTTTAAAGGTTCAAAGCCAATATTTTAAATTAAAATAAAATAACTATAACAACAAATGGATACATAAAGCTTAATAGCTTCAATAATACATACATAATATTACTAAAATGAAATAGACACCAAACAATGAGATTAACATAAAAGGAAAGCAATAATTGAAAGCTATAACATAGAAATAGATTGGAGTTCACATCTACTTTCATAAGCTAACATATCGGTGTGGGATTAAATACAGATACGGGTTAATTTCTACCATGAATTGTAATTCTACCAAAAATAGAATATCGTAATAAGCGAAGTAAAATATCATTCCAGCTTTTCACGGAGAGAACACCGTAATAATTTAAACGAAGGCTGTACTAATCTCTTTTCTAATTCCCTGGTTCACCTCCGAACGCAATTCAAAATCAGCACCACCGAATATCTTCCACTTCTTTTCCATCGCCTCAATTAACCTTTCCACGACCTCTGCTCACAACTTTTAATACCCTATCGTTGAAGTTTTCCACCTCAACTTTCTCCAATCCACTCAAGAAGATTCCGATGACTTCGTAATCCCAGATTTGTTCCTCGTCCAAGAGATCGAGGGTCTGCCATTCAGCAATTAATGCCAAATAGAAGTTTATTAGCGAGGAAGATATCACTAATTGCGATAGGGAAAGAACCTGGGAGGGACTGGGTGGGATTCGCATAGAAGCTCGAGGGAGTTCTTTCACCTATAAATGTAGATTTTAAGAAGAATCGTAATTCATAATTATCCCCAGAAATTTTGATACTCCATACAAATTCTTTTTAGGGAGCTAAGAGCACTGAAATAGACGCCACGGGCGAATTATGAAGTATATTACTTTTCTCTGGATAAAATAGAGAGAAGGTAGAGAGAGGCGACGGTAAGAAGAGCACGCCGTAATTAAATGAATGATATCTGATGAAACAGCGAAATAACTTAATTAGGACACGTTAAGAGTATAATTCTAATGATTACTTGACCCCTTGGCAGAAAGGTACGGCAATAAAGATAGAAAATGGTTTAAATCCATCACTAATATCGTTAAGTCAAATTTTCTTTCACCACGCTAAGTTCACCAATGTTTTTCATAATTAAAATGAAAGAGAATAATGGTAAAAGAAAAATTCAAGTTACTTCAATTTATTATTTATCTGACGAGATATATTCTACTAATACGTCTTTCTATCCATAGATATAAATCGAAGGTTACACTGAAATAATCTTATGCGCTTCCTAGTAGAGGCAGTACTCGATGAATGTGATACAAATTGTCTGAGAATGACATGAGAAATTGATTATTTTAGTTGCGATGACACAAGTAGTGAAAACAATAAAACAATTAGAAATATTACATATTTTCCAACGACATGAAATCATCGCCAGCAAAGCAATCTCGAACTGATATATGTTCTCAAGGAAAGAGGTAATGGCAACTTGGCATGTAAATACATGCACTTAGAGAAAACACTGGTCGGTTGATCTAAACATCAAGTAGGAATGACGGCTTATAACGGCATATTGGAATGTTCTAACAGAATAGATTAAATGTTTAGATCAACAAATCAACAATTGTGAGCTGCAGGTTCAAGTCCAGGTCCTGTTAGAATTTATTCATATCCATTTCTTCCTGGTTGTATTAATCAGTTAGATTATACTTAGTACAATTTATGATAAGACGGGAAACATGAAGCAAATTAAAGCAATAGAAGAATAAATTCTTCAGTTTCCCTTCACTTCACTCACCTCATATTAATTGCGCTATGAAATGACACACGAAATGCATAATTCTTGAAACGCTACGATTTCGTACATTCCCACGCTTCACTTTAAGCCCTTGGGAGGAAGAATTCCTCATCTTTAGGACGATTAAGTGGGAAATAAGTTGCGGCTCGAGAAGCTGAATCGGCAATATAAAGTGCCTTTTTCATCATCGCCCGAGAGAGGTGACGGCAGTTGGTAAAGTTTCTCGTTATGGGCAAAGAGTACGTCATAGGAGGGGTCGGAATATGGAGCAAGTCTGGAGCTAAATGAAAGAGGAGATATTTAAGAGCATTGGAAAGGTCTGATGGGAGCATAAATGGACTCTTTCAGTGAATCGAAAGGGCACTTAAAATGATGGAATAGGACTTGAGCATCAATGGCGTTAAAATCGCAAGAAAAGGGAGATCGCGAATTTACGATGTACGGACAAATTACAAGACATGTTTACCAGCAAGCTGTTAAGGTTTCCGAGAAACTCAACTTTCCAGCTATTTAGAAACGAGAGTTGCGAGATTCTTGCTCGTATCTCGATAAGAATACTCAAAGAATCGACCAACAATGAGTCAATTAAAAACCCATCAATTTCATTGAGAAAGTTCACTGTAAATGGCGATATAAATGGCCTTCACTGATTAAGAGAATGTGGTGTTTACTAAATAAAAAGTAATTTCGTTCCAGAGAACAGTTTTAACTGTGTACGAACAGTCATAGAAAATTAAACATATTAAACATAGCTTCACCCGAACCGAACTTCACAGTTCCAACATGAAAATTAATGAATTGGAAATAAATAATCTGTCTGCATTTATTTATTTCCCAATTTATTATGGAGTAGTTCCACCAGATATCGCCAGAAAGCATCAACTATATGAAATTTAACTTCCGACTATAAAAACTCTCCATGAGTATGGAGGAAACTAGAATGCAATAAATAAGATTCGTTGATGAATAAGTAAGAGTTCAATGGCTATCTCATGAATACGCTAACCTGAAACATTTCAAAGGTTGAACGACGGGAATAAAACAGAATGTTTACTCAACGTTTCGTCTTAATACTTAAACATTCACCAAGAAAACATATCATCTTGACAACTCTTTAAATCATTCTAAGAGAGTCTGCCACTTTCTTGGGACTACGTTAGCGAAGTAGTTAAAAAATCTCATACTTTTTTAAAATATTCTTTAGAAAAATCAAAAATACGCTTAACATTATGCGATCTACAACATTTAGGATGCGCCTGCTTTAGCTGGCACTAAAATGCATACATTTCTGTACATTCTTTAATCACTAAAATAAACTCATACTGATCATTTAATTATAATTTATTAAGCAATAATCATAATAAGTTCATTACAATTTCCGCTCGCTTATAATTAACGCCAACGACTACTACGTATCTAAATAAATATCACGACTTAAGCAGCTTTGAAAGCATTCGACCTCGTTCCGAAAAGACTACAGCCACAAAAAAGAGGTAATCACACGAGTTGCTTTCATTCAGATCCACCGCGCACATCAAAACAGACAAAAATGTTGGTATTCCCCGAAGAAAACAGCCGTGTCTTTCAGGCATTCCGACATTCGCTCCAGCAGCCGATTGTTCGGTTTACGCATCGCTTGGAGGGGCGCAGACAGGAGATGAAGCACCGAAAAGCGGATATCTCTGCAGGAGACGAATTGTCTTGGAATGCAGTCGCTCGCGTGCCAAGACAAGGGCAAAGGCGCGACTTACCTACGACAACCGACTTCCCTTCTAACGCTGCCTCGCTTTTAGCGCTCACGGGTAAATCTGCTACAGTGACGAAGATGCCAGCAACGCCAACACACAAATTGAAGGCGAGGAAATACAAATTTTAGCGCCATACTTGCACGTGACTAAGATGAACTTTTGACAATAAACATATAAAATAAATAAAAGTTAAAAAAACATGACGCTCATTGCAACTTCTTCACTACGTTATAAAATATATCATAACTGCCATAAATAATTAGAATCACCGTGACATTTGTGTGTTGCGTGGGCATAGCACAGGCATAACATAGGCATGGCAAAACAGTTTGATTAATCGACGAATAACAAATTACTTGGCATTATGAAGAAGGGAGAAACAAATCAAAATGTTTGGGGGAATTACGCCTATATTTGGTAATTTCAGTAATAAAATTTTCGCCAATCAGTGATGAAAATGACAATATAGATATAAAACGCCTCCATATAAATAAGCAACAAAAAGTTAAGGACTACAAAAATTAAACACACAGAGAGCGCAAAATCTTCCTTTATATAAATTTGAAACTTTGAAGTAAAAAATGGGGAATAAAATTAGCAATCATGCATAAATGCATTGATTACCACCCATGCCAAAAATTTAAATAGAATATAGGGACAATATTGAGGTTGATTTTCTGCGTGAATTCGAATTATTGTAAGCGCAAGCGAATGATTACTGACAGAAGCCACCAAAGTGAGATCACAGCCATCTTTGAAAAAAGAAATATTTCCATAAACAGTATGGGATTTTGAGATAAAATTGGTCGCTGCAAACACAGAGAACACCGTGAAATTATTCCCTTTCACACGACGATAGGTGGGCTTTTACGGTGTGAATGTAGATATAAACGAAATTACCATCGCAGCCGCGTAACCTCGGGCAAATATTTACGTATGCTTCACCTCCTCATTTCAGAAGGTAAATTTGCCTGAACAAAATCGACGAACGAATACACACTCGCGTCCGATTACCTGTCACTTGGCAACGCACAAATTCAAATGTAAGCGTCGCATAGGAAATGATGAAAAGGATTCGTCATTGAAACCATACCTCATTGCAGTGAGACCAGCGGACATACGGACGAAAAGCGTACTGGTTCAACCAAATTAAGGCCCAAATAATGGCCCGAGGATCGTACTTTGTGCACTGTTGACCTAGGTCAGGGGTGGGGTGGTAATTTTTCCATCGGGAGGCAATATATAACCATTTGGTCTCTTTATAAAGGCCATCAGATCGATTTTGGGTTGCATATTGCCTTTTTTAGAATTATTATTGAATTTAAAATCGAATTTATCCGTTAGTTGAATTAACAGGGCATATTCTATATAAGATGAGGAACCTAAATATTAATATATGGGGGTGTTTCATGCAGTGTCGAGAAGATCGCACCGAGCACTCGAAAAGGTAGCAGGCTCTCCACCTCTGTATGTATGTATCATGTATCCATCAACAAAAACATTTCCCTAAGCTGCATACACATAGCGAAAAGAATAAAAAATTAAAAATTAAATAAAGCCGATTAATCCCTTTTCTAAAAACTCATAGAGATTAGTAGTTAACAACTGAAACACCTCGTAAACAGGGTAGGTTGCGAAATCAAACGCGGAATATTCAAGTACGTCACCCGCATGAAGATGGAAGCTGCGGAAAAAGACCTTTGGGACGTAAATACCCTTACAGTTTGCATGCCACTCCAACAATAAAAGGAATGGAATCTGTCACACAAAGACCCCATCCGGAATGCCCAAAAGCAATCCCATTTCAAAGTTAAGCCAATTACGTGATTAGTACATAGATGAACCGCACGACTGCGCTTTCATGTTGAGCATCCTCACAAAGGTATATTTCCGACCAAATCCTATAATTAACGTCGAGACGGTTGCGAAGGAGAGAATCGGAATCAACTGTCACTCAAATTGTGAGGTTTTAGTATTATTCAAGCATGAAGTTTTGGAGAGCATGATCATTCACTAATCTGCACAAAGGGTTGTTCAATAATCGAGTCCTTTGAATCTCAATTGCCGCATTAATCGTATAGAAAAGCGAAAAAGTATTTATAATCACTTCTGTTTTAAAAATAATCATCGAAACAGTGTGAACTCGTTGATGATTGGAATCAGTCACGTATAACTGAGTGCTCTTTACCCGAACATTAAGGAAAAGCGGGGTTTATACATATCTAAGAATAAAAAGAAATTAATTTGAAAATAAGAACGCTATTGCGAAAATATATTGATGAATTTATATTATAAAGATGAGCCTACACTCAAATTATTTCCGAGGGAATATACTGTAGCTTAAATCGATATCCGATTCATCAACAGTCCATAAAGCAACGAAACCGCAAAAAATACCCAAGACAAAAATCCCACGAAAGTATCTTTATTCTTTCCTCTTCGAGATAAATTTCATGTTGTCATAGCCACAACGCATGTGACTTTTTTCAGATGCTAGACAGCAGTTTCACGTACACAATACTCCTCTGCCGCTCATTGTGTGCCGAGTCCACTGAGGAACCATTCAAGTGTTTGCTTACATTTTAATAGGAAATTTCCGGCGAAATTCGCCGATATTCGTGGAAATTATTGGCATAGCCGAAGGCTGTGGGAGCAATGTACACTATGTGCGAACTCTCCATCGACAAGATAAAATGCGGCATCGATCGGAGCGACAGGTGTCGGTAAACGGGCGCTATTTGCATTACAACGTGCCGATGTATTATAACAGTCTGAGCCAGATTTATGAGAGGAAACATCGTATCTGCGCTGAATGAGAACGTTCTCCAATCCTCGAGTAATGGACAATAAACGTCATTCGGAGTAGTCATAGCAACAACAGCGATAACAGCGACGTAGAGATGCAATATTTCTGGGTTATTAATGGAGGAATCCTAAAACCTTTGTAAAAAGTTATTGCAAATACCTCAAATCTCTACCTTTTTTATCAGGATTAGCGATTTAAGTTATACTAGGTAATTTTCCCTACTGAATCGTTGATACTTAAATACTTTATATGCGATGACAATCTTCGGTTATCAATGAAAGTAATTAAATTTTAATGATGTGAATTATCGCCGACTCTAAAATTGTCTGAAACCAACTTCGAAAATACCACAGATCCTAAATTTACTACTTATGAAAAATTATACTTTCCTTGACTTGACCTAACAAAGTTTTGTAAAATCGACAGAAATGTGACAAATAATGGGAATCGTTTTCTTACATAACTCTATCCAATGCAATACAAACGTTTTCATTTAAAATGAAATATAGCAACAAATAGGTTTAGTTAATCATGATTACGACTTCAATTCTTTCAACGCAGCACGCAAAACGTTGTTCAAATTCATTTCAATTCCTACATACAGCAAAGAAATTGAGAGAACTTGTGGCTAAAATGCACCATTTAACTTTAAAATATTTTCATCCTTTGGGAAAGCAACATAAAAACACTTGATGAAGGCTTTAACAGACATTATTCAAAGAGTCTTGGTTGATCGAGTCTAACTAGAAATAATAGAGAATTCTCGTTCTTTGAATTTCGTGTTAACAAACACATCAAAGTGAACCGCCATCTTCATACCTTACGTAAGACTATACCCGAGCAACGTAGCTACTTCAAGGACCGAGAGACCTTACGTGGAGCGTAAGTCAAAGCACAACAGAAACACTCCTGGTTACGAGGTTTCATTCTCGCGTGGTCTGCCTTTTCGCACTTAAAGCTCAGCGCGAAAACATCGTGAAAAGTCCACCTTAGGATTTAGAAAGGAAGCCACTGGCTCGCTAAGTCAGATGGGAAAATGAGTTCTTGCGAAGGGGGCACTGAAAACAAAAGCCGCTTTCCATGTAGTCCATCCACACGTTAATTAGGGAAAGCCCGAGGAAGGATCTCACACTCGTCAGAGGGACGAGAAATAAAAGGAAAGTCCGGGCCACCTTTGGGTCAAGTGCACCCGAGATAAAGCGGCCATTACATCGAGTACTCCCAGGGAATTAACGCGACCGCCCAAATCAAGTTCAACGAGGATTAGCGAGTCAAAATTCTGACATTAAATTACCTTACGGCGAAGTAATTATTCCCTCAAAGAGAAAACATTATAGAACTTAAGCCATCGCGAAAATAATTTGAGTCTCGTGCGTTAGCGATTCTTACTTTGACAGCGAAAATTTCAAAAAAATATTTATGAGCAGAAAAGCAAATTACGTAGTCCAATTTCTTTTTCATTTTCGCTAATAACAATCATAATTTTAAATCCTAGATCCAAAATGCAACCTATGCTTCACTTTGGGGAACCCGCTAAAATGAGAGGTCTAAGCAGAATGTTAAGGACGAAGAATCAATTTTAATCTTTCGGGAAATTAAAATATCAAGTACATCAAACTTTTTCATTCGGGTGATATGTAAAAATAATATGTAATTGTATTCTTCAAGTTAAAAATGTACATTTTCCGTTTCCCGGTTTAAAAAATAGTTTAAACTAAAAAATACTATATTCAGAGTATAAGATGTTTTATTCCTCTCTGATAGCAAAAATAATATAATTTTCTCTAAAGAAATAAAATATAGTTAGAGGAAAGATTATGGACCCATGGATCGTGCATAATGTTCCATACACCGTATAATGGGGATGTCCAGCAAAGGATACACAAATCCATTGGGATCTACAACGCCAAAGAATGAGCAAATATTACCTACGTATGCATGAGATAACGCAAGCAATTTGCAAGCGGGCGAATCCTATCACTGCACGAAGCCACTACCCCTAGGGAATGAAAGAGGAGACAAACCGATAGCAATTTTCAGAAACACGGATGGATGGTGTAAAGAAAATAAATGAAAAAACTATAAAAAGTAATCCTGCGCGATGCTGCAGAAAGATGACGTTTTATCACTTCTTTTGAATTCAATCATGGTTTGAATAGGTTAAAATTTTTCTTAACGCCAAACTATAAATAAATCTAAGAAGAAATGCGCTGCAGTAAAAAATGTGAACATATTGGAGGTAAAATTAAAGTCTTCTCTGTATGGAGAGCATGAAATCAGTCGTAAATTGCAAGGAAACAACATGAAATTTCATTTTACTTTGGTAACCATGGATAGTGACCGTTGCAACCTGGTATTCCTACCAAATTGCAGCAATACAATTCAATAAATAAATATCTTATTTCACAGCATAAATAAATAGAACTAGAGGCTAATGTTTAAATGAGATAGCTAAAAGAATGTATACATAAATGAGGAATTGCATTTGATGGAATATTCTAATTTCTCTATTCCGAAAGGATGCATAACTCCAGTAACTATAATTCATAAGATTGGAAACGAGCATAAGTAAGGAGAATAAATTGCAGTGATTATCCCATAAAAATGAATGCATTTATCGTAAGATATTTTTGTTTCTGCAGTGATTATACCTATTACAGAGGAAATAAATATCTTTCAATTCAGTTATGAATCAAAGGATAAACGATCAATGGTCAACTCGAATGAACCGACATCCTGTTTTACGGCTCTAAGCGAATTAACGAAAAGCTAATGCATTATTTTCACATCTCGGCGCGATAAGCGACGCTTTACGAACACCAACAAGGAGGGACGATGACCTCTTCAGCGACTATCTCACTTCCTATTAAAGCCAACAATGGTGAATCTCTCGGGGACTATAAGAGAGGTCCGTTTAAAACACAACCACCAGGTGGCTGCTAAATGATCGTCGAGGAAAAAATGAAGAGATCGCCTCCGGAATAGACAAAACTCGCCAGAAACGTATAATTTACGAGAATTAGCTCACTCTCGAGGCAATTTGAATGCGTGGAAGCTACTTATTATTGGGACCCAAATTTTGACGCTAATTTCTAAGGTTCCGCCACACTAGAACGCATAGACGTAGGTCGTGTAATATTTTGAAGCAGGAATCCGCGGTAAATCCAAGCAGTATCTGCAGGTGATTGTTTACGCTCATCCAACTTCGTCAATCAAATGATTTCAACTCAAACAAAAACCCCGTGATCTCTGTAACCAGTTGATAACGCCGCCAGCGAACTGCTATTCTTAGAAGAAACGGTCAGAACATAAGATTTCTGAAACAACGCATAGCAATGAATGGGAGCCATCATCTAGGGAAATATTATTACCGAAAGTACCTCAATACTCCACAAACAAATATAAATATACCAAGGGAGTCAAAATAGACAAAAGTAAAAAGAGAATTAACTGCAAAATTAAAGCATCTGAATCTAGCTGAAAACAATCCTGAATCATATTTTTAAAGAAATTCATTTCTTAAACAAAGTTTGAACGAAAAATCAAAAATAGTTAAAATTGTATCTTTCTTGGTTTCTTGTAAATACAACATTGCTATCAAAAGTAAGGTATAAAATACTAGGATGAATAGTTAAATTATTACTAACATAGAATAAACATTACTAATGAAACATCATAATAACCTACAAATTATTCGGAGTAACGCCTGCTGTGACAACTAACAAAATTATATACACTATAAGACACAGGTATGAGAAAGCACTTAAAAAAACATAATGCTGTGTAACAAGACAATGACGACGATTCTTTGCTAGGGAAAGAAATTTGACAATATATACTTACATAATCAACCCCAGTAATTGCCTCGGTAGGACTCACTAATAACTGATAATCACCGAAAATAGAAACCGCACTTAAGTTACTTCCCGGAAAACTCTCTTCCGCTGAATGTAACGAAAATGATGCATCCGCAAAACGGTCTTCCCTTTCATCTCTAGTTTGTGTACAAATACGAGTTTACAGTAGCCCTGACCACATCCACGCTCGTGATCCGCGAGCGCAGCCCGAGGCACGTTCACGAAAAAGAAACTTCGAAGAAGAGTACTTAGATGGAGCAGTGGGAAGACGTTTTCGAAGTATGCGAAAAAAATGACCTTGCGATGATCTCTACATACATAGCGAAAGAAATTGTAACAAGAGTATCGATACAAGATGATCAGAGTTATTTATTATTTATTTCTCTCTATGATCTATTTGTTTTCTTCTTGATATGCCTGACGGCAAAAAATAATAGCAACGGAAGTATCTGCCTCGTATCTGAATTTAAGAAATTTTGTATTGAATTTTCAATTTCCTATTATCTTTTAACTCTTCTTTGAAAATGGTACACTCTATACCTCCATAATTCATAAGATTTAACAATGATATAATTTTAAGGATTTTCTATATTTACAACTTTAAAAAAAAATTTTGCTTTTGAAGGCCTGCCATGTTTTTGCTCGGGTGTAAAATTTTAGAGTTTCAATTTTTTCCTCTTAGGTGTCATTTGTTGTATCATTGTTATTCTTAGGATTCAGAGTGATTTTCAATCAATTAATTAGGAAAATGTTTTACAAAATAAATCCATACAATTGTAACATGGTTAAAACGCTCTTATAATCTCCTACTAATATAAAAAATATAAATTTGAAAAGAACATGAAATCTAATGTTTACATATTCATTACATTAATACATTAGATTTCATGTTCTTTTTCATTGAATTTAATCATGATACAAATTTTACAGCGAAGCAATCCTAACTCCAATAGTAGAAATCCTAAAATCATGTAAAAATTCAAGGGCATAGTATCAACTAAAATGGTCCATCTAAAGACAAAATCAACGAATTGATGATACCAACATCAGGTTGTAGGAGTATTACAGCAATGGAATGAAATCCTATTGCGTACAGGCCAATAAAATAATGGAGCATCTAGACTATTTCGTAAACCCATTCCGGCAGATTCCTCAAAAACATTACATTCGTATAAAAGTCAACGAGCAACGCTTTTCAAGCGTCCACTTGCGAGAAGCGAGTCCGAGTCTCTTGAATTGAGGGGCCAAATGCAAGGTCGAGGTCGCACAGAAGGAAACGAGATCGAAAGGTCGACGGAGGTCTTGGGGAAAAAGCGTCGAAATGAAAAAGACATCTCATTTTGCTATCCACGCGAACTCTCACGAGAACTAGGAGACGAATCAAGTCCGCCGCTATTCCCAACAATGGACCAGGTGGCACGGAAAGATCACTCGCTTGACCTACCCCGCAAAACGACGTCGCGAAAAGATATTTCCACAGTTACGACGATACCCCGCATTTGGACATACACTGGAAAAAAATCGCATTTATGATATCAAACCATGGCCTCCTTAACTTCACCCTATTCCGATTCCTTTCGAATACATGAATCTTGCAACGATCTCGCTTACACCTTATCCACGTATGACCTTCACATTTTATGCTACCACGGATTCACCAAAAACGTTCTTATAAATGGCGTATTATCGACACGGAAGATTTCCGCCGCAATTTCTTGGCGGGATCACGATGGGAACTTCTCTATCGGATCATAAAACAGCCATTCGGAGGTGAGACTATTCCCATCCAGGTAGGCCGCTTCATGAAATATCATGATGCCGAGGCAATGAATCACATCCGGTGCCGGTGGTTATAAGATGCCAATCGTAATTACAGTCATATATTGCATGTAGCGCGCAAAAAGATCGAGAAAAAATCATCTCAGACGGAAACCTACTTCCTCCGACAATGAATTAATAACAACAATAAATCTCACGAAGTTTTTTTAAATTTAAAATCGAAGTTTGAGGTGAGGGACTTTGATGGGAAAGTCGAGTCGATTAAAAAAATTAATTTCCATCGCATTTTGGGTTATCTCAAACTTCCGGACCGCCTACCGAGGGCGTAATTTCAGTCTGAGAAAGAAAACCAGAATACGAAATCGTAACTACCAACTAAGACGCCCAGTAATGAGGACGGTAGACTTGATAAAACATTTTTACAATGGAGCGAGAAGAGATTTACGGCCTATTCTTGCAGTAATGATGTGGAAGGAATAACTCTGAGAAGGCGTATGATGGACCACCACTTTTACAACTTCAACATCTCGGAAGACTTCCTCCACGAATATCCTGCCGCATATTTCACCGACTCATCAAGCGCATTATATAGGCGAGCGAAGACGTCCCTTGATAAATTCCCTCTCCACGATTAAATGACATCCAATTTCCAGGCTTTTCTGCTATAACTAACCTCAGGAAAGGGTTGAGTGGCAAAAAAAATATTTAATGACTACGTGCAACAAAAAAATAATATCCCTCCTGATAGATTACGAGAGATTAATATAATGGAACCCAAAAAGTTTGTCAGACTCACAACTTACTGCTAAGGAAGCTTAGCTTAGATATTACAAAGGTACTGTTACACTGTTATACTCGGAAATCCTTTCTGTTTACAATATTAACGAAAATATGATTATATTTTAAAACAAGAGTGAAAATCCAGGCCGAAAAATCGCTGTTATTCAAATTTAATTTAACCCCTGCAATTTGGTATATTACCAGCTGGCAACGGCTATTCAGTTACCTTGAAATCTTTACGTAATAAAATAGAAAATTAATTACATTTTTGTACATTTTAAACCTAGCTCAATCTAACATTGATTTCAATTATCGAGTTCTACGTTATTTATATAAGCACCGATTTCAATGGACAATATGATTCAGTAATTTATCCGCCCTAAGAAATTACGTTAACTTCCCTGTGTTCACTATAATTCAATATAGTAATATTTTGGCAATAATTTAGCAACTGCACTCGTAGGTCATAGGTAAATTCCTAAGAATCAACCAAGCGGTCAAACTAATGCTCATGAAATACTCTCAAGTTTTTCAGGGCAATCAATTTCATAACATTTACGACCAAAAATATTACGCACTACCCCACCGTCGAAAGCATAAATACCGAGAAGAAAGGAACGCAAACATGCACGAGTATCAAATCGAGCGGGGGACCACAATTGCAAGGATGATATAACTTTATTTTCCCCAGCGGTCACCCGAAGAAAGAGCATTGTGAGAGCGGATTCTCGTTGAGCTCCCGCCGAGTGAAATAAAACGGACACGCAAAAAATTAAGTCTCGCGAAGTTTCCTCATTTCATTTCGGGAGAATGAGAAGATGGCCACTTAACGGCACGCGATCTCGGTTGCGAGTATCGCAGCTTGCGTCCCTATAAATAAGAGAGGAGAGATGGTCTGGAGATGCATGGGAGAACGACTGATAAGGAGGGGAAAGAAGGGTAAATGAATTCAGAAAGAAGAGAGAGGGAATAAATACACCCGAAATAGTACGGCACTGGAGGGATGATGGAGTACGAAAACTAGGAAAAGGCATTGCTTGGAATTGAAAAAGTGAAAAGTGTACGAATTCCTAGTCACTTACATAGGGCGCATTGCTAATCCAGTTCGAAGTAAAATTCAGAATGAGTGGCGATATTGAATTATATCGGAATTGAATGATAATTAATATGAGGGATTAAGGAAATCAATCCCCAAGAAACACTACAAATAAAATTTAATGAAAAGAAAATTTAAATAAAGATCGGTTCAGGAGTAATTTCAAAATTATTCAGATGGAACGCTGATTTTTCTCTTAATAAATTGAAATAGAGATCCACACATTAAAAGAGATACGTGCTTGCAACAAAAAGCTAAGATATATCTAAAAATACAAAAAATAGCAAAAATAGATTTCTATTTTTAAGGCGAAAATAAAATGGGCAATAACCTTATCAGCACAATTAAACAAGAATTGACAGAAAATCCACCAAGATGAGTAACATCAAGACAATATTTAAAAACACACAACAAACAATTAAATTGAGCTGAAAATCATGGGCGGAGTCGTAACGCGTCGATATAAAAACAACAAACGCGACGGACCAAATAAGGTACGCCATTCCGAGATAGATAACAACTACTTCATTTAACTCGTATCGCATAGAATGGAGAAAACGACGTATGAAGTGAATGGAATTAGGGAGGAAATGCAAGATGGAAGGAATGAGATAAAACTGAGGAAGAATGAAAGATTCATCTGGGAGAGGATGCAGCAAAAAGAGATCAGAAGGAGAAGAGGATACAGATGGAAGAAGGGGGATACCAACTTTCCTCTTTCCACTAAAATTTATGACGCACGGCCAACTTTAGAATATGGGGGAACCGTTCTCCCAATTGCTTCCGGAGATGTTTCTGAGATATGTGCTCAAATTACGAGCTTAGGGAAATGGAATATAATAACATTAGGCTTCTTTAGTTACGAACTTGATAAAACATTAAAAATTTCATTAGCTCCCAGTGAGCTTAAAAAGAAAAAATTTGATGTGGCCAACACATGACTTTCTCGGTATTTATTGAAAACATAAGCCTATGCCGGTAATATATAAATAACTCCAAAACAATGAGTGTTACAGGAAAATGTTTCATAAAAGCTTTGTAGTAAAAAACATTATCTACAACTTTGGTACATAATTGTATATACCTACATTGCATTCTGACAGAGATAAATATGAAAAACTTCAATTTCTGGGTAAACAACAACTTCTGGTAAACCATTATTGAAGAATAACTCCTAAACATTCAGTGTTACGAAAAAATGTTTTATACAAAAGTTGTAGTAAAGTACATTATCTACAACTTTTGTGTGAAAATGTATATACCTATATTGCATTCTTACAGAGATATATAAGAAACAAACTTTTGTTCCGGATAAACCGTAACTTCCGGTGAAGCGATATTCTCCAAAAACTAATCAACTCTTGGCATTGTTACGAAAATTCTAAATATGAATTTTGAAAATGATCGGATAATTAGTTTTTAAGATAGAGCGCACACAAACTTTTTAACCACAGACAGACATGTTCGGGAAAATAGCTAAAACATGCTCTATGGCCCCCAAATATCTATTTCCGTCGAAATCTGGAGGTCGAATTTTTTTGCGAATACAATACTTTCTCTATACTACGTATAGGGAGAAAGTAAAAATCTAGATTATATATTGAACAATTACAAAAAAATAGGTAACTTGATAAGATAACGTCTACGAGATGAAGCAATATATTTTAGATTGCGTAAGGAACTCTGAAAATAATATGAAAAACTATACGTACAAATGTAACATACTGTATATGTAATATTTGTACTTTTGTTTTAGGTTATCTCTTTCCTCAAAATTTATAGACCGAAGGGTTAGATGTAAGAAAACACTTCCAGAGATAGTCTCAATATTGCCTTAATAAAATACGCTTTATTATTATTAGAAATTTCATCTGGGGAGGGAACATTTAAACGTTTCCTAGCCCTTACAACACGTATTTATAAGTGTGGATCTATTGCAGCATTCTCTCAATTCCAAGCAGAAAAATCCATCCCAAGTGACAAATCCCAGCAGTTGGCAGCAGTGAAGGGTGCAGAGCGACTTGAATGGGAGACACGTGCTCTCCGAGAGACGCCACGGAAAAGCGGTATCGTGCACTTGGACCATCACGTCCCCATCGCTCGTAGAACGCGATTTACGATGCACTAAAACTTTTCCACCGCTTCCTACGTACGACCCGCAAGCCGGAAAAGAAGAACAAACGCGAGAATAAAAACATTTTACGTTTAATTTCCCGATAAATGTCTCCGTTGTTTCGGGCTATTAAGAAGGTGAATCATTTCGAGGTAGTCCGCGGCTGTGCTGGCTTCCGAGAATCACGGAATTGTATTCATGAACGAAGAATAATTACTTCTTTTACGGATGGAAGATGGCTTTAATATCCCACGAATGGAAAAAGAAGTACTGCGTCTTAGTAAAAGATACAGAATTTACGCTCCTGAATTAAATTGGATGCTGATTCACATATTTACCAGAATACTTAAAGTAACATACTTGCCAAGTTGAAATTGATGCAGTATCCAACATAATCTTCTTCCAAAAATTATCTTTCTGTCAGAATTATTTCACCAAAAACATAATCATGTCTTTCATTCTCCACTCTACATTTGCTTCTCGTTAAACATTTTTGTTCTTATAATCATTTAAATCGTGAATTTTCATTCACAATTTTGAATTTCTGCTCATGTTTTATCTTTCACACATTAAAATTTTATTCGTTATTCTATCTTGCAACACCTTGTAGATTTTATCATTTTATTTAGTCATTTCATCGTTGCAGGTCCGTAATTTATTAGCAGCTGTACTTCAGCTCAATAAATAATAAAATTAAGTGATACATCAGATAAAAACTTATTGAAAGGTTTATAGCTATTTGTCAGTTAAAGGAGACAAAGCATAAAGTCCCACAAAATATACGTGAATGCAACAACAGATACAATTTAAAGGAATATTTTCATGAGCAACTTTTTGTCACAAGTGAAAAGCCACTGTTTTCACTCCATGGATGACGGACGGCGAAAATTGGCGTTCAGCAAAAAGTGCACTTTTTCCTTTTCCGTTTGCAAAATATACAGACTAACGACCATGAACTCTCCCTAATAAAACCTCTTTCCTTTCACCAACTTCTCTTTGCCTTTTCGGACGTATCGCTGAAATGAAACATTAGAATTCATTTTAAACATTTTAGAGTGATACACTCACGTGAATTTACACTAGAAACTCCCTATCTGCCTGACTCATCCCAGCGTAAAATAAATAAACACGAGGGAGCTACTAGTTTTCCGGGTCGATGTTCGCCTTTTAATATTTACCAGGGTACACTATAGAGCCCGAACCAATTAGACTAAAATAATTTTCAATCACACATTTTCTAACTTACTTCACACCAATAGCCAACACGCTGTATAAAAATATTATTTACTATAACCATTAAGTAAGACGAAGTTTCTACGTATGACATGCAAAACAGGGCGTGGAAAAGCAGCGAGAATGTGCGGAGAATAACTTACTGCCATTCATAACCACACTGCCTATGTGCAATGGGGTATCCTTCATTATTATCTGAACTAAACTATAGTAATAAGAATTAAACTAAAGTAAATAATTTAATCATAACATTGATTACCAACCCTCTCATATCCACCCTACAATTTGTATTCATTTGTTCAGCAATAGAATTTTTCGTCATCGCCAAGTTTTTGTTGCGAAAAAGATAAACATTTTCAAAACATACTTCTATATCATAAGCTGCTACATATAATAATCAACTTTCAAATTAAAACGGAAAAGCTTCAGAACTAATACTGTTGAGTTATTTAAATATGACAAGAAAAGATCAACTGGCTTGGAGAGCGTGAGTCCACATATATGGAAGAGCTATTCTGGACGCGCTACTTGTTAATATACAATCCATGTATGACATTTTACAGCCCTTTTACTCTCTAAGTAAATAAGAGAAGAACGAAGAGCTGGAAAAAGGGAATAGAGAGCGGATTAAATTGAATATTAATTTAAAATCAATCGACGGAAACATTCTGTTTAAAGTTTAAACAAACGAAATTTCAAATTAAAGCAAACGTTCTCTGATCAATAAACGGTGAAATAAACTCGCTCATTCCAGCTAAACAAAGCCTTCGGAATAAAAGCGGCTGAATAAAGGAACAGAATAAAATCCCCGTCCTTCATTAACAAGTTAAGACACCATTCATTTATTCGAAACGAGCGACTCCTCTCGTTCAATCCTCTCGGTACCGACTTTTTGAAAAAATCCAAAAACACTCGCGCAGACGAGCTAATTCTCGGATGAGCGACTCCAATCTCGGATGAGCGAAAGCCCATCTAGCTAATCGATCCCGAACGGCGCCCACAACACATCCCGCAAGAGCAAACGGAGAAATCGAAAATCCTTACGAAACCTCCTTTTCGGCCGCTTACGCCAACCATCCGGTATTCCAACAGCAAATAGATCCGAGTTTCTGCGGAATTACGCGACTGAAACAAGTCCCGAGGATGAATTAGGCGAGGAATCCCCACGAGAAGGCGGTGGGGAAGATTAGGGAGAAGGCGTTCTAAAAATAAAGGGGCGCCCAGCAGAAAGAGTTCCCCAGAGGAAAAGAAATGAGCGCGGCGGTGGGCAGCGCTAATCCGCGCGTCGCTCTCAGCCGAGGAAAAACAAAAACGAATCGAGAGCATTGTTGGAGGAAAAGGGTTAAATAGCGCCACTTCCCATAGGCGGCTCTGAATTCGTCCCACGATCGAAGCAAGTGCTTCCTAATGGACGTCTCAAGTGGAAGCTAGGAAACCTTTTCCCTTCGCCATTATTTCTATCTAGGCGAATCTGTGGGAAGTCAGAGAAACACCCCAGAGGGTAGAGAAACTGGGATAATTACCCAACATAACCGATACACGGTTTGGAATCGACCTTCCATTAAGAAATTCGGGAAATGCGTGATAAATACTCTCAGTCGCTGGTAAAAGAATACAAAAGTTTCGTTACGTAATCGAAAGACGAATCACTGCGAATCTACATCAAAAGAATAATTCTTTCAATATTATTCAAATTCAGGATGAGTTTTCATCAGAATTAAGATATCATTTGTTATGATTTGGGCTAATGTTTTATACCAATTCAATATATAAGCTTATTAGCGATGTTTACATGCAATTACAATGCTTAAAGAGTTATTCTCATTTTTTAGTAATTCTTATCTCGAATCTCTTCCGCGGACACACAAATCATACAGCCCCTCAGGCAATAAAGAAGTCAAAATAAAATACAAAAGATACATTTTGACTAAAATAATTATCCTTCTCGTAAAAAGGTTTTCTTATACCTTTTATTTGGATCATAACCTCTTTAACTAAGATCCATCACTCAATAAACTTCATAACAGTAGAGGCAATGATAATTTCCTCGTTAAACGTAATATCAAAGGGTGATCAAAAAGCTGAAAAGAAAAGCTATAAAAGCTAACCACTATATATATACGAAGGAGAAACAGCACACTTCATACATTATGGAAAGTACTTACTGAAATTGATATAACCTTGACTATCCCTATTTCTTTATCTTCAGTATCATAACGGTGGTATCAACCTGAGAAAATTATGACCCACCTTCATTCATGAAGTCCACTAAAATTACAATAATTAACTAAACAACTGGAAACTGTAACAAATATAACAGGAAAATTCCGATTCAGAATACAATGAGTATTCAGGTATAAGAAAATGGCGTTCAAATACAGCTGATCCCTCAAATTAAACGCCTACCATAGGATACGCTACATGTACTTTAAGAAATATCCTTCGCACGTACCTCTTTAACCCACATTTCACCTCGACCACACTTTCGGAAAATCGAAATTTTTCGCGCAAAAAGGACTCGGCGTGAATCAGTATGTATTTGGCCTTCATTGATCCCACGCGATTCCCACCGCGAGCCGCTCTAAAAATACATGGCGAAACACGTAAGCGAGTGCCATTTTTCGTTAAGTGGAGAGATAAGAGGAGGCGCCACGATTCGTTGCCCCGTTCGATCAATCCTTCGCCTCTATTTTAAAAACGCTATTGCCGAAGTCTTAATTAATGCTCCGCTAACCGCAAAATTGCTCCGGAGCGCTTACGTATCTGCAACAGCGTGCAACAGGTTTAAGTACTCTTCCGATACGTCTCGGATGAAAAAACACGGCGATGATAATAAAAATACGCCTACGAGTCGAAGGAAAAAAAAAACAGTTTCTCGCAGTGGAGTTGTGGGGAGGCTGTGGGCGTAATGGCCTTTCACCTCGAAGGTTATTGGTTCGAAACCGCAATGGGGCATACTTCCATTTCGCCCATATCTAAACCAGAGATTGAAATCAAAGCTCGCTCGAGTCCTTCGGCCGTTAAACTGTGTCTCAGAGAGAGAGAGAGAGGTCTTTCGCAAGAGTGAGCTAATACTGGAAACGGTCTCTCTTCCCGTGCATTGTCTTATGCACAACGCCATTAAATCAACCGTGAAAGCCTTAAGTTGTTGTCGAGCTGTATTCAGTAGAAAAAGGATCAATTACTGGAAGAACCACAATTCAACCTCGGGTCTCGGATCAAACGTAGCGTGAAAATAAACCGTACGCTATAAAAATCCTTCCGCTATTACGGAAAAGTGCATACAATCAAAAAATTGAAGCGATTTATTGCATACTCTCTTGAATTTCTACCAGTTAGGTCCATACATTAAACCATACAAGATAAATAATTAAATTTATACTTAGCATAAGAAAGTGTGCAACAGCTCAAAAGTGTACAAGAAGTAGAATATATAGACATAACTGGGACCATTTATGTAACTATATTTCACTTCTTGCACAACCAATAAAATGTAAATAAATTTGCAATAACTAGAGCACGCAGACTGGATTAACAAGCCTTTGTCTAAGAACCGAGGGTTATCATCTATTAAGAGGAGAATATCAGCGTGTTATAGGAAAAATTTAATTTATTATCGTATAAACATTTTCTATGACAAGAAAGAGAGTTATCCCAAAAAAATATCGCAAGTAGATTAGGGATAGTTACTAAGCATATACAACGCACGAATTAAACCTCAAAAGGAGTTAGGACACAAAGTGTAAATACTAATTAAAGAAGTCACTCAATACATTCTTAATTGAGAGTAGTATTAAAAAAATAATATGAGAAGGAGTTAAAAACCTAATTTGTAAAGAAAAACTAGGAACTAGCGGTATACCCCTATCCCAAATTACATAAAGAGAATGAACTGCAACGTATATTCCACTGATTTATTCATACGCAATTAAATTTTGAAAGACTGACAAAAGAGGACTCATGTCCACTGGAATACCGACTAAAGCCTCGCTGAAGTAAATCAGCAGTAGGAGAGGATTTCATTTCATCCCTGAATATGTTCATTAAGGATAAAACATGACAAAGCACCGTCTCTAGAGCGAGAGAATTCCCACGCGATAAAAACGAATCAAATCGGATGCTACCGCTCCATCGCAGGAAATACAATTATTAAGCCGCTTCCGTATCTTGCACGGCGCTATCAAGTGGAAAGGAAGCGATCTTTTGAAAGCATAAATGGCCCTAAAGAGGATAGCGTGGATGGAATGCTCTTGCATTAATTTTATCGCTCGAGGGATACCTAAAAGGAGAAAACCGAATGCTTATGCTCCTTGTAGAGATGAGTTGTGGAGTGATCTCTTGCCAGTGAAACGGTAAAAGCTGCATTAAAGCTAGTAAACACCACAGAGTCAGAACTACACATTACATGGAGTAATTCAACGCTATATATAAATTACGTAAAATCTATTTATATATTTAGAATGTCGAATATACAATTTCAATTCCTAAATATTACAATTTCTTCATTGAAATCATCGCACAAGAAAAATTTAACTCCGAAAAAATGATTTACTCAGCTATACCAGGATTTTTAAGCGTAGTTATTAGAAAATAGAAAATACAGAAATATACAATGAAAAATATCAAAACTAAAATTCAAAGCTGAACGAAGTATTTCTCAAATTTTCTAAAAATAATAGTAGTAAAAATAGTAACTGAAATTCAAATAGGAACACAAAATGTTAACATAGTATAAAATATGGAGTCAGCAAGCATTTTATGGGAAATTTCGTTTTTAAAATTATTTAATACTGTCAATTGATGCTGACAATATTTCTACAGGAATGCAAATCCTAATTTTAATAAAAACTACAATGCTTCAAATGAGAACGGCTCGCAGGGTATTAATGCAAGATGTAAGCCAATTGGTCATGGGGTGCACGAGGTATTGTAATACGAAAAACCAGGTATAGTTAGTAAAAATATTAATGAAATTCAAATTTACTTTATTCACTGCACTCAATGCAATATATTTCTAAAACCCGGATAAACTTGGATAGCAGGGCATGGCTCGTTGATTAGCAGGAAATCCTTGACATTCGAACATCAAAATCTCAAGCAGACGGCGCACTTCCTCGAAGTGAACGGACTCGCTCGAACGATGACCGGAGTAACGCCCACCTTTTCAGTCAATAAGAGCGACAAGTACACACAATGTCGGAGTACAAAAGACACGCCCAATTGCTCTTTCCGAGCGGCAACAAGTACTTTCTATCGCAAAAACGTTTCCTTTTGCTCTAGAAGAGAGGAAAATTTCTGAGACGACCATGATTCATTACATGTTTAAAGTAAGGCATTAAAATAATACTTTCAAGGAGACAACTGACTGAAGATGAGAGCCAGAAACCATAAAAAGTGGAGAGATTAGCATGGCCTTGGGAAGCAAGGACAGTGCATAGATTATTGATCGACAGAGGATGCAGATAGCTAGCGGCAATATTGAGATGGGCAACACTAGAAGTGAAAACGAATAAATGTATAAAATGATTCTTAATAAACGGTTACGAAAGATACTATTTACCAAATATATGCAACCAAGTAAAGTAGGAAGTGTTGAGGACAATCTTCAGCAATGATAAAACGCATATCTCGACTACAATTGCATCGTACGGACTTACTGAGTAGTTCACACCGAAATATTTACATCAGTATATAGGCGCAGTTTTTCAAACTCTTCTTCTTCGTGGGTGTTTTCCTGCAGTGGATATTTTTTCCTAAGCTTTTCTTAGGATTTTTTTACATCCGCAATCACTTCTTACATTTTCTTCTATTTACCTTTAAGTTTTCATTGATACATGTAATATACTTATAATAATCTAACAACTTAACGACAGGTTAGATGGAAGAGAATTAGTCTCAATCTCGCCTATAATAAAGACCTCTAACTATAATAATAATAATAATAGTTTTGATTTAAAAAATACCGTAAGTAATCTTCGCCGATTACTTACGGAAAGTCCATTATATATCAAAAAGAGACAATCGAATCTGAGAGATTAGAGCATAATGGGAGCTAACGTGGGATTCCGAACAAACAGCGTAGAATTAAACGAAATATTAGAAATAGCGTGGAAAGAATACGGTACATCTGCAGCATAAAGATGAAGCTTAATTTTCTCCTACTCTACAAATGTAAAAGCTAACCAAAAGCCGTTTCCGTACAAACAAAACAACACCAGATTAATCTCTACGTAGAAAAGATGACTCTAACATACGAAATGGCACGCACTTCTAGCCGGAATTTACAAATATTGGGGAAAGAGATGAATAAGCATCCACGTAGCATTCCGAGACTAGAAGAGCACGAAGTACTAAAAAGGATTGAAAGCATTGGCACGAAGATAATCCGTTGGTCGCCAACATGCGATGATGCGTGCGTCAAATTTTATCGCTGGAAAACGAAATTCGGACTTTCTATCACATGCTCATTGTTTTGGTTAATGTTAATTACGGCGTCCGTCCCATCAGACGGCGCCCCATCTGCACGAGAACCACTCTCGCAGAACCAATTCCCCGTGGTGATCAAAAGCCGACTAAGGACCGATCGATCCCATCACTGCCTCTCCCAACTGATACGTTATTTTTCGTGAAGGACAGGAGACCCTTAAACACTTAATATACGATGATCTAAAAGGATAGGATGTCGGAGTGAAAATGTATGAGGATAGAGAGGAAAAAAATGGAGACCTTTTTTTGGAAAGGATTGCGGAATTTTGAAGGGATTGAGGAATTAAATAAAATTACGATCTATGATTTATCCGGGTCACGAACTTAAAAAGATCCGGGCTAAACTCAAGCCTTCGACTATTTTGCTTGTAAACTTACAGTAGTCATTCGGAAAATTATGATTCATACAATCGAAAATCTCGAAACCTTTTGTAACAATTGGTTAGTATAAAATTAAATTCTTCCAATATTTATTTAATACTCCGAAGAAAAATACGCGTACATTATAGGCACACTCCAAATAAAATAAATACTTGTAGCGAATATTAAAAAACCACAAATTTTGACATTTCAAAATCATTATCCTTCTACGAATTCACAAGAAATATTTTTCGACGAAGATGCAGCGCTCTGATTTAATTGTATACATCAAATAGAATATATCCTATAGAATTTTAAATTAATTAAAATAATATTTCATCAAAGTCCCCTTACCAATAAAGTTTCGAAGAATAATAATATATATTTCGAATTCATAGATTGATTAAAACACAAAAGAACACATTTAAATACTTTCTAATTCGACATAATATCATTGAAATTAAGCAACTCAATAGTTTAGTTGAATTTTACTATAGATAATATCATATAACTACAATAAACATTAGTATTATCGGAAAAATAAGATAAATCTTCATTGGCATCGAAACCCTGACACAAAAACATGCATGCTCTTAATCCCTCAACAAGCGCAAGAGATACTAAATATCTTCACAAGTAGAGCGAGCGTGGAAAGAACGTATTGAAAACAAACCTCTAGCTGAGGTACCATTTCACAGACGAAAAACAGAGAATCGCTTACCAAAAGAGACAAAAATAAAAATCTCCACCCAACAATCTCGAGTAAATATCCGAGATTATGCGCGAGCGAGAAGGATAAACGGCGGTAAATATCCGAAATTTATCCGAAAAAATTTGCGCTCGCTTGATTCTGAGAAAGTCATGAACGGGCTAAATGAATAAGCGCCGAAGGAATCTCAAAGCAAGGGAAATAATGAAAGAAGGGCAGGCGGCGATAGGCCGAAGCGATTCTGAGTTAGACAATAGGCAGCCGATTCAACAGAGCGGAAGATTTCTCGGGAGAGGCGGTGGAATTCCCTCCGCTCGGAAAAAGGCGAAAGAAATATAAAATACCGTTTGTAGCGGGGCAGAGGGAAAAGCGTGTAAATCTCGTTTTATAAAGGCCTCTTTGGGAGGGCACGCGCTACGGGGGAGCGTAGGACAATGAGTATTTGAAATGTGGACAACTGGTCATTAGCGATGCGGAATCTAGCCGGAAAAAATGCTGATGAGGAAGGAGCCCTGAGTGATAAGGTGAAACATTCTTTGCTGGAGTGAACGTAACTTTTTTGCGGTCGGATCTCCGCCGTTAATTCCTCGAGGAAATGGAATTACGGACTTCCATGCTAAGTAATTCTTTGTTTCTGCATCAGTTACGAAATATATTTTAATTAGGAATCTTTCCATTACAACATAATATAGTAAGATAAATAAAAGGAGAAAACTTACCGCTGAATTAAGTGAAATATTTAGCATAAATAACACAAGAGGACTGATATTAAATTTGAGAAAAATTAAACATACCATAAAGCGGATGTTTCTGGTCGAATTTATGTATCGGAATTGATCTATCAGTTCAATTGGCAGAAAAAATGAACGAATATTTTCACAGAGAAAAATACTTCGATAAAGATTTTTCAATTAAAAAAGATTAAATTAAAAACGATCAAAAAATTAATGGTCATAAATCCTTTAATATTCTTCTGTGCATTAACGTAATACTAGGAGCGTTCTGTGAGTTAGCAAAAGTTTCTGCAAAGAGCAAACACCAAATCTTCATATGAAATACATTCGTCAGCGACCGAAGATTTAAATTTATTACCTTTAGTATACTTCATAAATATTCCACTAGTTTTTTTTTTTATCTGCAGCAAGAAGAGAAAATACGATACCAAAGATTATATAATACAAAATTCCGTAAACGTATAGTTTGCGATCCTCACTATATTGTAAGCCTGGATTTAATACGATACGAGCACATTAGGCGTACCTAAAAAATCTTCCTTCCTAGCGAGAAATATTAACTGCGTAGTTTTCTAGGAGATCACAATATAATGAATTAAACAACGGATTACGTCATTTTATTTCCGGGTATAATCCCCTTACAATCCTAAAGGAATACTTCCGGACAAACTTTTTAACGAGGGATTTGCATCCTCCGTAAAATCTGTTCAAACACAATGGGAAACTATATACAGTGTTTCATACACTCTCTCCGCACTAACATGAATGCCCAGAAAAGAGGGACACAGGGAGGAAAAATTCCCTTCACAGACGTTCAATAAAGTACGAATTCGGCGAAAAAAGGAACTGCAGTAAATTGGCGAGATTGGTAATTCGAGGATATTTCGCTAACAGGAAATGGGAGAGGTGGGGAATCCGAACTAGACGAAAATAGAATACGAGAGATTCACTCAGTAGAGAATTCTAAATTTTCAAGGGGAAGATTCGAGGGATAGGAAATCCGAGTTGTAGGAGATTCCGATTGAAGCAAATTCGAGCTTGAAGAAATGGGAGTTTCGAATTTCCGAAAAGAAAAAGTCGGTAAAAGAAAGCACGAAGATAATTGAAATCTCAACGAATTACCCATATGATACCCTCGCGATTGGAAAAGTTTGTTTGGCAACTTCTGCGATAACAACTAAGACTTTTTCCGACGATTTCCTTTCGATTACCCTCTTCCACCTGCACTTAGAAAACCAAAGAACTGATCCTACGTAAGCATTCAAACGTTGTAATAACATAGTCACTTTTACTAAACTAGTATTGCATAAAGAAAAAGCATTCTTTCCATAATGCTTTATCATGTTACCAATAGAGGAGTACAACCACCACTCTGAAATGCTCTGTTGAACATTCTTAAGACGAGAAAAATTAAGTCCACACAAAAACGCTACCGCAAAGCTCCGTATCCAGGCACATCATATATTGATAGCGAGACACGAGAAAAGTGGCGCCTGTTATTTCTACCCTTGGCATCTTTCCTCCTCCTTCTAACATAATTAATAGTATGACCCTTTAGTACTGGGTGCATTGTGATCGCCTTAATACGGGACACATTTCAAAATTAACCCATATTAAGATGTGGCAACCAAGTTTTCATGATTACTTATTAACACCATGTACCAAAAAGGAAGAGTAAAATTAACTGACCCAAAAGAGAATGTGTGCATCCCAAATGAAGGCTATAAACGCATGGAAAAGGTGACCCGTCAACGAAAGTATAAATAAAAACAAACATATCGACAACATTACCCTTTACCTTGATGAATCACAACCATAACACCTTTCTCTTTATCCGAATGATATTATTTCCGTAACAGAAATAACTTTGATGGGAGAGATCGAGTCAAAAGCAGGAAATAAACGGTAAGTGAACACGTGCGCTGAGCATTGATCTTTTCCTACTCGTAACGATCCTTTCACCTTTCCAAGACCTACTGCTGTCAAGAAGTATTACAACATAGAGTGGCACTGAGAAACACCCACAGACAAGTTCGCAGAAATACATGGATATTGATTAGGATTAAGAACAGTAAATATTAAAAGACATGCTATAACATGAGTCACAATCGACTCAGAGGGAAATTAGACCGGGATATGCCCAGCGAGTGAGACCAATCAGAGACGGATTAAAACTGCAATAGAAAAATATTACCAGAATAAATTCTGTTCCATAAATTACATGCATAGTTACTATATAAGCTTAAATTAACGTTACTTTAAACATTTTATTGGTTTATTTGCACACTATTCTCGTATCATTCAGCACTATCATTAATAACAGAACAAACAACTTATTTGGATAAAATTTCAAATAGAATACCACAGAAAATTGAATCACCGACATACATCACTTTCATGTCGTCATGTGCGGAATATAGAATCTAAACTCTGGAGTAAAAAGTGACTCAATAGGTCAATCTCGTCCTTATGGAGATAATGTTTTATTATTAAAAATACAAAATAAAAAACGAAATTCCACTAGGTCAAAATAAAGCGAAAAAACGATATATATGGCCCCTTACGTAAAAAGAAAATATGTAAAATGACCCCTGTCGCGTTTCCCAATGAAACATCTATATATAATCCAATTTCTCAACTTAATTACGTTTCTATAACTCCATCTTCCAAAATATGAAAACAAAAAAAAACACATTTCTGCAACGAATTCCTCTTGCTCAGGAATCGATTTCCCCATGAAATCCTTCACCTCTGACGCATTCTGGGACAAAAAAAAAAAATTTGGCCTCATAAAAGTGCATCACGTATCAGCAACCGGAAACCTCACGACTATAATCCCCATGAGATGAGTCACCCTCTACAAACGAGGAAACACTAATGAATTATTAGAGGCCATCATCGACACGAAGGGGTGCGACGAGAAATAAAGCCGCTTATCGGAACACGCGACACGATTCACACGAGGTCAAATCTTCGTTTGCGAACCCTCCGTAAGGTAGAAGGGGGGCAAGGGGCACTTAATGTATTAATTATCAAGAGCATCATTAGACGGGATTTCGTATGCACTGAATATCATTCCAGCATAAGATGATACTATAAGCTACTGGGATATGTACCAATATTCACCATATTTATATCTAGAAATAGAAAATGTGGTAGCGACGAGAGAGACGAACTATACCTGTAAATAGAGATTAGAGACGAACTATACCTGTAAATAGAGATTAGAGAGGGAAAATAGCTCGAAAATAGAGTAAGGTCCTAAATAAATATCTCGTGAATAACAGAAAGATATTGCGGGTATTTTAATTAGTTCTGAGAAAGTTACGAGTTGTTTCTGTTCCTTGGACACAAATAAAGCAAACTGGCAGGAAAAATTACTATTATTTATTTATATTTATGTTATCATTACATTAGTATTGAATTATTTATAATATATTAGTTTTTCGAACTATATAACATTCACTGATCATACATCTGTGTCTAATTTCAATAACTGATTGCAAAGAAATCCTGTTTTCAATGAGAATAACCATATTCCTGTTACTAGT
The DNA here is from genome assembly GCA_947579665.1 of Sympetrum striolatum. Lineage (NCBI taxonomy): Eukaryota > Metazoa > Arthropoda > Insecta > Odonata > Libellulidae > Sympetrum > Sympetrum striolatum. The sequence goes on from OX388346.1 coordinate 40,565,635, forward strand.
ATTTTTACCTGGAATTTGATTTCCTCTAGAGACGATAAAATTATTAAATATCTTAAACATAGATGGAAGAATAATAAACTGCGCTAAAAGAAAAAATATACAATACTGAAGTCGAAGAGTGTTCCTTAATGAAGCCTGAAAAAAGTGTTCTTAGCAGGAGGTTAACGACGCATTTCCATTTAGCACGACATTCCTTCGAGGTTTATAACATGGGAGATGACTAAGGAAAGAGCCAGTTGTCCGCTGAGTCACGCTAACACAGGGAAAATCCCTCATCGCACTACACGCTTTATTGATCCGATACCCAATGCCCCCTCCCTCGACGTGATGACATAGCCTCTATCAATCGACAAACATAATTGTCCCTCCCCAAACGAAAACTAGGGATCGAATGAAGAGCCCGTCTACATTAGTTGATGAAAAATTTCTTCGGACCTTTCGAAGAAATCTGAAATTATAAGCGGAGGGTTGAGCGAATATGACAGGCCAGTGGTTCGTCGATGATTTGATTGAAAACCATTTACGATTTTGGAACGGAAAATTTCCTCGCAACTTTATTTGCCATTGGAATGATTACTGATACTGATTGAATGATTTACGAAGTTGTTTTGATTACATATTTTTTCGTTCCGATTGGATGAACGAATCGGAAATGAAATCAAAAATTAACTATGAAATCGTATTTTCCTCATAACGCGGAACCATCTCAGGATTAAAAACTTCTATTAATCAAATATCCGAATTTGAAACTCCATTTTGTAGTACTTTTAGTCTTTAACGAACGTATGATTTTTATTCCTCCTGTTTCTCCGAAATCATTCTTGAAAATATTGTAATATTCTTACTTCACGATAAATTTCAGGAAAGATGTAAGTGCACTTTTAGCACAGTCACCAACTAGTATACTATATTATTAATAAATAGGATTAATTAGGAAGGATTTCATAACGAATATTTTCTAAATGATATAAACACATACAAGCCATTGTAAGATGCCTGTAATAATTGTATTCAACAGCAGAAACTTATAGAATACAAATATAAATAAGGCAAAACTCTTGATGCGAAAGACAATTTCTACTATTACTTCAAATAAGGGATTGAGAATATACCTGTCTTCGTTTTCAAATGAAAACTCAGAATATTTATGATGTTAAGCTTAAAAAAAACATACTTTAATTACCTAATCATTCAGTATGTATTTTATATTTTTACTTCAATTTTTAACCATCCTCAGAATAAAAAAAGTTATTCGCCAATCAATCCATTGCAATTATATCTACCCAGAGGATCACTTAGCGGATAGAAAAGACAAATTGAGGAAATAAATCCCACCCGAGTGTAAACGTTGATCAATTACGATTAACGCACCTTAATTCTACACGACTCTTTCCAGAGTCTCGAATGAATCTCACTTTCGAGGGATAACCGGAATGGAAGGCCTCGGAACACAAGAGATGACCTCTTGGGCAAAGGATACGTGGATTTACCATTTTTTACATCGACAAATCCGGAGGCCAAAACGAACGAGAACTTCTAGAGTTTATGATACCAAATTCTACGGAAACCCTGGATTTAACGATTCTACGGAGATGGGCAAAATTGGAGAGCAAACATAATGGAAAATATTTAGAATGCCTATAGAAAAAGTTTCGGTCCGGGCCCGTCGTTTTTCCGGCATACGTGACTTTGGATAACGACAGAGTCACTCGATAGAGTCGTCCCCAATCGATAGTTCCGTCAAAAACGCTATCTTCCTCGTATCACGGCACCCAAAATTCACATATCCAAAGGCTGAAGCACGTAACGCCTTTATTAGACCTAGTCAATTCAGATCGCTTGCCCCGGACAGATTTTTAGCTCTTTCGATTTTTTCACCGTATTTCCAACACTTTTTTTTTACCTCTTACGGATCGTTTTGCCTTTGAAAAATAAAGAGGATATATGTCGGCGTGTTATACGGCAAACTGTCAATACGTTTCTACAATAAATTTGTTTTTAAGCATCCGATTTCACTCACCATTATGGAAACTTGAACAGTATTATTTAAAAGCATTCTTAAATATACAATACCGAATAGAAATTTTGATCCACTTTTAAGGAAAACATTCCACAATTACTGAACAGAGAAACTGGCCATTTTTAGATTAATTATAAATACGCCTCCAGGAAAGCCAAAATACGCAGAGATATCTCATACAATATTAGAGGATCATGATTCCACATAAGAATATTAAGCCATACTCCTAAGATAACAATAATTCCCCAATAACAATTGGAGAGCTAATGAGAAAACGATGGACTTAAAAATTTTTTAATACATTCCGAGCCTAATCCGAATAACCTTAATTACTCTTTCCGAGAGAAGTTGCTCTAAATTCTCTAAATTAAATTCAGCAATATGGGAATAAAAAATTTACACAATTGTGTGTGAAATTATTTATGGTGCGTAGACAGTTAACGTCATTTAGCACAATTTGCTAATTTGAATTATTAACCCATACCTCTGAAGACCTTAGCAATATTAAACCTGTAACATGCGACTTAAAATATGCTAAATTTTGAGCTCGATTAAAAATTCGTTAGTTTGAAATAAATAAATGGTTAAAAGAATAACTTGGACTAATTAAAATTAAGGAAATGCTACATTTCTTGTTTATATACCAATTTAAAGATTTTGGGAAAGCTTAGGTAGATGTTAACTGAATTTAAACAGGTTTTTTATACAATAATGACTAGTGCAATAATTGATTCAAATTAAGGAAGCAGCTAAATAATTCTTTTCGTGCAATCAACAACTCCGTTTATAAGGTCAAGTGATGATCAGGCAGAATAAGGACGCAAGAGCTCTATCCCAGTTACTTACTTGATAAATATATTCGTCCACTCGATCTGTATAACTTTACATTCACAATAAGGACCAATAGAAACGTAACCCAAATATTCCGAATAAAACAAATTCATTTCCTGCTAAATCTACGCCATCTGCAGGACAGTGGATCATAGTAATGCGCGGAGGATGTACACGAGCGATCCATCACCTCCGAGGCGATAAAATTAGCGGACAATATCCCGATGAGGCGGACTACGAATAGCACTCCCTTCCAAACCATCCACTATTCCCATAAAACCAGTTTTATTTTTCAATTCCTCTCGCGGGAGCGCACAAAACGAGGAACCCTTCGATTTTGGCTTCGCTCCCAGTGCTCGCCGATAAAAAATGAAAGAAGCAAAACGCCCAAACCGAATATCACTCTGTCGCTTCGCTGAATCGGGATTCAAAGCACTATCTGAAGCCCCGCAATCTATTAATTATCCCGCGCTCTTGCGGGAAAAACAACGACTCCGCTTTGCGTTGCGACGAACTAAAACAAAGAGCTCGAAACCAAACACGTTGCATCGCGGCGGAAAGGAAAGTATGCGGAGCTTCGCGTGAGAAGAAAGAAATGCGAGTACGACTTCAGGAGTACGGATAGACTGTCAGCCTTCGTGTGGAGGGAGGTTTATGCCCTCTCTCTACCTCTCCTTGAAGGTCAAAAGATCACACTTTTCAAGACCAGTGACATTTAAATTATCATTAAATATATTTCGGGCAATTAATTATTCACAGACTCGCATACAGCTAATCCACCAGTTTGCGGTTGATCTGGAAATAAAGCAACTAAGGACAGAGATAAACACCCACGAATAACCAAACAACCCTGGACTTGAACCAGGGACAGTAGCTATCATAGAGAAAACACCTTCACGGAGGAGGGAATTTATTTATTTTCATTTCTTTCGTAATTGATTGTGCCTCATTTAAACGCTAATTTAAGAATAATAGGATACGTAACTCGTTAGAGGAAAATATTATTATTTTTGGTTGAAACCGATTGGGAAATACGGAAATTCACAAAATGTCATGAAAACAACATTCCTCCAATCTTCGGATGCATAACGCTTGCGTTGAATTTATTGAAAATAAATTTTTATTTACTTTTATCAGTTAATATTCCGACAAATATCAGAACTAAAACGGGGGCCGTACATGGCAACAATGAACGGACGTACAACCATACCCTAACCGGGAGAAGCCCGGTAAGCGGGGACTCGGAACCCGGAGCGTATGCGTTGTTACGCTAAACTATCTCATTCTTACAAATAGACCCCAGTTAAGGACCGATAATCTGCGAAGTTTCAATAGGAGAGAATACGGCCGTTATAGCCACAAACAACGTTCGGCCACCCCAGTCTAGCTACCTCACTTACTTACAGACTAAAATCCGGTCGCGTCAGGGACTAAGCTACCTATCGGACGAATGCGAAACGAGCTAGGCGACAGGCGAAACGGAAGGGATGGAATAGAAGGAGGCGGGAAAGGGAGAGTGATTGGAGGGAAAATTCCTCCCCGGAGAGGATTGGTCTGCGAGAGGGATGGAAGGGTTGCAGAGGGGATACAGAAGGGGAGACGCTGAAAGGAGAGCGAAAGGGAAATGGAATATACTTTATCCTTAGGAAAAATGTAGTCTGCCCTTCGAAAAGGGAGAGAATGAAGAGGAAATGGGATAGAAGAGAGAACCATCTTTATTTGGACGAGAAAGTAATCTATTCGAGAGTCGTAATACGTTTCCCGGAAAGTGGAGAAAGGGAAATGTAATGAAAAGGAAGAAGGACGAGCCAAAGCTGTCCCATTAGTTTATTACTCTGCATTCTTAGCTGTATATTCCTAAGATTCGGTATCCATTCAATGACGAAGGAACGATCTAAACGATGAGTGAAACCTTTAGAGAAATCAATAATAATGATAATCGCTGACTTTAGTCATTGCAAACAAACTTTACAAAGTGACAACGCTAAAAATAGAAGAAGCGTACTTACAGCGTAAGGCATGAAGGAAAAAAATAACCTAGAGGCAGGTAATACTGAAATCTCACAAATATGCATTCTAGAAGAGTACTCAACATGTAAGTATTTGAATGCTGATATGTGAAAAAAGTACGATGAACCACAACAGTAAAACGAAAACCTTACTTCCAACCGACCACTACCGACTCCATGAAAACCGTTGTCAAGCCTGATACCCTAACTCAGGGTTCGGAACCATTTTCTATTATAAGGCTACACTTACAATTTGGTCTCGACCATCTCGTATTGTGAAACGCCAATATTCTAATAGTTAGACTTCGAGATTTTATATGAGAAAAAAGTAGATTCGTAGAGTAAACTGTAAGAAAACATCTTTTAATTTTTCACTTGACGACATTGGCAAGGTTGGTAAATAAAATTATTGTACTATTACTATACAGGAAGTAACTTAAAGACCGCATGTAGTCGTAATAAAGGGCACATATTTCTCACCTCTGACCTAGCCTAACCAAAAACAAAATCGATTCGATCTCTCATTGCCTACACATTTAAGAAGATTTCCAAACCCGATACTCAAATAAGGTACACCTTCAAACACAGCTCAAAAAATCCGGCAAGTCGTTAACCCCTTCTTTGGGGGAGCCGAGCCCCATTGTCACTCCACTTCCGAAAGCGAATGTGGAGAAGGGGAACGGACGGCTAGAAGAGGGGATCCGCACTGCTGTAGATCCGCCCTCCCCCTCTGCCCCTCCGGGAGGGAAGAATGCACTCTTTTAATCCCTCCCCGACAGAGAGCGTTGCACCACGGAAAGAACTCCGCCAGACGCCAAAGTGCGTTCACAGAGCTCAAAGCGCGGACTTGGTGCAAACGGAATACGCACCAAAGTCGGAAAAATAAAGCGTCTGCGACACTGAATTTTTATCCCTCGCGCGAGCGTAAATTATTGGTGGACACGGATTTACGCCGCGGATGCATTCCCGCGTTGAAAATTTATGGCGGGACTTAAGGCTAGGTAAACCTTCCTTGACTTTTAGACAAAAATGTCTCGGGGAACGTTTACCGTTCAGATTTGTGGAATAACAACTATGATATAATTGGGCGAGAGCCAAAGCGAGAGACTTCCGTGTTTCGTTGGCGAAATAGTAAAGGAAATAAACGCGCGAAACGGAAGTGAGGACGTAAACAATTAGCCATCAAAATACTCTGTTAAATACGCAAAACCGAGCAAATTACTCCACCAACAGTTAAACGAGGAGATAAAATTGACTGAGCTTACCCACACTTACGCCTAGCTGCTATAACTAAGTACTGTACGTACAGAATGATATTAGTGGAAATAAATACCTTAAAACCTCGCCGCAATTTTAACTATTCTCGGCTGGAAAGGACCATTTTTGTAATTCGAAAAAATCAATAATGCGATCAAAATAAATGAACGATAATTAAATCCAATGGGAAAGAGCCTTGAATACGTACCGATAATTTTTAATGCTTCAGAGACACATTAACTCCAGGTGTTCTGGCCTAACATTTTGGATCGCTATCTAAAACAACTCGCAAATACGAAGTACAGTTTATGCGAATTGCTTCAGATATCCTTGATATGTGTATATCAACGAGTATTACTGAGCGAGAGATTAATTTCGTAAAACTCCATAACGAAGTTAAAGCACATTCATTAAAAGCATATATAATCTATATAATGTCTATATCTGTATAAAGAAGGGTAATTAGATAATTTAAAGCCTTTTTATGCATGAATATGTTTCAGAAAATTACGTTTTATGATACACATAATACTTTGCGGAACGACTGAGTGCATATTAAAAGTTCAAATTTCCATTTGTACCTCGCATAAAAGTAAAATTAAGCGAAGTAAATATTCCGAACACAACAGAAGAGTAGGATTCGGAAACCGAACTTAAAAACTATAACGGAAGTAATCGATTCATATCGATCACTTTCATAACACGTGGATACTTCGATAGCCCTCTTTCAATTCCATCGCTTCCTACTTTTTGATATACTCTTATATAGTATTTACGAACACTCTTCAGTCTGAATGCAATCTTCTTACAACTAAGACGCGGCACACTAAATCCGCGATTTACAGAGTTCGCCGACCTCGGGACATTCGAAGGCGTCCATAATACTTGGAGGGCTTCCGAGGAAAGCCCTCTCCCGTCAGCGAAATTTAAACTTCCCCTTCTGATCGAAGCCGATCGAGGGAACAAACGCCGCCAACGAGCGTCATGCTGCAGTTTCGAAGCTGCAACCACTCACCAATATGGAATCCGACGGATTGAAAGAGAGAGCGAATTGCATAATTAGCGAGTGCGTCGGCGTACCGTACACGAGAGGGTAAAAAGAATTGGACAAAGGATGAAAAGGCCCGACTATCGCACGGAGGGAGGGGACAGGCGAAGGGGCCGCGAGCACGCAACTATACCTGCAGACTGTCTGAGAATTAATACGCGTCTCCCAGGAAATTAATTCGATCGCTTCAGTTGCGATATCCCTTGTTAAACCCCTTTGACGTTCCTAAGCTCACGCTAGTTCGAGCGGATACACGCATTCATTCGCAATAAAAAGAGATGCGACAAAACAGAAATAAAAATCAATAAATACAGATCCGCATGTATCGCCGTCTTTCATCCGATCTCGGCTAAAAACAGAGCAAAACTGAAAGTATTTTCTTAATAACTACAACCTACAAGTCCAGTTCGAGCGATCTTGGAGAGTCTTGCCATTTCTTCTGGAACTGATAATTCGCTATATTATTTTGGATTCTTTAGCAGCAAACCAAAGCTCACGATGGTAATATTTGACTTTGTAAGCACTGCACGTTTTGCTCTAGAACACAACGTTAACTCGATTTAGTGATCAGATACAGTTCGGCGTGGAGCAGGGTACAACAAACGAATAGTATCAAGCAGTACAAAAGAAATAGTGGCAAGCAGAAAAAAATAGAAGAGCGATGCGAAGATGCAGCATAAATGTATCTTTCAGTACTGATACTGGTATAAGATAAATTAAAAAGACATATCAAAAATCAATTGCTCGTAATTAAATTTTTTCTTCTACTCTTTTCAAAGGTAAAGGAAGAAATATTAAGCCGAATGGTACTGACTTGTTTAGTTTCTACCACGCTAATCAACTTTTGATTAATTGAGTAACATCTTCTTGGACTATTAAACCGTTACTAAGCCAATTTCCACTTTTAATTCACGGAGAGAAACCGACAGCACTCTTTCTTAAGATTGCAAAGTAAACATGACAAGCTAGAAAAAAAGTGTAATTTAGGGCGATTGCAACGGAATTGAATACGATAAAGCCGGCAATTACTGTAACCGAATTCCTAATAGTAGTAATCACAAAGAAGCTGATAATTACCCATCGCCCACAGCAAACAAGTAATCACATGACATTTTCCTTTTGTTAAACAGGTGATTTGCTTCAAATCCACTGCACAACATTATCTTGAACAATAACTCTAGCCAAAATCACATGATAATGAATAGAAATCATACATAAGAAGAAAATGTTGATTATAAACCTGCCACTCAGCCCAAGAGAGCTCGAGGAAGGCATAAAGAAAACGATTAGCCGCTGTGAAAGCGGTTCAGAAGCAGCCAGCAGAATCATCCCAGATTTCCGAATTAATTTTGGTCATAAACAGCGAATCAGATTCGTAGGCCAATGAGGTCGTACTGGATCGTGCCCAAAACCCGCGGCCAAAATCGTCACCTTCTGAATAGGAAATCTGCTCACACGCCCGTCACCAGAATTCCATTGGTACGAATGCCCACTTTGGTGGAGAATCCATAATACAACTTGCTGGAAAACATTATTCAGAACCATTAAACTCATAGCCATAAAAGCTTCAACTCTTCCACTTATCCCATTGCTGCATGATAGAGGAATCGATTGAGCATAAAACGCATATTTTCCACAGATCATCGCAAACGTGAGGAATTCGACGGGCAGAAGTCTCTTCTCCGGATTCTTCGCTGGAAGAGTATTTCCGACGAAGAAACATTTTCCCGACATTCTTCAGCTCGGAAACACTGCCGACTCGAACGCGGTTCGAATTTTGATGGAGTTCCAAATTTGGCAAATTCCCTTCTTCGCGCCGGTTCCTCCCAGTGTCCATGGAAATCCAGATGTTGGATTCCATTGGTAAATTTTCGCATGGCAATGTAGTTAGGCGGACAAAATTAGCAAATCTCTTAACGAAAGACTGCTCCATATAAAATGAATGGAATCATTATTATGATTTCACTAACCCTCTGAATTGATGAATTATTTAAAAAAGGTCAGAATATCAATGAAGGAATTGAGATAAAAAATCAAGGTTAGGATTGAATAAAGTGATAAATTAATTTCCATTATTATTCACAAAAATGTCAGATGGAGGAAGATAAGCAGTTTTTTTTTAAATGCCGAGGGAATAAATTACGTATCAAATCGTAAGGATGAATACCCTTCTTTTTTTTGGAATTGAGTTTGAATAATTATTCAAATTATTGTTTCGATTTTCCGTGTGATCTTAATTTCTCAAACATAACAAATTATCTTTTCTGATGTAGTTTTTATAGAAAACATTTCTCTGAACGTGAATGATATTTTCAAAGGTTTAAAGGTAAATATTTGGAATAAACAAGGAAAGAAAATTTTACTACGTCCGTTTAATATTTAATAACGTACCTTTTAATACAACTTATCTTTTCTGAGGAGGTTTTTTAACGAAAAACAGCTGAACGTGGATAATATATTCAGAAATGTAAAGTAAACTTTCGAATGGACATGGAAAAAAACGTTTCATATTAAGTCGATCCCTTTGGATAGCGCCAATTAACAAAACCAGCACACTTCCTCACTCACTTTACAAGAATAAAAATGAGCCCAATAAGGAACAAGATTTTCGCGATCATAAATTGTTCCTTGCTTGAAAAGCTCGCCTTTTATAAATTGAATAAGGCGCAACCACTCTGGAAAATACTCATTAATTTTCCATGCTCAGTTCGTGGGGTATACGTGCTGGAACTCATAACCCGCACATGGCCGAACCCAACAGCCCTGCTGGGGATTTGAACACTTTTTCAAACGAAGCTCTTCCTCAGTTTTCAGACCGACCTTGCACGCCATCGAGATAAATGAGCACAACATAAATCAACAGGCTGACCGAAAAAATTCCGTCTAAGTTAGCTAAGAACCACTTATGCATCCCCTATAGGCAGTGCAAGATCGAGGCGGAACGTATTTTAAATTTTTTGCGATAAAAACGTCACTCGGCAGTTGTGCGGAATACGCGATGTCTTGACAAGGATGCGGTCATAAATATGCAATGACTCGAAGAGGATAAATATGAATATTAAAGCGACGAGGATGCTGTTGACTTATTGCTACTGACAACACGACCTCCAGTTTAACTAAGACGTCAACTAGTACGGGATTGGAAACGAATTAACGCGGCGTTACGTCGTTTCAAAGACGTCAAATCCTTCTGAAACTGTAATAGGCCACTGTTGATATGGGAGAACTCATGTGTGAAATCCGTCGATGATTCGATAGATACAGTGAAGAGTGACATAAACAAGATAAATAGTCCAATACCATCAACAACTTTCAAAATGAGCTACTGTTTGATATGCTGATGATAACTTTTTAATCGTAAAGAGTTGACTATTCTAGATTTTAAACAAGATCGCAGCCTAAAAAATTATAAAAGCCACTGATTTTTAAGAGAATAGTTGTAACAAACAATTCGGAATAAAATTCTGCCTATGGGATAAAATGCCTTCAGAATAGCTAATTAGCTGTTGTTTTCGTTCAGCAATCGAGGTAATAACAAAAGAACGGCCTTTTACTAGCCAACTGAAGAAAAAAAACAAAAAGGTAATAACTCATTTCCCAGAGGTGGGATTTCTTCATTTTATATACATAAGTTTGATCTTACGCATGCCAGAAATAAACTAATTAAACAAACAAAACCTTTAAAAAACTATAAAAATGCAAATATGACCCACATGTGAAAACCATCCCCTTAATTTCAGAAAATAGATTTACCACTTCACGACGAAAGTAAATACATACAAATCGAAAATGAAAACATCGAAAAGGCACACGAATGCATTTACATTCACAACAAATATCACGCAAAACTTCCGAAAAGACGAGATGCTCGGTATATTTAAATGAAATTTATATTTTTTGGATCGAAAATGATTGTTAATGAGATAATTAAGATAAAGAATATCACATGTCTTACGAGAGGAAAATTCTTTTACATAAAGGTGGCTGAGAAAACTAGAGAACCTCTTCGAAATATATATGTATCGCGATTTGAACTATTTACAAATATTCCTTTTCCATCTTCCCTTCATCGACGTCGAATTTAAAAAAAAGGAAGCAAGTTTTCGAAACAAAAACTACTCGTCATGAAGAGAGAGTGAAGGGTGACTCGGAGTGCATCTCGGGAAAGCCAATTGTCATCCGCTTTGTTCCGCCGCGATTCATTTCCTACAGTCCCGAGAGTGGCATCATTAGCGTGCTGCACTCGAAAACGAATTAACGAGCTCGTAGTACGCCTTAAATAAACGGAGAGTACTTCTACTTCGTCAAACTATTAATTGTCCGTGTATTCTGCCGATCGTTTCCTCTCACTTCTCATTATAACTTTCGAGCTAATCAAACTTTTTCGCCGGAAAATTAGTCGGTGAACGATTATTGGTTTCGTAATAGAATAGCGCTGGCGTAAAATTTAATTTCCTTTTTTTCCTCAAAGCGAGTGATTGCTTAAGAGATGTTATCTTTTTGGCATCACCTTCGTGAGAGCTTGTTCGTTAAAACAACAAAGAATGCCGAAACAAAATTGCTTTCCGATTTGATATGTTACAGGTTTTATTGGAGGGTATCGTAGTGGAAGGTTTTGTACTATATAGCAGGAAGTTGAAGAAAATGAGTTAAATATACTAGTTGACTGGATCATTGGATATTAAATCGAATAATTTAATCCACATGCTACATGATGACGAGCGGATTTCAAGGTCAACATATATAACTTCAAACTACGAATGTTTTCAACGATGAAAAAATCTATCTTAGGATAGTATTGTTTCCTAAAAGCAATAATTCTCATTTGAAGGAAACAGTACAACTATTTTACCGAGTCAGCCTTTTCAGATTGATCTCGATAATTAAATGTACCTCTTTATCTGTCTTACTAAGTAAAATGTCAGCCAACTTTGTAATTCTGTGGTATGAATAAAACTCGAACTGTGAATAGGTTTCGCTGACTTAACCCACTGGAAAAATTAAAAATATAGGAAACAAGGAAAAGAGAAAATACTATAAATACTGTGTGTATGATCACTCGTAAGCGTATTTCTCTTGTTTTTATACATTTTCCCAATTAATCGAAGCCACGATATATCGCAACATCGATGGCCGTATCCGAGAATAAACATAGACCCTAATGCTCACGGTGTTGATCTCAAATGAACAAGGTTGAATAACGGATCGATACCCTAAATAAGACGAACGTCCTCTTTTAGACCAACCACCGAAGGTCACGTCGAAAAAAGATTGCGTAACCTAACAACCGGCAAACAACCCGGGCGGGTTGAGAACCCAGAAAGGAAAAAAGGACCGGTAATCTGAAAAATCCTGCGCCTTCACCACCATTCACCTCTTTAAACCGTCTTTTACCGCCTGAGAATACTTCGCCTCATTAGGACCCCCCGCAAACCCCGGATAATCGCGTGTTCATCGCCTGCCATAACCTTTCCAACTCGAAGGAGAAGTCCCAGTCCTGTCGTAGTGGGGCAGACGAAGGATAGGTGGAGTCCTAGGGGGGGTGGGGGGGGGGCGACGGATGGCAGGGGCCCCCACACCAGAAACCGGTTTATTGAACGGTCTCCGAGTGCGGAGAAGGGCGGCAATACGCAGCCGCCGACGCCCGGAGAGGGAGGGCCTCGCACGGGGACGGTGCGGGCTTCGGTTCCCGGCCGAAGGGGTTAAGGGCCCCTCTGTCGGCTCTCCTCGGCTTCCGACGCCGGGGTTCGGGCCAAGGATCGGGCCTCGCGAATGGATTCCATCGAATGTGTGAAATCGAAAAGGTCTTAAAAATCGCGGGAGAAGGGGCCTTTAAACGGTGGTGAGTCGGGTGCAAGGCGCGAAAAGCGCTGGAGCGGATAAGGCAATAAGGCGCGGAAAGTTTCTGGGGCGGCAGAAAAAATCTCCGACGATGACAAGGAAAGAAAAGAAAACATCGCTCGAGAACTCTACGACAGGCGAACGAGGACTAAACGTACTTAAATCATGTTATTCGAAGTTTTAAGCACCGCAAGCGATTGAAGTTCCGAACGAGAAAAGAGAAAAACATTGAAGGCAATTTTGACGAAAATAAAAACTTGAGATTGGTCACGAAATGTCACTTACAGATGATGCACATTATATTTGCAGCCGAACGTCAGCTTAGAAAAAAAGGAAGATTATTTAACGCACACAAAGTGCAAATATAAACTCGAAAGGATTCGTACTGAAAGATATTACCTAACCATATAAAATATAGCTACGTAAAATGTACTTATGATGCAATTGGAAACCTAAGAACATTACCCGGAGTTTATTTGACAAGAAAAGATGAAAAATTGTGAAGTAGTTACAATGATATACCAATACGATGTATCATTAACTAGTGGTCACACTTAAAACGAGATAGCTTAACTTTTTATCAGCTTGAATACAAAATTCATTTAGTACGAAAACCTTACCTTCTCTCACGAATACAAATAGAAAATTGCTTATCTTACTGCTTAAAAAATACAAAAACCATAGACGCAACTTCTTCCTTTCAAGGCTACTTCTTCCACATATCAAAAAGTTACGTCAAGCCCTTAAAAAATAATACATCCTTCGCTAAAAACCTCTCATTCCTCCACATTTGGGATTTTGTACGACCTGCCCATCTCTTTCAGCTACCTGCGGTACGTTACCCACCAAAAAGGTCCCATCCACTGTTTTACACCTCCGACCCGACTACTAAAACATAGTTTTTACAGCCACCCTTCTTCGAAATTCAACGGCATTAAACCGCCTTGGAAGCACAAAGGACGAAAGCTGAAGCGTAAAACTAACCAAAAGCACCGGAAAGGAAAAAATCGTCAAATGACAGTGCGACAAAAAATTGGGAGGAAAGGAATTCGCTATTGAGTTCCGATCCACAAAAGATTCGAAGGATCATTGTTACGGGACAAACACGTGACTAGCGAGCGATTGTTGGGCGCCTTGTAGGAACCATATGCAGCTCTGTATGCGACCCACATCAATATTTTATCGATTTCCCCCGAGGTCGAAGGGAGACAAAAGAGGGACGTAATGGGTGATTAATTATTTAAACTATCGGATCCTTGCGGAATCGGGGATGCGTGCGAGAGAAAGGGGAGTTGCTTATATCCTCATTCTCGTGAAATCTTCATGGAGTACTCGCCTATGATAGGCGGAAAGGGCGTGGGCATGACTTCCGGCGGATTACAAGCAGTAAGGCGCGATATAAGGATTAAATGATTAATTAAATACCTTGTCCTTATGAAACGAGGAATCCTTACCTAGGTGAGAGTCATGTTCTATGCAAAGTGGTTTTCTTGAGCTATGACTTTCTGAGATCTCTCTTTGGGTGAAGATGATGGGTTGGGTAACCGCTGGGGATGACTTATTCGCTAATTTGATTGATGAGAATCGGGGAAAACTCTCTCTTCGGTACACGCACATCCTATTTCAAATCAACTTATGATATCACATTTTCTTACAAAGATTATAATCAGGAAATAGAATAATAAAACAGTTCCCTGAAAAAAAAGACTTATCAATGTTTCAATTTTAATTTTAAAAATATTCTGACGATTGACAGAACTAGTCCTGGTATCACTTTACAAAAAATATTCACTTTAATTCATAAGGTGGTAACAATACCGAATAGCACTACTTCCAGCGATAGTAGCTCCAATAAACAATTACTAAATTGTGCAGTCTTTTTAGAATCGATATGTAAAGTAATGTTGTTGCTTGTACTTGACATTTTCATGATTTTTCTTATTTTTAAAAACCTACTAAGGTGCCAAAACAACAAATAAAAAATACATTTTTTTATTAAAGTTTTAAATAAAAATGAGAAATTGCAAAACTATCTCCATAAGTTACTAATATTATAGGCATATCAATTTTTTTTAAGAAGAAACTAGCAATTACAAATAAGTTTTAAAAAGTTAAAACTAGTAATTCAGCGAAAGAACAAACCTCAAAATACATTCAGAGGATAAAAAGAGAACATTTGCGAAAACAAAACTTTGAATTCCTGGCCGGAAAACTACAGTCAAGTCATCTCATTACTCCACTTACTTCTGGAGAGATTCTATTTTACAATTCTGCCTGTGAAGGGCACAAAACACTCCACGCGAAAAACCAGCTGGGAAATTACAGTCGTGTAAGTCCTAAGAGGTCTTCTAAAGAAGGGTGAAAAAGCCCCGCGGCGAAAGAGGAAGCAGTATAGTGGAATTTGGGGAAGAGCCACAAAACAGCGGAGTGGGTCATGCTGGCGAGGGCAACGACTACTTACAAGATGACAAGAACGCCGCGCGCTCTGACACACCACCTTAATTCCAACACAGGAATACACACAAACTAGACCTATTAACCGGTCGCCTCTTGGTGCTTCATCTACATAACTACACTGCCACGACCGTCTCTGGACCGGTCCGAGACCTTTACTTTACCCGAAGAACTATTTTAGCATTCGGGAAGAAGTCGGCTTCCACCTGGTGCTTTTAAAGCGGAATATGCGATGAAAATCGAAGATAAAAAAATGTATCACCTGTTTATTCTTTTAAAGAACTTTCTAAAGAAGAAAACGACCTTTTAATACTTAATTGGCTCAATTAGAATTCTATACTATCTTATACTCGGCTGATTTATTTTGTCTAACACTAATGGAGTAAAGTAATGATTTTCGGATATTTTCCAATAATCAAGAGTGAAAAAAAGGTACGTACCTAAATTTCTCCATTTTTTTAGTATACGATATTACGCGTACATAATTTTAAAAGATTATATATATTGTATAATAAATAATATACATAAATATATTTTTGAAATTTTAGACAAGGGTAACATAACAGATCATAATAAGAGCTGATTTATAATTTCCGATAGAGATAAAACACTAGCTCATAGGGAAGTGGATAATAACTGTAGTGTCTTAACTGTACAATATAATAAAATAAACATATTTCCGAATAGCAATCTAAACTAATTAATGGCCATCATGACAACTTACTTGCTCACTTTGAATGATTTGATGAAGAATCACTGTACTAAGACTATTGTTTAAACAAACAAACTCTAAAAGGTACTAAATAAGTCATTTGGCATAAAGTCAAAAACGAAACAAAAAAACAGACTTACAAATGGCCTCAGTAAATAACAACGGAAAAACATAATCAGGAAAAATGGGCAAAAAATATCGAGGACAGAAAAGGGAATTATTTGGCGAGATGAAAAAGCGGGAAGAAATCTTATCCAAAGACGAAATTCCGAAAAAAGATGGCAGGCGCCAAGAAATTCCTCTTACATAAGTTGTGGGGGAAAACAAACCGTTCCCCTCCATTTCATTTCGGTGCATTACCGCAAAGTGGTCCACTTACGCCCGTTTCCTTAGACATTCGATCCAATTAGGTGAAAGGGAAAAAAAGGCGCCAACACTCTGCTGCTCCGAATAAAAATACGCGATGCTGCCTGGAGTCATGATACCCTTTTAAAGATCCGAATACTCGATGTAGTCGACTTCCTACTACACCGTGAAACGTCAGTGAGATCAATTCCGGCTATGATGGACCGAAATTTCATATCATCACATTTACGTGGTAGCGAAAATAATTTTACAAATGATGGAAAGTAACTTTAACGATGCACATTAATGCGGGCGTCTTAACCCAATAAAATAATTTTAATTCCAATCAAAAGTACACAGAGCACTGGCCGATGGAATTGCAAATACCATAACTATCGATTTACTTCTTTATTTTAAAACAACCTATGGTCTATTTCATCTGAAAGTGTATCTATAATTTTAATTGTCTTCAATACATTGTATTCTACTTCTTATTGAATAAAACACAATTTTCTCAGTATCTTCTGATATGATCGGAAATGATTGTCTTTAACGTTCGTACTTAAAAGAATAAATGGATAGATAAAAACAGGCAAGAAATTCTTCGAATGATTTGGAAGAATAAATTATACCAGTAAACTTGTCTTACTCAGGTGAAATTTCTATGAGTAAAAAACAGCAATCCTATTTAACGAACTAAATATGCCAACGTTTGAATCCTCTTTAGCATATTAACTAAATATTTTAAGGAATATAACAATAATAAACATTTCGAAATAAACATAGGCACAACATTTTTAATGCTCCATTTCGTTTTGATCGCAATATATACATGAACGTTTAGATATCAAAGGGGATAAATTTTAACGATTTTTCGTTACTTTTTACAGAAGATTCAAAATTCAGAGAAAAAAATTAGAAAGGCGAAACATGCTAATTCTTTTGCCAAACGGCAACTATTCCTAACTTTCCAAACGTCTTCGTTACAAGTGCTTTCACTCGACAAAGTTTCAAATAATTTACCCAACAACTAGGAGAGGTCATAATCACGGTAGTTGCGCGTGTAACCCACGAGAAAAACCTAATTATAAATATAAAATGCAAAAGCACGCGCGAGGAACAAAAAACATTAAATTACTTTACTTTCACCAGTTAAACAAGACACAACAACAAATGACCATCGTCTTGGAATTAGTTCGTTCCGAATGGTTAGCTAAGGGGAGTGACATCCTCTAAGAGGAATTTTTCACGAAGCCCATCCAGGTGGAAGGCAGCGAAAGCGACGGCGGAAAAAAAAGGGGAACAAAAACGGGAAAAATTTACATCGTGGACGGGTAAAAAACCGCGGTAAGGACGGGAACAAAGCTTTCCTTTTCTTTCGACAGATGCCGTTGTCGCTGCCGTCGTGTTCCTTCGTGCACGGGATTATGCGAATCGCACAAACAAGAAAAAGACTCGAATAAAGATCAGCATCCAGACGGGATGTGAGAATTGATGAAAATCGGAAGGTGTGCGACAGACGGATGACCTTAACGGAAAAGGTTAAGGCCGGGATCATAAACTCATACATTAAAAACCAATAACGCGAATGTGAAAGAGGAATGACGTAAGAGAAGGTATGAAAACATAATTGTTGAGCGTGACTTAAAACAGAGAAATACTAAGTTCATCATCTGTTATGCGAAGTGCAGGAAATTTACGCGAGACTTATCTACTTATGTACGTTTACTTAATAAGTTAACATTGAAATACATTTCTTAAAGCAAATCGCTCAGCTGGGAATATGACCATGAAAGGAAATCAACCGATTTCAACAAAACTTGGAAAGCGGGGATTGAATGCTGATAACCTGAGCTTGATATGATAACGTATTTGAAAACACATCTACAGTTAGCATTTAGTAAAGGCTGACAAAAAGCCTAGCCTTGAGGGATATGAGCCATTTAAGTAATAGAATAATAAAATTTTCAAATCGCAAATAAGCCCTTTCCTAACGCAAGAAACCGGGATTTATAGTAATTAATTTTTGAAGTTGTTACTACAACCAATACAATCATTCTACAACAGTACCGATAGCGGAGAACTAACAGTAGACTTCGCGAGATCAGGACATTTTTAAAATCAAATTTCAACAAAGAGTTGAAATGCTTTCCTCTGCCTTCTTTCTCAACACTTTAACGCCTTAAGATCCAAAATTTGAGATGGAAAACCCGACTTAATATTAAAATTAAAATGAGCTGCCCCGAGATGAATTGATAACAAAAACAATACCGTAATCTACTTCTGATTAGATCTGAAATACAAAATTATGTTGAGATACTTTACGGTCTACAGCAAGATTTGTTTTTACTACAATATATACATCCAGGCATCAAGATGTCACGATGAAATTGATCTCCGCCAATTTAAGGGGAATATCAGCCAGTGTTTGAAAGTTAAAACATTAATATAATTATAAAGTATACGATGACAGTCAGCAGAACTGACACTTTCTCAAATTTTCAAAACAAGTGAGAATATTACATTACCCCAGAAACCATATCAATATAGATCGTAAAGATAGCTCCCCAAAAGAAATTGATGCGGAATATATTGAGAAGAAAATTGATTGAAATTAAGAGAAAGCGAATTCTGACGCGCCCAAAATTCACTCAATATAAAATTACCGAATTATTTCCCTTACAAACGTTTCGAGCGTGGGTGTTTAATAACCTCGGTTTTTGCCTGATAAAAGCAGCGAGGAACTTTGTTGAATCCGTCCTAGCTGTATGTATAAAATAAGCCCAGCAAAGATGATAAATCATGAATGTCTATCTAGTGTAGAGAAATGTCAGGCGACAACAGCGTCGAATGAGATTACTATCAAAAGAGACGGAATGAGACGAGAATTACAAGTACAGTGATCGATCAAAGTCACCCATTTCCGGGATGAACTCTTTCAATATAAACTGATATCATCAACTCACGGTCCTTACCGAGTTTATTAGATTTTTTTATAAACCAACATCCGCACGCCAAGTCCGAATTTAACTTGGAGATTTTAGCTTTAGTTACTCCAGGAGAACATACAAATTTTAATACGTAATTGATATATGAAACAGAATTTTAATTTTATTATTCTAATAGCAGTATTTCTAAAAGTATTTCTTCAGCTGATGACATTTCACACCCTCGGTATGGGTCCCCACTGGGGATCGAAACCGGAACCGCGCTACCCACTTAGCTACCTGAGAGTCCAATGAGGATTTAAACTGGAACATAAAACTTATTACGATTCTGATCATTTTTCAATAATTAAGTATTTCCCATATTCGTTGATAGCTTAGAAACTCTGTTTAATTATGAACTAGATTTTAATTTCCGTCAAAAGTGCATTGATAGCTAGGAGATCATATCTCGCATTGGAACTTCTTTGGAGAATCGAACCCGGGACTTGATACAACTTGAAAACACGGTTGAACGTAAGTTCTCCAACTATATTCTCGGAGATTAGGTCTCAAAGTTTCCAGGAAATTGCTCGAATAATTAAGCTGAAAGAAAATAATCCTAACTGATAATTATTAATTATATTCGCTTTAATACGCTTACTTTAATCTTGCGCATAGTAATTTACAAAGACATTCTTATCCAATCAGCATCAGAGTTAATAACTGCGACACGTTTTTAACTTCAAATACTTGATGAGAGCATACGAAATCCGTAAACACCGTTGAAATTACCGCAAAATGCTCATTCTTTCCAAACACACCGAACTCAATCTCCCAGCATTTGGAATCGTCCTTAGAAACGGCAATCGCATTCAACCTTTTCCGATTATCATCCAGTTTAATGCTAATCTCTACACTATTTGAATATCAAAGGTTGCGTACGTTTAAAATCTTGGGAAACAGCGATGGGAAAGGCTTTCCCTTGGGGAAGTGCAGCCCCTGGCAAAGGAGGACAAGAAAAAAGGGTTGAAAGAGGCGGTCAGCGGGTGGAAAGCAGTCTCCGACCGGATGGGGAGTGGAAGGGGTAAGCCGAGCGGAACGGAGGGGCTTGAAGGGGGAGTGAGGTAGGCGAGTCGATTCAAGCGAGATATCGATTTCTCATGTTTCTATTACGATACACTATTCTACGAAGATGCTTTTGTTATACGTTGCGAGCTAATTCGCGGCCTTTCAAAATGTAAATTGAGTATCTGATGGCTCGAAGAGAACTCTTAAAAACTTTCGCTTCTTCTGAATAATACCATCACCAGCCCGTATACCTGAGTCTCGTTGATGTTTCCTGCCATCAAACCCATGGATTCGTCCGTGAAATATTCCTCAGAAGGGAAGTTGCAAACTTCACACTAACTTTAAAAAGAAAACTGACATGAAAATCAGACAATATGAATCAACCATTACTTCCTCAGTTAGGAGGTGGGGAAACGAAAAGTTGTTTGTAATGAATACTACTGCAAACAAATCGGTGAGCTCTAACAGTTCCTTGAGGAACAAAGTGCACGCCTAAAAGAAGAAACACTAGTACATATATAACGAATTAAAAGGGAACTAAATATGCGAAACGAATTCGGCAGTTCTAATTTTCGAAAATAGAAATTTTTTCAACAACCTAGGCAATTTGAGACGCCGGCTATTTAGTAGTCCGGTCAGATTTACATTTCCTTTCATTAACGACAACTTTATGGTAACAATTTACGAATGTTATCAATTGTACAAGAGTTCGACTCAAGTTACGTCACCTTTATCTTTTGATGCTCTTTCTCCTAGATCAGCTTTGGAATTTATCATTATTGAATCTCAACTTCCGCAGAAAACGAGAGGTATTTTCAGAGTTGGTTGGTCACCTGAGACAGGACCACTATGGCTTCAAGGACAGCATACGCGCCACTGACCTAAACGAAAGTTTCTTTCAAGGCTAATGATTTTAGCGAGTAAATAACCCTACCACCATTAAACGCAAAATTCGTAGGCAATGAGATTGTAAAGTAGAAACTCATTGTTTGAATTAACCCATAGAAATAGCAGAAGCGATTTATATTATATTCTATCAATATATAACAAAGGTGCGAAGCGTGCAATTATCCTGCATCCCTTTACCATATGTTCTACTTCTTTCGCTAGAAGGTATGTACAGACCATTCACTACTTCATATACTAAATTTGAGGCAAAATTCAACGATCATAATGATTAGAATCAACCTTGTATTATAACGATTTCCTTGAGTTAGAAAAAGTAAAAGTTTGGTAATTCAAAGAACTTGTATTTCTTGGATCATCTTATTTAAACTTAAGCGCATTTCATCATAACAGAAAATGGATTTATAAGTATCGTCATCCAAACATGACAACCCCAATAATTATTGCAATTACGGTTAAAACTTAAGTATATTCTGAAATGTTTACCAATGTTTCTTTCACCAGTAGCTTAAAACTCACAAATGGAATTTTTAAATCTAATCTTTTACGCTAAGGACTATGAGAATCACCGAAAATTGGTTTTTTATCTCCTTTTCAAGGCCGCCAAGTCTGGAGTTGTTTCGTGAGAATCCGTCCATGAGCCGTAACATTACGAAAATTCAAAAAAATCGAGAATCAAACAGTCAGAGCAATAATCTAAAACTGAAACCTGAAAATGACCCATTTCAACCTGATCTAAAGCAATCCGAAGAAAAATTGTCCACATCGTAATTAATTATGGTCTAAATATGGAATAAATACCAAGAGTTATCAGTCAGATCACGATGACAGAAATATATCATTTGGCAATTACATCTAATAAGAGCATAGACTAGAGAGCTCCATCAGTACTCCGACAACGTCTTGTTGCTTTCAGCTTCGCTTTTTTCCGCTTCCTGACCGAACACTATTGATTAGTAAGGCAGAGGCATCTTCGACCGCAGGTAAGCGGCCTCCGTTCTTTCCAGATAAAGCGATGGTCACTTCTTCGAGAAAACAAGCCCTTTTGCCTTGTGGAGAGTGTAATCTAAAAGACTGGACAGCAGTATTCCGGTATTTAATACGATTCGACAACTTTTAAATATTAAGTAAAACCCGAATAATGTGCGAGAGATTTATCAGTTACATTTAAAAGTTGGCCAAGGCTAGAAACAATTAACTTTCGACTTTTTAAACGCGAATGCTTTATTTAACGACGCAGGGTGAAAAATTTTATCTTATCTAAAAAGGCAGACATGTAATTTATAATAATTATTGTTATTGTTAACTAAGAAATGTTAGCAAAAATTGGTATAAGAAATTAAAAGGTACTTACACAGATCCTTACACGGAAAAGGGATTGTCAAATTTAACTGGGTAATTTGCCCACTAGGTTCATGAAATCACATAGATTTGATGTAATTGCTAAATTTTGCTTAAACTACAGAAGCACCTTCGGAGAAATAATTTGATCAAGTCTGATTATAAGCACAATTAGCATTCATAACATACTGAATCGAGTTCAACCGTAATACTTATAATATAATGTACATTAAAATTAATCTTATCTTGCATATTTTTCTTCTTATAATACTTATCTTATAAATATTATCTTTTATAAAAAGAGAGCGCTTACGAGGGAATACTGATCATTACATTCAATAATATAACTAAGCCTAAATTAAATATCAAAATTTAAGCAAGCGCCTTTTCCATATCACCCTTATCAGATATATTCAACGAAGACAAACTAAACAAAAGGAGTATCAACACCTTAGCTGCTCATCCAAGCGGAATGAGGTTAACACATTAAAACCATATGATACGTCTAGTAAATAACCAATTGACACATCATCCGCTGATCGAGATAACGAATCGGCACAATCCTGAGGCAATACCTTACTACAGCCGACGCCCGCCTATTTTCGACAGCTTAAGACCTTTAATCCGATCTTTCGGTAGTCGCTTTACAAGGGGAGTTATGGCAGTAAACGTCAACACGTCCATCGATTTCTCGTCCACCCGATACACATAGTCACAGTGCAGCCATCGATCGGAGGAAAGGTCAAAGGAAAAAAAAGTAACGACCAGCCGATCCCGCGACACACCTTAAAGATAGCGGATGGGGTCGCTAACGATTATCACCTGAAATACGGAGATGTCGAGGACTATCATTTTATTGCATTGAAGAATTAAACACCCTGTAAATCCAAATCTCAAGTAAGTAATACTGATATTGAATAGAAACCAGCGCGTCTCCGGTACGTGGTATCCTTGAAACACCAATGTTTTTTCCATCTTCTTATAGAGGGATTGAAATAAAATTTAAAAAAACTAGAAGTGTAGAAGTTGGGTCGTATATGGTAAACATCCCAGACAAAAAGCTATTAAATATAATACTTGGATAGTAATAGATAATTATGAAAAAGAACTTCTAATTTCGAGAGCTACGCAATTTTCTTGCTGTGTTGTAAGAATCTTTTTATTGTGAAAGTTAAATTTTCTCATTCTCTCCTTATTTAGTGGCAAATAGTGTGAATAAGTGAGATTAAGAGAGGCACAGAAATTAAATGTTCGATTATCAACATTTAAAATAAAAGTTACAAATATCTTAACCATCGATTCTAAGCTAAGCTTCTTTCAAAAGCAATAAGAGAACGCGTGACTTATTTGCAAGCCATGGATCAACGATAAAACTTACTGTTTGAGATTTCGAAATTCTGTACAATTAATCCGGAAAAAGGCCGATAATACAAATTTAAATCCAGCTTATGAGTCTTAGATTACTAACAACACATTTTCTAGTTCATATATTCAATCGATCATCAAAAAAATTAACAAAAGGAACAACTCAGTGCCCAATTTAAATACTGGCTCAATAAACATAATAATTTTTGATCGTATTTCAACTGTTACTGATACTGCTTACTCTAAGCATATGATCGATTACTAGGCAATCCCCATTTCCCTAAATAAAAAATGTATATGCCAATTTGAAACATCTGAAAGAAAAAAAAACCTATAATTGCATCTTTCAATCGATGTCTCACTTCAGAAACGATGATCAAAAACAATAATTACCCGTAATCCCGTTAAGATTTCTCAAGACGCATCTGTTATTCCCTTCGCGGATGATTCAATACAACGACTCGTTTACTCATAGGCCGTTGAGATCATCAGTCTTCGTAACCTGACTGATATGTTGACAAACATTCCGTCAAGCTCCTCCCGAAGAATGGAGAGAAAAACAATATAAGAAACTGGAAAAAATTACAGCGGATTTGTTGGCACACATTCGTATTTCCGCTCGGAATCGAGGCGATTGAAAAATCGATACCAGGACAGGCGCGATATGAGATAACGCACTCTATATATGAAGGACCTAGAATGATGTTATCGCCCGAAAGCGGTCACACCCAACGAGGCCTCTGTGACGGATGGGAAGACGACAAACTTCCACTCTCACTGCTAACGGTCTCAGCTCGACCTGGATTTCGGTCCAAATCTTACGAGTTTCCGTGTTATACGTCCCCCGCGATCTCATTCCTAGAAAACATTTTCGAACACGATTTCCGAGACGATTAAAACAGCAACGAGCCGACCGACAAGAAAGAATAATCTTTTCAGTTGAAATTTGAGTATATATGAAGAACTACGGTCGCAAATTACAAAAAAATTATAAACAAGCACATAGTAATTGAAACAAAAGCGGTCGATCCCCGTTTATCGCGGTTCCAGACACTACCGCAATGGGTGAATTTCCGGATATTTATTTATAAATCGAATATTCTTAAAGTAAGGCATAGAAAATGTTCGCGGCTTAAATTCGTATTAAACATCATTGGAGCCACTAAACATGAAATAGCACTATTTTATCACCATAAAACTCGTATTGCCCTATATATTGGACAAAATAAGGCATATAAGACGTTAAAAATATCGTATCTTTCAATGAACATAGACATATGAAAAGACTGCGATAGAGCTGAGCGGCGACTGTCAAAGCGCCAGGTAGAGAGGGAAAACTGTATTTTGAAAAGTTGAAACAAAGATTCGAGACAATAGCAATGGTTCCTCGGGCCGCCCTCGCTTCTGAAGTTGGAGTAGGATTGACATCGCTGCTTGCAAATTGACCTCAGAAACGTTTATGATGATTAATGTACACTATCTCAGCGTTACAAAGCTAATTCCGCCGAATTATTTACGCCTACAGCGAGTAACTGAGATCGATTTGAATGCTCTAATGAAAAAATCTGCTATGATATTAAAACATCGAGAAACATTATTCTAGGGCGGTGGTGAATAAGAGACCTTGACATATAGTTAAAACATCATAAGGAAGCCGCACAGCGAAGTCTTCGCGAACAAGGAATGAAAGCCACGCCTCTCTATAAATCGATCATAATTTACGAGGCAATGATGAAAAGTACGCATGTAATCAAAAGAAGAGAATAAAATCAGCTGATTGGATGTTAATTTTCCCGAATGCTTTCTAATCTTCTGTTTACAAGCTAGTGAAGAAAAGTATGGACGTAAGTAATGATTAAAAGAAACTCGATATCCGAAGGAGTCACTTTTTACTTTATCCAATCAAATCTTTATATCTTAATCATCTTACTTTAACCTTCCTCCCCCCTCTTTCCTTGTTTTATATATGTGTAATAATAATAATAATAATAATAATAATAATAATAAAACGCCTTTTATTAGGGCAAGATTGAGACTTCTAAGTCTCTTCTTACATCTAATCCTTCGTCATATAAATTTGAAAGAATTGATTGCTTCAAATAAAAAGTAGACAGAAGAAAACTACATTGCGGTTAAAAAAACCCAAGGTTTAGCTTAGGACAAAATATACACCGCAGCAGGAAAACACCCGCAAGGAGTGTGTGAAAAATCTGCGAAACTTTTAATTAAGTAATTTCTTATAGGAAATCAGGTTAAGAGAGATCTGAAAGGATTATATAGTGATGTACTGTAAAGTAAAAACTGGCTGATGATGCTAGTCCGCAAGCAAAATATGTCGCATTAGTTAAATATTATGGGAGT
Organism: Sympetrum striolatum; assembly: GCA_947579665.1. Classification (NCBI taxonomy): domain Eukaryota; kingdom Metazoa; phylum Arthropoda; class Insecta; order Odonata; family Libellulidae; genus Sympetrum; species Sympetrum striolatum. The sequence continues at coordinate 40,592,120 of OX388346.1, forward strand.
GTACAAGCGATTCCTTTCAATTGCAGATATAAACCATTTAGACTGCCACTGGCTGTATGCAAGTGAACAGTCCGACTTAAGAGGCAGAGGCACAAATGAAAAAAGATGAAAAGGGGAAAAGAGGCATTCCTAATGCCCGCTTTCGAAGATGAGAGCGTCTGCTGACGCATTCATACTCATCTGAGTAAACGTCGGACCAAAAGAGGCGGAATCTGACGCGTTGTAGACAAAAGAGCCGCGTCAAAGGCAACCGAGGGCCAACTGTTCAGAAAGACGTCATTCGCTAATTAACAGGGCAATCTTGCGGCAGGTGAGCGCTCGAGTGGACGGACGAATAAAAGAGGTGGAAATAGCCGGACGGGAAGTTTTACCACTTTCTCCTCGTGTCATTGTTCCGACTGCCCGCACCAAGGCCATCTTCTCCAAAAGGAAGGCCTCTTCCTCCAGACTGTGCCCGGGACCAGCCGGCTGGAAAAATCCGTCCCCGACCGGTGAGGTCCCAATGCCATGCGGGTGTTTTTTTATCACGCAACCTTGGAACACTTTTGTTAAATGCGCGCGTATAGCTCCCGAAATTTGCAAATCGCGGAGGAATGTTACTTTTCGTTTTAGTAACCTCCGAGCGATATGGTAATGAAACGAGTTTCTCCGAGCGGAAGAGGTAATTATCTTTTTTTGAGATCGCGTATAGCCTTGAGCCGCATTTTTTTGCGAAAAACGCCCGGAAACGGTCTGCTAATAATTAAAGAGCGACTCGACAGGAAAATTTAACGAACCTATATATTTTACTCGAGTCGTAAGGAAAGCATAATATTATGCGATACAAGCAATGCATGATCCTTATTTTGAGGACTTTAAATGTAGAACGAGTAGAGCAATGAGAACTGGCTATGGATTTAGGCATACCCTATTACTTCGATCAACGATACCAAATTTTTTGTTGAGTAGGTGAATAGGAACGTCGCCTGATTCCTGATTCATAAATCTGATGTCTAAGAATTAGAATAATTTTAAAATGATACCTAAAAGTTAGGTTTACTCAGGCTCTTCTAATGTTTAAAGCACTTAAAATGACGAAATCTATTTCAACAATTATCACTGAATCATAAGCAGTATAAATACAAAGAGGACGGAATTCAACTTCACGGATCCCAGCATGTTAAAACTGTGCCTATACGGTTGCAAAACCTTTCCGGCGCTTAAAAATTAGAGGGATATTTTCCTTACCGCCAAAATTAATAAAGGCGATTTTGAGGCATATACATCTCAAAATCCTCCCAAAAGATACCATGTATCTGTACGTGAAAATCAGTTCGCTTGACAAGTTCTTAATAATTCATCGCTGACCTTAGTCTGGTAATAGAAACTCAAACAAAACCCGACTAGGTACGGAGACGGTGTTGATCTTTACACCAATTTTGGGAGTTTCAAAGGCCTTTAAAAAAAACAGAACGCACTTCCTGACCTGGTTCTTCTAAGTTACCGAATTTAGAATTCACGACAGACTTCGAAGCTAAGAGAATTTAAGATCTTATAAATAAATTCCCTATTAATTCAAAAGATAAACCGAAGCGAAGAAGTCTGAATCTTGTAGATTGCAGAAACGATCGACTTAACATGGCCACGGTTTCACCCTCCATCAATTCCTCCTTTTAGTTTCCATAAAAGAGCAATTATTGTGCGCAAAGCTCCTCCGCATTACCCATCCCAATTAGGCACGTTGGCAGAAGCCTACTTCAGCTTCCATAGCGGAATAAAACATTCAAATAAAAATCCACGGAATGAAGACATGTTTTTTTAAGGACCCCCTCCTTCCGAATCTTTATAGAGCCATTCCATCTTGAGAATCGGCGTCCTGCTCCAACAGGTGAGACGCCCAAGCGAGGACGACTGTTCGGGCAGTAATTGGAGGCGATTACTTACCGCTATTCATGAAGGCAACCCATCCGTTTAATGGATCGGCTTAGCTGTCGTCGACTGAAAAATGCACGCGGCGAAAGCACGAAAGCCATGGATTTCTCAAGATCTGAATAAGAATACAATTTTAATGAACGCCGACGACTTCCGAAAGCGAACGAGAGGAATTAAAAACATGTCTCGTGCATTGTGAGAACCCTCCAACACGAATTAATAAGATACGATCTTCGATTCCGCGATAAGATCGATCTGCTCCCAAAATAGGCGCCCTCTTGTATTCCTTAATTCCGACATCACGAGGAATGGAATTGGAGAGGGCCCAACTAATGAAAGGCACACAATGCTCTTGCGGCTACACACTGAGAGGGCGGCTTCTTTTTTGGAGAAATTGCCCTTCACTTCACGAACAGACTACACGATGCTTCGACGTAATCACTAAGAAATTCTATTATGTGGATCCATCTCCTCCAATTGTCTACTACGCAAAATGCCACACAGCAATTATTTTACTGAGAGATCTTTAACATATAGTCACTACATTTCATTGTGTACTTTCGACGTTGATTTAGACATGTTAACAGAATGGGCGGAGACCGAACGACTAATATGGTGTGAGTTTAACTAAAGGGAGCGGATGATGCTGGAAAACATGGTTTCAAGCGGTAAATGAGACCCTGAAGAGGCACGCAGAGCAAAAATGAAGAACGCCAGGTAAAGAATAAAAAAATGAGTCCGAAATAAATAAAGTATGCAAGAAAAGATAGTACACACGAATATTACAAAATCAAAGATGTGGATTCGAGTTCTTATTAGCAAGTGAGAAACATGACAAATATATTTATTACGTGCTTCAGAGCTCAATATAAATAATTTCAAATTTAGCTTAGTAGAAGTCACTTCAAATATTCTTAATTCAAAATCTCTATCAAAAAGATAGAGCAAATGTTAAAATAAATAACGTCTACATTACGAGAAATAACAACTTCCGAGACTCGGAAAAGGAATATGAAACTCATTCTTAATCAATGAAAAGTAATTCCACTGAGATAACGAAGAATTATGTAAGTTTAACTGTTTAATTTCCAATATATGTGGTTAGAAAATTATTCGTTGGTATGAAGATAAACACTAAGGAGAGTTCTTAAAGAAGAGGCAATGGAGGAATGATCAATATTGTTTAACGTAAAAAAATTATTTCAGTAATACTTCTTTCCTTTCGTACAAGTTTCAATGAAAACATTTTACATTAATCAGGAAAATGGATTTTTCGATTACATTACATTAGTCTTTATCTGTAAGCAGGACATGAATCACAAGGCAATTCTTGCATGGGAATTATATCTAGATGTTTAAAAATAAGCTGATAATCCTCAGTATAAAAGAATAAATCAAGAAAATACTTTAAAACAAATCGGATACGACTCGATGAGAAAGGAAGCTCCACAAAAAAGCAGCCATACTTTAAAACCATTCCTCCCTCATACATTTACTTTTACTCGCGTGAAACGGCAAAATAATTAGCGAAAGAATGATAACGCGGACAGAGGAGAACTAACATCCCCATTTTCCCCAAAGAATCCCGACGCTGCAGGTAATGCGGAATTCTTTCGCGGCCCCTCAAAGCGACCACCACACATCCCGCACGCTGGTAAAAACACTCGGGCGATTCTCTCGCGAGATAAAAAGAAAGCAGCAGACGCCGTAAATTCTTTACGCGAAGAAAGGAACCCGCTCTCGGTACACTAAAAGGAGAGCCGTAAGAGGTACAACACCGTCGTCTTGAGCCGCGGGGAAAAGACATTAAGGGCCGCACCAAAGGATGGAAACAGGCGACGGAAAATCGAGGAATAAAAAACGACGCCGGCGAAAATCCGGAGCGAAATCCAGTCGCGCCTTTGTGTCGATCGTCAAAAAGACAAAAGAGCAACGATGACGCGAACCGAAGGATCCCGAGTCGGTCCGAAGGGAGGCGTCGGGTTCGAATCTTCCCACGCCCATTTCGAAGGGTAAGATGTTTGAGGAACTCTCAACCGAGCGACCTTTCCATCTCTTTTTTCCCGGGAACACACTTTCACCTCCCAGAATTCGATTCTTACCTCGACACCCTTACCTCACCTGCGTGGTTGCCAATTTATCGCGCCAGGATTTACGACTTTCACCCTCCTCGGCAACTGCTATTAAAGACTAGTGACATGCGGAATTCGGAGCGAAAAAGATGTGACCCGAACGAAATGCTATAGAGAAAACAGTGGGGCAATTATTACAATGGAATTCTGCGTTGCAAGACGGTGCCAAGCTAAAATAACCAAAATATATTGTGTAGTGTACAAGTATATGATAGAAAACTACCACGAAGTTCTGTCCAAGATGATTGGAAGTTAGTAAATGTAACACCTGATTGTCATTCCTTCAATCCAGTATACATTTTGGTCACGGAATAACTCTACTAATTAAAAATCATACTCAAAGATTCTTGATGAATAAATGAATGCGGAATAATAAAATTTATACAAGACCCTTTAAATTTTGAGCTAAAAGAAATTTTAAAAATTGCGTGGATTGTACAGAAAATATCCACGACAAGACTGCTCTTACAACCTAACTCTACCTTTTACTCTATATCATTAATTTGTACTACCTCTACATCATTAGTTTGCATTTGTTGATACGCACAAATAGTAACCCGAAACTTCTTAATCCTAAAATTTACAATATGAAATTACCCTAAATAACTATCGAATAAATAAAGAAAAATAATTTTACTATGATTCTGATATTAAAATGATATTGTACAGTACAGTAGCAATAATCTTTCATGATAATACACCCAATTAACGAACAGTTCTTAACTTTACTGAAATCAGCAACCTGATGCAGATCTATCTGCATATTTATGTATTAATAATAATGACACAATGATAAAACAACCAAATTACTACGTAAATTAGCAAACAGATTCAACGCAAAAAGAAATGTACCAAGGCAACATAGACAAATAAAAATATATATCTAGCTATAAACGGCTTCAGATGTCTGTAACTTCATAAAAATAACCCCAAGGGTAAAGAATGGCGAACTAAAAAAGGCAAAGAGTCAAACTCAGCAAATGTAACACCACCGCTATCTCCACCTACGCCTTGACACCAATAACGAAAGCTGAAAGACGACCTGCGAGCAGCTTTCTTAGATATGCCAACAAGGACGAGATAACGTGAACATTCGCATAAATTTAGAATGCAACCAGTTTCACGATGGCTACTATTGTTCGGCACAACTTAAATTGACGGATGAATGGAATTTTCCCGAACTGGACGAAATATTACAAACAAAGATTAGATTAAGCTGTTTGTTTTGCCTTGGAATCACGATGTCAACAACGAAGTCGCCTCTACCGAATATATAACTATTTAATCATCCTGAACGTTTAATGCATCATTGCTATTAAGTGTTCAACATGCTTAGTTAAAAGTGATATGATAATATCAACGTAGCACCAATGGGAATAAAAACTACTAAGAGAGCGAATTAAGGAATCTTCTAAATATAGACATTTTTATTTATGATTTTTAATTCCTATAATGAGGATTATGATTAAGTAGGGACTTTTAATAACTTATAGCAATAAAAATATAAGTACTTTATACATATCATTTTGCCCATTATCTTTATTTTGAACATCCGAGGTATTTTTCGATAATTCATAAATTTTTATTACGTCATTTCGTAAAATACATCGACGTGTCCCAATTTGCTCAGACGCGTCAGGGGAATGTTAAAGCATAAAACAAAATAGGCCAAAATCTATCAGCACACACATTAATTCGGAGCATGTAACACATAGAGTAAGCTAGCATATATACAAGACAAAAATCGAATGATTCCCTCTACTAAAGGTGCATCATATGAAACCTAGCACCTTAACCGAGCATCACTAAAGAAGCTCCTAAAAAGAAGGAAGATATCCGAGTTCCTTCAAGTGGTCGTAGATGTAAATTTTACCATAAGCACGAATTGGAACGATGAATCATTCGAGGTCATGAGATGAATCCTCAGCTGACAATAACAAACGACTGGAGGCATTAAAGGTGTCACGTGACCTAGTATCGTCTCTTCCATCGGCCATCACGAGCGCATCTGTCTCTCGGCCCATTGCTTGGTCCTCTCATAAGAGATTGGCAGCTGGAGAAACCGGAGGGTCGTGCGTATAATTCCCAAAGGGGGCCTTCCAGATACTTGCGCCGTAATGAGTTCGTGTCGGAGCAGAAACATATTTCACTTTGGCGTGATCTCCTACGCGAGCTCAACGATCGTTTCATTGCTTCCCTTCGTGGGACGTGAGGATGACTGAGAAAGCGACCTATTCCGACTTGGTTACTGCGCAGGTAAAAGACCCTTTCCGAACTCAGGGTTTTCCATCCTTTTTACGTCCAATGGGTCCTTCGAGGTCGCACGTGTCTACATATAATAAGGTTCATAAATTTTAAGATACAAAAATTTATTTCCAGAATGACTGCTTCTTTTACTAAATAGTATTTATGTAACAGTACAATCATAACAGAAACTGCTACATCTTCATTTCAACCTCCTATAAGAGTTTTAAATACTGGAGAGCATCTAACGGTGTTTGAAAATACCATTAACCTTCTATTATCAATGCCATAAAAGTTTCAATAGAAATAAACTGTTTCTTTACCGTGGCATATCGAAGGAGAATTTCTCACAAAATTTAGAAAATAAAGATTGATACAGGATCATAACACCTATAAGAACTATCTAAACAAGCATTTCATTTTATCACATATTTCACACTGACGTACACTTATAAAATTGCCTATTCTACATATTACTTTAAGGGTCGAGATATTTTAGAAACAAGATTAATAATTGGATTGAAAAAGTAACCAGCAAATGACGATACTTTCGCACATATTTTAATGGGGAAATTATTTGTAGAATGAATTTAATGAATCTCAATTATCGAGAAAAATCGATTTAAAATGTGCGAAAACGAAATAATTATAACCATCGATGTTCAAATACTCTTGAGCGGAAATAAATATCTCGGGAAAATTGGCTTCCGAATAAACATTTGACATATATTAACCAGCATTAAGTGAATTTTGCTCATGAGGAAAAATTAGCGATAAAAAACTTATATCAATGAATTTCAGTCACACGATAAGGATAACTGGCTGGGTTTCCAACATCAGCAACTGCTTTCCTCGAGGCTAAAAAAATAATTTTGAAAGCATCTGCCTCATTGGCAAAGATATACGACATTAATATCCAGACATTTAACTTAACGGAGCGCACAACCCATTAAGGCGGAATGGCCTGACACCTGTTGTTAAGCTACACGAATTGCTATTTTTAGCATACAAATTGTAAAATAAAATCAACGACGCAATACTGTCACAGCTAACTTTCTGGAAAGGATTTTTCTTTGAAATAACATAAAACAGGGTCTGAAAATTATGTAGAAACTGAGTTTGAAGCAAATATATGAGGGATGAAATAAGCGACATCGAAGAAGCCATATGACGCCCTTTAAGTTTCGCAGGAGATGCAAATTCATAAAGAAATAATAAGTCCTCAAAGTGAAAATTTTTAACAAAGGGTACTTTAAGGCCCCTACCAAAGTATGCGTTGCAGTGAGTGAGGAATATTTTAGGAGTGAAGTGAATATACAGTAATGTACAGTAATATGAATTAAATAGTAATATAGAAAGTATACAGGAATATAGAATGAACACAACATGATACATCGAAGAAAGGACGTCTTAGCAGTAAAGCGCGCTGACACTGAAGGGAAAATTATCTAGATAAATGAGAAAAATGCCCAATCAGTGAAAAGTTGTATAAAAAAAATTGGCGACTACCTTCCCACATCTGACACTAGTCAAAAATAACATAATTTGCGGAAAAATATCTCTGGGGAAAAATCATAAAGAAAGAAATAATAAATAATTGAATAATTGAAATATTGATGTAACCAATATAATGCGACCCCCCTGTTATAAGGGCCGTTCTGACACTGCCAGAAAGATTAGGGAAATAGATGCTAGAACGAATCGTTTCAAAAATTCATTTTTTCCGCGAAGTATACGCGAAAGCAACCGTTTAGGAAAATAGAGTCAAGGTGCTTGCACCCCCTACCACACACCGAAAGGCGGCTTGCAGGGTTCTTACATAGACATAGACAATAATTGTAAGAAATGCACGGGCCATAAGAAATACATTGAGTCTTCATAATGTTGGACAGACAATAGTGAATAATATTTTTATTGATACTTCTCTAATTTAAAATTTCCAAATGATGGGTTTCTCAAATATTACTAGAGGTATAAAACCCACGACCCTTAAATCAATTCTGTGCTGCCCTGTGCAATCATTCCCTTCAATTTTCCATCCAGAAGTTTGATATTTAAAGAGGAAAAAGGCAATTTTGATCGGAATCCATTCTAATCCATAGACTCAATTTTTATAATTGACGAATTTACTCATCCTTCACCAAAAAATTAAATTCACCTAAAAGAAGTTTCCCAACACTGGATTCTTAATTCGTGAAGACATCGATGACTCAATTAAGTGGTGCGAGGATCCCCACGAATGTTCTAGTAATGCATCCATGAAACATTAGCAGAAAGAAATCAATTTGCATGCGCTACTGCTCGTAAGGAGCCAGACAGCCTTACTCCGAACATTTCCTTCTAAAAGCAGGAATACGAAAGCTTTAGAAGCCACAGATATTTTTGATATTTAAAGAGGAAAAAGGCAATTATGATCGGAATCCATTCTAATCCCTAGACTCAATTTTATAATTGACGAAATTGACTCATCCTTCACCAAAAAATTAAATTCATCAAAAAGAAGTTTCCCAACACTGGATTCTTAATTCGTGAAGACATCGATGACTCAATTAAGTGGTGCGAGGATCCCCACGAATGAGCCGCAATCGATCACAGCCCGCATACCGAGCCAATAGGACACGTGCGCGGGGGATCGTGGGTTCGAAAATTACCCACGCCAAGATGATTAGGGGCAAGGAGACTGCCGAAGACCGAGTTTTCTCCGCACGACTTCCAACACGTGTTTCACAACGATGGTTACGCTCGGGCGCCTCTTACGAATCCACGGCCACGGACATCTGGACCAAAGATTTCCAAGTCATCGCTCAGAACAATCGCTCCGAGGTGTAATAAAGAAAGTGAGCTTAACCTTTCCAATGAATGTACACGGCCCCTGGATTTGAGATGGACACAGTAAGATTGAAGCATCATGAACAAATTCCATACAATTGAAAGGGAATTACGTTCGCTGCAATTGACGATTCACGATTATTGAGAGGAAAAAGAGGCGATACAAAAGCAGGCGCCGTATTGAGCACTTGATTTGGTTTCCTCATCCTTGAAGTAATTACCAAGAATGAGTAAAGCTGTCAAAGGATGATGTCATGTCAATATGTGGAATTGCTTCGATTTTCTTGAATGAAAATCACACGGCTGGAATAAATTAATCAGTTACTTCATCAACTAATCTTTCCGTAACTACCTGACAAGCCAAGAAAGTGGGTACTTAAAGGAATTTCCCTAGTTTACTTCTCTACTAGGCGGTCATTCAAAATGCAAATCTTCAATTAGAAATGTAGTTACATCGTTTAGGAAGTAAATTATGCCATATTTCTCATGAGCAGGATGCTTGACATGAAAGGATGTAACTGGAAGGTTTTCATTTCCTAATAAAATCAACGTGATTATTCTTG